>JAKCOX010000001.1:92945433-93545433 GCA_022605575.1 Laterallus jamaicensis coturniculus
GACCTGCAAAGTGCCTTTGAAGTATACTTCATGGCATATCTGAGGTTAAATTCACTGACTACAAGCCTTTCTTTAGTTCAGAGACAGTGCCACAGTTAACACATGATCAGCCAGCTATTCTGAAGTAAAAAAATCCTAGTGTTAAAATCTATGAAGAAAAAACAGAGGTCAACCCATAAAATATAAGATATAATCAATATAGCTGCTGGACAGTTCCAGTCAACCAGCTTTGCCTATCTTTTTCCCAAAACAAGTGTGTCAGTGTCCCCTGATCAGCCCTGTCTCTCAGTGTGCATTGTAGCCTCTCTGCTTGTTCAGAACCAGAACTGGATACGGGGTGTTATTTCCTGGACCTCAGTCTAGGTGGTACTTCCGCTGATTTACCACCTGCAAGAGGGAATCAATTACCCTCTCTTGACTCCAGTTTCTAGGGGAAATGATGTTAGGCATAGATAGTTGCAACATTTAGAACCTTGGAACTGTATTAATGGTTCATTCCTATGATTTACTGTACTGGTCATGTCTGAATAGTCCTTAAAACACCAACTTTCTCAGGACAGTCCAAGGTAACAAGCAGAATGTGTTCATAACTTGTGTGTGTTTTTACATGCTCTGATTGTGTATGTGAAGGGAGAGGTTACCTGTTTTGGATCCTGTTTACTGACAATGCTGTGAATTAGATGAGCTTCAATTAGCCTAGTTTGCCCGGAGAGTTCATATTCTTTCCACTTGGCATGTTTTGCTTTCATTCAGACAATTTGCATAATTATAAACCTTCAGCTGATCATTACAATGTGAGAATTGTTGAAAACTTGCAGCACATTTTCAGGGCCTAGTAAATACAGTAAGTAGAAATCTACATGCACTGAAGCCAGTGGAAATAGCGTTGCAAGTCCAGGTCAGTAAAACCAGATTACACTCAATGAAACTGTTCCTTCCCCTCTTTTATATGTCCTCTGATCACTACATCTGCAGTAGTTGTTTTGGGAAGATAAGCAGGTTGCTCAGTAGCAAGAATAAAATTCTGAAACAGCTCACTAGTTGCATCAGTTTGCTGTGGTGTATTCCAGGGCTCAATCCCTGATCCGCATACATGCAAGGTTGCATCCAGGCTCTGACCTAGAAGTTGCCTTTGCAAGAAAACCTGGACATCACTGAGAGGATAGTGTGTTCCAGTGTTTGTTTGCCAGAACCAACATGAATACCAGCAAATCTGAAGTTTTAACTCATGGAAAAGGCTCTGTCCATAGCATGCTATAGCAAAGATACTACAGAAGCAGCTGTTGCATTTTCTCTGGCTAAGAAGGGCCTGGCCATTTTTCAGCAAGGATGCTTGAATGAAATCTTGTGATTATCTCAGCCACTTGTGTAATTTCATTTCTATTATCCAAAAATAATTCCCAAAGTTTTTGAGATCTGTTTCAATAAAATACATAATGGTGATTGAAGAAAATGTGATTGCAATTACATTGATACATGTTGCTCAAATCAGCAAGAAATGACATGACATTTCAACCCTCCAAAAAATTTAAATAGAACTCATCATGAAGAGACACAGATGCACTAAGTAAAAAACCAAAAACAAACAAACAAAAAAAAGAGAAAAGCACAAGGGTTTTGTGACTGTCCTCTTTACTGATCTTAGCAGGATCATTATCAGTTTCAGCTTCTAACATCTTTGTATTACTCCCATTGAGACCACCATATCCAAGAAGTAAGAAGTGCTCAGTACAATAGTAGAACAGTATCTTCTTTAAAGGGTCAAAAGTATAAGATTTTTTGAAGAGCAGACAAAGTTGGACAGGATTATAGCAAGAAAATCACAAATTTTTATTTCATACTATCAGGAGCTACCTGCTCTAATTACACATATAAGAACCATTACAAAACAAACAGGGTTCTGTAACCACAAACAACATGCTTTGATAGGAGGCATTACTCATGAATTTTGAAAAAGAGACCTCATTACAAGAAAATAGAAAGTAAGGGGAAAATCTCATTTTGGTTTTCCAACAATCATATTTTAAATATTTACTTTTGTTTTCACCTGTGCTGGAAATAAAACAGCTGTTGTCCACATACCTCTTTCACAAGACCCTTCAGCCTAGCCAGGCCAAATCAGTGACTCAAAGTATGGTTAAAAGAGCTGGGTAGATTCATTAAGTCATTGGGAGAAGAATTTGAGCACTGAAAAAGAGATATATTAAGTAGGATACTGTTCTTTCCTCTTCATCTTTATTCTTCTGAACTGGTTGTTGTGATCCATTCCTGAACTTACATCAGAAGAGATGTAAGATTTCAAAGTCAATTAAATGAATAAAAAGTCCTCTTCAAAACGTATGTATAAGTGTAGAATATCTAGTGTGTAATGGATTGAATACACATCGAAGTATGTGTGCCCAGTAAAAAGAAATCTGGACAACGGATCAGTACTAATAATCTCAAATTAGAATCTACAATAAATTACTTTACCCTGTTAGAAATGTTGATTTATGAACAATTTGTAAACATGTAATTTTAAAACTACATTCCAGAAGAGTTCATTTGCTAATTTTGAGCAATTACCCAAATTCTTATTTCCTCTTTAGCTCCAGGAATTTTGGAAATGTGGAATTGCAAATTCAGAAAATCCAATACACATCTGATTTTTATACATCTGATCAATCTGAATTTTTACCCATTTAAACTGCTACTTTAGGTAGGATGTGCCTCCACTAAAATAAGAAGTGAAACATTGTACTGGTTGTATTACAATACTGTCTTGAATAATTAAATTAAAATATCTTAAAAGGCAAAGGTTTCCTAAAACTGGGACAGACCTAAAGGTTAAATGTATGTCAGTTACATGTACTATCATACAATACTGTTCATGTTACTTTTCCTGCATCTGTCTCCTAAAGATGACGACATGTTGAAGTTATCAAAATGGATGTGTTTATATAAAACCGACAGTGATAGATAGTGGAGATGACAGCTCTTTGAAGATCATACAAAAATAGAACAAGAAGATATACTTCATAAAGATCCAGAAGGAACATGGCTTTAAAAAAAATATGTAGAAAATATGAATCTTGTGACATAATAGTTGCTCCAAGATCGCTGCACTAGCTGAGGTGTGTTTTTAATTGTTAGGTGATTAATTTTAAAATCACCCTGAAAATCTTGAGACCAGCAGATTGCATGAGAAGGAAACAATATTCTATAAATGCTATAAAGGTGTTAGATGCAAAACAGTGTTTAGACTGTCTAACAAGGGCAACCTTGAGGTAAGTGCCACGTACAGGGAGTCTGGTTTTATTTTACAGTTAAAGCTGATTTTGGCAGAAAGGCATAATTGGAAACACTGAATATAAACGAGATATTTATGACACTGGATCAGGATTTCTCCACACAATGAAATTAAGCATGGCAAAGTGGTTCTCCAATAACTGTGGAAATAAAATTAAATGAAAAGCATTAAACGTTGTTATCCGTATCAGTCCTCAAAGAATAAACAGAAGTCAAGATCTACATTGCGAATTTTAATTGCGTAGTTACATACTAAATGTGAGATCTGTCTCTGTATTAATCATGCACCTAACCCCAGTGATAACATCTCTTTAACATGTTTTTTCAACAACTTAAGAGTTAATTTATATATTGCGGCGTGTTTCTTTTCTTCAGGATAGGTGGAATGTTAACTAATACTCTCATGAAGAGGGAAACTAATCCTTTGCTTCCAGCACTAACCGTTGTCTGGAGATGGGGACTGACAGCTTTCTGGACACTGAGAAAAGCAGCTTCCTCGCTTTCTCTAAACAGAACTTGCACATCCCTAATCTTGGTATGCATTGTCTTTGTGTATAAAGGGCAGTAATGTTTACTAAACTTTGCGAGCAGTTTCTAATGTTAGTGAAAGAAAAATCACGTACAAGAGCAAAGCATTAAAATTTAATACAGGTTTTATCAAATAAAGCACAATCAATCATACAGCAGTATTTCTCAGGCGGCTCACCAGTCATTTTCCCTCCTTGCTTAAGCAAGGAGGATTGGTACACTGGCAGTGGTGAGATATTTTAGCACACCCTTTCTACCTGGATTCTTCCAGCACTTGCTGCCCATCAGGAATCCATGCACTGCAGGTGTACAACCACTCCAGGAGGGGCAAGAGGAGCATCTCATAGGACCTGAAGATGTCTCTTTCTATGCTGTACCCACTTACAGGGCATCCTGGAGCAAGCATCTTTCTTACCTTGCTTTTGATGCTGCTGTATTTCATCATGTGTATGTTACTTCCTCTACCATCTCATGACAAGATATTAACTCTGACTTTTATCTCTTTATAGTCAAAACATTCATTTGTATTTCTGAGAACGTGAAATTTCAGGTAGCTACTTTCTTAACATTTTCTTGTCTGATTCCTTTCAATTCAAAGAACAAACAAAATTGGTTCTTGGTAGAGCTTGGTGATAAAATGAATTAAAAATATACCTGAACTTTATTATCAAATTTGGGTGTGCAAGGAGATGGGGGAGACACGCACAATGGAAATGTATACATAGTGAGAGAACAGATGGGAGAAATTTTATGCTTCACTGAGTCTGGTGCTCACACCTAACAGATGTACCTTGTGAGAATCACTACTGAAGCCTATGTCAGGTTTTGCCCTCAAACTGTAAGTGAATTTTAGGCATAGCTTTGTCCCCAAAGTTGTGAGTTGAACTGCCATATTTCTTGATAATTAAGGAAATGAAGACTTTTAAAGTAATGCAAGCAAGGGCTCTCACATGCTAAAAAAAAAAATAAAAAAATCTCAGGTTGATTTCATAATTTGAAAATAATTTTTGTTCTTTGTGGTTTTGGAAATAACATTAAAGTTTGTGTAATTCTAAGGGGCAAAATATTGCACAAAATCCCAAACTTTTTTTTTTTCTTCCCCAGAAAACTAATCTGGCTAATTTCAGACATAGCATTAGGAAAAGCAGCTCAGAATTTGTCAAAACTGTTATATGCTTACTTAGGCCAAAACTCCAAATATTAAAATGTATCCATTTTTCATAACACCTTTACTGTCAGTGTCTTTGCCTGTGTTTCAGGCAAGATTGCACAGTTGGACTTGCACAGCTGAAACAATAAAATAGTAATACATACAACATTGATGGAAATTCCGGAAGGCCTGTGAATTGAGACATAATTTATGTTCATTGTGAAAGTTTCAGATATTAAGAATGTTGAAACTGACCAGCAGTAGAAGACTTCATAGAACAAAGTAAATAATGTATTGGGAAATGATGATATTGTCTCATATTCTGTATTTTTTAAGGATGCAGTTTTCTCATATGTTAAAGTAATCAGTCCCACTTGCACTATAAATGTCGAGTACTATATATGAAGGTTAATGTAAATTTTCCCTCTTGCAACAAGAAAACAATATACTGTAAACCTGGAGAAAAGCCACCATATAATACTAAAATGTTTTCAACAGTTAAGCAGGAAAAAGCTGTCAACAAAAGCAAGAATAATGATCATTTAAGCTGTTACAAAAAGATTAGCAACAGTCCTTCCTTGACATATGCATGTGGTTAAAAGTTAATTTTACTGTATATGTTGACAGTCATCATCTTACAAATTCCCATGCATGCGAATAATTATAAGCAGGCAAGAAAGAAGATTATTTAAGAAAATTATGCATCTACATAAGCTTTTGGAGCACTGTATCTTTTTCTTGAAAGTCATATAGCAATCTTAAAAAATAATAGAGCTCAAACATTTAATTGTTCCTACTGTATCTCTTGACTCCATGTTTCAAATTGCCCAAGTATTACAAACATTGAAACCAATGCTACTAATTTTTAAGCATACTTTGCAGAGATTTCTCTTTCCAATTCTTTAGTGATCCAACTAAAACAGTACCAATTTCCTGTATGATACTCAATATTTAAGTTTATTCAAGTGTTCCTAAAAGTATTTTAAAAAAGAAATAATTATTTACATTCACAAATCACAGTCAAGAAAAAAACCCTCATTTGTGAGAGTTTAGACTCTTCATCGAGGCTGAAGAGAACCAACAGGCATGACTGCAAATGCAGCTTGTCACACCAGGTTAGACTTTGAGCCGGGTTTTCTCATTGTCTAATAACTGAGCTCTCTCTTGGGCTAAAGTGGCCCTTGACAGGATACAGCAAGACGTGGCTGCTCGTAGTTGCACTCCACTGGGGTGAGTCTTAAGCTCATGTCTAAACCAGGTCAGGAACTGAATCCAGTTATATATCCCTTTCCAAACAAGGGTCCATTCATTGAGCTATTAGTTATCGAGAGATTCCATCATCTGTTCTGTCAATGTTCAAGGCCAGGTTGGATGGGGCTTTGGGTAACCTAGTCTAGTGGGAGGTGTCCTTGCCCTCAGAGGGGGCGGGGTTGGAAATTGGATGATATCTAAGGTCTCTTTCCAACCAAAACCATTCTATGATTCTATCATCACCCTGATCAGCACTTAGACTTGAAAGACCTCTACCAACAAAAATGTTACCTCTACACAAACCACAACAAAACCCCCATAACAGTTTCAATTACTGACATATATTCTGTCAAAATGTCCCATCCACCCCCACTTAGGAGGACAAGAAAGTAGACACTTGTTCACATTGAATTTGTCAAGCTATAAGATAACGTCAAATTGGCCTCCACCTATCATTTTAAACAAGAGCACTTAGTCCAGTTACCTGGAACATGGTATCAGATACCATGTACAGCGTACAAGCTTATGTGGATTCATACACTTTGCTTTCAGAGTTGACTGGATGTCATTAAAAGCTTGGAAAACACTGAAGGACTTCAAACAAATTAGCATTATAATTACTAGAAGTTTCAGTGAGTTTGAAAAAAAGGACAAAAATCTTTGGGGAAAAAAGGGCATCAAAGGCTGCTTAACATCCGTGTTCTTACAAGATGTCCCATAACAAAACTCGGCACATAGAGGGGTGGGGGGACTACGGGGCCTGTATGATTTTTTGTTCTTACACACTTCACTATGTAAGACCTATTGGCAACTGTCAGAGACGTGACACCAGAATGGATTTGATCTGTTCTAGCAGAGCCATTATTTTAATTTTTTGCAATTCTCTCTCAGCATGGGTGCATCTTATTCTGCCTTTATAAATAATCAGTAAATTTTACCCTCTCGAAAAAATAGGAAACATAACCTACACAATGAAAAGACAAGTAGTATTCTAATGTCAAACTCTAAATAGCATTGTACACATTAAGTGGTGTCCACAGTGTGTACCAGCTTTCTAATTTATTTGTAAGTGAAGGAGATAGTAATCAACTCTAATAAGGAGAGGAGCTGATCACTCCTGAAAACTAGGATGGCAGGGCATAAAATCCTGATACGATCTCAAAATGAACAATGGAGGGCAGTATGTGAGTTTCCTGGATTACTTTATTTGCTGCAATGTGAAGGTCCTCTTCTGCATCTTTAGTTTGTTGGAGCCTGCAGGCACAAGCAGAACTATCAGCCACTGGCAGAAGGTGGAGGACCCTGCTGTGAGAACACCTACAGACAGGCTAAGCCACAACCACCTTCCTAAACTACAAACAGTGACAAAAAGGTGAGGAAAAGCACAGCAATACCTATTACTCCAAAGCTGGATGCATTCTGTCAGGCATCAATTCATGGTCAATTCTGACTCCCCCATCTGCCTTGAGGGATGGTCAGAAAAAGAAGTCTTTTTGGAATCCCATTGGGTTCCTTATTCTTCTGTACACTGGAATAGATTATAATGAACTTTTCAAACTGGAGTCAAAGTAGGAATCCAAAATAAGATATGTTTTTATAAACATTGATTCCCGGAGGCTAAAGTGTGAAGGAAATGTCTGCCAGAAGATAGAAAAATGGCACTAAGTATGTTTGGACATCCCAAATGCAGAATTGGTAAACTTCATGGAGTAGACTTCATTTCCAAGCTTCTGGCAGAGAAGATAGAGCTTATTTGCTCTGAAATGGTTGGTGTCCCCAGGGGTTTGAGTTGGTTGCTTATTCAGAAAGTGAAAAATTCCTGAATACACTGAGGGCTGGAAGTTGTCAGGTCTTAAGCCTTTTGATCTGGAGGGACTTGCCATCTTTTTACATCCTCTAGTATCAAATTTAAAAAATCCTTTAAGTGGAGAAAGTAGTCACTGAGAAAGCTAAGTTATTGGACATTGAATAAATGCTTCTGCCATAATTTGTTCTGTGACAGCCCAGAGCTGAGTGCTTGCCAGCCACTCAGCATTCATTGGACACACTTGTGTAGTGCCCTGCTACCAGTGAATGGGGAGCTGGTGTAGATCCAGCTGAGAATGTCTACATGAGTTGTCACTGCTGCATAGAACCACTGCACCTGTTTCACTCAAGAACATTAAGCTAAGAATCTATGTTTAACAAATTAAAGTAGGAAGATTCAAAATGTGAAAGAGAGTTTATAATTTCTCTCTTCCAATTTGTGCTTCTCTAGGAGAGTTATGCTACCCTTCTGCATTTTTGTGTCATGAAAGGCAAGTCTGTGTTTGTCTATGAGCCTTTTTAATAGAAAATAGAAATTTACATCCATAAATGTTGTATTTTGTGATATTAGCATTATGTCAATATTTTGTTCTTTTAATAAGTTTTAATAAATCATCTATGGTACATCTTAATGAAGGTGAATGAATTTCAGGCATTCCACAAGCTATATTGTGGTGGGTTTGGCCCTAGCCAGAGGCCAAATACCTACCAAGCCGCTCGCTCACTCCCCCCTTCAGCCAAAAAGGGGAGAAAATAGATATTGGGAGGCTTAGGACCTGAGATAATGACAGAGGGATCGCTCTCCAATTAGTTCAATGGGCAAGACAGACTCAGCACAGAATAAAGGAACAAAAAGTGATTTATTACTACTACAACCAATACACCTGGTGAACCGGAACGAGATAAGAAGCGGACAGGTCTTAAAGCACCTTCCCCTCACCCCTCCCTTCTTAGCACACTTAAAACTCATTGCGTTTTTACTCCCTTCTTCTCTCCCCAACGTGGCGCAGGGAGGGGCAGGGAATGGGCAGTGAGGTTCCGGCGAGACCTCACAAGCTGCTTTTCCTTCCAAGATCTTAACACATCTCCTTCCCCCCACCCCTCGCCTCTTCGCACTCTTGACTTTAATCATAGATCTGCTCCCTTCTTCCCTCCCCGCGCAGCATAGGGAGGAACAGGGAATGGAGAATGGGGGTTCTCAGTCCATTCTTCCTGAGTTGTCCTCCATCTCAGCTGGGGGGGGGGCACACACACATACTTCCCTGGCAGCGCCATAGGGTCCCACCCACGTAAGAGTCGTGTCCACAATTTCTGCAGTGTGAGTTCTCTCTATCGGGGAGCCATCTCCTCACCACAGGCCTCTCAGCAGGGCTCCTCTCTATGGGGTGCTGACATTCAGGTCCAGACCACCTGGCCTGGTCCCCCGCAAAGTCACAAGTCCCCCGGCAAAACTGCTGAGGCATGGATCAAGCTTCAGAGTGCATAGATGACTCTGCTCCCCATCTCCATGGGCTTTGGGGGGACACCCGTTTCACCATGGTCTCACCACGAGCTGCCGGGGAAACTCTTTTTCGCATTCTTCACCCACTCCTCCTCCTGCAGGCCTGGCCTTGGCATCTGTGCAGCTTGTTACATATCACAGAATCACAGAGCTGTAGGGGTTGGAAGGGACCTCAAGAGAACATCGGGTCCAAACCCCCTGCCAAAGCAGGCTCCCTAGCTCACACTGCACAGATAGGCGTCCAGACGAGTCTTGAATATCTCCAGAGAAGGAGACTCCACCCCCTCCCTGCGCAGCCTATTCCAGTGCTCTGTCACCCTCACTGTGAAAAAGTTCCTCCACAGGTTGGTGAGGAACTTCCTGTGCCCCAATTTGCAGCCATTGCCCCTTGTCCTGTCTCCACAGACCACAGAAAAGGGGCTGGCCAATTCCTCCTGCTCCCCATACTTAAGATATTTATAAACATTGATTAGGTCCCCCCTCAGTCTTCTTTTCTCCAGGCTGAACAGCCCCAGCTCTCTCAGCCTTTCCTCATAGGATAGATGTGCCAGGCCAGGCCCTTAATCATCTTCGTAGCCTTTCTCTGGACTCTCTCAAGGAGATCCCTGTCTATTTTATACCATGGAGCCCAGAACTGGACACAGTATTCCAGGTGGGGCCTGACCAGGGCAGAGTAGACGGGGAGGATCACCTCCTTTGATCTCCTGGCCACACTCCTCCTGATGCACCCCAGGATCCCATTGGCTCTCTTAGCCACCAGGGCACACTGTTGATTCATAGCCAACCTATCGTCAACCAGGACCCCCAGGTCCTTCTCGACAGAGCTCTTCTCCAGCAGGTCATCCCCCAGCCTGTACTGATCCATGCGGTTGTTCCTCCACAGGCGCAAGACTTGCTTTTGTTGAATTTCATCTGGTTTCTCCCTGCCCAGCTTTCCAGCCTGTCCAGGTCTCGCTGGATCGCAGCGCAGTGTTCCTGCGTTTCAGCCACTCCTCCCAGCTTTGTATCATTGGCGTACTTGCTGAGGGTGGACGCTATTCCCTCATCAAGGTCGTCAACAAAGATATCAAACAGGACTGGACCCAACACCGAGCCCTGGGGAACACCGCTAGTCACAGGCCTCCATTCAGATTCTGCTCCACTGATCACGACCCTCTGAGCTCGGTCCGACAGCCAGTTCTCAACCCACCTCACTGTCCACTCATCTATCCCATACTCTCTCAGCTTTTCTATCAGGATGTCATGGGAAACAGTATCAAAAGCCTTGCTAAAGTCAAGGTAGATGGCATCCACTGCTCTCCCTCCATCCACCCAGCTGGTGATGAGATCATAGAAGGCTATGAGATTGGTCGAGCATGATCTTCCCTTGGTGAATCCATGCTGACTACTCCTCACGACCTTCTTCTCTTCCAGTTGCTTGGTGATGGCATCCAGAACAAGCTGTTCCATAACTTTTCCAGGGACAGAAGTGAGGCTGACTGGCCTATAGTTGCTAGGATCCTCCTTCTTGCCCTTTTTAAAGACCAGAGTGATATTGGCTATCCTCCAATCCTCAGGCACTTCTCCTGTTCTCCAAGACCTGTCGAAGATGATAGAGAGTGGCTCAGCCATCACTTCCACCTGCTCCCTCAGCACACGTGGATGCATCCCATCCGGGCCCATGGATTTGTGTGCATTAATCCCTATGAGCAGCTCCTGGACCTCCCCTACCTCAACTAGAGGGAAGCTCTTCGTTCCCCAAACACTTCTATTTTCATCCAGGATCTGTGGGTCCCGAGGGACCTTTGGAGTGTAGACCAAGGCAAAGAAGGCATTCAGTATCTCCACCTTCTCATCATCCCCCATTACCAGGACACCCGCCTCGTTCTGCAAGGGATCTACATTATCCCTGGTCATCCTCTTACTATTCACATACCTGAAAAAACTCTTTTTATTGTCCTTTATGTCCCTTGCCAGTTTCTTTTCCAGGTTGGCTTTAGCCTTCCTAGTCGCATCCCTACAGGCCCTGACAACATCCCTATATTCTTCCCAGGTGCTCAGACCCTGTTTCCACAGTTCATAAACCTTTTGCTTCCCTTTGAGTTTGCTCATGAGCTCCCTGCTCATCCACGTAGGTCTTCTGCCTCTCTTTCCCGATTTCTTTCTCAAAGGGATGCACCTGTCCTGTGCTTGGAAGAAGTGCTGTTTAAATGTAACCCAGCTCTCACAAGCCCCCTTTCCTTCTAACAGCATAGCCTACGGGATAGCTCCTAATAGGTTGCGGAGGAGATCAAAGTTAGCTCTTCCAAAATTCAGGGTAGCTATCCTGCTTTTTGGCTTGCTTCTTCCACTCCTGCAGGCCTGGCCTTGGCGTCTATGCAGCTTGTTACATCTTCTCACTCCCGTTCCAATGGTAAAGTGCGCCTGCCAGTAGTTTTGTTTTTTCCTATATGTGATTCACAGAGGCGCTATGACCAGCTCTGATAGGCCCAGCCTCGAATTTGGCCTTGAATTAACCATGTTTTCAAAATATGGGGCTTGTAGAAAGCTGTAACTGTGGCTTAGAAAAGCCTCCGAAGCAGCACTGCAACATATATAAAAGAAAGACAGGTGTAACTGCAAATGATGTACCTTTGAGACTGCAGTCTTCAGAAATGAACATTGAATACCTTTGCATTTAAGTTTGAAGGCAGATGCTATTTTAATAGTCATACTATTCAGGAATGAGGATTATACCTTTTCCCATGTGTTGGCATAAGGAATTGGAAGGTTTGCAAAGTAAAACAGGTCAGATATAATCACCATCTTTTTTATTTGGAACATTTGCTACATAGATTTGTCTTCCATCTTCCTCTCACTTTACCATTTACATCTCCATCTCTATCACTAAGAGTTAGCACAATAGCACATTGCAGCTAGGTTACAACTACTTTCACACCCTACTAGGGAATCATTTATCTTTTGTTCCCACATTACAGTTTGGAAAATCATAACTAAAGTTAATATGCATAATTTAAAAAATAAATTAACTGTCCTGAAATCTTGCTGTAGTACAGAGTTTATCCATATTTACAAGCCTATTTTCATTTGAGAGTAAATACTAAGTTTTCAGAAAAATCAGAGATAAAAAAAGGAGTAACCTCATTCACTCCCCATTGGCGTCTTCTGTCTTCTATTTCTCCTCAGCGTCAATCATGTTTCTTGTAGATATCTTTGTGCCAATGCTTTGGCAGTACCAAATTATTTCTGGATATGGTTAGTTTTTCACATTAGAATTGTAATACTGTTCTAACAACTTACTGATAGTTCCATGCAAACACTTCACAGGTTTAACTGAAGTGCTGCTTGAGGATGGGAATTGTTGGTGTCACCTCAAGGTAGGACAGCAATTGTAAAAACTTGCACAGTGAAACACATCTGAAACATTATCTCCCTCCCTAACCAAGACAGAACTGAAAAAAAAAAGGGAGATCAAACCAAGATAAATAAATAAATAAAAATTTTTCAAAGAGCTTTAAAAAAATACTGGTCCATACTGTCAGCTTAGGGCCCACCAAGTCAATACTCCTTGATGATCCAAACTTCTTACGTGTTGGCTCTTGTTCCACCTAAAAGGAACAAACCTAGACCCAGAAAGAGATCATTCTAAATTCAAACCCTTCTATTTTAGAAATGTAAGTCACATGGTGTAAAGAATGAAGACAAATCTAATGGGATAAAACATGCCATAAATACCAAAATCTATTCACTGTGATTAAACTGGCCCATGAAGAAATATTCTTGAGGTAGTATGGCTGTTCATATTTGTTAAGGCATCACCATTACATACCATCTGCTCTTTTATATCCTCCTTTATAGCTCTGATTTTCAAAGAGTTGGTAGTGATTACCTCACATCTTTTTATATAATAAAGAGCTGCTTGCTAGTTCAGTGTTCAGGGGAAAAAAAAAAAAGTTTTTGTCAGTTACTCATCAATTTGCTCATCTGTTTGTCCTATGCAACATGATGATTTCAAGTCTGCTGACACTGTTTCCCAAGGGAGTATGATTCATGCAATAATTTTCCTTCCTTCCTGCCTATTCCTTTTAAGTTTGCTGGAACTTTAATACATCCCATACATATTTTTCACTTTAAACTCTTCTACCCTTACTTGCAGTACAGTAATTCGTTTCACTTTTAAAATCTTATTTTCTTATTTTAGATAGGAGATTTACTAGAAAAATCCTTTAAATGTAAGATGGCATAAAATTTTGTTTTCTTACACTGAACATGCCATCATTCTTGCCAGGATGCCTATTTTCTTTTTCTCCTTCTTCAAGAATAAAGACTAATATTAATGCCTCTGTGTTTATACAGTCCATTTTCACCGAAGCTATGAAAGACTCTTAGCGATGTGGTTACTTTCCCTTTTTTCAATAGGGAGGTCATTTACCATATTCCAGGATACATAGTCAACCAGCAGCCTTCTGAAGGAGTCTCTTGACACTGAATCCTGTAGTGACTAGAGCATGGTTTGATGTAAGGAGAACCAATAGGGACTTTTGGGTGGAGCAACACAGGACTTTCCATTTCCAGTGCAAGGGAAAGGCAGTCAAGGAAGAGATCACACTGCCAGTGGTTTCACTTCAGAGAGCACAGATCAGGTGAGCCTGAAAATGGAAACTATTGATCCTGGCAAAGACATGTCTTTGTGGTTGCCTAATTTGTGAACTGAAATTGTCATGGGTAATTTCTTCATGCTCTAGATGAACTGAGCTGAGGGAAAACATTTTGACTCGTAAAGCACACGTTAATCCACAGAGTAAAGGAACAGGGAGTAAAATCTTGCGGTTGGTCTCCCTCTTCAGCAGAGTGCTGGAGGCAGTGCATGAGGTTAAATGGTTTTTAACTCCCTGCGCTGACCTATTTATTGTTTACTATTTCTGAAAAAGAGTTTTTATTCTCACATTTTAATGGGTTTAGAAGAGTTTCTAGGTTACATGAGCAACATAATTTCAGCCTGTCTCACAGGACCTCTTTTGGAGGATCTTTATCCACAGGAATATGCCAGCTTCTGCCCAGAGCAAGCTGGCAGGCTGTAAGGAACATTTCTTTTTTATTCCACTGTCCATTTATCTTTTCCCTCAGATACCTGTCTTCTCCTTTCCTTGGTCCAGATGTAGGAATGTCCAGTTGTCTCCTGCTTCCTCCACTTGTCCCAAAACATGCACCTCATCTTGTATTTTTTAATGCAGTTTTTCCTCTGCTTATTCTTTGCTTTGATTTTCTTCTTAGCTTTTCCTTCAAGATATTAGCTTTCACAAAAAAATAATTTAAACAAACAAAAGCACATCTGGCTTCAACGCCTTGTTTCACCCAAATTTGTTTCTATGCACACCTCACAGATATATTCCAGCCTCCTTCCCACTTGCTGTGTACAGGGCATCCTAAGGGAACCATCTGTGAAGTTGCCTCTGTCCTTCCAGGTCTCTTATGCCTCAGTTAGCATGGCCTTTACAAGAGCATCTTCTTCTAGACATAGTCAGTTGATATGTGGATGCAAGCTCACTGTTACCACATCCGTGCTCTTTCTTCCATTTCCTATCAAACACTTATTTGTGATTCTGGCCCTCTGCTAGAGCTATTGTAACTCTTAGCTGTTTTCACGCCTATAGAAAAGAGCCAAGTCACACCCAAAGTCCCTGGATGGAAAGAACCCCAACCCCTGGAAAGGTTGGGACTCTTATGTTTCTTCCCTTATAAAAGATTTGTTGTTCAGAGACAACACCCTGACCTGACCTCTTCATCAGCTGGTTAAAAGGAAACAACTGCACTGGGATGCTGTATTTTACACACAAGCCACTCTAAACGCGACAGTGGCGCATTAAGAAAATATGAGAAACTATTAAGTCATTATTTTGCCTCTGGACCATTCCTCATGCTTTTGAAATTTGGTGCTGAGAATCCCATCACATTTATGATATTAATACTGGTAAATCTGTATGTAACAGCTTTGTAGACATTCTACCTCATCTCACAATCCTAAATCTGTGTCACTGGACCTTTTAACCAGCTTGGGAGGTTCTGCACATAGTTAAACCCCTGTAAACAGAGTTAATATAGGGCCTAAATTGAATCCCAGTAGATGTCAGGATACGTTAAGATGTCAAATTAGCCTACTTCCCAGTACTACATAGCAATGGAGCCCTCTAAGGGTTACAAAGCAAACTCATAAGATATAGCACTAGCTAAGATATAATGCTGCCAATTATGTATTCAATTGAAACAATTATGTATATTCTCCACTTCATTTTTTTTGCATGAGTTAATACAGCTCTCTTGTATCACACTTAACTGGACTAAATGTAAATGAGCTGACTGCTCTATAAGGGTATCATCTATGATAACTATCAAAGTTAATGATATTGAGTGATAATGGCTGTTGCTGGTTAGAATTTAATTAATATGTGTCTCCCAAATAAACATACATATATGAAAAACAGAGGGCTTTGCAGTTGTTTAACTCAGGATAATACTATGGTGTTATTTTAACCCGTAATTTGCCAGTTAAATAAAACACCACAAAAAAACCCTAATGCAATGAATATTAATTTTAATGCAATTATGCAATTTTAGCATATTCTTTCAGCTTTTTGTATGAAGCTTCAGGCAGACTTTTAAGAGACGGTAGGTTTTTATTGAGAGATCAAGGTGTCCATCCTTCAATTGAAAGGACCTTTGGTGACATTTTTGTGTTTTTACAGCCTGGAATTTGTCCCTACTGATGTGTACTAACATGCACAAGACTGAAATAAGCTGAAAAAAATGTGTTAAAAATGTGATGGTATGTATTTTTTTTTCTGTAATTTCATCTTACTTGGCATTTATATTTCTTGATCATGATACAATCAGTGCAAGTTCTCTTTAAGTGAATAAATTTCACTATTCACTTTACAAATATACTGATATTACTTTCAGTTCATACTACAAAAAATGAAAGACTCCAATGTATTTTACTCCACTTAAATGTCAAAATTCTGATTTTGAATGATTTCTCATAGCATAGAAATCTTGAGGCATCAATTCCATTAGCCTCTTCAGAGTTTAGAGAAGAGCTTCCTTTCTCTCTTCTGACATAGATGTATAAATCAATCTCTCCAGTATATTTCATTCAAATACAGAACTTGCCAAACTTTTAAAATCTGTATTACAATGTAATGGTTTAGGGAACCATAGGTTACCTATAAGCTATATAGTCTGTACATTCTTTAAGTTAAATGAAACTTAAATGAAACTGAAAAATCAGTTTCTGAAGAAGCTCTGTTTTATAATATTTTCGAATGCTCTTACTTCTTTTTCAAAGATAATTACATGGAAATCATATTCAACTACAACTGTCATTGTTTGCTCACATATAAATCCAGGCAGCCAATTCTGCATGTTAAATTTGTTCCACCTGCAACATGAGGGAGGCAGAAAACTTGGATAATGCACACTACTCACAATTAATTTGAATCTTTGATGGTAAAAATCAGTAAATCTATTTGCTAGAAAGAAATTGGTCTCATGAGGTGTTTTTTTTTTATAAATTAACTCCTATTAATCAGAGGGATACTGTGTCCTGCTTTTTCATAATTAGTGTAGAATGATTAGTATAATTTAGGGCCACTGAAACAACAAAATAGATAAAATTCGACTTTGTGTTGACTCTGATTTCAAAGAAAAAACCCTGAGATCACTTACAAAAGGTCCCACTATCAATTAACCTACAAAACTACCACCTTTAAGTAAAGCCATTAAACCTATTTCTAAGCCCATTTTACAACATTGTTTGATCAAGTGTACTTTAGCAAGCAAAAAACTTATGGCTCCCTGGATTCTGCTAAAAAATACTTTGCCATGAAAGGCTGAAGACTTCCGTATCATTTGTTCAGTACATCAGCTTCCTGATTTTTGTGATGCTCTTGCTTGAGTACAAACGTTACAAATCACGTTCTCTCCAGCTTGGGTATAGGAAGCTCTCCCTAATCCCTAAATCAAGGTGAAGAGTATGGTATCAGAGGCATGACTCTTATGGTTACAGACATAAAATGACTCACATCTTTTAGATCCTACTATGTATTACTTCAAGATAAATTACTAATGAGCTGCTGGGTTTATCAGTACTGCAAAGAAATAGCACACTTCCACCTACTGTTGTTCACGTATTTATCCCAATTTTACAGCATGATTACTTCAATGACTTGGAATAATTTCTAAAAGTTTGTTTCTACCATATTAGAACCCTTCAAAGTTTAATGTTCCTTAAGATCAACATGTATCAAGTGTAATTGTATGAAAAACTTCACAGCCACGCTAGCTGAACCTACCTAGGCCTATTTATTATACAGTCCTGAGATATGTGTGATTTGAGTGAAGGGTCCTAGCCTAGATACCTATTCGTCCGGATGAACTTCATTCTGTCTCCCCTCTAGTTGCTGTGCAAAGCCTTTTTCTCAGGTTTTCTTCCTCTTCATAAGGGAAGAAAGGTATACAAGATTGTATTACTTTGATTCAGGGCTGGATTAACAAGCATGCTATAAATGACACTTGGAACTTGTCCATTTAAAGAAATTTGCCTTGTTTCAATCAGTTCTGCTGAATGCCTTGCTAATTATTATAACATTTTCAGGTGAAAGTGAGAACACATTTGATCCTGACATTGTTTTCAACTGGTTCTAACTCCGGACACTGCCAAAGAAAACAGAACCATGATTTCAGTGGGACCACTTAAAAGTCAGTGCTTACAGCAATGTAACATAGCACAAACTGCAGCTCTTTTACTGGCTTCATTATGCCTGTGAAACTATGTGAGAAAGATTCCTAAAGTTCATGTTTATATGAAACAATAAACATAAATACAGGAAAGGTAGAAGTTTTCGTTTTGAGTCCTTGAGATATTTCCTATTCAGAGTGACACTGTTGTAGTTTTGCAGCAAAATGGTGATATAAGTGTGGCCACAATTTGGAGGATCTAGTCAGAAGATTATTTACAAAACAGAGGTCCAAAAAGCACATTAGTTTTGAGTTATGAGACTGGCATCACAAGGATGCTTGGTTATAATTGCCTGAAGTTTTCAGTCATGATGCATATGTGCATGAAGGGGACCAAACTCCATTCAAACTGAAAGTCAGTATTCTTAAAGAGGTGGTGCGTGGCAACAGAACTCAAATAAATTCCAAGGATAAATAAAAGCAGTCTGAAAACCAGTGTGTAAAGGGGAACATCCAGTGGAGACCTCTGCATCTACAACTTCTCAAATTAAGTCATAAAGCCTCCGAACACTGCTAAGGACCATTTGCCAGGTGGTGGAGAAAGTCTGAAGTGATTTCTGAAAACCTCAGACACATCTATCAGTGACTGCTAGCTACGTAACATAGTAAGTACAGACTTGGTCACTATGCATTACACAAAAGTAAATCACAAAGAAACAGAAGACAAGCATAAGCTCTGTCAGTTCATGAACGAGATGGCTTTAGCAAGCTTTCCTGCATCTTGCTCACACCATAATGCAATTGTTTTTCATTTTTATAACTATTTTTATTAATTGGTCAAAACCATGTGAAACGTAGATGTGAGTGAAAAGGTTATGTATTTTCTTGACACATTAACAAATTTTAACCACAAAATACCCCCACAGGCCTAACTCTGGAAGCATATATGCACATCACCACTGCTACAAGAATTACATTTTAATGTAAAAAGCAAGTGTCAATAAAAATTTGAAGGTGACTAAAGATGTGTCCTGGAGGTCAGATAATAGTTTATGCTTTCAGAGGTACAGTCTAAGCCTTCCCAGCCGTTCCAAATGCTACAGAAAGTATTAATGAAGCTCTGGTGAAAAGCTCTATAGAACCAGCTCTAAAGGAAAGCGTTGAGTCAGTTTTTGCGTGTGAGATGGTGACATCCAGTGGCGAGTTTCTTGAACTGTCGTGATCTCGGCCCCCGATGCGTAGAAAAACACCAAAAGTTGCATTTTGTTGAAACATGTTTAAAAATATTTAGAACATATTTATAGGTCACTGGAACAGGCTGCCCAGTGAGGTAGTGGAGGTAGTGCTGACTCCCTATCCCTGGAGATATTCAAGGTCAGGCTTGATGGGGCTCCAAGTGACCTGATGTAGTGAAGATGTTCCTGCCTACTGCAGGGGGTTGGACTAGATGGCCTCCAAAGGTCCTTTCCAACCTAATGCACTCAGTGATTCTATGAAAAATATTGAAATAGAAAAATATATACAATATGAGGGGTTTCCTAAACACAGAATCACAATTTTCTGTACTAATTATAAAAATGGTGTGTTCAGCTGCAGTGGAAAGTTACATTTCTAAGTTTTAAACATGCTTATAATAAAAGTAAGCAAATACATTTAGCTGTATTTAAAGAGATAGAATCTTTATTACATCACAACTATGCTCTTTTCCTCCTTGTTCACACAAGAATCACTACTCGTTTCCCTGACATTTCCAGTTTCTGAGCAAAACAGTTCAAGATGAGAGCTTGCAATGCTTGAAAACCACAAAGCCGTTTCCACGGACTCTTCTTCCCTTTAGGATTCACAGCTACAGCAAATCACCATCTCACATAGCTTTACTCGACTAGATCACTTCTTTTAAGACCCAGCTGATGATAATAGTAGTAAGATTGTCCTTCAAAGTTCTTTATTTAGAATGCAGGAGTCCTCAGCTTACAGTCCTTCTGAGTCTTCGGGAGGTAGGTGGGTTGGTTTTCTTTTTTAATGGGAGATGGGGCTATCAAAAATATGTATCTACTAAGCTAGCAAATACTGCTGAGGAACAGAACTTCAAACTCCCTCATTGGATGTGTTCCATTTTGTCTAGAATAATGAAATTCATTGAACTGAAGAGAGGTATAAATACAGTCATACACTCCAACCTAAGGATGCAGCATTTTGGTGGATATGGAAAAAGAATTCTAGGTTCTCATACTTGGAAACTCATCTCAACTACTTTTCCATAGGGAACAAGGCCAACTTTAAACTCCAGGAAGTTTGCCAACTAAATTCCACTAATCTATCTTTTCACAGATTTATATGCAAGAAAACTACTTTCTACTATGGTACAGTTGCCAAGTTAATATTACTTTCTCTCTTTTTATGTTTTTCCACACTGGCTGACACCAGCTGCTGTTGTGGAAAGACATGTTAAGGAAGGCTGAAGATGAGTCGCTGCCTGCAAGTCATACAGAACCAGTAACAAATCACCTCTGCCTATGCCTCACCAAAGGATCCAACAGAGCAGCTAACAGCTTTTCTGTACACTCATTCCAAACTGAAATAAACAGGCTCTTGTGAAAGCAGTGTAAATTCAGGTCTCAATTAAACACAAAGGTATTCCACCAGCCTCACACATTTGGCTTTCACTCACTTACACATACACATTTCTAAGTAGGCAAAACAGTCTCTAAATTCATGATGTAATTATCTTGGATTGTCAGCAAGTGGACCTTTAAATCATGTTATTGCACTATCACTTCATAAATCCAGACATATAATGACAAAACCCCTATGCTTAATTCTGAAGGCTTCTCTTATGGTTAAAGAAACATAGTTCTTTTTAAACTTATTCTTAGTGTTTCTTAGGCAAGGTTGACTAGAGAACAACTTAGATAAATGTTTGAGTTTTTCTGAAATATAGAAAATAGGAATATTTTTCTGACATACATATGGAAACCACATTTTTGTGAAAATGTATCTTATATGATTTACATTTACTTATTATAGTTTCAGTAGACAGTGAGGATTTAAAAACATTGAGCTTACAGTTTTGAAGAGTACATTTTGAGATGGTCATCCTTCAAAAAACAGACTGATAGAATTTTGGAATTTGGAGCTGTTTATACATTCACTCAGCAATACTTTTGAAGCCCCCCCCCCAAAAAAAAAAACTTGTCATGCTGACACTTCCTAAAGTAAGAATTATCAGCCCCCTAGCTATCACATTCTGTCAGTGGTATCATAAATCATCAGGTAACATACAGTTCAAATGGATTTTTACTTGCTAATTAAAAATAAAGTGCCCGCCACTCAGTTTCTATGGTTCTTCATTCTCCAGCTTTAAGAGGTTAGAATGTCCTGGGATCTTTAATATTAAAGGACAAAAATACTCTGGTAATGCAACACAATGAAATATTGCCTGAAAGGGCAACTACACTGTGAGGAAGAGGGAAGAATTTAAGCAAGCATAAGATTTTATTTCACTTGGGATTCCCAAAAGTAGAGAATTTCTAATAAATCTTATGCCAAGCAAGAACAACACAAAATTGGGCGATACAGAAAAAAAGTTGTTTCTATTACCGTGTCCACGTTATGTTACAAAGGACTATTTGAATTGCTGCATCTCATCAGCTTCACACACTGACAGGTGCCACAACCGTTCATGAAGCCATTTGTATAGATTCTATTCACTCCTTCAAAACAGGGACTGTTCCCAAAAGGCACATGCCATCTACCAGACTACTACAGATGTTCTCAGGGATGGTTCACACTGCCCACCACTGTATTCAGAGTCTGAATAGAATGGATTATTATGGGACAAAATAACAAGTCTGCATTTACTTAGCTTGCTGACAGAAAGTAGCCTAGCTGCCTACAAATCTTCATAGAGCAATGGGCAAGAAGAGCCGTGATAAGCCAATCCTTGGCAAAGGTAAAGAAATGGATTCAGTCTAACACTGCACTGCTGAGAACCCCACCAGAGAGTTTCACTCTCTCCCCAGGCAGGAGACTTGCAAACTCTGTATGCATAAGCATCTGCTTATCTCCCTCGGGGATGGATTTCCACTGTTGTGAAGACAATTCAAAATTAATTTCACAAATACTTTGCTGAAAAACTTACAAGTGTTCTGCATTTTTGTAGCCAACTCTTCTCTACATTGACCTAAGCTCAACTTTGTAGATCATCTTTCCTATGTCTTAAATGACATCTATTTAGACAGATGTTTAGGTCTCCACTGAAAGGTTTATCTGCTTCCAGATAAAACTTTTATTAAATATGTATGGTGTCTTCCATCGTGTCCATTTTCCCACTCCAATTTCCTTAATCCAATAAAAAACAGAGTCTTCATTTTTACTAGTTACTTTTTTAATTTCAGTTACTAGTTTTAAAAAAAAAGCATAAAAACCCTCAACATTGCATAGAACATTATGAAGTTTCTCCCTTACCTTTCTGTTCTATAAATAAAAAATACCAAAATTTCATCCAGTTTTGAGAGGAGGCATTTAAGTCACAAAATTTAAAATTGAAAAAAAAATTTGCAGAGATTGTTTTCAATTACTTACACAAATTAATTACAAGATTTCACCAAACTGGGAATTTTTAAGGAAAAAAAAATACAAATTAATACAAATTAACTCAGTTTAAGATACAGTGGGTGATTTTATTTATAAGATCCTACTGGCATACAATACACATTAAGAAGTATGAAACCTGATTCATAAAGAAGTGAAATGCTTCACAGAAGCATGGACTCCTGAGGTATGATGAACACAATCCCTCATTTACTGGAATTTCTAACACTGCTTCACTGGCTGAAGCAGCAGAAGACTGGGTATTTGATAAACACACAGTTAAAACATCATTAAAAAATACACAGGAAATGGAAGGAGATTGGAAGATTGCGTCTCACCAATAGCAACAGCTTTGGTCATGGTGGAAAACTATTTTATACTGAAGGGCACAAAGACCTTTTAAGACTGGGTTTCTCAATTTCACAACCAATTCAAAAGTATTTTAGATACCTGCTTTCTCCTTATTGTCCATGCTCACAGGTTCAGTCTTCTTGACATCAGACACAAAAATACTGCTGCATCTGATTAAGCATACAGAAGGGATGATAACCTGGACAAGGACTATTACAATTAAAAAAAAACAGCATAGGGTGCTTTCACTTCTTTTTCTCTTTCTCTGCTTTCAACCTCTGCTGTAGTGACTTCAGTTCAGTCATTACATTCAAAGTTCTGTAAACCCAGGTGACCTGAAAATTAAGTAATTTAAAAAGTGTATTTAGTCTACATATATTTACTTATCAAGCTAATGAAAGCATCTATATAAATGAACACATACATACCACAATTATAATAGTATTCACCAGCAGTGGTGCTGAAAATACAAGTGAAATAAACATTCCTCTGGAATCAAAGTACTGATATTTGGAGAACAGCCTGAAAGAAATAAAAAAGAAAAATTAAAAAGATGAAGCTTCATTCAGTGTAGTTCACAAAACATTAGATTTTCACAATAACAGAGACATTGTACAGATTATTTTACTTCTTAGGTTCCCCAAGCAGAGGCCACCGTTCTACTATATTAAGAGACGGTCAGTATCTTATCAGTTGTGAATATCTATCACAAACACAAGTCTTTATTTTCTTTAAAGTTTTACTGCGAAAAACCTAAATCAAACAACCACAGATTAAGTTACTTACTCATGTGACTACAATAATACATATATTTGTCATCAGAAATTGTTGCTTATCCTGAAGTGTCTGAAATGACATTCTGAGGTCATTGAGGCTTACTCATAGTAGAAAAAGTAGCAGAAATAACAAATACTAAAGCTGTAATTTAGGTCATGTATGCCTGAAGTGAAACAGAGACTTACAATTGGATGCCTGCACAAAGTAGTGTGAAGCACATAATTTCAAGTTTCATCAGGGAAAGAGGAGTTCAGTGCTTATGAAAATAAGCCATCGGTTTAATTCTGGTACATAGCCTTAGTAACACAAATGTTTTTTATGCATGTAAATACGTATATAAAAGAGTAATATTTTTGAAAAGTGGTGCTTAATACCTGCTTATTAAACATGAGTATCTACCAAAGAACACTCAAAACCCCCAATACAAACCATAACCAAACCTCATATCCTTTTCCCCTTAAACATCACACTCCACTTTTCCCTTAGTTCCCTGACTAGTTACTTTACACCCAACAACATAAACAGATTTTAAGCAGTACAATAAATACATGATAGCTATTTAAAGTTCTTTTGCCTTATAAGCTAAGAGATCATTCTGTTGTACTGTATGGTTTTGTTAAAACGTGTTATATTAATTAATGCAACAGACTCTAGCATCATTTAGGGCGACAAAGTTGATTAGGGGTCTGCAACATCTCCCCTATGAGGAAAGGCTGAGTGAGCTGGGTCTGTTCAGCCTGGAGAAAAGAAGACTTAGGGGGGACCTAATTAGTGTTTATAAATATCATAGGCATGGGTTGCAGGGGGAATTGGCCAGCCCCTTTTCAGTGGTCTGTGGGGACAGGACTAGGGGCAATGGCTGTAAGCTGGAGCACAGGAAGTTCCACACCAACATGCAGAAGAACTTTTTCACAGTGAGGGTGACAGAGCACTGGAATAGGCTGCCCAGGGAGGTGGTGGAGTCTCCTTCTCTGGAGATATTCAAGTCTCGTCTGGACGCCTATCTATGTAATATGAGATAGGGAACCTGCTTTGGCAGGGGGGTTGGACCCGATGATCTCTTGAGGTCCCTTCCAACCCCTAAGATTCTGTGATTCTGTGATCACACTCTACCGATGAGGCGTGACTGACTCTATAATGTTCTCTGGGAATAATGTGAAAAAATAAATTTTTTTAGAAGCACATTTAAATGCAAAAAAGAAAGTGAAAACATTTACCTCCAATTCATGGCCGCTAATTCATTTATATATTCAGCGCAGTACACTAAGCCCACTGTACAACAAAAGAAAAACATTAGATTCAGTATTTCTTCAAACTTGAACTGCCGCAATGAGCGGCACGGGCAAAACAGACTCAGCACAGAATAAAGAAAACTCTCTAATTGGTTACACTACACTACACACACAGAGTGAGACCAGAGTCTGGCACAGATCTTCCTCTCTCTTGCTCATCTCTGTGTCTCAATCTGTCTCCATGGGCTGCAAGTTCTGGCAGAGGCTTGCTCCAATGCAGGTCACAGCATCTTGTGTATGTCTCCAGCTGTTCCAGAGTGGGGCCTCTCCACAGGCTGCAAGTGGGGTCTCAGCCTTTTCCATGGACTGCAGGGGGGCACCTGCTCCCACCATGGGTTCCTCCATGGGCTGCTGGGCAATCTTTCTCTCCAGCACCTGGGGTGTCTCCTCCCCCCCTTCTTCACTGACCTTGGTGTCTGCACAGTTTCTTACATCTTCTCACTCCCTTCTCTGGTAGCAAAAAGCAGCCACTTGCATTTTTTTTCTCCTAAATGTGACTCACAGAGGTGCTGTGACCATCACTGATGGGCTCGGCCTTGGTCAACAACAACTCCAGCCTTGAGTCAGCTGGTGTTTACTCTGTCAGGCCTGCAGAGAGCCTCTAAGCTGCTTCTTGCAGAAGCCACCCCTGCAGCCCCCCTTCTCCACCAGCCTGGTCACACAAAACTGCAACACCTCTAGAAATCATTTTAAACTCTGCAGATACAAGTGGCTGTGTGGAAATCACTAAGATTTCTACATTCCTTTCTGGGGGTACTTAAACTATTGAAACCATAGTCAAGTTATTTCCAGTACCTAATTTCTCTCTCAAGTTGGATAGTTCACTAAATACTATTTTAAAATGACAGCATAGCCTTCAAGTGGCTTTTACCTACAAGTATCTTTAAATTGCTCATTCTTCCTCCACTACTCTGCGTGCATAATGGAACTGAGGTACTGTGCAAAAAAACCTCAACTTGCCAGAATATCTAATCCAAGATACAAATCATAATACATGGATTAAACTCAAATCAATGCCATCTTAATTAAACCAAATACCCTCTTGAAAGCTACTGCATCTCTGACAAGTCAACCATAAAGACACAGCTTTGGCTAGGCATGGCCACTGTGGATTCTCAGGGTGAAGGTGGTAAACCCCCACAAGCTGCTACTGTAATTATCGATTCATACAAAATCGTAAATTGGAAGGGACCCATAAGGATCATCAAGTCCAACTCCTGGCTCCACACAGGGCCAGCCAAGTCAGAGGATGGGACTGAGTGCATCACACAGGCACTTCTTGAACTCAGTTGAGCTCAGTGCTGGGACCACTTCCCTGGGGAGCCTGTTCCAGTGCTTGACCACTCTCTCGGTAAAGAGCCTCTTCCTAACATCCAACCTAAACCTTCCTTGGTTTAGTAAGGTACTGAACCAGTCTTCTTCTTCTTTGTGCCATTATCAAAGTGATAGTGAACCTGCTCCAGAAATGAATACAGATGAGGGATGACCATATTTACTGAACTGCAGCATCAGAATAAGGCACAGCATAGGGGATAGCTGGCATTCAGCTATTTCTTGTCTGCTTCCCTAGCACAGCAACCATTTCTTGGCAATCTGTGACACACACAGCACTTGCCATGCTGAAACCTTACTAATCCCAAATCCTTGCTAAGGCCAGAGCCTTGAATCCCTACCTCATACAGTCTTGGAAACTAAATAAATACATATTTACAGGTCACAACAACTTCTATAACAGCTTGTTGTGTATAGACACACACACTACTACAAGAGAAATACTAATCTGCGTCAAATTTATCTGCTGCAAAGCATAAAACCATGCACTTGCACGTATATTAAAACTTGTTAAGAGAGCAAAAGGAGCTGTTTGGTAGCATCAGCAGCTTAAACAAGGCACATGCCCTTCCCCACCCGCACGGCAGCGTGACCACACTACTCACCCATGCAGAGGAAGTGCCCTATCTGCACCCGGTAGTGCCGGAGCGAGAGGCACGTCAGGAGGAAGCAGAGGACGTGGAACACCGCCAGCCCCAGCAGCCAGGGCTCGGACCAGTCTGTTTTCTAGGGACAAAGTGAGAGGAGGTTAGGCCACCAGGCAGCTACAGCGAGCAGCTCTCCTCCTCCCGCACCTCAACGACAACCGATTTCAGTCACTCTCTGCGCCCACCAGCCCGCGCCGTGCCCACCTGGGGAGGGAGCCAGCTCCGCGGGCTCTCTCTCCGCCTTGGCGGCTGGTGCTTCCTCCACCTCTCTGCAGGCAGGCAGGCTGCCCGCCTCACCGCGCCGCACCCCCCTCCTCACCGCTAGGATGGTGAGTAGCCCCGGCGGGCTGCTCAGCGGCTGCTCCATGGCGGCGGCAGCGGGGCCACCGATGACTTCTCGCGAGACTTGGGCAGCCGCCCGTTCCTTGCCCCGCGGCGGTGGCCCGGAGGCGCTGGGCGAAAGAGGGGCATGGCTGGTTCCCGACGGGTAACAGAAGGGGAAATGGCTGTGTCCCTCTCACGGGTGATGCTTCCAATGCTGCCCTCATCCCCTCAGACGGGGAGAGCCCCGCAGGTGGGAGGATGAGTAAGGTGGCTGGCTGCACCCGTGCGGCTGCCTCCGCAGGGGGTAGCGCCCAGCCCGAACCGCCTGTCCTGTGACTGAGACGGCGCCCCTCAGAGCTAGCCCTGCCTTTTCAGAAGCGGGGCGAGAAGCGGGGCTGTGTTTCTAGCGTTTGATACCGAAGTCAAGACTTGGGAGGGGTTTTGTCACCGTCTGCTCAGTGGAGTCCGGCTGGTGCCAGGGCACTCACTTTGACCGGGGCGGGGGGGGGCATCATTTTTGTTGGCTTCCACCTTCTGGCAGCAGCGGGTGTCCAGCTTCAGCTGCTATAGGGATGGAAGGGCAGGAAAAAGTTTCAAGACCAGATAGAAATTTCTGACCGAAAAAACCCCAGCTGACCATTACATGCAGGAACTTAAGTCAAGGGAATAATACATTTTATTCCAAAGGGGGAAAGAAAAAAAGGATTACTGCACAATGGAAAGCGAATAAGGCATTTTAAAAGGTTAAACCTCTAATTTCTAATTCCTTTCACTTCTCTAAGTCTGGAAGAATCGACCACTCTTAAATCTCTGTCACTCTTCAATTGAGACATCAAGTTCAGGTTCATCAACAAAGCCAGGGGGCTTAATGAATCTTAATTGATTAGCTCTGTCAAGTAAACCATACTGCTGTTCTATACCTCCATATTCTGCTTTCATGAAATTATTTTTTCCAAGCCTTTGATTTTTTTCAAAATGGAAGTGTGTGTGCAAGTAAATATCATGAGTACTTTATTGTTATTTAGTATGCCACAATGTATGTCCAGTACAGGGCATCATTATGAACTCTTTACCTCTGTGATTTAGCGTGAGATTCTTGAAACTAAGGATGTGTTTTGTGTTTTGCCTGAGGGTTTTGGTAGTCTTTTTCTCAACAACAATAATATCTGGAAGCTGTCTGAGGGTTTTACTTAAAGCATTGTAAAATTAAGTAGGATGGTGCCAAGGTTGTAATTTCTACCTCCATTCTGCTGTTAATTTTCAGACCGGGGAGGGTAGGGGGGGAAGATGTTTTAATTGTAGATTGGGAAATAAGGCTGGAAGAAATTGACTTGTTGTTTGGAAAGTTTTAAGGGCTAATTTAACAGATCAGATGGGTTTGGATTTTTGTAAATGAGGAATCGGTTTCTCGTAATTGCTCATTAACTGATTACAGTAATTGTCTGCAATAGGTGAAGGGCTTCAGCAAATGAAGGACATAGTAGCTACTTTATGAGCAGAATAGGCTGGTCAGTGGAGAATTGGTGATAAAGACAAGCTGGGTGGGTAGGGCCTTTGTGACTTATGGCCACAACATACTGTATTAAAAAAATCATGTAGTTTTTACTGTCAGCTGCTGAAGCAGCAGTGGAAACTTTCTTATAGGGATATAGGAGCTGCTTCTTGAAGATTGACTAGAATAAAGTCAATAATGCTGTTTGTCAGCAGGTGGTAGCAGATACATAAGTATTACCAGATATTTTGTGTGGCATAGGTTATCTTTTATTTATTTTTAGTGGAGAATAAAATTTGAAACAGAAGTTACTCAAAAGGTACCGAACAGATACATTGCTCTTTCACAAGGAAAAACCTATGTATTTATTATTCTACAGCTTCTTCGCAGAGCCAGTGCATTACATTTAGATCTGAATTTTAAAATTACTTTACTAACCAGAAATATACAGTGCCTGTGGCAATATATAGATATTGCTGTTCTTGTTACTGTAAGTAGCTTAAGTAGTTTCTAAAACCCAGTCCTAGTTTTTTTGTTGTAAGATTCAGATTCCTATGTAATTTCTTTCCAAACTACAGTATTATCCAAGTAGTTGGATAAAAGATCAAAAAATATATTTGTAAAAGGATTGTTTTCCCCTTTTCCCAACCAAAAGCCCTCATTTGCACTACATATGAAAGCATCTGAAATCACACACTAAAGTTTTGTGTTGCTGAAAAAGCAAACTGGGTGATAAAAAAATGTACTTATGATAGGGAATCAAAACTTATGCTAAATGATGTTTCTGGTGGGAGCCCAAGATGTTTGCCATCAGATCGTATGACACTGCAATAGAGAGTACTTGGAAGTGCCTTTTATACTTCTTATCAGGGAAATGCAGCTTAGAATCTCCAATAGAATGGAAAAGACCTTTGGGGGTTGACGTTCCCTACAAGTAGGGGTTATCCTTTATTTATTTTATATAATGGTTCTTTGAATTAGTAGATAGACAATTTTATGGTCTTGTTTTATTAAGATCTTAACATAAAAGTTTGATTTTATGATAATGCATTTTTAGTTTCTGCCTTAAGGAGCTAAAGTGCTTTGCAATATAAACTGCATATTTAAAATATCTTTGAAAAATTAAATAAAAATTGATGCTGTCCTTTGCCGAGCAAATAATTTCTGACACCATTTTCTTCTTTGCATTTGATGTATTAAATGTTATATCTTTGCAAGGTGTGTTCCATTGTAAATTTGATTTTGTTTATGAATCATAGGGTTGTCTTGAGCTACCTAAGCTTTTCAAGCTTTTGTATTTGAACAGGGAGTTTCTTGGGGAAATATTGTGAGAAACCTTATTGTCCTTAAACATCAAGGAAAATACAGAAAATGCTAAATATAAATAGCTTATGAATGTCTACGTGTGTTGAGGTGGGCCAGTGTGACAACAGATGCATCCTCTGATCTTCCCGTCAGAGTCTGAGTCTCTGAGGAGATCTACACAGTCTTTGAGGTTCTTCTTGGAGTTGTGGAGGCTCAGGTTTTTCTTTGGATGTCCCTGAGCTTGATCTCCAGGCAGGCATCTCTGAATGAAGAACCAGGAATTCAACTTGAGTTCTTGAATGCACCATACAGATGTGGTGGCAAGTCATTCCTTGGTTTGCCACATGGATGGCTACTTGCAATCAGTGTGTGTGGTTACAGTGTTGCCAGCTGACAGCTTTCAAAGTGTTATGAGGAGGTGGAGCCACCAAGTGCAGAAGTTCATCCACCTCAGCAACCGTAACCTTGACAAACAAGCAGACTGCTTGGGTGTCCCTGCCCCATTGCAGTTCCCAACAGTTAATGCAGCAAAGTCTACATAACTTATGTACTACTTCATGTGGGATTCATCTCATCATCTGGATCTGCACAGGTGAAGATCTTGATGTGAGTGGGTGGTTTTATACAGGTTACACTCAGTGACAGCATTGGGAGGCTTTCACTGGTTTTTTTTAACTCCTCTGTTTAACACCACAGTCAGGAGAGGTGGGTGGCTGCCTTTGTCAGGTGGGATGGGTGAACTGCTGCTTCTCCTGCCAGCTGTGGGACACTTGGTTCTGAAGGCATGAGCATAGGATGTGCAGGATCCCGGTGAGGATGGTCTGTTTTTCCTCTGGGACAGAACTGAGGTTCTAGACCCATGGTACCAGAACTGCCCTTTGATTTTCCCCTTGTTTTTTCCAAGCTGTTCTTTCCCTTTTCCTCATTCCCCACTTTCCATCTCTTCCTTTGTCTGCTAATGTAATCATGAATGTGTGTCTGGTGGTGCACTGGACCCCATTGTCTGCTGCCCCAAGCACATGAGCATGTGGTAGGTAACTTGGAGGGCAATTTGAAAGATTCATGGGTATCTTCTGTCTCTCCATTACGGAGAAAAAAAGCTGTAAGAAAACAAGCAAGCTAGTGAACAGGGCAACCCTCGCCAGAGCCTCAGCCAGGGCAGAGACAGGAAGTGTACCCACGTTGGGGTTACTGACATGTATACCCAGCTAATTTCTGTACTGTGCAAAGAGTCCAGAGCTGATTTCGCTGCAGGGCCAGGGGCTGCTCGCCTCTGCATCTTCTGCCTCTCTTCCAGCCTGCTCCTGTTGGAGTACTCTGTTGCACTGAATGCCTCGGAGCTTTGAGATGCGTGAGCAGTTCCAGTATGAAAATAGATTGAGCATAGGAGAGGAGTCTGAATGGTCATTGTTGCTGTGGCCACTTCCAGGCCATCATTTTTATCTGCCCTGAAGATTTCTTTATTTTCCTGGCTGTGCTCAAAAGCTGCCTTAGATTTGCATTTGCTTCCAAATGCAACTGAAATGAGCCTGGATTTGGTATTCACTGTAATGTGCATTTCACTAAAATCCTTTGCCTTGCCTGTCCTTGCCATTATTGAATAATTATTTTTGACGGCTCCATTATTTTTGCAGCTGCTGTCATCTCTCTACCTTTATATAGTATGAACTTCTGTTGGTTATGATGTACTTGGAAAATAGTAATAATAGTGTTTTACAGAATTCTATAGAACTAGAATTCAAGACTTCCTGTGGATTGTTTTGTGCATACCATTTGTGGGGTTTAGGATTAGATGATTTGTGTCGCTTCATCTAGCCTTGAGGTTAGCCATGCTTTTAAGAGTTAGTTGGACTGGATAGCCTCTGGAGGTTTGGCCTGCATTGTGGTATAATTTTGATTTTCCAGTGATACAGACTGGGACTGGCTTTCTGGGGAATGGTGCTGCTGAGCACGATCTGAGGGGTCTGAGGATCAAAAAGCTGAACATAAACCAGCAGTGTGCCGTGGCAGCAAACAGGGCCAACAGTCTGCAGGGTTGCATTTACAGCATATCCAGGAGATTAGACCACTTCTGCATCAAATGCAAAGATGCTACCTGTAAACTGGAAAAAGTTCAGCAGAGAGACATCTAAATGTTCAAGGTGGTAAAGTATTTGTCCTGGAGGGGGTCTGAGGCAGCTGGATTTGGCCTGGAAAAGAGGTGGCTCCAAGGGGGAACCTAATAGCAGCCTGTCAGTGCTTATAAGGAACTTATCACAAAGATGGAGCCACGCTTTTCTCGTGGATGTGGAGAGAGAATGAGATGCAATGAGCGTAAGTTTAAACTAGAAGTTTGGGCTGGATATAAGGAAGATATGGAGAGCTGGGCAGGGAGAAACCTAATGAAATTCAACAAGTGCAAGTGTAAAGTCTTGCACGTGGGGAGGAACAACCGCATGGATCAGTACAGGCTGGGGGATGACCTGCTGGAAAAGAGCTCTGTGGAGAAGGACCTGGGGGTCCTGGTTGATGACAGGTTGTCTATGAGCCAGCAGTGTGCCCTGGTGGCTAAGAGAGCCAATGGGATCCTGGGATGCATCAGGAAGAGTGTGTCCAGCAGGTCGAAGGAAGTGATCCTCCCCCTCTACTCTGAGTTGGTCAGGCCCCACCTGGAATACTGTGTCCAGTTCTGGGCTCCATGGTGTAAAAAAGACAGGGACCTTCTGGAGAGAGTCCAGAGAAGGGTGACAAAGTTGATTAGGGGTCTGGAACATCTCCCCTATGAGGAAAGGCTGAGTGAGCTGGGTCTGTTCATCCTGGAAAAAAGAAGACTTAAGGGGGACCTAATTAGTGCTTATAAATATCTTAGACATGGGATGCAGGGGGAATTGGCCAGCCCCTTTTCAGTGGTCTTTGGGGACAGGACTAGGGGCAATGGCTGTAAGCTGGAGCACAGGAAGTTCCGCACCAACATGCGGAGGAACTTTTTCACAGTGAGGGTGACAGAGCAGTGGAATAGGCTGCCCAGGGAGGGGGTGGAGTCTCCTTCTCTGGAGATATTCAAGTCTCGTCTGGATGCCTATCTGTGTAATATGAGATAGGGAGCTTGCTTTGGCAGGGGGGTTGGACCCGATGATCTCTTGAGGTCCCTTCCAACCCCTAAGATTCTGTGATTCTGTGAAAAGCTTTTTCCACTGAGGACAGTCAAACAAAGGAAAAGGTATACAAAGAGGTTGTGGGATATCCATTCCCAGAGGGTTTCAAGACCCTCTTGGATAAAGCCCTTAGCTATCTGGTCTGGCCTTGTAGTAGACCTTGCTTCGAGCAGGAGGTTGGAATGACCTCCCTTACAATCTGAATTATTCTGATTTCATAATTACACAATTTAAATGAGAAAATCAGCTGCTTATTTGTGTTCACTAAACAATGTTGCATTAGCCTGGAAGTAAAGTGAATGTTTTTGTATGCTTTTTTCAGAATCTTATTCCCTTAACTTCATCTCTTTCATGCACTTTCTGTCAGGGCTTTTTCTTCAGTGCAGAATAGCTTCAGGCTTCTTTAGGCTTACTTTTCTTCCTCTACTATTCCCAAACCACACAGACAGTCTGAAATGCAAATGCCTTTTTGTTCTCTACCTACCAACATGACTGCCTATTAAATTACTCCACTAATCCCACCAAAGATCTCTTCAGAGTTCTTTCAAAGCTCTGCTGTGTTCTGGCAAAACAACTGGATTTTACTTCTGTTGGGGTCTTTGTCCAGTCAGGGTGGAAGAGGCCAAACATAGCTTCAAGCATAAAGCAGTACTATAAGTCTTAGATGCTGCTCTTAATTACACACTTTACATTCTCTTTGACTCCCTCTGAAGTTTTCTTCTCTCAGAATTGTTTCATTGATTGTTTTTCACCTCAGAAGTTCCACCTTGTGTCATTCCACATGACGGTATAAAAATTAAATACCTTTACATTTCTTTGATGTGTGACTGCATTGCACCTGGCACATAATACAGTACATTTAAGTTGCAACACAGCTTTTGTTAAAAAATGGCAAGACGGAATAGAGGATGTGCAGGTCAACTTTCATGGTTGTATATGATCTGAGTCCAGAACTTGATGTCAGCATTGTATTTCCTGCTTAAGGGCATGCCCTTACACACATCCTAGCCACTCTCACCCCTTGTTCTTTCTGTGTGGGGGAAGTACATGCTGCATGGAGCAGAGGGTGACAGGAGCAGGATGAAGAACTGGAAGTGACACTTTTTTGAACATACCGTGGTTCTGAGAGATCTCAGCCTTTTCATCTGTGATACTGAACACTTAACATAAATCTTGTACTTCAGGGCTCCTGCTGATTCTTGCTTATCATCTTCCTCTAATGAATCAAGAGTGAAGGGTGGAAAATTCAGCAACAAGGACAGCCAAGAGCTAGAAAGCCAGTATATATCCCTGTTATTCCTGGAGCTATACTGATTATCACTTTCTGGTGTTTGGAATACTGTGTCCAGCTCTGGGCGCCCTCAGTTCAAGAAGGACAGGTAACTACTTGACAGAGTCCAGCATGGGGCCACCAAGATGATTAAGGGAGTGCAACATTCTCCTTATGAGGAAAGGTTGAGGGAGCTGAGTCTCTTTAGCCTGAAGGAGCCTGGATGATAACCCCATTAAAGTCTACAAGTATGTAAAGGGTGAGTGTCAGGAGGACAGAGCCAGGCTCTTCTCCGTGATGTCCAATAACAGGACAAGGGACAATGGGTACAAACTGGAGCACAGGAGGTTCCATGTGAATATAAGGAAAAAATTGTCACTGTGGGGGTGCAGAACACTGACACAGGCTGCCCAGAGAGCTTGTGGAGTCTCCTTCTCTGGAGACATTCAAAACCTACCTGGACAGAGAATCACAGAGCTGTAGGGGTTGGAAGGGACCTCAAGAGATCATTGGGTCCAACCCCCCTGCCAAAGCAGGCTCCTTAGCTCATACTGCACAGATAGGCGTCCAGACAAGTCTTGAATATCTCCAGAGAAGGAGACTCCACCACCTCCCTGGGCAGCCTATTCCACTGCTCTGTCACCCTCACTGGGAAAAAGTTCTTCCGCATGTTGGTGCGGAACTTCCTTTGCTCCAATTTGCAGCCATTGCCCCTTGTCCTGTCTCCACTGACCAAAGAAAAGGGGCTGGCCAATTCCCCCTGCACCCCATACTTAAGATATTTATAAACATTGATTAGGTCCCCCCTCAGTCTTCTTTTTTCCAGGCTGAACAGCCCCAGCTCTCTCAGCCTTTCCTCATAGGATAGATGTGCCAGGCCCTTAATCATCTTCGTAGCCCTTCTCTGGACTCTCTCAAGGAGATCCGTGTCTTTTTTATACCATGGAGCCCAGAACTGGACACAGTATTCCAGGTGGGGCCTGGCCAACGCAGAGTAGAGGGGGAGGATCACCTCCTTTGATCTCCTGGCCACACTCCTCCTGATGCACCCCAGGATCCCATTAGCTCTCTTAGCCACCAGGGCACACTGCTGGCTCATAGCCAACCTGTCGTCAACCAGGACCCCCAGGTCCTTCTCCACAGAGTTCTTTTCCAACAGGTCAACCCCCAGCCTGTACTGATACATGTGGTTGTTCCTCCCCAGGTGCAAGACTTTACACTTGCTTTTGTTGAATTTCATTAGGTTTCTCCCTGCCCAGCTCTCCGGCCTGTCCAGGTCTCACTGGATGGCAGCGCAGTGTTCCTGTGTGTCAGTCACCCCTCCCAGCTTTGTATCATCAGCGTACTTGCTGAGGGTGGATGCTATTCCCTCATCGAGGTCGTCAATGAAGATATCAAACAGGATTGGACCCAACACCGAGCCCTGGGGAACACCGCTAGTCACAGGCCTCCAGTCAGATTCTGCTCCACTGATCATGACCCTCTGAGCTCGGTCCGACAGCCAGTTCTTGACCCACCTCACTGTCCACTCATCTATCCCATACTCTCTCAGCTTTTCTATCAGGATGTCATGGGAGACAGTATCAAAAGCCTTGCTGAAGTCAAGGTAGATGACATCCACTGCTCTCACCCGGCCAGTGATGAGATCATAGAAGGCTATGAGATTGGTCGAGCACGATCTTCCCTTGGTGAATCCATGCTGACTACTCCTCATGACCTTCTTCTCTTCCAGTTGCTTGGTGATGGCATCCAGAACAAGCTGTTCCTTAACTTTTCCAGGGACAGAAGTGAGGCTGACTGGCCTATAGTTGCTAGGATCCTCCTTCCTGACCCTACTCTAGGTGATCTTGCTCTGGCAGAGAGGGTTGGACTAGATGATCTTTTGAGGTCTCTTCCAGCCCCTAACATTCTGTGATCTTTAACTGTCCATAGCTCTGACAGTATCATTTCACCAAATGGTTCAGACCATCGGAACATGTTAGCTAAGGTTTGATCTCTTGCTGTAAAACTCAGGATGCACACATTATATGCACATATATAAGAAACACTGGATAAGATATAATTGGACATTGGAAAATTTCTTCACTGAGAGGGTAGTCAGTCACTGGAACAGGCTCCCCAGGGAAGTGATCATGGCATTAAGTCTGTCAGAGTTTAAGGAAGATCTGGAGAGCTGGAGAATAAATGTTATGAGGAGTGGCTGAGGGAACTGGGCTTGTTTAGTCTGAAGGAAAGGAGGTTGAAGGGAAACCTAGTTGCTCTCTACAACTACCTGCAAGGAGGTTGTGGAGAGGCAGGGGCTGACCTTGTTTCCCGAGTGACAAGTGATAGGACAAGAGGAAATGGCATCAAGTTATGCCAGGGGAGGTTTAGATCAGATATTAGGAAAAATAAAATCACACGGAGGTTTGTTAAGCATTGGAATGAACTGCCCAGGGAAGTGGTGGAGTATCCATCCCTGGAGGTATTTAAAAGATGGTTACATGTGGCGCTTAGTTACATGGTATAGTGATGGTTGACACGTTAGGGTGATGGTTGGATTTGATGATATAAAGGGTCCTTTCCAACCAAGACACTTCTATGATTCTTTGTTCTTAGTTGTATGGTTTAGTTTTCGGTAGTCCTACAAGGTGCAGGGAGTTCTACTTGGTGATCCTTAGGGGTTCCTTCCAAATTCAGACATTCTGTGATTCTGTTCTATTGTTCTATATTTTAAAATATTGCAATAATTGCAAAGCTATAAATATTTGTACATTTTACACGTGACAGTACTGAGTTAGTACATATGGGCCTAGTCATGCTATCTGTGTGGTAAAAGATTTTTGTTCCTTACAAGGTGGGGTGGGTTGTTTTTGCATGTCATTAGCTGTATGTGCACGTAGAGCTGCTTGATTTGTGTCGTTACCATCTTGGGGATGGCGCTGGGACAGTTAAATCATTAAGGAACTGTTGCTCTGAGCACCTCAGCTAGTGCCATGGTACCACAGCATACTTCCTCTTGCCATTCAGGAGGCTCTGACAAGAAAAGGATGAAATGCCTGGCGTAGAAACATGCACCTTCTGCTTACAGAGGAGGAGAGCTGGGATGGAGGGATTCTCATGAGAGTGAGCGTAAAAAAACGTGCTTCAGAGAAACAACTGTGGCACCTTGTGCCAGAACTTAAGTTATTTCCTGAAAAGATTTTAAAAAAGAAAAAATTGGAATCCAAAGCAAAAAAAGAATCACTTATTAGAGGTTTGGTTTTTTTTACCCTCTTGGATAAGAGCTTCTTGGCTGTTTGTTTTTTTTTTAAAGCAGGTTGATCTCTGCCCGAGGTCACCCAAGAAGGGAGTGTGTTTGCGTGCAAATGTGCTTCAAACACTTTGTGTTTCCAGGACTCTGTGTGACCCAAAGGCCCAGACTTGGGGAGAGTGGTGGGAGGGAGGTTTCTCAGCACCTTCCTGTGCCCAACTGTACCTAGGGAGCTTGAGCCCCGGTATAGGGCTCGCAGAGGAGATGCTTTGAGACACTTGATGTCCTGTGTGGGCACCATACCTGTTGTGTATGTGAGGACAGAGGCTTTCACAGTTTTTATTACCCACAGGACAGAGAGGAACTGTTCCTAGTGGGTTTTTTATCCCAGCACAAAGGGATGGGATGCAGATGACAAAGCCATGCTTCTTCCAAGGCTACTTTCCAATGGTCTCTTCGGGTCAAACACTTAACAAGGGTCTGGGGTGAGATGAAGAGAGAATACCTGTACGACCTGTCCTAGGGACCCTGCTTGGGCAGGGGGTTGGACCCGATGATCTCTTGAGGTCCCTTCCAACCCCTACAGCTCTGTGATTCTGTGAGAGTATTCACATGTCACAGTTTTCTGGCACAGGTGTGGGAGCTCCACTACAACATCTTGCATCAGGAGGCTTGAGAAGCAGTTAGCTAATCCTCCTCCAGCTTTTTTGCAGTCTGAGGTTTTACAATTTCACGGTTTGTTCCACAGTGGTGTTCCCTCATGATTGGTGGGATATGTCTCTAGGCTTTGCTGATCTATTCATGATTGGCTGAGGATGTTGCTGTGGTGATGATGTTTTGACTTGTTCACACACTGCTCCTCACAGACCATGTGATATTATCTGTATTTTAATTCAAGGTTGTCTCCCATAATAGCACACCAGTGCTGACAAGTCCACTTTTGGGAATGTTGTGATAGAGGTTTTAGGTACTGTTCCATCCATTAAATTTATATGAGTCTTCTGTGTCAGAAATTTCAGTGAAATTGTCAGGTAGTTTGAATTATGAGGATTTCCCAACTGTGCTGAGATACACATCCTTACAGGTGTCCTGCACAATAGAACCTACTGCAGAGAAAAGGAAACCTGCACATTACACTTTGTAAGTGCCTGTGGTAGGGATAGAGATTTGTAGTTCTCAAACCTGAACTGTCATCCTTGTACATGGAATACACTTGTGGATGGAAGCTTTGAGGCCCTCAAAAGGGAATTATGTGAGAGTCAAAATCAGCAAAAATTCTGGGAAGCAAACACACAGCATGCCTAGAAAACCTGTGGGAAAGGTCAAGTTGCACAGATACTCCCAAGTCAGTGATGAATGCAGGCAGCCAAGCGCATAGAGCGTTTTGGGCAAAGACTAATTTTTAGAGCTGCAGAGCAAAAGAGTTGCAGACCTACTTGTGGAATTCTTAGTTGCATGATTGTGTGGTATTTGGACAGGGAAACACAGAAAAATGGATCTGTTTTTAAAATTGCCACTGGCAAAGAAGCATTATCATGGGAGTGGTTGTGTATAGGGCATGCTGAAGTGCTGTATGTTGCAAAAGGTAGCCGATTTCAAATAGAGAGCTGTGGATTTTAAATGGAAAAGCTCATGTTTTGTTGAAATAGAGGAATTCAGCAGGAAATGTGTATCTGCCCAGTACAAAGAACGCCACCCTTCCATCCTGGAAAAGGATTCTTCAACTTGAGATCCCCTTCTTTCAGCTCCCTCCTCCCATTATTTCTTTGTGTTCAGTCCTTCCATTCTCTGCTTGTAAACCATGACACTGGTACTGCCAGAAAGTAAGGTCTTGGCCATTTGTTTGAAAACCCCAAAATTATTCCCTGCAGTGCTTTTTAATGGGATGCTGGAAAATACAAAATGAGAAAGAAAAAATCATAGCAGAGAAGGACAGTGACAAAATATGGTAACAGCTGGGGCACCACGGAAAATCTATTCCAGAGCTTGTGTTATCAATTAAGGGATAATGTTTATCTGTGTGCTTGACCCCATACACAGCAGTATGTGGAACAGCACCTTCAACATTCACCCTTCTGCAGCCCTCCTTGTAGCATCCTTTCATTGTTACTGTTGTTTTCTCTGGAGTGGAGTTAAATTTTACCCTGCTTAGCAGCACTGCCTGTCTTTGGTTTCAGAACAGACTCCCCTAACACACTGCCAGATGCTGCATTTACTTGAGTATGGGTAACACACAGTCACATAAGGCCAGAGAGAGAAACTGACTGTTGTCCTAACGAAAACAAATTAAATGTATGATCATATGAAAATAGCTGCTCTGCCTTCCTTACCCCTTATCCCTTAAGTCAAACTACTTCAGTTATGTGGAAGCACAGCTTCATCGTGTCATTAGCTGTTGCTAGGGGAAAGATGCAGGCAGAGATCTTTTCCTTACAGGTCAGGTCTAGGCTTTCACCACTGGCAATAGATAGGCAATCGTCTGCAAGCCACGAACCACAGGAATTAGCTATCTCTCACCAGCACTATACTGAGGCAAAGTCAGAGCTCTAATGTCACCAAATTTCTTCTATTTCAGTACTTCCCATACTGTGACTCAATGGTATTAGGATGTTCTCACTGGGATGAGTGGTTATTCTTTTTCCAAGGCCTCTGAATAGCTTTCAGCAGGGTCCTGTGGTCTCTTCCAGAGCCCAGAGGCTGCAGGTTGAGTAGCACGGTAGCCTTGTTTCCTTCTCCCAGACCAAATTTTTCAGCTCCCAGTAACAGGGACAGAGACTCATGGTAACAGGGTTTATCAGAGACTTTGTTTCTGTCCCTGTTTTTAAAATTTTGCCTTAATTTCTTCTTTTAACTTGATGCAACATTGATTTTGTAGGATGGGACTCTGTACAGATCAGCTTCCTTGTGATCTTGGCACTGCCATCAGATTGTTCAACATCCCAGTGAATTTTTTGGTCCTTTCCCTGACTGGGTTCACCAGAGTAATAATCTCTTCACAGAACTGAGTTGGTGACCCTCAGGTAGTTGCCCTTGTTTTTGTTATTGTGAATTGGAGATGTAATTGATGGTGGTGTAAGATCACTTTAAACTGATGGGGTAAATACTGAGTGAAATTTGTCCTCTTTGGTAGTAGAATGGCCAGGTGTAAGTCTGTCTGTCAGGTAGCAGTTTGTAGTGATGGTGCCACCAAGATGCTGGCTTCTGTTTTCTTTGGAAAGGCCCAGAAGCTTGTAACTGATCTCCAGTTACCTTCCTGATAATTTTGGATTTTCTTCTAATACAGAGGAAGGACAAGGCATGTACATATTTCCGGAGTTGTTGCTTGCATATGGCAAGAGGGCTTCGGAATTGTTGAAATCTTGTTTTAAGCTCTGCATCCCTACTCACACTGGGCACTCTGGGTTGTATCCCAGTGTGGAGCCTTCTGCTTTTCTCAAGGGAAAAAACAGTGTGTGCACAGGCTGTGCACACAAAGTATATTCCTTGTCACTCTGAGTGCTAATACTCAGCACATTCATACCTTAGAGAAATGATGCTGCTAACAAAACCACTAAAGTAAATGCACCTTAACTGTTCAAGTTAAGTATGTTATCTTTAGTTAATTAAAATTATGTAGGGACTCAGAAGTTTGTCCTTACTGGAAACCACAAGGTAGAAAATAAGACTCCTAAAGGTAGTCTGAGGAAGGAGGCCGAATGCAGAACATTTGGTATTTGAAAAAAATCTGTGAGAGTTTTCTTCCATGGAAACATTCAGAGCAATGTTTATTTTAGTTTGTTTCTGTTTAAATTGAGGGAACTAAGTCCTTGTCTGTGTATTTGATAATTTATCTGTTTAGCATGTAAAGGAATAATCAACGTACTGGATTTAATATCTATTAACTACTAATTATTACTCTTGTCTTGCAGATATCTAGGTATTTTGAAAGTGTTACCTCTATTTTTTGTTTAGTGCTTTTATCAGGCTAAGGTTTTTATAGGAAAGCATTCCCTTTATGGATTATTACTGAATTGATCAGACATTAAAATGTGCCAGTCAGTGCCCAGTAGCACATTCCTAGGGAAGAATATAAGAACAGGACTTTCAGCTAGTGATACTTACCCAGCAAATTCCCCACATATCTTGCAGCTCTTTGCTTTAGCATGGGAGCTGGAAGAAATTTTCTGTGGCTGAGATCTGAACCGAAGTTGCTAAAAGCTCAGTGCAAAACATTAACCAGCTCCTGGTGAATGCTGCAAACAGGTTTAAAGAGCATTGTCATCAGAATCCATGTGCAGTAACCCGGTATCAATTCAGCTAGTTGTGAGGCTTCAGTGTGTAGTGTAAGGTGAGGAAAAAGCCTTTAACAGATTCACAGGAACAGGAGGTGGCACTCTTACTTTGTTTTTCCTCGGTAGGCTACCTTCACAGCAAAGTTGGATCATTTGAAGGAGCGTTCATAAAACAGGTTTTAGATACACTCAGATGAAGGAAGTTTTGCTCTATAGATCTTAATCCTAATGAAAAACCCAGCATAGCTTTTAAGTTTATGGAACAGTACCTATGCTTCCCGCAGGTACTAATAAATGCACTTTTAGTCCCTACTGCTACATATATTCTGTGGGTACAAAGACCCTGCAGACCTGTGTAGGACTCTACTTGTTGCTAGAGGAAAGATGCAGACAGAGATCTTTTACCTTAAAGATTAGGAAAGCAAGAAAATTTCACCACTAAAAAAAAGGGTTCCATTGAGCATGTCTGTGGAAACACTGAAAACTGTTGCTGTTTTTTCTGTCCGTGTCTGCTGCAAGCCCACACTCCTTCAGGTATGTCTTACCCATGCGGACATCGTACCGTGCTGTGCATGAGAAGCAGCGGCTGCTTTGCTGCAGTTACCCCGTGTCCTACAGCTCTTGCTGTGCTGGTAAGAAAGAGAAGTCTGTATTTGGCCCATAAGACAGCTGGTGAAGAAGAGGGCAGCAGCTGAAGCAATGCTGAGCTTTCCAGCCATGTCATACATACAAATCTGAGCACTCACTGTGTTTAGCTAGTAGTGCCTGTGATGTGACGTGGTTTTACTAAGTGGAATTTCTATCTGGTGTATTTGGTCACTGCTGCCTTCTAAGCACATTTATTACTCTTACCTAAGGCAAATTTGAGATTTATAGGGACAAGGGGATTATCTCAGGGTACTGATGGCTTGGAGACTCTGCCACACTCCTTGGTGCAACTTAAAATATGGACCCCAGTGGCTGTTCTTGCTGTCTTTGCTGAGTCGGGCTCTGAAGCTAGCTCCCTAGAGAAGCTGAGAACCTCCACGTGATGATGGTATGATGGACAATAGAACCTTGACTTAAAATTTAGTTTCTCAAGAAAAGGAAGATCTGATTTCTTTCCAGAATGAAGGCTTTGCTAGAGGATGGGTTAGCATTAGGGTTTAGTGTGGGGAGAAACATGTGCCTCCCAGGCTTATTGAGACAGCTTTGAGGATTATGGAAAACCCAGTATGAAACCCACTGAAGTGCAGCCTGACATTTCTGTGTGCCTATTTCCCTATTTAGGGAATGTGTTGGTATGCAGCGAGGTTCATTTTGAGTATGTACCTAAATGTGGGCAGTATGCATTCAGGGAAAAATTTGAAAACTTGAGTGCAAAGTTAGTATATGATGAATGGATTCCAGTGTGTATCTATATGAGAGATGGAAGACAAAAATTGGGGAGATTTAAAAACACTGTAAACTTGCATGTTCTAAGCCTTTTTTTCCCCCCTGTGATAGATAATTGTCTGTTTTGTATAGCTGAGAACTGAGTTTTTAACTTCTCTCAGAAAACACTGCTGTTAATTACTCTTGTTTGCAGTGTCCTCTACTGTGAACAGAAAAGATCTGTGTTAGTTACAAGCACCAAAGATGTAAAGGAAGTACCTGTTTATAGATATTAAAAAAATGGACATCTTTAGGAGTTCCAGTTAACACTTCTGTAGGAAAATAAAAAAATGGAACATGCCTGAATGTTATTCATTGGCTAAGGAGGTAATGAAAAAACAATGGGGGGTTCAGCGCTTCCCATTTCTTTGGGAAACTACAAAGAATCAGGAAGTGATGTGTATAAAAAACCCCTGTAGTAATCAAGAAAGCTAGTTAAATAGACTGCAGTTCCATTATATTGACATCCACTGTAAGCAATCTTAGTGGTGACTTATATATCATAATTAGTGGATTCACAGTGTGATGATTAATGGAAGATGCAAAGCTGAAATAATTTTATTACTTAAATATATTCTATTTGAAATGGTAGTAATTAAAATGTTTGAAAACAGATGGAGTTAAGTGATTTGCTGCATGTATGACACAGGAAAATGAAATAATATTTGATAGCTATTACTAAAAGAAAACTCAGTATCAAAGGAAAATGTAAGAAATAAGAACTTGAATTGCAGCATCAGAAAATAAGAACTATTGACTTACTATATTGATTCTTTTAAAAATATGTGTGTGCATGAAAGTCTTTGCACTTGGTGTTCTCTGCTAACAAAAAGTTTGAGATAAAAGTGTTAATTATAGAAAAATACATTTTCTTGCAAAGGTTTGCTCAAAAATAAGAATTATTAATTTAGGCTATCACACAATCACAGAATGTTAGGGGTTGAAAGGGATCTTAAAGTATCATCTAGTCCCAGGCAGTGCCTTGATAAGTCACCCAGCTTCAGATTTTTATTCGTAAATACTGAAGAATTACTAGTCTAGAGTAATAATGAGCATAATTAAGGGTGTGAAAAATGTTACCATTCACTCACAGTAAAGATTCAAATATTTTTGTAGATGAATACTATCACTTAAGGACTGCAGAATCTCCATCTCTGGATATTTTCAAAACGTGAAAGACAAGGCTTTGAGCAACCTGGACCAATCTTAGCCCTTCTGGGAACAGGAGGTTTGATTGGATGGTCTCCATGGTAATTTCTATTGTAAATTTTAGTATGATTGTGAAGATTCAGTCTCAACTATTAAAATACCACTTTTACAAAGGACAAGGTAAGTTAGTTCCGTTTCGACACAAACTTTTTCAGTATAAGGCATATGTAACCTTCATAAAGAGTATAAGAATTTTGGTCCTCAAAATAATTTTGAATTTTTTGAATGAAGAGATTCCTTTCTGTGTATGTAGTGATGAATAGTGGTAATTTTTAGGAATAAGATTGTTTTTAAAGAAAACAGGCTTTTACAGCCAGATCAATCCACATGAGTCATGAAATATTCTGTTTGCTTTTCCTACATTTCTTAATGGCCAACTTTCTTGCTTTTTGATGTTAGAGGACATTTCTTCTTGTGCAGCAAGAAAGTTTAATTTTTGTTTTCTTTGTTGTAAATTTGGAGATCCACAGATTTAATTTCAAGGTGTGGTTCTTAAAGAAGCTATTTAGGAACCAGAGTATCTGAGAAGGGGTGGGAACAAAGAACTTGGGTAAGAGACAATAGAGCTTGAGGCCCTTTCAGGATGAAATAACAGAGAAGTAATTGGCATGGTGGCATGCATGAGCCAATTTCTTTGGCCTCACCAAGAACTTTAAGATGCTCAGTTTTAAGGAATTCTCAGCTTTAAGAATATGCAGTTTTGGATAATCCTATTGAAAGATGTCATAGTAGTTAAGCCCATAAGCTTGTTTCAGCAGCTGATAAAGCAGAAAAGGGGTTAGCACATTGAAAGCCCAGCATGTATCAGTTTATCAAAGCACTAGTAGAGTTGGAGTTTTTCCTCCAGCAAAACTTCAAAGTTATCAACTGTCCTAGACCCAGTTTAAGGTAAGCCCAGTCCTTCAGTCTAGGGCAATTGTTCAGGATTCTTGGTGTCAGTTTTGAAACCTGTGTAAATATTCACCAACTTTGAGGTGGCATCATTGCCTGGACAATGCAAGATTGGTGCTTTGCCCCTGAACTGTGGTATCTTGTGTCCTCACTACCGAAGGGGCACTGTGTACGGGCTCCAGAATGCAGCTTCCTGCTTGGTTCCACCAGGAAAACCAACTTTTTTCCATGCCTCATTCAATTTCTTCTAGTCCCCAAGAGCTTTATGGATAGAGTTTTAGGAAAGCATTATGCTTCCTTCTATAATATTGTTGGAGATTACTTTGTGGGAAGAAACAAATCACTTTCCTTTAAAAGACTTGCCCCTGTTACTTTGTCCTCACACATTGTCCTGGCAGTCAGAAAGGATGTCTTACTAGCCTCTGGATTTCACTTGTTTCTGAGAAGAGTGAAGAAAGATCAGGGGGATGCCTAGTATTTCCAAACTTGCTGTTGAGGACTATGTAGAAAGCTCACAGAACAGTGTATTATAGGCAGAGAAAAGTCTTTGAAATGTAAGCTTCAGTTTTTTAATCTTAGGTTGCAGCTTGGAAAATGTGCCCAGCTATTTTTGTGTGGCCCACTTCAATTGACCAGAACCTAAAGGAAGGCTGAGAATGCTATTGGGAAAGGGAGAACAATCTGTCAGAAGTGTGTGTATAATTTTGAAGTTTGCTGCAATGTACTTTGGCCACATTATTTGTCCATGAGGACACTACTGTATAGTGACATTAAGTACAATGGGACTACATGGATGAATAGACAAGAGGTCATATGACAAATTGTTTCCGAAGTAACACAGCCTGTTCTTTTTTTCCTCTAGCCATTTCTAATCCCTACAGAAAGAGAGCACAGCTTTTCCTTGTTGCTGCAGTTTTGAAGAACATACATAAACGTTTTCCCATTTCTTTCATGGATATTTTGTGCATAATCTGCCCCAGCAGAAAAAGCTAGATATGCACTATTCCTCTGCTGCTCTGTTAATGTGACGCATGTGGTAGTTCAAAGTAGAAACGCGATACTATATCCATCCTTTGCAGGAGTAAGAACCTGCAACTAAGCAATATATAGTACAGCTGCTGAACTGCAAAATAACAGATGATAACTTGAAAGTACAGGCACTCTGAGAAATTTGTTTTACGAAGTCCCTTACACAGTGCATTGGCTCCTGTGCATAATTTCGAAAACTGAATGGAATGCAACCATTGCTTCTGGTGAGATTGTAAGAGTGACAGCTGAGATGGGCTGTCCTCAATGGTCCTTGAGTGTAGCATGTCATGAAGAAAATTGATTGCTCTTTTTGTCTTCAGTGTTTGAGGAAAAAAGGCAGATTTTTTAAAATCAAACCCACTGAGTTTTCAAAGGCCCTTTCTTCAAAGAACTGCAGCACATATGTATTAAATTGAAATTTTTTAAATTTTAAAAACATTCTGCTTTCCATTAGCAGAGCTGATAATGTTAATATTAATATGCCAGTGCTATGATGTCAATATTGCTGGTGAATTGAAATGTTTTATAAATTAATATTTTCTTTACTGGAAGATGTATTTAAGAATGTCTCTTTTACATATATAGAATCATAGAATGGTTTGAGTTCAAAAGGGCCTCAAAGATGATCTAACTCCAACACCCCTGCCATGGGATTGCCCAAAGCCCCATCCAGCCTGGCCTTGAACACTGACAGGGAGGGAACAGCCACAGCTTCTCTGGGTAACCAGTGCCAGTGTCTCACCACCTTCAGAGTGAAGAATTTCTTCCTAATATCTAATCTAAATTTACCCTCTTTCAGTTTAAACCAATTACCTCTTGTCCTTACACTACACTCCCAGATAGAGTCCCTCTCCATCTTTCCTCTAGGCCTCTATAGGTACTGGAAGGCTTCAGATAAGCTCTCCTGTGAGGTTTCTTTTCTTCAGGCTGAAAAAGACCAACTCTCTCAGCCTGTCTTCATAGGAGAAGTCCTCCAGCCTTCTGGTCACCTTTCTGGCCCACCTCTGGACTCTATTCATCAGTTCTATGTCCTTCTTCTGTTGAGGACCCTAGAGCTGGGCACAGTACTCCAGGTAGGGTCTCACAAGAGCCAAGTAGAGGGGCAGAATCACCTCCTCTGACCTGCTGGTCATGCTAGTTTTGGTGAAACCCAGAAAGCCAACTGTGGGCTTTCTGGGCAGCAAACGCTTATTGCCAGCTCCTGTTGAGCTTTGTATCAATCAACACCCCTTGGTGCGTTAGCACGTTTCTGTCATGGCTCTCTGGAGACAGCACCATTTGAAGGGCAGCAAACCTGCTACCAGACCTCAGAAAATCCCAGAGGTGTATTGATTTACTATATTCCTCAACTGTTTACTTACCAAATCTCTCAACTTTATCCTCTTTGCAGATTCTGTTACATCAGATATGTAGTGTCTGACAGCAGCTGGAGAACAACCTTTAGAGATAGCGGATCAGACAGAGGATGCGGTACATTAACAACCAGTCTTTTTCAAAGGCAAAAGGGAGAAGAAGGAGACATAACCCAGCTGAAGCAATAGAACAAGGGAGATTTTGATGGAAAAGGAAAAGACAGCAAATCATAAAACCGAGCTGAAATATCTTTCTCTGTGAAATTAATTGCAGCTCTTGCATCTTCCAGTTCAAAGGTTGCAACCATTCTAGTTCTATGTCAGTCACTGATTGATAGTGAACTGTGTTCCTCCAATTTGATATGCATCTATTTCTTCATGTACTTGGTAATTTATGTAGAAAAAAACCAAAACCATTTTCTGTCAGTTTCAGTGCAGAAATGTGAGTTTTAAATGTGCTTTCAGTGATTCAAAGAACTTGTAACACTGCATTTGTCATAGTAGTCATGTGTAAAGCAAATGCTTTAGAAATCAATACTCCTCTTTTTTTTAGTCTTTCACCAACATGCATTAAATATTACAGACCATTTCCTGTTAGTGTAAGGTCATGTGGTACTTAATTGAAAAATGTGCCTGAAACTACTGACATAAATGACTGTTAAATAACTGGATTGTTTAAAAAATGTTTTGACCAACTTGCTTCTAGTTGCAATCCTGATGGGTTTTGAGGTGCAGATGTGTTGTGATAAGAAATTAATAAATTTCCAAAGAAGCAGTAAAATCACATACAGTATTTTAGATTTTTTTTTTACATCAAGCAGGAAATTCAGAGAATCTAATTCATCCTGGACAACTGGAATAATTAATCTTATTTCTTGTGTTCTTAATGAGAACCAAACAGCTTCTTTTTCTCAGCCTCCATGGGTTTTATCCTCATGGATATTTCACGTTGATAAGCTAGGCAACAAATATACTGTATAGTAGCTATACTGTTGTGGACTGCATTCATTTATTCGTATTCTGGAAGCCTAAAAGTCTGTGGTCTGAGCCTAGTGAGTAATCTTAGTCTCTTCATGTATTCAAGAGCAAAAAAAACCGGCACCACCAAAAGGCTCTTCATCTCACCTGCTTTTATAGGCCTACCTTAACATGAAATGGAAAGAGATTTTTTTAAAAAAGCTTGAATCCCAACCAAAATATTTAGTGATGATCTGTGGCAGGTGTTTGGCACAAAAGTACTTTTATTATTCATTGTGAGAGGCCTGCACCAGGCTAGTTTGGAGTAGCTAGTTTGGAGTAGCTAATATACTGTTCCTCAATCTACTACATAGTAGCTTCCCTAACTCCAATTTAAGAAGTTAATTCACTGCCAAACTCTGGTTAAAATGACATTTAGGATTAAGTTGAAAGGCACTTAAGGTAAGCAACTTGCCATTACCCTTGCAGAATACTTGCAAAATAAAGACATGCACAATTTTAGGAGGTGTCAAAAATCTGAAAAATAGCAGTCTCACAGCAATTATTTGTAAAACCACATTTATTTGTTCTAAAATTGAAAGTGAAAAAAGAAAAGCTTTCAGTATTCATTCCACCTCAGCAGATGGAAAATAATCAGGTGGTAATTTGGATGGGAGAAATGTTTCCAGTTCTGTTTCAGAAAGTATTATTAAAACTTGATAGGAGCTAATGGCAAGCACAGGCAGCAAGTATTAATAACCCTGGAAACCTAGCATAATCAAGTCATAATAGCTGCTTCCAAAAGGATGTTTTTGTCTTGTCTGCAGGGTTCAATTTTCTGTCATAGACGGGAGGAGAGAGGAGGCATCATGAGCCTCCCAGAGAAAGAGGGATGGAGAGATCAGCCTCCCAGGAGTGACAGTTGTGTCTGCTCCTACCTTCAAGTGTTGCTCCTTCCCCTGTTTCTGGTGACATGTGTCAGATGAATTGATGACAAGTACTAGGTCTGCAGTAACAAGGAAGCACATATTATTATTTAAGGTCTCTGCTTGCTCTAATGCAGATATGTGTACTCGGAGTGACCCTGGCATGGAGTTAAGATAATCATGCAAGGAATGAATTCACATTGCAGATAGCAATGCTAATGGCTTTGGTAATCTTGGCCACTAGCCTGAGAACATTAACTGGTAAAAAATGCTTTTCAAGTGCAAGATTTTTTTCTTCTATAAGTACAAAGCAGTCAGACATTTGTAACTTTCTGGGTTGCCCTGAGGGTTTGGACCACCTGTTGAAAAATCTGTCACTTTGCAAGCGTATAAGAATAGGAAAAAGAAATTGCTCTATCAGGCTGGATCCAAGAGAATTCTTATCACTTAGAAGGATGAAAATTCTTGATGCTTCCTGAGGCTTATATTCATATTTACATGAGGATTTGCTATCTCCTGTACAGGAGAGAGTCCTCAGTTTTGAAGTCTGGATTAGATATGAATTATGGGGTACCCCCTGAGACCACATATGAAAATGTTTTTATAGAACATAGATGAAAAGAAACATCTTGAATTTTACTTAGGAGGAATGTTTTTACTTGTATATTTTGAACCTACATCATTCAGAGTACTGGAAAAGACTTGGCCTTAGTGGTACTGTAAGAACATGCATCATCTCTCCTGTCCTGTGTGTAGATTGCCTGTATTCCTATTTCTGTCAGTTTCAGAACCCCATGGAATTGCTTTAATACTGATGGAGGAGAGTAGGAAAATAGATAATGACATGACAACATATGAAGAATTCCAGTTAGTGCCACAAACTTTTCATTGAGTGCTTTGAATGGCTCGGTCATTGAATGACATAGCTTCTAAAAGAATACAGGCAAGGTGAATCTCCTGTTATCAAGAAACTCAAAGACAAGCCTAAGGGAAATTCTGGGTTGGGAAACAGGCCTTAAGGAGGAGATGTGTTGAAAACAATTCACCATAATTTGGCACAAGTTACAGCCAAGCTTAAGTTTTCTGAAGAGCCTCTTTTGTGCTAAGAGTGGAGTGGTTTCATTTGGAAGAGAGTATAGACAAGACTGAGGAATTCCAGCCTGAGTTAGGATAAGTTTGAAAACCTGTTCTAGAGGATGACGGTGTGAGCTTGAAGTGCAGAAATGGACACCTTGAGGTAAGGTGCAGGATTTTTCCTGGTGGATTGTTGTAATGCTACTTTTCAAAAATGTGGTCTTGAACTTGAATTTCAGGAATAAAGAAATTTGATTTCTCTAGTTTAAAAATGCGCTTTAAGGTTTTTTCCTGTGTACTTTTTTGGGGTTTTTTTAGGAATTGCTTTTTCAGACTGTCCATGTCAAGAGCTGAGAGGTAACCAGGTCCACTCACGTGGTAAGTTAACCTCTTTCTAAGAATAATTCTCTGAGGAGAGGTGAAAAGAGGTGAGGAGACGACATCCTTAAAAGGAACAGGAAAAGAGAATATTGGTGTGGCAGAGTAGTAGCTTTTGTAGATTAATCCTGAGTTAACTCATCTGTTGGCTATTGCAATCTGCTGTGATACCTGACAAGTTTGGAACTGGACTCATGCTTCCTAAACTTATTCTCAATCGAGACAAAGAGACAATCCATGCCAAAATCAGTCTTAGAATAATATTGTTGGTCTCTCTCATGTGTGTGTGGCACCTTCAGGTGTATCAGAGAAGGCTGAGTAAGCTGAAGGTGTAAAAAAAAAAAGTAAAACTGGTATGACATTCTCCTATCAACAGCAGAATGAAAAACTCCTAAGAATGGAAGCTCCTTGCTGAGGGCAAGGAGGTATTACACAAGGAGTAGCAGGGGAGTTAATGTGAATGTAAGGCACAGGCACTCAGCTAGATAGTTAGACAAATATTCATAAATGAAGGAGATGTACAGGAAAAAAAAAAGAAAATAGTGATCGAATATTTCAATCCCTGCCCAACTTTCTGTATTGTCCCTCACCTATGCATCTGAGCCAACATCTAGGAGTACCTCTGCCAAGTGGAATTTCTTTATTCCTAGCTTCTGTTTTTTTCTTTGTGGCTTGAAATACACCTGAGTATATTACCTTACTCCTCAGATCTAGCTTGAAGTTGAGAATGTTTATGGTCAATAGGATTTGGAGATTCAGTGCTGCATATTGGAAGACTTTTTTTTTTAAGTAACAAACGTGACATTTTTATCTTCAGTTGAGATGCAAAGTACTAAAAAAATAATCATTCATTTCAACCCATTATGGAGTGCTGAACAGTCTGATATCTGAACTGTGTTTGCTCTAAAAAAGATAAAATCTAACAGTGTCAATGATCAAATTTAAAAAGAAGGGAGTCACATTCTGTGCCAACACATTTTTTGATGCTGTTTAGGATGCTGACAAGCTGGATGATGTGGCAGGAAAGCAATGTGGCTAGGAATAAGATTTTCCCCCTTCAAGAAGTGATGCCACTTTGCCCAGCAGTCTCCCACTACCTGTTTGGTTTCTTTCCCTCCCTGTAACAAACCATGGATATGAAATTGTTTAATTAATTGTTGATGCTTTTGTAACTTTCTAGCTGGCAAATGCTTCATTATCAGCTCAGTAGGACAGTGAATCAACAGGATGCCAGTCATTACTGCATAGTGTAAAGGTGGAGCTGCTGTTAGACTGAAATCTGGTAGAATGTTGTTAACATGGAGGCTGCTCTTGCTGTGTACAAATTATGTTTTCCTTTCAGTGCCATCAGTGAAGTTTAGAAACTTGATTGTGCTAAACAAGATTTACAATTGGCAGAAGGAGGAGGTGAGTTCTATATTTTTGGGGGATTACAACAACTGTTTTTACTAGTGCTAACTGCTCTATCCTGGCTTTTTCCGTCTTTCATCTTGGTCTCATTTATTATTGTTTTTATTATTATTAATATTCCTGTATGTTAAAGTTATCTCAAAATGAATTTATACCTATTTACACAATGTGGTTTTAGGTATCTGTGAGCTGCTGCTTCAGTAAGTGTCATTCTTATGTTTGTATCTAGCATATGCATTATATATGGTGTTGTCACTCTTTTGCAACAGACTTTGGGAAGTTATAGGGAAGGACAACGTGTCTCATTTACCCGTCAGGCAGAGAATTCAATTCAGTATTTGGCAAGGAGGGAGTACATCAAGCCTACATTTCCCCTGGGACATGTAATGACTTGTAACTGGTTCTGGTAGTGTCCCTTGATGGAATATCTGAAAAGCGTTTCTTATACAAAGAATACCAAGAACCCTATGTGTGACCTGAGCATGCCTACTTAGAGCAACTCTGCCATTGGCAGCAAATAGTGCTTTTTACTTACAGTTTTGATCTCAGTAGCCCCAGACTTTACCAAAACATCCTTGCTTCTTTTGTAATTTCTGCTGCAAAAAATAAGGAAATGATATTGCTGAGATACTGAGCAGGATAACTCGTCACCCTCTTGGTTAGATATTTGGAGGTGTCTCTCTGAACTTATTGCAGAAAAATAAAAAAACCACTTTGAGTCACTTGTTTCATCCTTCCTTTTACAATGCCTCCAGAAAAGACATTAGTTGCTTTAGTTGTGTAGTTCATCTTTATATGGCAACTATGCTAATGCATCCCTCTCTAACAGCTGGAACTCTTAAGAATAATGTGAGGTTTGAATGGAGAGTGGCTGAAACATGCTGTACTTGTACAGGTGTTACAAGTACATTCGGTCCAGAGGTTGCCTTTTGTTCCCACGATGTTCTTCCCCTTTGGGAAGTGGGAAGTACAGTATCAGAGGGAGTACAGGAGCTGGCTGTGATTGCTTTGCTCCCAGTTTTGGATCAGTAGCCTCTTGCCCGTGGAGGGGGCATCTGCGACTCTTTGGAGTGGCCAAATGTTGGCAGAGGTTTATGTCCCTGTCCTGTCTGTGCTTGCAGAAGGGTGTGCTGTCTGCGTTGCTCCATGGCCAAGTGCAGAGTCCTTGGTGGATGTGTGAATATGTGGATGTGGGAGTGTGAGGGGAAGGAGGAAGGTGGTGTTTCTGCTGGGCATTGTGTGCCTACACTGTAAATGCACCTGTCAATATAGAAATTTCTCACTAATGCTCCTGTCCCTGTGTACATCTGAGAAGCAAGTAGACTTCAAAAGCATTCTCCAAGGTGACAATAAGGCCAGTAGTCAGCACTGCCAGGCATCTTCCCCTGAGGCAGTAAGCCACCTCTGGCTGCAATCGCTAATTTTGGGTTGCCAGGGTGCTTGCAGATAAATGACTCTATAGACCTGTACTTGACTCCTGCTTGAGTAGTCAAGGTCTTCTTGCAACTATTGGTGGCAGATAGAGAGTCTTCTGGTAGTGTCCTTTCTTCTTCCCTGCTACTGTCCAGTCTCTATAGGGTGGAGAGAGATAGGGGACTCTGGATATGTGTTCTAACAGGTCTTCCAAAGTGCTCCACATGTGTGTGCACAGCTCACAGATTGTCACTGATAGTTTCCCTGCCACTCTTCCTCATTGTGTGTGCTCCATCTGCAGTTCTGAACCACAGGAAGCTGCTCCTTCTGCACTCAAATGTAGTTTAGCCTTTGTGGACAGATGGCTGGAGCAAGAAACTTACAATATAGGGCATAGTTGTACACTCTAAATTTGCCAGATGCACAACAGACTGAGCCCTTACCAAACTGCTTTATACATCTTTTTCTTCCTTTCCACCTACAGTCACCACTATTTCATCACTAATTCTCCATTTTGATGATACACTCTCTCACCAGGACTGAGTAGGAGTAGTTTCAAATGTGTGGGTGACAGAGGTCTGTTGGCATCTCGAGAACAGATGCCTGGCAGCATACTGGAGTATGACCCTTAAAAGTTGAATAGGTTGGGTTCTGTAGGCTTTGTTTAGTAAAGGGCATCTAGAAGTGGCCTGTGGAATATTTCTACATAGGTGCTTGAAGACAGAAGTTGAGAAAGCACTGAGAAGCAGAAGAAGAAATAGAAACCTCAGGGTAATACAAGAGGCTAGAGATAGTTTTATATTTGAATAGCCCATTAAATACAGAGATGCCTTTGTTAGTAACAGAATACAGGCTTTGTATTGACTCTTTAAGACTTCTGGACTAGGACTTTGGAAGTTTATTTTATCTGTACTCTTCTGCCTTAACTAGAGTTTTATTTTAGCTGGTTAACTAAAACAATATTTTAATAACCAGGTAACAATTATGTAACTTGTTTAGCTAGTATTCTGCACATGTGTAGTGGTACAATAATTTTGATGTCCTTCTGCAAATAACAGGTAGCAATACCAAGCAGTTCTGTGCACAGTGAACTGTCTATGACCCTAAAGTAATAGTGTAGTGAATTGGAGTACAAGTGAAGGAAGATAGAAGAGACCTTGAAAGTACAAGAACAGGAAAATACCAGAGGCTATAAACAAATCACCAGCGGTCAGTTATTGGTCATTAAATTAATGCAATATTGTGAGCTCAGTAAAACTTTTTTAAGATTTTTTAACAGATGAAAGCTCAAATACCTGGCATATATAAAGGGCAGTATATGTAGTGAATTTAGAAAAGATCTTGAATTATGTGCCCTGAAAAAAAGAGCAAGGTGTAGTGCATGTTAACATAAAAAAGTAACAGTCAGACTCTGAAATGACAAGAAAAGAAACCTCACCATCATTATCATACTCTTCTCTGGTGATTCTTCTCTTATGAGGAGGGCTAGTGCAGTAAATGGTTAGTATGACAGCAGAGGTAGCAGGAGTGGGTATCTATGACTGTGTGGCAATTTTAACACTATAATTTTAAGAATTTTTCAGTGGAATTTTCTCTGTGTTCTTCCTTTTGTATTCTGTAATGATTATATCTGAACTAGTAATAATTATTTTATTATAATGTTAAGATTATAATTAGAAAAAGAGTAAATTATTGGTTTCACATGAAAAGTGTGTTTTCTGTAGTCCATATAAACTGCACCTGGGCACAGGTTAGAATCACTTCTGACTATGTCCATAAAAGTGGTCCTTCTTATTATTGCTATGAGTATTTCTGAGGTTAGAGATGGGGAGGCAGACTGATTTGGACAAATGGAGTGACAGGATGTGGTGGTTTGACACTGGCTGGAGGTCAGACACCCACCAAAGCCACTCTTCACTCACCCTTTTACCTGAAAAAGTGGGGAAATATATATTGAGAGGCTTAGGAGTTGAGATAAGGACACAGGGAGAGATCATTCCTCAATCAGTGCCATGGGCAAAACAGATTCAGCACAGAATAAAGGAAAGAAAACTCTCTATTATACTACACTACACACCCAGTGACACTAGAGACAGATAATGAGAAGTGTGACCAGATCTTAAAGCACCTCTCCCCACCCCTCCCTTCTTAGCAGCCTTCAATTCAGTCATGATTTCGGTCCCTTCTTCCCCTCCCTGCATTGTGGCACAAGGAGGGGCAGGGACTGGGGCAATGAGGGTTTTGGTCAGTTCCTCACGAGTTTTTTTCCTTCTTAACCTGGGGGGGGGAGCATCCCATCCCCTGCTGCAGTGTGAGATCCCACATATGGGAGACAGTTCTCCATGAGCTTCTCCAAAGCCAGTCCTTTCCCATGGGACTTCAGCTCCTCATCCTCTGTTCCAGTGTGGGTCACTACCATGGGGTGCTGACCTTCGGGCCCAGACTGCTCCAGCCTGGTGCCCCACAGAGTCACAGGTCCCCCAGCAAACCTGCTCCCATGTGGGTCAGTCTCTTCACAGGCTGTAGGGTATACTCCCAGGAGCTTGCTCCAACACCGTGTTCCCATGGAGTCACAGCATCCTTCAGGTGTCTCCACCTGCTCTGACGTGTGGTCCTCCACCGGCTGTAGTTGAGATCTCCTCCATGGGCTGCAGGGGGATAGCCTGCTTCACCATGGTCTTCTCCACAGGCTGCAGGGGAATCTTTCTCTCCAGCACCCGGAGTGCCTCATCTCCCCCTGCCCTTCCCTGCCTGCACAGTTTCTTACATCTTCTCACTCCCTTCTCTGGTGGCAAAAAGTGGCTGCTTGCAGGGTTTTTTTTCTCCTAAATGTGATTCCCAGAGGCACTGTGACCATCACTGATAGGCTTGGCTTTGATTAACAACAACTTCAGCCTTGAGCTGGTTGGTGTTTCCTCTGTTGGGCCTGCAGAGAGCTTCTTTCTTCTTCTTGCAGAAGCCACCCCTGCAGCCCCCCCTTCTCCACCAGAACCCAGCCACACAAAACTGCAGCACAGGGACAGTCTGAGTAAGGAGGGCAGGGAGGTGTCACAGGGCTCTGTTCTGGAGTTACAGGTAAGAAAAATGTTTTAAAATATGTATTCAAGCAGGGTAAACATTATAGCAAGAAATGAAGCTCCATCTAGTGTCGTATATTCTATACTATTTTATGATCTATTCTATTAAAATAGTACCTATACCTATTTTCTATCTCCAGTTAGTATTATCTGTTACTAGGTGGACACATAGCTAGTTTCATTGTTGCGATGACAGAAATGCTCAATATTTCTAATCTATGGTTGGAAAAAGACTGGCTTGATTTATTTACATCATAATGATAAAAGTCATCCTGTTCCAAGAATAACTTAGAAATACATGAAAGAATCTCTGCTAAAATTAAGCATTTTAAAATCATCTGGCCAAGGTAATTTGCATACAGGCGTTTTAAAAGACCAGATTGAAAGATTTTTCCAATATATGTGTTATGAAATTCAAGAGATATAGAAGAAAAGTCGAATGCAAATACTTAAAAGATTAAACAAGAGGACCTAGGAATTTGTCCTGATACTGACCAGGGTCAAAATGAGATCCCGACTGATGCAGTATATAAAAGTACTTAGTAAACTTAATCAACGTGTGTCAAGTTGACACAAGATTTTTTGCAAATTACCACTATTAAACAGTAAGTTTAGATATGATAGAAATCATGATGCTAATACATTTTTGTAAAAGATTTAATTTTACACAAACTTAATTAATGGAGTAGTAAAAGCCTGATCCCAGTAGGCAGATTTAGTGCTCCTGCAGTAAATATATGCAGTCTCAGTACATCAGTAACACAATTCAAGCAACTCAGGCAGCATCTGGAGCTCCAGGGGCCTTCTGACAGAAAAGTAGGCCAGCCAGGAGGTGAGCAAGTGATATGAAAGAGATGTATAACCTTAGATGAAGGAATTCTGTCTCTGTATTAGTAAACTAGGCAGTACAAGCCATAGGCATGGTGTTGTTATCCTCTGTACTATTAAATTGACACTAGGGAGTTCTTAGAGATATGATTCCCAGCAGTGGAAATGCATCATATTTATGGTTATTTCTAAGAACAGTCATAATGAATATATCTTTTGGCACCTGTAACATTAAAAGATTTACCTCATGTAGAATTTTGTATTGCCAAGATCCCAAAAGAGGTTTCGTTATCAAATAGCTACTTAGATTCATGCTGCTGGGAAGCCTCAGGGCTGGAGGTTGCCATTTAGCTCTGCTGTTCCTAGCTCTTTACTAGCCACTGTTACCACGACATAGAAAGGACAGTGAACCAGCATAAGGTTATTAAACAGTGTTCTGTGTATACAGTACCTTTCAGTGGCAAAACCACCGGGCAGTTGTAAAGCATCTTTTTTTTTAACCTTATTAAGTAATTGTGGTCAGTCAGCATGCCATGGTAGGTGCACTGGTCTGAGCCCTTGTGTTGAAATCATGCCCCATGTCACACTCTTGTTATGAAGTCAAAAATACTCTTCTAGTGCTTCTCTGGCCAAGTTGCATATCATAAGGAGGTTTTTTTTTTTTGTATGAGTTGTTATTTTGGCTTTAAATTAGACTAGGATGCTGTGTGTCTGGCCACGTGCTTGTCATGTACAGTTGAGAAGAGATAGTAAGACAAGGATTCAGCTGGAAAAAACCAAGCCATTTTAATAAAGAGTTAACAGCCAGCACTGACTTCCAGAGAAATATATTACATATGGGTCTTGTATGTGTTGTTTTGTTTTGTTTGTTTTGGTTTTCTTTTTTTTTTTTTCTTTGAGTTAGCATGCATTAAGAAGTTTGATGAGGTAATGCAACAGGTGCTCAATAGACTTTTGAAGGGAATCAACCTTACCATACAGTATCGTGTCTAATAGAAATTGATAATCTTATTCTAGGCCAATACCTGGATGTCTGAAGACATGTAGGAAGTTTCTGAAGTAGCTAACGGCCCAAGCCTGAGCAATTAGCTGATGGGTATAAAATGGTATGTTTAGGGCAATTCCTTCTTTTGCAACTACATTAACCATTGAAGATAAGCTTTTTTATTGTTTATGGGTGAAGAGATAAGAATAATTATTTACTGTGTCTTCTGGTACATTGTGTGCTCAAATCCAATTCTGTCACTCTCAGCTCTAGATGTCAGGCTGAACATTCAAGAAACAATGTCCTATTATACAGTATTGCAAACATCTTGTTCAGCATCAGTCAAAGTATGATTTGAGATACAGCTGACAAGGAATCTAGGAGTGCCTTTCAGTTATGTCTCGAGCCTCTTTTGATCAGCTTTGCTTCCTGGAAATCAGTCTGATACCCAGACTGGTGTCTGATACAGATAGGAAGGTGCTTGATATTTGTTACTCCAGCAGAGAAAGTTAACATCTGCCATGAATAAATCCAGAGCACTTGTTGTTTTGTTGCTGCTGTGGCTTTTGTCTCCAGTTGGCATTATTGGAGATAGCTAATTATAGTGTCAGCAGTTTCAGTGCTACTTCTATCATCTACTGACTGTTGCATGGCAGCAGCTTGTTGCTGAAAAGAAAGTTGCAAAGTCTCTTTCATGATCAGAGTGACAGTGGGAAGGGTGTCACCTTTTGTTGTCTTCCTGTGCTCTTCACTTATCATGCTAACAGATAAGTTGGCATCATGCAATGATACGAGCCACATCTTAAACCAGAAGCTGCTATGTGATGCACTAATTTGCTCTCAGGGGAAATTCTTCAAGGTATGTATTCCCTGTGTCATTTTTGTGGTCACTCTAATCCAGTGCATAGTCATCATGATTTATATTTCTGTTATAGTCTTTCTTTCAAGCTCCATGATATTGCATTCGACTGTATGAAATGCACTTACCAAGCACTCTTGATCACACTATTTTGCTGAATTGTCCATGTCATTATTTACCTCTCTAGCAGTTTTTCTGTCATGTGCCAATTTTTCTAGTAATGATTTTATATTTTTTTCAGATCACTGATCAAAATATTAAAGAGGACTGATGCAAGAAGAGATGCCTGTGAGGTGTTCATAACGAGCAAAAACCCATTCAGTGACAGAATAAACAGAAATTTATTTGTATTTTGAGATCTGTGGGACCACCTTTTAATCTTTAGAAAATCGGCCACATTATAATGTTAGAATAACAGAATCATACAATGGCTTGGGTTAGAAAGGACCTTAAAGACCATCTATGTCTACCTCATTGCCATGGGCAGGGACACCCTGCAGTAGACCAGGTTGCCCAAAGCCCCATCTACCCTGGCTTTGAACACTTCCAGGGGTCCAGGGGCATCCACAGGATCTCTGGGCAGCTGTGCCAGGGCCTCACCACCCACACAGTAAAGAGTTTATTCCTAGAATCTAATCTAAATCTACCCTCCTTCAGTTTAAAGCCATCATCCCTTGTCCTATCACTACACACTCTGATAAACTGTCCCTCTCCATTCTACCTGCCACCAGCCTTCCAGCAAAAACTTACACAGATTTAGGAGAGCAGTGGAGACGTCTTGATGTAATCCTTAACCAATTTGTGAAGCCACTGTCTTCTGCAGAAAACAGTGGAATCTCAGTAAGATAAGAGAGAATCTAATCTTGACCACACATAGCTATCTTCTTTCAGATGCTTTTCACTGTTGCTATGGTCCTTTGGTTGTGGTCCCCATCAACAGTCAAGTGGGAAATTATCAGCACAGTGTAAGTTGTACCTCAAAGCCTGACTGATGTCCTGACACAAAAGTGAACAACATATAGAAGCACAACCATTATTAGGACTCTGGGCAAAGGAACTCAAACATCTCCTGCAACCCCTAAGGAGGCATACATCGTAAGAGTTCAAAGCTGGAGATTTGGAGGAGGCCCTGTTGGCTACACCACAGTATTCCTTACAGTGGATGGGAAGGTGTAGAAGGACTGTAGCTTTACTCAATTTTCTCTTCCAGTTGTTGGTGATGCTGATAGGTGATCAAGCAGAAAGACCAGGCACTGTGGCAGGTGTGGTAGCACTGGTAGCATCTCCATCTCCTTTGTCTTCTGCAAACAGCACATAGAAGCATCCCTAATGAGCACTACAGCTGTATTCCCTGTTATCAGGACCTGACTTTAGAACAGATGGAAACAAGAGCTTAGAGGCAGATGAAATTTAATCCCACCAATATTAATATATGCTGTACTAGTAACTATTAGATGGCAATGTCTGTTCTTTGCTTTTTTTGGAACATAAAGCTGAATTCATGTATTTGTAAAAGTCGGCTCGTAACATCACCCATTATTTTAATTTTCTCTGCATGACTTTGAGTACTGATTGCAAGTCATGATATTCAACTCTTAAAAATAAATGGTAAGCCTGAAAATTTAAATAGACATACTTGAAGTGCTTCCCTTCAACATTCCTGGACAATTCAAGTGTGCAACTTATATTTAATCTGTGTAAGTAGATCTTGTCTAAGTAAGTAGGTTATTGTCAACTAACCTCAGTTTACAAAGCACTGATTACATTACCAGTGGATGAAAAAAACCCACAAGCCACAAATACATTTTCAACATCTTCAACCCTACTGAAACTCCAAAAAGAGTTAACATTAAGTACGTGTTATCACTTGTTAAAAAAAGCTATGTTTTTGGCAAGGCAAATGTCTGCAACTAGTTTTACTGTCAAAAAAGACAACTAGAAAATAAAAGAATGTTCATTATTCAGCAAAAATATGATTAAGGTCAAGGTTGTAATCAGTTTAATCAAGTTTCTTCTAATCTAAACATAGAAATATGCTTGTTAATGTTTTTTTCTGATAGTTACATTTCTTCTATTTTGGTGCTGGCATGTAGATCAAACAGCTGAAACAGAGAAACATCTTTTAGGACAGAAAAAAGCTATTTTAAAATTGCCTCAATGTGAAATTATTTTAATGTTGGTAAGCTATGCATTTCATAAGTGTGTGTATACTGTGCAATGTGTTTTCCTAATATGCTTTAGTTCCTTATAAAGGAAACTTATAATAAGGGAAAAAAAGATTTCAAAAGTAATCTTTTCCATGAAAATTTTGGGGGTTTAATCTTAACTAAAATAAAGATCAACTATTCTTAATCTGAGGACTGATGGCACAATAAACCAAATTTATCCATCATTATTAATCTTGCTGCTTGACTGATCCTGATTTTTGTCCATGCCTCTGCTAATATTTTCCTGTGATTTTTTGCTATTTCCTGTCCTTTCTTCTATTTTAACTTAATTGTCTTTTATTTATATAGTTTATCCCATATCAGACTTCTAAAATGCCTGTGAATAGATTGTTCAGTTTCTGTTTTCTACAGAAGTTTCTTTCTGCACTATGCTTATTTTTCTTCTTCTAGGGGAGAATCTGTTGACATCTACAATGACTTGTGTCATTTCTCCTCTTCCTTTGTTATCTGATCCTTTCCCGAAGGGCCTGTGGCAAGATCTGGCACAAATATAACAGCCAAGAAATTATTCTATATTTACATTTTACTTGTATGGGAGATGTACAAGCTCTGGAAAGAATACAGAGATGCTGTTTGGATTTGCAGAGATGGGGTCAGGAAAGCCAAGGCCCAGATGGAACTGAACTTAGGAAGGGATTGTTGTGGTTCCGCCGGAGCCGGGGACCACGCGTTCAGATTTCCCCCGGAGCGGGGGGGGGGGGGGGGGGGGGAAACCAAAAACAGCCCGCAGGTTGGGATAAGGGTATTTTTACTGGAAATAACAGGGGAAGAACAGATAACAATGAACAATACAACCTTTTGCTGAGATGAGCAGTTCAGATCGCGCACTCCCCGTAACGGACACCGCGCCGCAGCCCGCGCAAACCCCAGCCGCAACACACAGGACCCGAGCTCGCGCCGCGAGTAAACAAAGCCCCGAGCCCAGAGCACACACCCGCCCGGTCCCTGCTGTTCGCGCGCAACACTGCAACACCCCCTGCTTCTTATACTCGGCATGATGTAACTGGCATGGAATGATCCTATTGGTCAATTTGAGTTACTTGTCCCGAGCCCAGCAGGTTAGCCCCTCTTCCTGGCTGAAGCCCCTGGCTGAAACCAGGACATCATCCACCCCTCATTCCATGCCATTTACGTCATAACCAAAACCAACAAAATCTTTTATACAACATATAACAATTATAATTATGGCAGTAATGAATATACAACAACAAGTTATTTTACAGTCATTATACTACAATTTCTACTTAGTAATTATATTGGTTATTCTCCCCCAAAATCAAATCCCGTTGAGGTACACATCGCACTTCTCCATCTCTCTGCATTACCCACCAGGTACAACCAGGTCCTTGTGCAAAAACAACTCCAGATATGGGTTTGCCTTTGCCCGAAGCAGGGATGACCCAAACTGTCTTTCCCAGTATGCTCTTCAGATGCACTACTGGGACTCTATTTCCTTCTACAGTATGTGGAAACTTTGTTTGGACAGGGCCATCCCGATTGGTAGATCCTCTGGAGTTGACTAACCAGGTGGCTTCGGCTAGGTGTGTGTCCCAATGCTTGAATGTTCCACCCCCCATTGCTTTCAATGTAGCTTTTAAAAGTCCATTATATCGCTCAATTTTCCCAGAAGCTGGTGCATGGTACGGAATATGGTACACCCACTCAATGCCATGCTCTTTGGCCCAGGTGTCTATTAGGGTGTTCCGGAAGTGAGTCCCGTTGTCAGATTCAATTCTTTCAGGGGTACCATGTCGCCACAGGATTTGCCTTTCAAGGCCCAGGATTGTATTCCGGGCAGTAGCATGGGGCACAGGGTATGTCTCTAGCCAGCCAGTTGTTGCTTCCACCATTGTAAGTACATAATGCTTTCCCTGGCGGGTTTGTGGGAGAGTGATGTAATCAATCTGCCAGGCCTCCCCATATTTATATTTCATCCACCGCCCTCCATACCAAAGGGGCTTTAACCGCTTGGCTTGTTTAATTACAGCACATGTCTCACATTCATGGATGACTTGTGCAATAGCATCCATGGTCAAATCCACCCCTCGATCGCGTGCCCATCTATATGTCGCATCTCTCCCCTGATGACCTGAAGTATCATGAGCCCATCGAGCTATGAATAGCTCACCCTTACGTTGCCAGTCTAGATCTACCTGAGCTGCTCCAATCCTAGCGGCCTTATCCACCTGATGGTTGTTTTGATGTTCTTCTGTGGCCCGACTCTTAGGTACATGGGCATCAACATGACGTACCTTTACGACAAGCTTCTCTACCCGAGCAGCAATGTCTTGCCATAGATCAGCAGCCCATATGGGTTTGCCTCTCCGCTGCCAGTTGTTCTTCTTCCATTGCTGCAGCCACCCCCACAGGGCATTGGCCACCATCCATGAATCAGTGTAGAGATAGAGCATTGGCCACTTCTCTCTTTCAGCAATGTCCAGGGCTAACTGAATAGCCTTAACCTCAGCGAACTGGCTTGATTCACCTTTTCCTTCAGTAGCTTCTGCTACTCGTCTTGTTGGACTCCATACAGCAGCTTTCCACATGCGATTCTTTCCCACAAGGCGACAGGAACCATCGGTGAAGAGAGCATATTGCTTCTCATTTTCTGGCAGTGTTTGAGCCGTACTTAGGTAATGGCCTATGTTCTGCCCCTCGTGGTTGTCCTGCCCCTCGTGGTTATCCTGCCTTTGGGAAACCTCTTGAGCAGTATTCATAAACCTGCTCTTAATATATGATGAAAGCAGGATCAAGTGCAGAAGAACTTCTAGCACTGTGGCCATAGTTTCCATGTCAAGGTGATGGTGAAAGTTTTCAAAAACTCTCATAAGAGCTGTTATGTTTAGCCCAGAAAGGAAAAAACCAGTGTAGTTCTCTCCCTCTGTGCTCTCACCAAAATGGCCACCACCACCAGCCCCTCTCAGCCCAGGGACTAGACAGGACCGCAAAACCTCATACACTTTCCAGATTAAACTCATAGTCACTAATATAACTGCATCATAAAACATTGTCATAAAGCACACTAGAGCAAAGTATGGGAACAAGCAGGGAAGCTGCAGCCCCGAGATGATACAACATCCTGCCAGGACTGCAAACAGCCTGCTGAGGTTTTTTTTCCACAGCCAGGACCACACCTTTATAAATAATACCCACAGCATCTTAAACAGCATCCTTACAACTTTTACCGTAATTGCAACCGGGTCAGAGTCAGATCTACCGTTATCCCAACCTTTATTGCCCCACGTTCAGGCGCCAAAATATGTTGTGGTTCCGCCGGAGCCGGGGACCACGCGTTCAGATTTCCCCCGGAGCGGGGGGGGGGGGGGGGGGGGAAACCAAAAACAGCCCGCAGGTTGGGATAAGGGTATTTTTACTGGAAATAACAGGGGAAGAACAGATAACAATGAACAATACAACCTTTTGCTGAGATGAGCAGTTCAGATCGCGCACTCCCCGTAACGGACACCGCGCCGCAGCCCGCGCAAACCCCAGCCGCAACACACAGGACCCGAGCTCGCGCCGCGAGTAAACAAAGCCCCGAGCCCAGAGCACACACCCGCCCGGTCCCTGCTGTTCGCGCGCAACACTGCAACACCCCCTGCTTCTTATACTCGGCATGATGTAACTGGCATGGAATGATCCTATTGGTCAATTTGAGTTACTTGTCCCGAGCCCAGCAGGTTAGCCCCTCTTCCTGGCTGAAGCCCCTGGCTGAAACCAGGACAGGGATGTTAAAAACAACAAGAAGGGATTTTACAGGTACATTGGCCAGAAGAGACAGGTCAAAGAGAGCGTACCCCCTTTGGTAAATGAGAATGGAGAATTGGCTGCAACTGATGAGGAGAAGGCTGAGGTACTGAATGAGTTCTTTGCCTCAGTCTTCTCTGGCAGCCAGGATTCTCATAATTCTAAAGTCCCAAAACCTTGCATCCCTAGACCTCTAGGTGGGAACTGGGGGAGTAAATCCCCCCGCACTGTAAGGGCAGAGCAAGTCCGAGACCGCCTCATGAGACTGAATGTCTACAAGTCTATGGGGCCAGATGACATGCATCCCAGGGTCCTGAAGGAGCTGGCTGATGTGGTTGCTGAGCTGTTCTCTATCATATTTGAAAAGTCATGGCTGTCAGGAGAGGTCCCTGGGGACCGGAAAACAGGTCATGTCACTCCCATTTATAAGAAAGGGAGCAAGGAAGAACCAGAGAATTACAGGCTGGTGAGCCTCACCTCTGTGCCTGGGAAGATCATGGAACAGATCCTCCTGGATGACATGTTAGAGAACATGAGAGATGAGCATGATCTGGGACAGCCAGCATGGCTAGACCAAGGGAAGGTCATGTCTCACCATTCTGTTGACTTTCTATGATGGAATGACAGCATAGGTAGATAAAGGGAAGGTGATTGATATCATCTACCTGGACTTGTGCAAGGCCTTTGACACAGTCCCCCACCACATCCTTATCTCTAAAATGGAGAGATGTGGATTTGATGGGTGGACCATCCAGTGGATAAGAAACTGGTGGACAGAACATAGGCAAAGCGTGGTGGTCAATGGGTCTATGTCCAGGTGGAGGCCGGTGACAAGCGGTGTCCCCCAGGGGTCTGTCTTGGGACCGGTGCTCTTTAACATCTTTATCAATTACATTGATGATGGGATTGAGGGCACCCTCAGCAAGTTTGCAGATGACACCAAGCTGAGTGGTGTGGTTGACACCTAGAAGGAAAGGAAGCCATCCAGAGGGATCTTGACAGGCTGGAAAAATGGGCCCAGGTGAACCTAATGAGGTTCAACACTGCCAAGGGTAAGGTCTTGCACTTGGGCCGGACATAGATACAGACTGGGAGAAGAGCTCCTTGAGAGCAGCCCTGCTGAGAAGGACCTGGGGATTCTGGTGGATGAGAAACTTAACCTGAGCCAGCAGTGTGCTCTTGCAGCTCGCAAGGCCAATGGTATCCTGGGCTCCATCAGAAGAGGGGTGGCCAGCAGGGACGGGGAGGTGATTGTCCCTCTCTACCCCCGTGAGGCCCCACCTGGAGTACTGTGTCCAGATCTGGGCCCCCAATACAAGAAAGTTGTAGAACTGTTGGAGAGGGTTCAGAGGAGGGTCACAAAGATGATTAGAGGGCTGGAGCACCTGCCCTACAAAGAGAGGCTGAGGGAGCTGGGCTTGTTCAGCCTGGAGAAGAGAAGGCTGCGGGGGGACCTCATTGCAGCCTTCCAGTACCTGAAGGGAACATACAAACAGGAGGGGATTCAACTTTTTTAAAGGGTAGACAATGACAGGACAGGGGGGAATGGTTTAAAGCTAAAGGAGGGAAGGTTTAAATTAGATATTAGGGGGAGGTTTTTTAGAGAGAGTGGTATGGTAGTGGAACAGGCTGCCCAGAGAGGTGGTGGATGCCCCATCCCTGGAAGTGTTCAAGGCCAGGTTGGATGGGGCCCTGGGCAACCTTGTGTAGATCCAGGCCTGGAGGCTGGTGGCCCTGCCTGTGGCAGGGGGGTTGGAACTCTATGATCCTTGGGGTCCCTTCCAACCCATGCCATTCTATGATTCTATGTATGTGATTGTATGTTGGTTTTTCTCTGGGCATCCGGTGTCCATCCAGTTTTCAGTATGTCTGTATAATCAAGGAAGCAATAGCAATTTAACTTACTCTGTGATATGCATCTAAGTTATTCAATTTCTTTGTCTTTGCCTAGTGTGATGACTTTTTATTCTACCAAAGAAAAATTCCCTCTACCATTGCATGCTGCAAATAACTTCTCTACTTCTTTGGGACCAATTTTGTTTTCTGTACATCTATCTGTGGTTATGTTAAAAATGTATTGCAACACAGTCTCCTATATTTCCCTTTTATGGCCCTCACAATCAGGGTCTATTCCTATGAATGTCACATATGAAAAGCTATTCTTTTATGTATTTTACTATCAGACTGAATGCTAAGCACTCCAGTTACATCTGGAGAGGTTACAAGCACTCCACCCTCCTGTGTTCTGCTATCAGACAGTGTACTTCTTGGCATCTGTCTTCTACCATGCTGGCTTGTTCAGTTGAGAACATAAAGTGCTATTGTGATATGGAAAGCCCCTTCACATAACTTGATCATTAACAGATTCAAGTATCAAAACATAAAATGCATTGAAAAATGCAAGGTGTAAGGGCAAAACCACTATAAAGACCATAAAAAAGAAAAAAAAAAAGCACGCCTTTTACCTTGTTTTTATTTTTTTCATGCCAAGATACCTCAAGTATAAAATTCTAATATGTAAGTGAATAACATATTCTACCCATATTATTCCCTTTGATCACTTATCAGAAGAATGTTGTTACATACTTGGCTTTTTATTTCTGTGTCCTAGATTAAATATAGCCTTTCATATCTGAAAACCATATTAAATATATGCATTCAGTATGAAACTGAAATGAGTGTTTATGAAATAATGTTCACTGAAGCATCTGGTTTTGTTTGAATTGGAGCATTAAGGATTCCAAATTAGTATACTCCTCTAGTGAAATCCTACCATAAAGATATGCATTAGGAGTAATCCCCTTGTTAAAGTTTTCAGTGCAAAAAGCCCCAAACTTTTTTAAAGAAAGCGAATCCTTTTTGGGGGAAGAAGTGGAGTATGATTTATTTTCTGATTTATTTTATAGTTTGGAAATTAATTGAATTCTATTATCAAGATATTTTAGCTCTGAATTTGTTGCACACAAGAAATAAAGAAGACAGGACAGATGAAGATTTAGCAACAATTGTCAAAAACTGTCCACTCACGTTGAAAATAACTACTTTGTTTTGAAGTTTGTGATCAATACTGTGCTATATATCTTGTGGTGGATCCCACAATAATCCTCTGTTCCACTGACATTATCTCTTAATTATATCAGAACAAGAAGAAGGGTGGAATAACAGGTGCATTTGAAGTGATTTAGTTCTTTTTCGTGAAAGTTTTATTCTAGATAAATGAAAGCTATTAGTTTGTTTCAGGAATAATTATGTGTCAGAGAGAGAAGAATTTGTAGCAGTCTGTTACTAATCCTTTGCTCTGAATCAATAAAAATATGTCACTAGAACCTGTGTAATGAAGTGCTATAGGAAGGGACACCGTCATAGGATGAGAAAATGGAATCTGAGCTTTCTGGCACTACGTCTTGAACTAGCCATAGCTGTGTGGACATGTGATTAAGCTCATGATTTCCATGTTTCAGCACACCCAGAAATACTCCAGATCGGTGTCTGTACACATGGTAGTAATTTCTGTAGTACTTAAATCCCAGTTTTACTGTCCTGATGTATCCACAATAATTAGAAGGTGGACTATTCATTACTGTCACCGCAGCAAAGCTCCTTCAGACAGATACATTTTTCAGTTTGAAGATAATTTTGTTTTTACATGGAGGCTTTTATATTGATATTTAATGTCAGAAACATACATTTTTTTTTCCCCTGAATGTGAGGAGATCTTGCTGGGCTGATATTTTGCTATCCATAAGACAGCTTCCAAAAGGGTCCTGTGCACACTGGACAGCACCTGTGATTTAGCTGAATGCTAATTTAGTGATTATGAATGATGAACTACTGTTAGCCATTAACCACCTTCTCTTGGAAGCCTCTAGAAAACATTTTTGAGATGGAGTAGGAGTCTAGACTGATGAACTGATGATTTAAGCACTGGCATATGCTTTAGCAATGGATCTACCATTTCTCATTGGAGACAAAATGTTGCAGTCCTCTAGACAGTGGCAAATAACAGGCAGTTAATAAAGCAACTCTGGCATGTTTTCTGTAGTCTCCAAAGCTGTGACTGATTTGGTGCACCCTGTCTAGATAAAGGATGTTCCTATGGAAATAGCTGAATTCCAGATATTCCATTATCCATTTGAGCCAGAGAAGTTGATTGCATCCATTTGCCAAGTAGTTGTCTACTGAGGAGTCTTCTAGCATTTGCAAACAGGAGATGATGTATTTTTTTTTTCCCCTGAGCTCCACCTGGCTGTTTCCCTGCCTGTAAGCTGAATATCTGCTGTTGTCTTCTTTGCTCTCCTTTGCACGGACATTCTCTCTGGATCTCTTGATACACCAGTGGGCAATTTGCCATGGTCTTGAAAAAGGGAGGATAAAAATAAAAAGGTGAATAACACACATCTGCAGAGAACATTTCACCACTGGGTTACCGCAAACCACCTCATACATGTAGTGCAGATGCTCTCCCTGGTTGCTGTGCCAGGGACAGTGCAAGCCACTGATCCAGATTCTCCCCAGATGTAACAGGCAATATTAACAGTTCACAGCACTCAGGCAATCAGATATAAAAATAAACCATTTGTGGTAGGGAAAGACACCTGTCCCTCTTTGCTAGTACCAGTTTCTCTCAGTAGATCCAGCTATTCAGATAAGTATCAAAAGTAAGTTTTCTTTGGGGGCTCCTGAGAGTTGGTGGAGTGGGAAGAAACTAAAAGTGAAATTTCTTTTTTGAAGGAGGAGAACCTGATATGAATAATGTCTTTTAGATAATCAGGTAATCAGAGATAACAGCAAAAGGAATGACTTCAGCAGTCAAGCAACTGTAGGTATGAACCACTGAAGGCAAAGTGTACAATGTTGTGTATTAAAAAAACCCCAAATTCTCACTGTAGAAAACACTGGGATGGATTTAAATTAATTCTTGAGAACTTAATGCATCTGTGGGAGGAAACTTGAATGACTCTGGAAGGAGTGTTACCAAAAAAATCAATGCAAGTCATTGCTAATTGCAGGGTATTTCACATAGTGTGGCTATTATGTCTCTCACATTTCCATCTGTTGTTTGTTTAATGTGGCCTGTTGTGTTTGTGCTGAGAGATTAGCAGGTTAACTAAAATGTTAATGTGAGCTTTAGCGGAGCCCAGAGAAAAAAGTGGAAGCTGAGTGTCTGAATGTTAGAAGCTTATTATCTAAAATTTAAATGCTGAAGGAGGCATCCATTGCCTGTAGCTTGCAAAGTGCTCTGAGTAGGTAAGGAGTACACAGGCATCCATCATCCGCAGAAAGGGTGCTGGGCAGCTAGCCATTTCATTTGCCATTGCCATCTACCTGCCAAACTCCTCTTCTTTGCCTTGTTTCAGAGAACACATACTGTGCTGAAACATTCTGCTGACATATAGTAATAATAGCCCTACACATCCTTCTGTGATTTTGTTTTGTCTTTTGGTATCTGATTTTTCTGTATCTGAGGACAAAGAGAAGCCCTAAAACGAACCAACCCCGAAATATCATTTGTGGTTGGCAACTGTAGTGAGCTCTAAGACACGTGGGGAACAGACACAGACTATTGATGGAACCACAGAAAAGAATAATGTGCTACACCCTCAGCAAACACGATTCATGCATATGCTGCTGTCCTTTTTAGGAGCTCCTTTGAATGAATCTTTTTTTCCTGATTTCTATACCACCACCCTCCACCCCCAAAATTGCCTTTTTTACTTCTATATGGTTCATTCAAGGAGCAATGACCACTGACATCTCAGCTGTGATTTATCAATGCATGGAAGTACTTTGATGCTGTAAACAGGAGGTGAGCTAATTGATGTAAAATTTCAGAACAAAATAAAAGTCAGTTAGGGACTGCAGGGAATGGATTTTATGAGAAAGTAAAATCACAGTGCTGCTTTGATTCAGGTCCCTGGCTTCACAAAAATTGCCTTTGATTTTTGAGTGTGGTTGTATAAAACTCAGTTCTACCTTTCTTAAGCAGATGATATTCATTTCTGTGAATTTTCAAAGACAAAAATAGGATGACCCCTTGTACAGTGTACTTTAATCAGAACAGAAGCTGCTGCTGCTGCTTCTTTGGCTATTTCCATTCCTTTCTTTCAAAACATCTGGGTAGAAGTAACAGACAATATTGACTGATACCTTATTTGGAAAACATTTTCCAAGGATATCGATGCAGCAATAGGAACTTTTTGGAGTGAAAGTTGTAGATTAAATTTCTAGCTGCGAGTATTGTTTCTTTAGAACCAAATGAAACACTGGACAAGTCTTTCGGCTTGCTGTCTATGAACTTGAAAATTATCTCTCCTCTCCTCTCCTCTCCTCTCCTCTCCTCTCCTCTCCTCTCCTCTCCTCTCCTCTCCTCTCCTCTCCTCTCCTCTCCTCTCCTCTCCTCTCCTCTCCTCTCCTCTCCTCTCCTCTCCTCTCCTCTCCTCTCCTCTCCTCTCCTCTCCTCTCCTCTCCTCTCCTCTCCTCTCCTCTCCTCTCCTCTCCTCTCCTCTCCTCTCCTCTCCTCTCCTCTCCTCTCCTCTCTGGCAGAGTACTTCAACTGGGGCTTTGCAAAGACTGGAGAGGGTAGATAGTATATGTCACACATCCTGCTGGCTGTGATTATGTTTGCGTGACCTTGACATTTTTTTTCCTAGACCAGAGGCTATTTGATTTTTGCCCCCTCCCTGGCAGTGTTCAAAGCCAGGCGGGATAGGGCTTCAGGCAACTTTGGCTGGTGGAGGGTGTCTCTACCCATGGCTGGGGGCTGGACCTGGATGATCTTTGAGGTCCCTTCCAACTCAAATTGTTCTGTGATTCTGTGTTCAACATTTCCTATAGTCTAGCCCAGAAGAGACACCTCTCTTTCTAATTCTGTCGATAATCTGGATCATGCAAAATTGCATTTTTTATGCTTATGATATTTGTGATAGAGACTCCTTTATATATCATGTTCATTTGGGAAAAGAATGGGCTAGCACTTGCAGACTGAAGCAAGCCCGAAGAGGTTCCTTACTCCCATAGCAGGAGGAGAAAATGTACTGCTTTTCCAGTTCCTCATCAGATACATGCTTTCACACAAGACTAAAATGTTACCAAAATACTAAACCCCCCTTTATTTCAGTCTATTAATACATTTATTTTAAGTTAAAGAAGTATGGGTGGTCAAAGGGTGAAAGTCTGGTAAAAAAAAACAAAACTGGATAATGATGGTGGTTAGCAGATATGTGTATTAAATGATTTGTGGAGTAACTCTTAAGTGAGAGTTGGAGAGGAGATGATATGATACCAAGATATGACTGAAATAGTCTTGTTAAAACCTTCTCCTCTTACTGCATCCTTCTTCTGCTGATGTCCACTGGTTTAATCAGTTCTGAAATTATGTCAGGAGTGTGTTGGCTTCTATTTTCTTTACTGAAACCATGATCAGCTCAATACTCTTTTAAAAAAGGTAAGAAAAGAGTGGATTCTGGATGTCTCTATTTCTCTGCTGATCAACATTAATTTTTTTGCTAGCAAAGCAAAGATAGATAAAAGCTTAGATCTGCAATGTCGCAAGTTGTTGATAGGCATAAAATAGAAATGACTCAGAGAAAACAGTATGGAGAGGTAGAGAGGAGAGGGATGACTAAGTCTGAGCAGATGTAAGGATTTTCCTGTTTTTTTCTCATAAGCTGTGAGAGAGGAGACCTGTATCCAAAGGATGGTTCTGACCTGATCTGTTCAATGCAACAGATTGAGCACTGCAGTCTAATCCATGGCCTCTGCCTTGCTGCAATGCCCATACTAAAACTCAAATTCAACCAGTGGAGATTTTTTGTGTGGACCCAAGACACACTGAAACACTTTCACAGTGCAGTGTCACACTAAATTGTTATATCCAGAATTAGCTTTGGGGTCACTGTTATGTTTGATAGCATGCTTTGTTCTTTATTGGTCTGCAGCTTCACGTTACATCTGAATTTACTACACATACCTGGTTTATGCATGTTAGATGCCATGTCTTTGTCCTCTTTGTTACTCCTAAAACCACTTTTGTCTGAAACCAGATTGACATTTCTTTAAATGACCATGTGTAAGTTGTTCTTACCTTCCAGGGACAAGGCTGTGCCCCACTGCTTACCACCACAAGCCAATAGCCCCCTGTACCACATCCTGTGTCTCCACTTGTGAAGGCCTGTACAGTTATACCAGACTTGCATCTAGAGTTATGTTACAGTTTGTGTGCTGAGCTGCCTAAAAAGATGTGTAGCCAGCAAAATGAGGGGGTGATTTCATGAGACCCCACCCAGAGTACTGCATCCAGCTCTCGACCCTATGGTAAGTAGAAGAACATCGACCTATTAAAGAAGAGGAAGGGTACAAAAATAAATGATCAGAGAGCTGCAACATCCCTCCTGAGAAGAAAGGCTGAATTTCATCCTATAGAAGACAATGCTCTGGGGACACCTTAATGCAGCCTTTCAATATTTAAAAGGGGCTTTTAAGAAAGACACAAGAGACCTATTACCAGAGCTTGGGGTGACAGGACAAAGGGCAAAAATTTTACATTGAAAAAGGGTAGGTTTATACTGGACACAAGGAAGAATTTTTTATACAGTGAGGGTGGTGAGGCATTGGCACAGATTGCCCAGAGAAGCTGTGGTTGCCCTGTCTCTGGAAGTATTCAAGGCCAGATTGGATGGGGCTTTGACTGATCTAGTGAAAGATGTCCCTGCCTATGGCAGGGGGGTTGCACTAGATGATCTTTGAAGGTCTATTCTGACTCAAATCTTTCTATGATTCTATTCTGTTTGTCATAAATACATTCTACATAAAATAAATCTTTGTTACTGCTATGTATTTAGAACTATGGTGATACTATACACAGATAAACAAAAGTAAACCACATTACATTAAAAAAGAAATTGCAAAAGAAATTACTGTCACAGCAAGCCAAGTAAAAAAAGGTTCACACAAAGCAGGCTGGATAAGCCTCAGTTCTGAGGCTTTGCAAACTCAACTCAGAGCCTATGTCCTGTTACTACCACTGCCAGAGTTACAGCTCTGCAAGGCAACAGGGAGCTGTTTGGCAGCTTGTTCTAAAAGCCATAAGGTAAAAAGTAAGTTTGCAGAGAGTGACTTCTGAAATATGCTGACAAGTTCCCACAAGGTCCATGGTTTCTTGGGAGGACTGTTCCTTCTGTGGCTCTTTCTTCTGGGGGAGTTCTGAGTACTTTCACAAGCATCTGTGATGCAAGGGATAAGAGGTTTGATGTTGCAAGTGGTTGGTGAATTAAGATTTGGGCTTGAGCATAGCTGAAATGCTCTCAGACAGTTACACCACCTCACTTCCCAACCTGAGGGGTCCCCTGTCACCTATGATTCAGGTTCAAAACCAGACATATATGCAAGGTCAACAGCTCTATTTAAATTCTCCCACAGAAGGAAAGACTGAGCTTTTCATGGCAGGAGTGTTTTCCCCACTTAATAATAGCAGCAATCAACTTATGTCTCAAAGGCTATTTGTGTTTCTAGCTCTATTTTTGGTTTTACTTTCTTCCTTTTTTCTTTCTCACAGGAATAGTCTTTAGTTTCTATATGAACGTAAAAAAGAAAAACAAACAACCCCACCTTGTAGAGTATTTCCATTCCTTAAAAACTCTATCTAGAAATATAATATAGTATTTTTCCCTCTCTCTTCCCTAAACACTTGTAATTGTCTCAGGAGTTGGTCAAGAGGAAAGAGTTGGCATGCCAGATTTTCCAGTAACTTTTCTGTCCTGTTCAGACAATTGGCAAAGTAATTATTTTGTTCCTTTTATGACACTGGAAATCCCACACCCACTGAGCAGTTGATTTTCTGCCTTTTCAATATGTTGAGATCTTGGTATTAAAGAGTATTCTTGTTGTAAATTACTGTAGTCTCAGAAATATTTCTTTAATAATTCTGTGCTGTATTTATCAAAAACATCCTGACCCAAACTATGCATTTGTCAGCAATTATTCACCTCTTACACATGAAAAAAAAAAAAAAGATATGTGATGTTGTTGCTAAATAGAATACCTGGAAGAGAATGGGGAAGCTGATGCTATTTGGGATGTAGCGTCTGAGTGTTTCAGAACAGCTTGCTGCTGAGAGGTAGGAACCAGGGAAACAGCAGTGCAATTATAGAACAAATTCAGTCAAGTGAGTTTTTTATTTTACTATGGTTTTATTGCTCATGAATATTGAAAATTTACTGCTGAAATTCAAAACAGGAGACAAAGGTCAATCTAAACATGTATTTCATTTGAATGACTTGGATTTTAAATAACAGTAAACAGAAAATTCAACAATAAAACTACCATGTTTCCAAGACAACAAGTAATGATCATTTAGTTTTAAACACCAAATCCAGCAGTTAAGTCACACTCAATATTATTGAAATGCTCTCAAAATTAGGCATAGTCAATGATGTGAATCTAAATGTCTAAACCATGCATATTGAAGAATTTACCTACACTGGTACAGGCATACCCATACTTACACCATCTTTTTTCCTTGTATTTCACAAACTGCTAGATATCTTGTGTGGTAGCCTGGATTCCCTTACTGTAGGAAATATGCATCATTGTTGTCATATTCCTGTCTTCTTCAGAATGTCTTTCCCTTTGTTTCATAGATAATATGCAGAACAAAGCAAGCAGTCATTCAGAGGGCATTATGAATATTTTGGTTGATTCTGCATCTTAAGGGTTTGTATTTAAGTTATTTGTGTAGCTCTTGGCTATTAGGTGCTACTTAGTAAGTCAAAGAAGCAAGTTTTGAGTCAAATCACATACTCTCCAAAATTCTATTGCTAGAGAGTAAGGGTGCAATGTCACAGTTAGTTTGAAGACGAGATAGACATATTTTGATTTAACATAGCAAAGTACCTTACTAATCAATTGAAGGGAAAATAAAGACTAAGACTATGACCAAGACTAGCCATGATTTAGATGGTTCAACCTTACTGTAGTAACCTTCAGCCAGAAAACTGATGGGCAAACGATGTATGTTTTTTGTAGTTGCACATAACTAACATAACATGGTTTGTATGTGACTAGACAATAAACTGGTTCATAGAGTAGAATTTGCATTCTAAAAGTAAGCAGTGAATCCTCCAACAATGTCTGTTATCCTGGTTTCTTTCACTATATCACTGTCAGAAATTATTTCAAGAAGCAATAGGTTGAAATAGCTCAAGTCAACGTAAGCCTGTCAGACTTCTCAGACATTCCTTTTTGCTCAAAAAAGGAGAGGAAAGCAGAAATTAGGAATTGAGACAAAGAAGTCTGCTACATGGGGCTGCGGTATGATCATTGTATTTCCAAAATTTTTAAAAGTAATTTTTGACTAGCAGCTATGACATAGATTCCCAAGGTATTGAACTAGGTAGCTTCTAATTTACTCTTGTCCTTGGGCATTGATTTTGATCACTGAGTGCTGGTTTGAGAGAAAAAGAAAGTCATAAGATGGTGTTTTGAATATGATCTTCTGATTTCAGGTGTGGAATAAGAACACTTTTTGTTTATGCATAGATAAAGCTCTTCACATGCTAATGATATGCTCTGCAAAAAGTTTGCCATGCAATACTGTAAGCAACTGGTTCTGAAGCTCTGACAATGTCTGCATGCATCACCCTTAGTGGTGGGTTTATTCTGAAAAATAATACTTTAGAAAGGTGCATGGCTGTCCATATAGAGCTATTCCACATAGTATGGGACAGAGCTATTCTTCTGCTAACATGACTAGCTGCTGTCATGCAATGGGTCATCAATTTTTAATGAAACATCACCTTTCAACTACATTTGGCTTATTGATTTTATGCTAAGGAAGTTCAATATTGGGTTCGGGTTTTTTTTGTCATGTGTCACAATACCTCCTTCAGCTAATTTCTTTATGAGGTGGGTATGTCATTGGTTGTGTGTCATATTTTTCTGGACTTAGTAGGAGAAATTAAAAATTGCTTACCTTTTTCTTTCCAACTATTTGAATTGACAGAGACCAAGAGATTTTGTCTCTAACTTATTTCTGTACAAGCTGCAGAACTTTGATCAGAGGTACTTGGAAATAAAGAGTTTTGGCACTGTTAAGATGAAAGGTTTGTTCATTCCCTTAGGCAGAGTTTTTGGCATTAAAGATAAATTCTTATTTTGACTCCATTCTCCACTTTTTCTACAGAACAGAGTATGTATTGCATGATATGAATAGACAGAAAAAAAATTCTTACTTCATTTCTGCGCACAAACTGAAAGCTTATCCAAACACTTGTGTAGAAATTTCGGTGGAAATGGAATAATATAGGGCATTTCCAGAAGTTCATAATTCTTTGTCTCACTTTCAAATAATTATGCAAACATTTGAGAGAGATTTTGGCATTTCTGCTTTGAAGCTATAATGTTCTCACACTATGTAAGCAAATCCACACAGTAGAAACTGATGAGAACCAGCTATTTGACACTTCGTAACCTGTAGGCACCAGTCAGCTTTAAAGTTACCCAGTACTTCAGCATTTCATGTGTCCAGATACCTGGTTGACTGTGGCAGTCACATCTTTTCCAAAGTTTACCTTAATGCAGGTAGGGAGAAATACTCAAAATTCACTTGAATTTCAGTGATGACTCCATTGGGTTTTGTTATGGCGGCAGTGTGTATTAGCTCCTTGACTTTGGCATGACTGGCATGGAGGTGGGCACCTAAGACATTTGGAAAGGTCACCACTCCCCTTCAGAGAATCCATAGTGAAATCTGTTCAATGTAGATTGTGCAAGGAAACCTGTAGGGATGCCGTGTTTTAGCTTCTATGTGAGATGGGTTGGCAGAACATGGATGGGTTTCTTGCAACCTTTGGAAAGGCATGGAAGTGCCAGTTCTTGGTCAGGTGCAGCCAATGAAGGGCAGGAGAGTAAGTAAGGAAGGGAATTGGCAGATGAAGACCAAGGAGTGAAAGGCGTGAGCCAAACCAAGCTGCAGTTTGGCAACTGCACTCAGGCAGAGCCTGCCAGGGAAAGTCAGGCAGCATCCAGATGCTCCAAAATGGGATGACATCCAATTGGCTAATTTCTAAGTTCAACATACAGACCATGCAGAAGCTTTTTTTGGATGTTTTTGAGGAAATCTGCTTCCATACTTAACACCTGAGAAATGCTGTATTGTCTGTATGATATGGTCAGGAGTAGTCTTGATCCAGACATGCTCTTCTGGGTTTCAAAGCTGCTTGGGAAGTTATTTTCTGGCTGTTCTGGCTTCTTGACCATTTCGCTGGCATCTTGTAACAGCCAATTTGGCAATATCACAGAGATCAAACACTATCCTCTGTCCCAAGGCTTTTGGCATTATCGCTCATTCAATGCACGAGTAAAATTCATTCTGCACCCCAGACCCAGTAACCCATGTTTATGCCAGTGAATGCATGCTGCCCCTTAAACATAATGCCCGAATGGAGTGCAAACATAACTCTTCAGGTCATATGATCCTGGTTTATGATTTATTTTACCCCCCCCTCCACAGGCTTGGCTGGGTTTTTTTGATTGTCCGAAACACTGCATGCACTATGTAGGACACAAACAACATTTCTTATTTAGATCAAGCTTCCCTCTATCTTTTCTGCCTCCCACCATTGGTAAGTACCTGAAGTACTGATGCTGCATTTAGCAGGAACGGGTTACAGTTGATTTTATTTTGTATATTTTGTGTTCTGTAAAGATAACACATGAATATGTAAGAACATTTTCTCCTTCCTGACTTGTGGTCCAGGTCTAGCCAGCACCTATTTGTTTGTCCAGATTTGTGATACCTAACTGGTCTTGAAAAAGGAGAGAGGAAGATAATGGAAAAAATCTGTTTTGTGCTCTAAAAGTGCCAGTCTTTTTATACTGACTATGCAGGGAGACAAGGACCAATTTAGATGTTTTAGTTAAGTGCCATTCTTAGGTGGGATGGATTCAAGCTCTAGAATCCACTGAAACAAAAATGAATGAATGTAGATGGCCATGAGGGAAGGAAAAGGAGACTCTATTGTGTTTACTTGAGTGTCAGGTACGATCTGACATATCATAAATTTCACACAGACTTAGATAGAAAAAAATGGGGGAAATTGCTAAGGTTACACAGTAAGGAGATGTGCCTTGCTGTGTTATTTTGCAGCCTATCTGTCTATTTCTGACTCTGCAACATCCACAAATCCTGCAGGCCTTAAGCTCCTCAGTGTTACAGAACTAAGGAAAAAATCCTTTTGCATTATTAAAGAACGTGTGTAACAGGGCATTTGTGGAAATTAACTGTAAAAATGAAACAAAACTATAAAAACTATCAATTCATCACTGAAATGATGATCCAGAGAAAAGATACTTTTTTAAACACCATCCTCTTTCCTCCCAACTGGATCAAAAGCAAATTCATTGCAGAGTGGAAGTAGGTAAAGGAAGCTGAAATCTCTCATTTCTACTTAGACAACATTTACAGCTGCTGTTAAAATAAGATTTTTACTGTGCCAAGGAGAGAGACATTCAGCAAAGCAAAACTCATTCTGTGTATGACCTTTAAAAGTCATCAGTTTCAGATGACCTCCTCACATACAATGTAGTACCCCTTTTCAGGTAGTAATGAACTGTCTGCTCTAATACTTTCAGGTAAAGCGGCAGTTAAAGTTATAAATGTGGAGAAAATAAGCTCCCAGGCTTATCTTATTGGCTTCATCTTTTAAACGCCATCAGACCTGCACAACCAACTAACTTAATACAGCCTCAGAATAAAGTTATCAATGTGCCAGAAGCAGAAAGCCTTGCATTTTCCATTTAAGTAAAATGTGTGGCAAAACTTAACTTGTAAATATGTCAAAGAGTGATAAATTCTTTTTATAGTTGCCACTGACTGGAGAATAGATTTTAAATTTTAAAAGTGCTGTGCTATAGCTGGTTACTTCCTGTCAATATTAATAATAGAAAACAGTAAACTAATCCAGTATTTGCATGACTGGAGAGGCATACTTGATGTAAAATAAAGTACAGCATCATTTCAATTAATGAAAACATCGTTTTTTAAACTGTACTTGAAAATACAGAAGGTATTTTGACATGTATCACTTTGAAGAAAATGTTGCTAATGTTGTGTGACTTGCTTTCAAGATAAAATCTGCTCACTAGTGTAGAGAAATAATTTCTGCAAATGCAGAATATTAAAATGAAAAGAGTCAGTCAGTAAAAGTTCTGCGAGGGAAAAAGCTGACTTTTCAAAAATAAAAAGATTTGGAACAGTGGCTTAAACTATTTACTGTGTTCCTGAGGGTTTAGAGAGGTATATGTTTACATTTTCTGAGGCTTAAGGTGTTTGAGGATAAACTGAAGTTTAATTGTTTCAGTTCTTTATAATTGTTTTGGGGACCACTGGCAATAGCCTATAGAATGTCACACAATGTTGGGAACAATTTCTATAAATTGCTCTTTAGGCTGATTCCTGTGCAAATAAGAAACCTCAAGGCAGGTCTGGTGAACATTTTATTAAAAATAAGTTTTAAAATCCTTACTATATAATTTCTATAACCTATTTTATCTGGTATGTTCTATTTCACAAAGACATTAATTTTAATCTTATGTGTGTTTTTGTGCAAAGAAGTAATTTAAAATATTACTTGCACATTAAAGTGAAAATGTGGTTAACTTTGTACATTAACATTTTTTGTTAATTTGAGATTTTTCACATCTGTAAACCCAAAATGATAAATCAGTTCATTAAAGTGTTTAACATCTGGTGTGGCTGAATACTTTTCCTTCATGTCTAAAAGAGCTTTGCTAATTATTTCACAGAGAACTTGGTAAACAGTAAAGAACAGTAATGAAACTTGGTGGAAGTAGAAGTTTTGATAAGAAATCAATGGTCCATATTAAATAATTGGATAGGAAAAATGGGTGGGTGATGGCTGATAATGTTTTAATAAATCAAGTCTGCTGATCCTTAGAAACTAACTTACTAATATTTGGTGTTTATGTTTACTGAAGTTCGGGCATGTAGTAGGAACACTTCATTTCCTGCATAACCATAGTTTTTTAAATGATCAATGGCTAGTCTGTACCTGAGGCAGGAACCCTCTGTGAAATAAAGCATGACAGTGTGTGGATACAGAAAGTGGAGAAAAGTTGATTTGGACAGTTATTCCTAGTTACTATATTTTCTGAATATTTCCCATTCCATCAAGAAGAACCTTATCTAAATTTTTTTCTCTTTCTTTCCATCTCACTTCCCCAAAATTCCATTTCATAGCACTTTAAAAAAGCAAAACAGTGTAACAGAATCAAAGGATGGTTGAGGGTGGAAGTGACCTCTGGAGGTCATCTGGTCCAAATCCCTGCTCAAGCAGAGCCATCGAGAGCTGGTTGCCCAGGACCATGTCTGGTCCAGGCTTTTGAATATCTTCAGTGAATGACTCTGCAAACTCTAGGCAATGTGTGCCAGTCCTCATCTTCCCAGTAACAAAGTGTCCCCTGATGTTCAGGCAGCAACTTCTGTGTTTCAGTTTGTGCCTTTGCTTCGAGCCACTTATAACTTGATCTCATGGTTCCTATAGTAGTCTATATTCCTATAAATTTTATCCTCTTAATGGAACCTTCTACTTATCAAAAAACCTCATAACCCCTAACAAATGCTTACAGAAGAGGATCAAATATGGATTGGTGGTATTGGACAGGAGGTGGTATGTACAGGACTACTTTGTGCCTTGCAAGACAAAGCTCTCAGCATCTCGACTGTGAACTGCATATGCAGCCTTTTGATTCTTTCATTCCTCAAACAGGGAATATATTGTTTGCTCTGTTTTCAGAGTAAAATGGCCAAGTCTAAGTCTGTGAAGGAGTTTTATGTGAATTCAGCTGTTATGGTTTGATGAAAAAAGTATGGATTTTAAATTCCAGTCACTATATTCAGTGATCTTTCACCAGTGTTGAGTGCATGAAAGATAAAAACACATCTTCTGTCCAGAGACTGCGTTCCATATAATGGTTTCCTATAGCACTGGACAGCTGTGTGGCCTTGGGAAAACAAGATACATATTTTGAAATTTCTGCGATTTTAAGAGTTGTCTCAGAAGGTATAGCATAAAAGGTATTTCCCTTATTCCAGAATTAGACTGATTATGTTTCAGGTTTCTGTTCAAGTCCTATGACATTATTAGAGCTACTGTAAATCCATCTTGGAAAAAAAGAAAACCCTTCAGTGATAACAGTAGTCCATATTCTCTTCTAGAGTTAGAGTTAAAAACTTTGGTGGGTATCTTCCATTTAGAAAAAAAGTAAATGGATGGTGTAATATATATATGTATATTAGTTTGAAAAATTAGTTTGATGTAAAGCAATTGGAAGCACAATTATATTTATAATGGAGCATGGCAGCCATATATGCATAACAAATATAAAACAATAAACAAAACCCAAACCAGACCAGCTACAGTATATGGTTCTGCTTGAAGAGATTTCTGTAATGTCAGGGAGTTCATAGAGTTTGTAGAAAACACAGCCAGCAGAAACATTCTAAATTGTAAATCCAGTCTCCTACTGCAGCTAGTAATTGCAGATTATAATCCTTTTCATAAATGTCACCTTTTTAAATCTGAATTTTATTTGCACTCAGACTTGACTGTCCTCAGTAGAGCCCCACCACTAGTGCTATTAAATTTTTTCTCTTATTTCCATCCTAAAATTATACACTGTTAATTCAGACCCATTTATTCTGGTGCCTTGTTCTTTATTTTAAATAACTATTCTCCTTTCCTGATATATGTTCCTTGATGTATTTATAGAGAGCAATCAGGTCTTCTGAAATTAGTACTTTTGAAGCAGGTATCACACTAATTACCTTCTTATTTCATGCAAACCTTACGGGTTGGAGGCCCCTTTCCAGCCTGGACTAAATGAGTATTTCTCTATTTGTAGGGGGCTCTCTGTTTCTCTGTTTCTATACACAGTAGAAGCAAATGCTCAAGAGGATGTAGGCAAAGAAGATGAAGGTAGGAGTATCCTGACCTGTCAGTGCTGGCAAAGGTTAGGCAGTTATCAACCGATTACACCCATAATCCTATGGTTATGTGTTCAGTCCTTCTGAGAAATGTATAGTTTGCCTTTATTTTTCATTGGTATTTGAGGAAATACCTTGTTTATGCAAGTGCTGAGCTAATCTAATTCTGAACACTTACATTAAATGTTATTTGTTTCTTAAAAGGGAAGCAAGAATATGTCTGTTACAGTTTCTAAAAGACATTCGATAAGCAGAATCAGAAAAAGAACATCAAACTGGATTCCTATCTTTGTTAGGATTGTGGTGCCAATTAAATTTCATTGACTTACAAAGCATCCTTTCTTACTTCTTTTCAAAGCCCATGGTATACTTTTCCCTGCTCCAAAAAAGGAGGGGCAGTCGTGCTAGCAGGTGTAAGCATTAGATGTTCCCACCATTGATACTTCACATCATCATTCCAGCTGGATAGCTGCAATCCAGGGACGCTCTCTTTTCTAGCAGAGAGCAGAATTACACACCAGACTTACAGGGAACAGAAGGACAGAGAAAGCTCTGTGCTAGGCTACCTCTACCATCTTGCTAACTACTTAACAAATGCAATTAAAGTGCACTCACTACCACTGAGAGGAGTTTAGAAGGGGATCAGATGGTGAATGTCCCCTTTTCTCATGTCTTCCCTGTGAAACAAATAGGTCATAAGCATAACTGCTTTTCATTGTCTGGATTCCTCACTGCATAAGAGAGGCTCCTCTGTCTCAATTTGGGAATAAAGCTCAAAATAGTTTGAGGATATCCCTGCTGATAAGCAGGAATACTCAGGAAGGTGTTGGAAACCATCTTTTCCTGGAGCAATGGGCTCAGATTACCGTCCTAGTTCATCAGGAGGTTGTGTGCATAATTTCAACTTTCCAAAAAAATAAGGAAGGAAACCACAGAAATATCTGCCCAATAACATATTGGAATAAGTTAGGTAATGATTCATGGTACCAAAAAAAGGAGATTAAGTTATGAAGACTGCTGTGTTTGTATGGTTCACAGAATTACATAACATTGAATAATTATAGCTGTCTTTTCCACAGTTTATTTCTTTTCTTTATGAAAGCACTGTGATGTGGATTCTCTGAATCAACTGTTGCGCGCACCCAGGAGGATTTGTGTCTGTATCCTTTGTCACATCTTTGCTCACTGTCTCTTCCTGTGTGTTTCTTCCAAACTGAAGGTCAGACAGGCATCTTCATGTTTAATGTTTCAAAGGATCAGAAGTGTGAAGAAAATTCTGAACTATCAGGTGAAGGGGAAGGCTGGTCTGTGACAGTTCAACAAATTCAGCAAAGACTAAGAAAGTAAACAGCTCAGGTTCATGCTTATCATCACTGGACTCTGCTGACTTCTGGGCACCAAAGGATTAATCAGCTTTTATCCTTACAAGGGAAACACCTATTATGGTGTTTTGTGTTGTTTGTGGGGTTTTTTTTTCATGAGAGGCATTTGTGGTTTACTGCAAACACTAGCAAAATTGCACAAATAGACAAACGGCACTAGGATGATATCTGTAGCCTGTGAGGGGAGAGGCTGCTTGCAACAAGGTTTTTTATAACATGCTATAAAAGAGATGCGATTTCCACTTGCTGACACTGCGCTCCTTTATCACAGCCAACCAGGTGTTGCAAAGCAAGTAGCAGAGGGTGCTTTTGTGTGTTACACAGAATTTATTTATACTTCCTGAGGTTTTATCTAGTGCGGGGATTTAAATTGATAAAATGTGTGATTGGAGCCACCCATACACACAGATTGCAAACATTCAGTGCTTTCTATTCCTCTTTCTTTCCAGTCCCATTTGTTCATTAAATGTGCACTTGATGTGAGATTCGGAAATGCCATTTTTTGTGAAAAATGTGGTAGTAAATATTACTGCCACAACTTTTCCAGGTGTGTTCAGAGTTTTCTGGGAAGAAGCCGTCACTTTAGGGAAGATAGTATGAAAAGAGTATTTTTCTGAATTGTATGCATTTTTTGTAATGGTTTTCTCTTTGCTTCCTGCATTGAATCTGTAATGGAGACAGTTAGATACTACATTTATTTTATGCTTCTCTTGACAGTTCCTTATCATTTGTGGTTTTGATTTATTGTGTTGTCCTTATGGAATTCAGTTAGGAATAACTACTGTTAAGAGTTTCAGGTGGCTGATTGACTATAAGCAAGGACATTTAATGTTCAAAGTGTTTCTCTTTGTGATGATTTGAATAGCCATTTAAACTTTACAAATAATGACCTGTGATTTGAATCAAATTGGCTGGTGAATCATACAGTATTGAGTATATAGATTTCCTATGAGGTAATTATCTTCTAACACTGCCATTAATATAATTTCTATTTGGATAATGACATTTTCTGTTGTTTAGCAGTCATTACTGTACTTTCTGCTAATTCTAATGGATTTTTTGCTCATGGATACGTAAGTATGTATTAGTTTACAGACTGGGTCAAACCAGCAAAGCTATATGTCTTTCTACATGGAATGGTCAGATACGTTTTCCTCCCTAGAAATCACCTATTTGTAAAAATAGTGAGTGCAAGATTTTCTTTTTTTTTTTACTAATAGTAAAACCCAAATAATTAACCTGTGCAAGGAAAAATGATCTCGTAGTGAATACAGAGCCAGCACTTAGGACTGCTGGGCCATAAGAGTGTGGAATGAAAGGCCACTAGAATGGTCAATTCTAGGCTTATGCAAAGAAAAAAGATGGGAAGCAAAGAAAACATTTTAAAAAAAACCCTCCAATATGTCATGGAAGCAACATTAAGATTTACCTTTATCTGCTCTTTGTGGATTTCTTCCATTTGACATTTTCATTCCCATGGCCAGGTTGAGTAGTTTGAGTTTTCTGGTATCTCATTGCTCCACAGTAATAATAAGACCTTTTGTTGTCCAGGGGAGATGGAGTTGCCTGTGATTCTGTGCTTTCTGTCTCCTGGTGTGTTTCAGGTGATAATAGCCTGTACAGCTGAGCACCTCTTTTGACAGTAGTCCCATTTCCAGTTAGAGTAGGAGATCTTTGTGAATGAAAAGCTGGACATGAACCAACAATGTGTGCTCACAGCCCAGAAAGCCAGCTGTACCCTGGGCTGCATCAAAAGAAGCATGACCAGCAGGTTGAGGATGATGATTCTGCTGCCCCTCTGCTCTGCTCTGAGGAGACATAAAACTCCACTGGGAGTATTGTGTTCAGTCTTAAGCACAGGAAAGACATTTGTCTTTGAACCAATGCCAGGCTACAGTGCCATACACTGATGGCATGGACCCTGTTTGTACTGAATGGAAACGAGGATCTGGGTTGGGGGGAACAAGACAAAACTGGTGTGAGTCCTGTGCTAGGATTAAGGGCTATCTGTCATAAGGTGGATCTCTAATAAACCAGTTACATGTCACAGATAAAGGAGTAAAGAGCTGTGGGCCTCCTTTTACCTGAACATGGACTTTATTCTTAGTTGATATCCATGATGATGTGGGCTTCTGGAAAGGTTTCAAAGAGAAGAAAAGAGCCAGAGGGTAGGCAGAACTGTTCTCATGAGGCAATTCTGGCTCTTGATTAAGCTGCTCCTTTTGTAAGAGAGGAATTAAATTTTACAGGGAATAGATAATGAAAAGAACAAATTAGTTATCAGGAAGGATGATTCGCTGCTTTTAAGGTAGGTTCCCTAACTCTTTAAATACCTTTTTTTTTTTTAACCCTGTAATTATGCCCCTCAAATACTGTTCCCAGGTTGGTAGGCCAAATGTATCTGGCAGTGAACAAACCATTAAATTTCTATGTGAGAATGCACAGCTCTAGTACAAACACAAAGTTATTCCTTTGAATAAAAAGAACAGAGAACTTATTTTGGGTTTTTGTTCTATTTTGTTTTGTTGTGGTTTTTTTTTTTTAATTAGGACTCCAACAAGCTGTCTGGAAGCTGCTGTCAGGCACTGTTTATTGGTGTTTGAGGAGGAGCAGGAACTCTAAGCCACAAGGAGGTCTAGGTGTCTTCTAGTTTGGAATCAAAGGATATCTTCTTATGGTCATTTACCAGCAGTTTTCCAGGGACATTCTGTATGTCAAATAGTCTAATAGAGCAATTTCAAGCTGTAATGTTCATAGCTAGAATATCGCAGCTAATGTGCTGTGTGATGGCTTAGAACTTCATGACTTTCATGAGCTGATGTCTGATCTTTCAAGGTTGGTGAAGAGAGTCTTGAACCAGACAATGACTTAAATTTACTGATTATTGATTGCTAAAACTGATGAGAAGTGCAGGGTCACAGCTGCATGGAGGTGATCCTCCCCCTCTACTCTGCATTGGTCAGGCCCCACCTGGAATACTGTGTCCAGTTCTGGGCTCCCTGGTATAGAAAAGACAGGGACCTTCTGGAGAGAGTCCAGAGAAGGGCGACAAAGATGATTAGGGGTCTGGAACATCTCCCCTATGAGGAAAGGTTGAGTGAGCTGGGTCTGTTCAGCCTGGAAAAAAGAAGACTTAGGGGGGACCTAATTAGTGTTTACAAGTATCTTAGACATGGGTGGCAGGGGGAATTGGCCAGCCCCTTTTCAGTGGTCAGTGGGGACAGGACTAGGGGCAATGGCTGTAAGCTGGAGCACAGGAAGTTCCGCACCAACATGCGGAAGAACTTTTTCACAGTGAGGGTGACAGAGCAGTGGAATAGGCTGCCCAGGGAGGTGGTGGAGTCTCCTTCTCTGGAGATATTCAAGTCTCGTCTGGACGCCTATCTATGTAATATGAGATAGGGAGCCTGCTTTGGCAGGGGGGTTGGACCCGAAGATCTCTTGAGGTCCCTTCCAACCCCTAAGATTCTGTGATTCTGTGATTCTGTGAAATGGCTGGGTAGCCCCAGTTGAGTATTGCTGTGATCTAGGTTCTGGGAAGGAGATGGTAGGAGTAACTGAGAACATGTCTACTCTGTGAGGTCTGTGCCTAGAAAGATGAAAAGAGAAAGGAGGAAGGGATTTGGTCACGAAAGACGTCAGGCCACATTTCTAAGCACCTCTCTGCTAATTGCAATTGCCATTGGATGTTCATGAAGCAGGGGTGGCTTCTGCAAGAAGCTGCTAGAAGCTTCCTCTAGGTCTGACAGAGCCAATACCAGCTGGCTCAAGGATGGACCCACCACTGACCAAGGGCAAGCCAATCGGTGATGGTGGTAGTGCCTCTGTGATAATATATTTATGAAGGAAAAAAAACCCAAACCCAAGTGTCAGCTTTTTTCCATCAGAGAAAGGACTGAGATCATGTAAGAAACTTTGAAGACACCAAGGTCAGTGAAGGAGGAGGGAAAGAAATTGCTACAGGCACAGAAGGAGAAATTCCCCTGCAGCCCATGGAGAAGAACACAGTGGAGCAAGCTGTCCCCCTGTAGCACATGGAGGATGATGGAGAGCAGTGATACCCATCTACAGCCTGTGGAGAACCCCTGAAAGACAGTGTGACCTGGTGGGAAGCCTGTGCTGCAGCAAGCTCCTGGCAGGACCTGCAGCCCGTGGAGAGAGGAGCCCACACTGCAGCTGGTTTGCTGTGGGGCCTTGTGAGGCTGTGTGGGACATATGCTGAAGCAGCATATATTCCCCTGTGCTTCTCGGGGAGAGGACGTAGAGAATTTGGGAATAAAGTTAAACCCAGGAAGAAGGGAGGTTTAGGGGGAGGTGTTTTAAGATTTTATTTAATTTTGCATTATCCTACTCTGTTTTGATTGGGTAATAAATTAGATGCATTTTATTCTGTGTTGAGTCTGTTTTGTCCATGACATTAATTGCTGAAAGATCTCTCCCTGTCCTTATCTTGACCCATAAGATTTTCATTATATATTTTCTTCCCTGCCCAGCTGAAGATGGACAGTGATAGAGCAGCTTTGATGGGTATCTGGCCTCCAGCCAGGGTTAACCCACCACATTGGTATTTTTATATTTATTTTTATTTGCCCTTTTAAAATTGTGATATCAAATCTATTGTTGATTACTTGCAGGGCTTGCCCATGGAGACCAAGGTAATTTTAACAATAAGTTCAGGGGGTCCAGGATAGACTCTTTACTGAATAAATGATTTTGCTTTCAAAAAAACTCTTTCAACACTCTGAAAATATTCTAATGTCAAAGACTTGTATTCCTGTCTTCCATTAATATTCATTAAGGACTGAAAGAAATATGTATTAAGTTCCACTGGGGTTTGACTTCTACTTTTGTGTTGTCACTGAAGTTTCTTTTAATGTATTCTGAGAAGTCTTTGGTAACCTTTATGCTCTTTAGTTGTGTGTAAGCTTTTACACTTCTTCCTCCACAGAAATCACTGTCTGATTCTGAATGTATTTCTGTTTTCTGTCATACGGCAGACCTCCTTTGTAGCTTGTTGAGAGTGAGTGAATCTTCTGTTCATTTTGACTGAAAGCTGGTACAGAAAATTGGACACATTCACCAGGGTAATTGCATCCATTTGCAGTTCAACTTCCAGTGGTTTTGTTGCAGTGGGAAAACCGAGATATGGTGACTGTGAGACTTGTTCACACAAAGCTGCCTGAGACTCAAGTATGCTGCATTCAGTTCTTTTCTCTATGTCAAAGCGAAGACCTGTAGTAAAGATATTTCTTGTCCTGTCTACTATCATCTATACTCAATGTGTCTTACATCTTCTATTTCTGTATTAAATTTTTGCCTGCAACTATGGTGTCCCTAGATTTTCTTTGAATAGCCTTGTAAATTACTCTACTGTACTGGAATATTGTTATGGACTAAGAAATATAGTGAAATGCAAACTTTGCAAGTATGAAGAATATACTTGGTAAATGTGGTGCTCAATATAATTTACAGTTTGTTGCAAATTTTTTAATTACAGGTTAAATTTCTGATTCTCTATGATTGCATTGAATTGATTTTTGAAAGTGTTAGTTTCAATGTCTCTTGACTGATCATAGTTTCTCACATGATTTATTGACACAGAGATTAATGCATAAATCATGAAGAAAGCCCATTTTCATACTCTATACTGATGGAGTGCAAAAAGGGGTGCTACCATATTTCTGTGAAGATTTCAAGAAAAAAAGTATTCATTGTATAGATTTATACCATCAGAAATAGATACACATTTCAAGTTACCCTGATAGTGGAAGATCATGTTTTATAGAAGGAAAATTAGTTATTGAAAGACTCACGTCTTCAAGTATAAAGCAGTGATGAAATCTGAAGCAAAGATCACATTTTTCAGCAATATTTGCCAAACCCAATGACAGAGATTACACAAGTTTTCAAGTAGATGGATAACCTGAAATTTCATCAGCAAATAAAAATGTACTATTTTTGACATGGGCTCCAGACCGGGCTTTGAGTGGTATTTTTTAAATTATTGGTTTTTGAGAAGTCAGATGAAGGACTTAATGAAGATCTCCATAGCAGAGGTACTCTAAAATTCTAAACCATCAGAAATAAAATAATATCTACCCACTCACAGAAAGGAATTTAGCATGGCAATTAAGATAAATTTATATTAAACAGTTTGAAAGTCAATCAACAAATTGAAATTAATACAGTATAGACTTTTTAGTATTGATAAAGCAAATTGATTTTAATATTGATAAAGCAGACTGCTCAGTGACGAATGGGTCTTTAATCCACAAACTGCTCAGAGCTAGCGATAATAGCATAAAACCAATTGCAAGCCCTCACTACCAAACTTCACTCTTAGTCTCCTTCTGGCCCTATCAGTCTTGCACTGTGAGCTACACCGTGACACATGTTTGCTGGAGGATGATGAGAGCTCTCAGCCTGTTGACTGCAGTACTTTCCTGGGAGATGAGAGATGCAACCTTACTCTTCCTGAAGCTGCAGAGAAGGCTTCTCTGTGTTTTAAAATTAAAAGCGTGAAGCGGCTGTATTACCCAAAAGAAAGATCCAAAGGCAGCCAAGTGCAGGAACAAGTGCAGGCTGCGAATCCCTAACACAAATATGAAAGCGTCCACAAATAAGCCCAGTCTAAGGCAGAGGGGATTTCTGACATGTCTCGGTCTTCCTAGGTATTAGGATGATTGCTGAGACTTGTCTGATTTTAGACTTACTGAACAAAGAGATGAAATGCCTAAAAATGGCATTTTTAAAAATGGAGTTTAGGGTGTAATTCCAAGTCAGATGCTTAAAAGTTAGCCATGGCAGCAGAGAAATTCCTTGTGAATTGGTGACTGAGACCTTTGCACAGAATTCCTAAGAGCTGCATATTCCTACAGGTTTCTGTGAAAAAGTAGAATATTTGGTGTATGCTGAATTTTCTGACTTCAGAACACTGAATATTGCAAAAGAAATGCATATAATATATTTGATGGCTTATAAATTTTACACCCTAAAAAAGTTTGTCCATCTGGGGTAATTTTTAGACAGTTAATCCCCCCCCCCCCCCCCAACATATCTTACATTTCAAAATATTAAATATGCCTTGAAGAGAAAAGAAAAAAATGCTTTTGCAGTGATTAGGATAGGCCAGATAGTGGAGGTCTGAAAGTGTTATCCCAAAGGAGGGGTTTGGGAAGTACAGTACCAGCTCTGTTGTTGACATATGGTGGAGAGAAATGAGAAGTACTTGAAGAGTACAGCGGGCAATCATGAAACGTTTATTTTATAGATGTTAGGGATCTTTTGAGATTTGGGTTAGGGGGTTTTGTGGTAGATATTTCTGTTTACAAAGGGAAGTGTGCTAAGTAAGTGGTGAAAAGTTGACAATTACACAATTTGCCATCACAAATTAAAGACTGGGCACACTAGTTGTGTTTAAATGTTCTTGGAGTTAGTAGCCACCCTTATCTTAGAAGCTTACAGCCCTGACATGCTATAACCCTAGCATAAGAAAAGTGGAAAACGCTTCCAGAGTCCCCAGGTCTTCTCTGCCCTGCCCAGAGTCATCCACCCCTGACCAGGGAACCCATCTAGGCTCAGCCCAGGGCCTGAGTCCTGGCTGTTACTATTTACTCCCATGCCCAACCTAGTCTCCTCACCTCATGGATGGATTTGCTGGATTGATCTTGGAACTTACTTTGCATCTGTCTGATGTGGCAATCTGAAGTTTGAGGTGCACACGTGAAACACAAACATCTTTCCATGAGCACAAAGAGGAGTGGAGGAGCTGGCGAGGCCAGGGGAGCTGGGAGGGCTGCCTGTCAGAGCCATCACGAGGTGGGAAGGAAGTGGCAATTTCAGACTGGCTTTTCTATCTGGATGAAAAGGCATCAGAACCCTACATCTTACAAATTCCAACCTGGGTACATGGTGCTGTTGCAGGAGAACCATCTGTGGGCCTTGCAATAGCCTTGCTGGAAAGCTAGGGAAGAACACAAAGTTATTATAAGCAGACATCAGAAGTAGATATTGTTAATCAGCTTTTGACTCTTTCTTTTCTGTAGTATGATAGAATTCATAGTGCCAAATGATTCACATCTGTGAATGGGGAGTAGCAGCTTATAAAACAAACTGAAGCTTAGGTCAATGTTCTTCTGACTTGTAAACTTGAGTAAAATCAATTTTGTTACCTGTAAAGAAAGAATAACATACTTTGTGGTATGACGGTGACTATTCTGAAGTGTTTTATTGTTATTATTGATTCCAAAATTGAGATTTCTGAGAGTTTCTCCATGGTTTTATGTGAATGATACTTGAAGTTATTAGTCTAGAAACCATGGGTTAACACAATATGAAGGAATTCAGATCTGTCACTCATTTGGATAAAATGGTCCAGAAGTGAATGGTTATGTCAATATTTTGACACTGTCAACAGATCAATATTTTTATGTTAAAAGTAAATCCTTCCCTTACATATTTTTCATTGACTGATTATGATTGGTTTTATCACAGTGTTAAGTAGGTGACTTACACAAGTCTTAACAAGAGCATGCTACATTGTGGACTGCAACTTAACCATCTTGGCAACCAAGAGAGTAAAAATACATAGATCTAACCTATAAACTTTTCTTGTGTTTGTATTGTTAGTGCTGGAGACAAGATTGCTTTCTCATTTTCCATCATCCTATCATACTTAGACATTATAACGCTTTTGTATTCTGTGGGATAAATCAAATTCCAGTAAATGCCCACAACATACTGTCATTGCCCTCTTTGTGGTCTCCTTCTTTCTTGTTGCTAAGAAGTTTGTTAGTGGATATAAAACAGATCCTTCCTTCCTGTAGCAGCAGGCATCAACCTAGACAACTTCGCAGAACAGAACTATTTCCCTTTCACTCAAAAACAACTGTAACAGGAAATCTGACATGACTCTCCGTTAAATGGCACCTGCGTATAAGAAGGGATAGTGGTTTTTATAGGATTTCAGCATGAAATGAACAGTTATTTGCTTATGAAACAACTGATACAATCAGAACAATTTAAAGCTTCATGGCTACAACAAAACACCAGTTATGTGACTGGTACTCTTACTATTTTTCATAGTATATAAACTTTTGTTAATTTGTCTCTAGATTAGTGCATCAAGGAAAGAATGTAGTAATTAAAGTACACAAAACCAAATCTTAACCAAAGAGTACTGAGGAAAAGGAGTGAGTGAAATGATTTCCTGCTCTATTGCCTGGTTCCATTATCACAGAAAACTAGGAAGGAATTGAAGAAAACTTAATCAAAAAGAAGTAACACCACATTACTCTAGCTATGCAGGGGAGTGTACATGATTCTCAGTTTTTTCTCCTGGGGAAGCCAGCAGTCAACTTAAGTAATGAAATTTGTAGGTTAAATCAGTGCCAGCGCAGGTCAAAAAAGTAGGACATGGAATTGCTGAAGCAATTCAGCTGTCATTATGGGGAACTTGATAGTGTGATTTACAGGAAATTTCAACATAAACTAACAAGGAGCTTCCCTCTGTAGAAGATATCTGCATTATAATATGAGAATGTACAGAATAATTCTGTGTGTATGTAAATGTAGTGTGAATGAAGCAGGGAGCTTGGCATGCTGTTTGTACAGATGAGCCACTGTGTTGCAAGGAGCTATCAGAACCCTAAGAAATATTCACTTCCTCCATACAGAATCACACAGAATCACAGAACAGTAGGAGTTGGAAGGGACCTTGAAAGTCCAACTGCCCTGCCAGAGCAGGATCACCTAGATTAGGTCACACAGGAACATGTCTAGGTGGGTTTTGAATATCTTCAGAGAAGGAAACTCCACAGCCTCTCTGGACAGCTTGTCCCAGTGCTCTGTCACCCACACAGTGAAAGTTTCTTCTTACATTGATATGGAACGTCCTATGCTCCAGCTTGCACCTGTTGCCCATTGTCCTGTCAGTGACCATCACTAAGAACCTGGCTCTGTCCTTCTGACTCTCGCCCTTTACCTATTTCCCCTCAGTCTTCTCTTCTCCAAGCTAAAGAGGAAGGTGTTCTGCTCCCATAATCATCTTCATGGCCCTGTGCTGGACTTGCCATGAACCTGCCTCCACTGACCCCTTTCATTTAGATTTCTACCTTCCACCTGCCTTGGGCAGGATACAGGGTCCTTTTGATCTTGGATGCTACCTAGTGGGTGCTCCCGTTTCCACTGCAGGGAGGGCAGAGCCTGGCTCCACTTATCTATCTCCATTTCAGCCTCCCTAATGCTCCTAAGCCTCTGCATTTCACCTTTGAGGTTTTCCACCTCATCTTGTAGCTGTGCCACTCAGCTGAGGAGATCACCTATCTGCTCACATCGCACACAGCCCTGATCATAGCTGCTCCCTGCTACCAGCAAGAGACTATGGCATTTCCTGCACAGCCACATCTTGCCCATGGGAGCTCCATCTGGGTTCCCAAACACAGGCATTCCCTGTAGCCTTTGACTTGGACAGCTTCATGTTTCTGTGGTTGATCCATCTGGGTTTCCACGTCCACTCAGGTAGGTGTTGGGGTCCCAAACCTCCACCGAGTAGACACACTATTCCCAGAGATTAGTGACCCCCAACAATAAATTTACCTGTTGAGCCAGTAGAGCTTCCTGTGCCCTGTCCTGCACACTGGCTGATGTGTGCCCACCGCTTACCTGTCAGTGCTGAGTGGGTGGGCAGTTGTGGCGATCAGCAAAGAGCAACATGTAATTCAGTATATGAATTTTAGGTGAAGTCATTTATTAGGTCAAATCACGCAGGTTATATACCTTTTTTACTACCAACGTGGCAAGCTAAAAAACTGCTAATTGGTTACACACACTGTTCACACCATATCGATTGGTTAGTAATTATAACGAGTTCTGATAAACCTATCTTATAGCTAAATATTCTTAGTTTACCTTTAATACCTAAAAGCATCCGCACACCTGCTGTTTTGACCATCTTGTTATGGTTGGTTCCTAACATGTTCTGTTACTCCCAAATACCTTCCCATAACTGCTTCTTGGTTTAGGGTAGCCTGTACCCCTATCAACGAGGCCACTGTGTTTTGAGAATGCGATTATTAGGATCCTGTCAGCATGAGTAACTCTTCTCATGGGAATAGAAGAATATTGTCAGGGTCTATGTCTTGGCTGAAGAGAGCTAGGCCGCTGGCAGGCCTGCTGTCTTCCCCGACAGGCAGTGACTAGTCCTGGGCACCTTTTAAGGGTAGCACATCAGGGGGAAGGGGGAGTTGGGATACCCATTCTCCCCATGCTTTTTCTTTCCTCCACCAATTCAGCTGTGGCTTTATACAGCAAGATCTCTCACTGAGCCCTTGGGCATACCTCAGTTATCACTGTCGCTTGTCACTGCACCGACTGGTCACTAAATTGCTTTAGGAGTCCCAGGTTTCAAAGGGTGTGCTTCCAGGGAAGATTCATGGATCATTCTGAAACTGGTATTGAAGGGGATCTTTAGGGACCGCTTATAGCTAGGAAGCCTCTTCCGTATGTGCCATTACTTGGCAGCGGGGAGCTCACATGATGTCAGTGGTTCACGTGATGTGGTGTGGATCAACACCACTCCTTCCTGAGATTTTTTGTTTGTTTTCATTTGTATTTTATTTGTTTATTAAACAAAACATGTCCCCTATAGTGTCTTTTGTCAGATTTTAACAATCATTTTTCAGGCTTCATCCCATCTAGTGGTGGTACTGGGACCTCCCTGTCCTAGTTTATCTTGGGATTTTCCTGGCGCTGCAGGATGCCTGGCAGAGCCAAATGCAGTGGGGGTTTTTTTGTTCTGTTTCCCATCAGGGCACTTGCTGGGAAGGGGACTGTGTTGGCTGTATTCATGTTCTTGGATGTGGATGTGCATCTCCAAGTATCAAGACAGCGTGTCATGTCCACTGAGAATGTTATCTGCTTTGGTCACTAAAAAAGCACCTATTTATCTTGTATAGAAGCAATTTTTCCTCAAAGATGCATGCAACGCTTCTTCAAAAAGAAAAGAAAGTCTTTCAAGTAAAAAAATAAATACTTACAAAGAGATGTTTTTGAGATGTTCAGAATGCATTTTCTTGTATTTCTGACTGTTGTCCAAACCAGTCAACATACAGCTGTTGCAAATTAACTTCCTTGTTAAGACAAAATGTTATATGAAACATCCAAGTAAATTGCAGATGGATCAGAATAGGATCTTTTGCTGTCAAAAGAAATAAAATACAATATCAGAAATTATAGGAAAACCTGCTTTTCAGTTGCTGCTAAAGATATAAAAAACTTAGATTGTAGTGGTGTCTGAGTTGTGAAGTGAATTTTGCATATTTAACTTCAGGGTTTTTTTTAGCTTTCCATCATCTATTGATAAATGTGTTGAGTTTTTCTTGTGAACAAGCAAAAGTTGCCATGTTAAAGATACCATTTCTAACTAACAGCTAGAACAGCTAGCACTAGAAAAGAGAAATAGCATCTCATAAATAGCTTTTATTCCATTTTTTCCCTTTGCATAGTGCAGAGCTAGTCTAAATATTTGTATTTATTTGCCTTTGTGTACATTTACATATTTCTTTTAAGAAGTATTCCGTGACTGTTCTTTGGTTCAACTGATGTGTTTCAGAAATACTTATGAATTAACACTGATGTGATAATTGAGTAAACTGCTCTGGAAAATTCCACCTTATTTATTAATAGCATCATAGTTCAGCAGCTTATAAACTTTTTGGTTTTTTAACTGTGAGGGCACAGGTGGCCTGGAGAAGTTGTGGCGTTTCCCTCCATATTAAAAAGCCACCTGGACATGTTCCTGAGCATCTGGCACTAAGTGCCATGCTTGAGCAAGGGGGTTGGATCAGCTGACCTCCAGAGGTCCCTTCCAACTCCCATCATTCTGTGATTCCAGTCTGGCACCTCCTTTTGTTTGTTCTGGACTTGATTTAAGACAGACAGGTGAGCTATGCAGCATATGCCAAAGCCAGTACAAAATGATAACATTAACTATTGGGGAGCAGGTGATAAGATCTAATCGCCTTGAGAGAAAATTTTGGAATTTATTTCCTTGAATGATTGGACTTGCATTTACAGCTATCCCCTTTCTCTCATGATTAGGATAGTGGACTGGCTCACGTAACAGTACGCCAATAAACAACAGCTTGTCTCTTGAGGCCCCTTGAAATCCAGGTTCTCAGAGATTAAACCCAGGTCCTAAATTTTTCATGGTATAGGCCTGAGAGCCAATGAAGATGTGCATTGTACCTGGAGAAAGGACTCCATGCTTAAAGGCATTGTAATTTTATTTTTTGCTGACTTTGTCACTTGGTCTACTAAAAGATATTATGTCCCTCACCAAGTCTTTCCTCCTGTGTAGGTTAGGAGGCTTTCACAATTTTGAACTAGTTCCATAGAATTTGTTGTCAGATAAGTTATTTTCAGCTTTGTGGATAGCCTAATTTCCACTTGACCTATAACTAAGATGTTCACCATCCAAACTGGTCCAGGAGTATTGCACTGCAAAGAGCTCAGATGTGTATTGATCATTATATACTTATGAAGACCAAAGTTCTTTAAAAAGAAACATATTCAGTAATATTTTGCATTATCAACATCTATCATTATCATAACATTGGTATTGTCACCTTACAGTGTAACTGAATGTGCTCTAGTTCTATTATTTCAGCTAATATTCAAACTGAATAACAATAAAAGAGGCAATAGCACTGTAACTTTTTTCTTGTTAATCTTGTTTTACTACTGTGTGTTGTTGAACAATAAAATAATTGAGCAATAAAGAACAATTGCTCTTTTTTCTACATCTTTTTTTTTTAGCTCTTGTCCCTCTACTAGAGATCTTCTAAAAAGACTACATGTAGTGAGTAATTGCTCTATTTCCTTCACATTTTGTTATGCCTTAGAATGAAAACTAATCACAGGTAGAAGCTCGGTGCCTGGATGTTTCATGATTACCTCACAACTATTTTTGTTGTTGATATTCAGGTCACATGTATCTCAGAAATTAAGATGCTACTTCATTTCTTTGTCTTGTCATTCCTTTCAGAGAAGAAAATACAAGATCTTTGAAATTAAGCATGGTATCATAAACTTCAGATATTTGACTAAAACAACAAAAATATACATTGCAAGGGCAAGGATACTAGGTGTTTCTTTGTCAGGAAAGAAAGCTTTCTGAAAGTCTGTGTTGCCATGTATTCTGCAAGAAATTACATCTTGGTGCATGTTCAGATTAAATGCTAATAAAGTTACAAGATGTGTACACCTTCTTTAATCTTTGTAGCCTTTTCATACTCTATAGTGCAGCTTTGTGCTCAAGGCAAGATGAGCTGAGATCAGACCAGCTTGCTCAGGGCTTTAACTGTTTGAATCCTGTAAAATTCCAAGGCTGGACGCTGCACAGCCTCTCAGGGAAATTTGTTGCATTGCATGTCTGTCCTTCTGATGAAAAGGTTTTTCCTTATATTTGATCTGAATCTCCTTGTTACAGTTTGTGAGTCTTGTTACTTGTCCTACTACCATACATGACAGAAGAGCCTGGTTCCATCTTCTTGGTAAACTCCTCATAGGTATTAGAAGGCTGTTTTTTGGTTTCACCTTCAATCTTTTCTTCTCTAGAAATGGAGAATTTCTTCTATTCAAATAAATAAATAGATACTTCATTATTACTTTATTGCTTACATTTTATTATTACTTCTTGTTGTACTTCCATAAATTTTACTGTCTATATAGGAGAAAACTAATAGGAATATAAAATTAAAATTAAATAATTGCACCATTTCCCCTAGATTGTTTAATTTAATACGTTTTCTTCTATCTATCTGCTACGTAAGGCACAAAAAGCAAAAATTGTCTCTAGCTCGTTTCTGTTTAAAAACTAACTCAACTGCTCCTTTGAATAGGCAGCAAAATGAGACCTTTCATTAGAAAACCAGATCTCTGTTAACTAGCTGACAACACTGCAGCTTTACTACCTCAGTTGACTAATGAGCAGCTGGTGGCTTCTTCAATAAGTACCATGTCCTGATTGAATTATATCTCGTCTAAAGCCAGTCCAAACTCATTAATCTGTCATTAATTAAGTGTTGGCTTGTCTGCAACCTGTGAAGCTGACTGTGACAGGTATGTTTGGGGGCAGGGAACTGAGGTCTGTGCCTGGAGTCAGAGGCTGTGGGATAAGGCAGAGCCTTTTGGACAAAGCAGAGGCTGTGGGATAGGTGGTTAGACAAAAACTTCATTCAGCCAAATTTGCTGCAATGAATGAGATGGAGGGCTATTTGGCTATTTGTATTATACCCCCTCTTCAAATTAATTATCACTAAAACAGGAGGAGACCTTCCAGAACTCAAATTACCACTGTATCAAAAAATAAGGAGGGAAAAAATATGTGATTTCAAAACATGAACTCCTGCATCTTTTAAAAAGTAGATTACATTATTTTTATAACAGTGTGTGTTGAAGACATGATTGCTTAATTTCTCATAGAATCCTAGAATAGCAAGGGTTGGAAGGGACCCCGAGGATCATAAAGCTCCAACCCCCCTGCCACAGGCAGGGCCACCAGCCTCCAGGCCTGGATCTACACAAGGTTGTCCAGGGCCCCATCCAACCTGGCCTTGAACACTTCCAGGGATGGGGCATCCACCACCTCTCTGGGCAGCCTGTTCCAGGACCTCACCACTCTTTCCGTAAAAAACATCCCCCTAATATTCAATCTAAACCTTCCCTCCTTCAGTTTTAAACCATTCCCCCTTGTCCTGCCATTATCTGCCCTCCTGATTCCCCTCCTGTTTGTATGGTCCCTTCAGGTACTGGAAGGCTGCAATGAGGTCCCCCCGCAGCCTTCTCTTCTCCAGGCTGAACAAGCCCAGCTCCCTCAGCCTCTCCTTGTAGGGCAGGTGCTCCAGCCCTCTAATCATCTTTGTCGCCCTCCTCTGAACGCTCTCCAACAGTTCTACATCTTTCTTGTATTGGGGGCCCCAGATCTGGACACAGTACTCCAGGTGGGGCCTCACGAGGACAGAGTAGAGAGGGACAATCACCTCCCTGTCCCTGCTGGCCACCCCTCTTCTGATGGAGCCCAGGATACCATTGGCCTTGCGAGCTGCAAGAGCACACTGCTGGCTCATGTTAAGTTTCTCATCCACCAGAATCCCCAGGTCCTTCTCAGCAGGGCTGCTCTCAAGGAGCTCTTCTCCCAGTCTGTATCTATGTCTGGGATTCTTCCAGCCCAAGTGCAAGACCTTACCCTTGGCAGTGTTGAACCTCATTAGGTTCACCTGGGCCCATTTTTCCAGCCTGTCAAGATCCCTCTGGATGGCTTCCTTTCCTTCTAGGGTGAAGGACAGAGTTATGGTCACATGATATGTGGAATAATTGGGAATGTACAAGCACTACAGAAGTCCATCGCCTTTATAAAAAAAGAAAAAAATTCTGTATTACCATATGGATAGCACACCATGGTCATTCTTATTGTATTACATTTGGAACTGTTTAATAGTGAAAGCTGACAAGGGTTTCATTCCACATCTATCCTTTTTTGTTACTTTTCCTTTCATGAATGATGTGACAGAAGGAAGCTTCTTTAGGTAAAAAAGTTCATGATCTTTATTGAAAGCCACTATAACCTAGGAAATCCAACATTAAAAATATAACAATTACACATAATAAACATTTCTTTGTAGTTCTGAGCATAAAGATTGGCATAAAACTTTTATCTAAGGCTGTTGATTTACCCAAGTTATTTTTCAAATTATAGATGAAACTGCATGGATAATGGAAATTGCAAGTAGGAATAAAACTTTTTAAAATTAGCAGTAAACTCTGGTGGAAAGTGCTTCAGCCTTTTTTTCCCCCTTATTAATGTATAACCCAAAATAGGAGTGTAAGAAAAACTAAGAATGGTGGAACAGAAGGAAATTCCACTGGCAGGCTGTGACATGTAACAGAAGAAAATTTGTGAACAGGTAGAATAAGTAAAAATATTACTCCGTCCATGTTAACGCCACATTAACCTTACAGAAAGGACCGCCTTGAGGAAAGTGAAGGATTTTGATTGGTGAGTGGCTATCTTGATCCTTCATTTTTCTCTATGACACGCTGAGCACTCTATTCTGATTCAGATGTTAATTTATGGAAATGGATAATACAATGTATCTGATTGCTTAATTATGCATCCTGGGGATTCATTCAGAATCCTTATAATACATCTTGATGACCTTTCAAAGGCAGAACTTGCAATTTGCAACTTTTATTGGGATTTAATCAACTGGACAATAATTCTCACATCTTTTTCTGATGAGGGTACTGACCCCTGTCTCTGGCACCTTTGCCCTGTACTAATCTCTAATGCAAAAAGCAGTCGTTCCCGTGAAACACAAGTGAATCCAAGAATGAATAGAATTAGCCCACAGCTCCATCTCTTCACACTTTAATATTGAAAAAGATGCTACAAAGGTTTGGTATTGAGGGATTTGCATTGCACTAGCAAAACAAATGGTATAAAGGCCAAATGAAGCTAGTGGTAATATGGGGAGCTGTACAATATTCAGTACAGTAAATGGCATGGAGAAAACAGAAGTTTAATTCCCATTTGCACTGTTTCATTATACAGAATAAGGTGTTTCTACTGGAGTTGAAAAACAGCTTATTGAAAACTGAAGAAAGGGCTCTTTACTGCACAGACTACAATTGACATTGATTGCCAAGAGGTCTGAGTAAAGACCCCAACAAACCTTTCATATGTGTAATACGAATGTCTTGAGTTATAATGGAAATAAGTGCTTGTTAGAAACTGTATAAAACCTTATGTCATCCTCCAGGCCATAACACCAAGTCTCTATATCTGAATTGAGGAACAACCCTCCCTTGGGTTTAGTTAACTACCAACTACAGAGTTTTTTATTTTCTTTCAAAAAAACCCTGCATTGCTCTATGCATTTCAGCCTGTAAGTTTGGATGGATGCTCATCAGTAGGGGATTCCTAACTAATTATGACTGACTGGTTGATTAATTGTAGTAAGAAAGGTGAGACTGTTGGCTGTCACTCCAAAACAGCAAAATAAATAACCCATGCAGAAATTACATGTCATGTCACATATTTCAAAACACTGAGGCAAATAGATGATCTTGAAATCAAAAACACCTGTAACAGTTTCAATATCTCATTACCTTCCTTCAAGACTCTCAATATAAATACCTTAAGTAAAAATGAAAATGAGAGGGAAAATAGCTCCTGTTGACCAATAAAGATATTCACAATACCTCTAGTCTGATAATATTTTAGAGTTCATATCACTCACTGCCAAAAATTAGAACTTGCCCACACTCCCTTTTTTTTTCCCCCTTTCTTTTCTATTTTTTTTCCCTATTAACGTGTCTGCTAGCCATTATTATTGCATGAATGGAGCAGTTTCTGAGAGTGTGGAATTATTTCTTTAAGTGGAGATGTTAAGGGGAAAATTGACCTTGTTAGAGGTAAAAAGCTAGGAGAGGTAATATTCCAAATGAATTCACAGGACACATAGGAAAGGAACAAAAGTATTCGTTGGCATGGGATTGATAGGCCAGTACATGTCAATTGTCGGCAGAGAGATGGCATTAAATATGTTAGAACACCCTAAGAAAAAGCTACTGACAGTACTTTCAGTGTTCACCACCTGCTACCTGTGCTGTGCAATGCACATGCTGCTCTGACGACATGTGTTGAATACATCTGAGAGTTACTGAGTCACCAGACTGGGAGAAATGTAATCCTTGCAATAGTGGATAGACCAGACTGAGGGACAGAGTTTTCTTTTTAAATAGCTGCAATTGACCTCTGATTTTCTATTGATTTGTAGCTCTGGGTTTATTTCTTAAAGCTGTTATTGGCTCACATATTTTATGAAACATAAGGCCGTTTTATATTAGTAAATTATATGATGAAAAGGAAGTAAATGAGCAAATATGTATTTTTCTCTGTTTGGTTTTAATTTCCTTTTATCTGACTCAAATGGAACTGGTAATGGATAATGCTGTGAAGGAAGATCTACATTTTCTACATTTTACTAAAAAAGGACAGCTCACAAATGTTAAAGTTTAAAATTAAGATGTATCTTTACTTAATTAGTGACCTAATTTAAGTGACTAAAACTACCATCATGGCATGTAAATGCACTTAGAGTTAGTGTATATATTCAGATACAGTCACAGCCTTTACTGGGCTGGCAGAGTGAGAACAGACACTTTTCTCCCTAAAAGAAGAGAGAATAGTTCCCACTGTTGGATACCCAAACCTTTTTTTAGGACAGCTTTGTGATATTTACTCTGAAGCTAATCTGCTGCACCCAGTATCTGAGCAGTTGAGGTGAGATTTGGACTTAATTTATTTATCAGTTACAACCGAAACTGTTTATTTGCATGTTTACAAAGATTCTGGTAGCACACCAGCTGTCTGAGTAACAGTGAACCATTAAGTCTTTTGTTTACAAACACATTTCTTTGAAACATTTTGCATGACAGGTTACAGATTGTGACAATTACACTGGGTCAAAGAAAAGAACGTCAGGTAATGTCAGTGCTTATAATGAAACATGCTCTGATCTGATGGATGCATCGTGATTGAACATGTCATGTTGCATTTCATATGAAAACTTAAAAAAGAAATTATGAGATGTCTCTTGCTGCAGTTTTGAGCCATCATACACCTAGTTGTTTCTCAATACTGTTTCTTATTATATAAAACACTTGGCTGACATGAAGTTTGTTACCTGCATGGTGACAGGTAATTATTCACTGTAAAAAACCCACCCAGAGCCAGCACTGGTACACAAGTCCCTCCCTGGGCCATCTGCCTCCTGCCTTCTCTCTAGAGCGGAGATTTACTGTTGTGCTGGTCCATTGTTGCTAATGGATTTCACATAGTTCCTCTTGTCTATCACTTCATAGCAGCTGGTTTCCATTTACCATGTTCACTGGTCTGCTTTTGTGTCAAGAGTCCGGTATATAAAAATCACATAATTCCAGTATCACTTTCTGATGAAGAAAACCTGCTTCGCAATTTCCCATTACTCTTTGTTGAAAGGCCAAGCCTTTCTATCCATTATCCAGATCTTCTCATGGCAATTAGTAAGTTAATTTCAGATGTTGATTTAATCTCTAATGTTAGTTCTCCAGATCTCAACTTCATACTAACAGTGAGATTATGTTTGAGATTTTATGTTAAAAAAAAAAAATCCAGACATTTTGTATATCTTTGCTTTCTGCTTCTCCTGTCTATAATGTCAGTTCCTATTGAGCTCTTCCTTTCATCTTATAAATTTCTGTTGAGGTAGATTCTTTCCTATAGTTAGTTTTTTTGTTGTTGTGATTGTGGTGCTATTCAATTTATGGCAACTCCTAACGATAAGTAAGAATCTATTTTACTAACCTGATGTGTAGTTGTTAATCATTGTACTTCGCATATCTGTAAATGGCCTTGAGCAAATTTGAGATGGAATTTCAACAAGGACTGTTTAGTCTTTTTGGTGTACTGTTATTTTTGCTATTCCAATATTTCACTGGTCTTCCAATTCAAGATTTACTTTTGGGGAATTTTCCTTCATGAGGTGCCATGTTTCTTTGCTTATCCTGTTGGTATTCATGTGTGTGTGGATATCCAGCAGCAACTGTTGGAGCTGAAGTTAAATCATTGCTGGTTGCTGTACACTGTTCTTCACACCAGCTTTCACTATTGATATTGCCTTAAATCTTCCTTTTAGTTTGTTCTTGATTTTGCTTAAAAGTTTGCATAGTAATGTGATCATTGTGGCTGCTATTGATATATAAGGCCTAGGTTGTCCTTACATTTTAGGCAGGTGAGCTGAATCTTGCAATAGTAGAGATCCTTGGTCTGTTATGTTATTCTGCAGTCTAGTGAGTCTCTGTTGTTTATATACATCTTTGTGAGGGGAAAAAAAAAGCCAAAGCAAGACTGGAAGCTTAACACAATTAGCGCTTACTTTCTGTGACTGTGGCTTCCCAATATTCTTTCCATCATGCAACTGTCACTTCTAATTTAGCATTAAAGCTACCCATCAGAAGGAGTAAGCTGTTCTCTGGTATTGTCAATGACATCTTAGAGCAATTGCAGAAACCATCATTGCTCTCAGTGCTGTGTTGTGCTGCCTGAGCATACTGCTGTGTGACTGACAGCTCTAGGGAACTAGGCCTGAGTCTGTCTGATAGGTTTTCCATTGATTAGCCATCTTCTGTGTGTTCTCTTAAGTTGGGGGCTCTAGCTTGACTAAGATATTTTTTCTTCTATAGCTTGAAACACTTGGTCATTTACTCTAATGTTAAGCTGTGATGTTCATGTTTTTCATACAATGTATCACTGATAAAACTTTTAATGTCCAAAATATTTCTGCTTTATAGTGACAGGAAGGCCAACACAAAGCCCCTTGAAATAAATAGATGTATTCTTTGCTTTGGAATGTCTGTGCATCAGCAAGGGAAACTGAAGAGACATGGAGAGAGTAACTGAGTGAACTGGCATGGGTGTTGAAGGCCTGCTGCACACTTGCGTGAATGTGGTATTCTTTTCAGACTGATTTGTGTAACTGATTAGGAAACTTTAGAACATCAGACTGCATAGCTATGAATCCAGGTTCATACATTCCCATACCTGAACTAGTTATTTCATAGAATCATAGAATGGTTTGGGTTGGAAGCAACTTCAAAGGGTATCAAGTTCCACCCCCCTGCCATAGGCAGGGACACATCTCACTATGCTAGTCTGCTCAAGGCCCCAGCCAACCTGGCCTTGAAGACCTCCAGGGACAGGGCATTCACCACCTTCCAGGGCAATCTATTGCAGTGCTTCATCAATCTTGTAGTGAAGAATTTTTTCCTAATATCTAATCTAAATCTATGCCCTTCTAATTTAGAAACATTCCCCCTCATCCTATCACTATATGCCCTTCTAAAAATTTCAAATTATTACTGTCTGCACAGTTCAACATGGTACTGCTTAAGTTTATACAACAGAGGTCCTAAAGTGTTTATTTTCCTTTATAGTCACATTTTATTAAATAGCTAATAGGCAAAATAGGTATCTCCATGCATGGTGCAATCCAATGAATTGCATAAGAAAATATTATATGGGAGAAGCGTATCTGAAATAAAGTAATTCTTCCCATCCATTCACAAGCATATAATTTTTTAATGTATTTTTCCTTGTGCTTCAAGCATTTATGGCTGTTTTCCAGGATGGTTTTGAAAGATGTTTGTTCCATGATTGAATTGTTTGATTAAATGCTGGAATAATATCAGTCTTTTCAAATGAAATAAACACATTCAGCTTGCCAGACTGTTTAGCCTTGAGTTGTTAACTCCCTAATGTCAATCATGAAATGTGTTTAAAAATGGATGATACTGCAGCTGGACTTAGGAGACAGGGAAAAAGTAGGTAGGGCTCAGCTCTGCAATCAGAAGTGATATCATTGTTGCACAGATAACACTTGTTTTGCAGGTGGGATCCAGCCTGTGAATAGATCCCGGGGTTGGGCATGCTTGTTACAGCTCCTGCCAGCTCTGGTTCAACTGGGTGAGAATGTCTAGATGGTTTGATGATGACCAGCCTTTAATAGGAGACTTTCATAGCTTCAGAGCATCTCACCAAGTAACAAATAGCGATATGACGGTGATTCATTTCGGTCCCAAGTATTTTAACTCTCTGATACTGAGGAGACATCTATTTCTCAAACAAATACTCAGCATGAAGTATGAAAGGCTCTATATGTTGCATGCTATGCTGCTAATACGAACTTATTTAAATGAATACATCTGCTGTAGGTACTTTATTACTTTTAGACCAAATCATCATTTGCCACTTTATAGATTGTTTAGGGTATCATGTCAAAACCAAAGGCACAACAGAAATAAACTCTTTCTTCTGCACATTACATTCCCTAAGGAAAAGACTGCTAAATAACCATGCAGCTCTTAAAATTTAGCCTAAAATTACATTTTCTATAAGGAGAAAGGAAAGATGGTTTTGACTGAGAAACTTCTAACTGTGCGTTGAGAGGTCAGATCAGCTATCGAATTTGTTTAGATCAGTAGTGATTCATAAGCAACAAGTACTTGAAATAGGAAGGTTCTGAAATTGGAATGTGCTGGCAATTCCTTCAAACTCCATGTTGGAAATCATACTGCTAGTTACCAGAAAGCTAATATTGGTCAAACTATGATGGGTTTTTCTGGAGATTAATAAGAGAGATTAGTACAAACAAGTAGAGGCCAATAACATAGGAGACAGATGAAAAAAAAATTACACAGTACAAATCTATTATGGTCCAGCTTGGTTATGATATTGAACAACCTAAATCATCCTTTTCTTTTTTTTTATAAATCAGACACATGACTGCCAGAAATCCAAGGGAATTTTTACTATTGTCTTCAATTGGAATACATTAAGGACTACCGTATATAGCCAAATCATATACTATATGTGCTTCGTCATTCTTTTTTCTGTTACTAATTGAGTTATATCTCTTATTAAGCATAGCAGTGGCTGAACTTTCTCACAAAGATTTCTGCTTTTCTTCAGGCAATGTTTCATTCTCCTTTCTCATGTTCACTTGAAAGCCTGTCATCTGAAATAATTCTGTGCTTCAGGTTCTAGGAATCAGATGAAAGCGAAGAACGCTTTCATCCTCCATAGAGTTTAATCCCATACTGCTCTGACTCAGTTATTTTAAACAAAGCCTTATAATTTTGCTGTTACACAAGTTGAACAGAAATTAAATATAGGACAACAAAAGAAGTTTTGTGGTTTTTTAATTTATTTTATTTTTGTGATCAAGGCAATTGCCTTTGCAGAATGAATATTTCCAGGAAATGCATTCTCTCTTCATTGAATTTAAAAACAACCCTGAGTGTATGTATTTTTTTCCTGTAAGAACAATTATCTGCACAAACAACCCACCATGCAGCATCATTAAACTGACAGCTTGTATCATACAGTAGCCAGATGAATTCCACTGAAAAAGACTATTATTCAGAACATGTTTTCACAATAATCTAGAAGAAGATGTGGAGAAAGGAACTCACACAGTCACCATACCACCCAGCTGGGTTATCTCTGATTGCCCAGTGTTCCAAATGGAGTCAACTGCACTGTACAGCTGTGGATAACCAAAGTTCTGGATTTCATCACTCCTGGACTATTGGCAGGAAAACTGGCCTCATAGGACAGTGAAATTTGCCAATGTCTGCTACAAATCATGGAATCATAGAATCATAGAATGGCAAGGGTTGGAAGAGACCCCAAGGATCATAAAGCTCCAACCCCCGTGCCACAGGCAGGGCCACCAACCTCAGGCCTGGAACTACACAAGGTTGCCCAGGGCCCCATCCAATCTGGCCTTGAACACTTCCAGGGATGGAGCATCCACCACCTCTCTGGGCAGCCTATTCCAGGACCTCACCACACTTTCCGTACTGTTTCCTTTCCCTGTATTTCAGAACATCAGATTTTTATTTTTATTTTGTTAATTTTATTTATTTATTTATTTGTAGTTATGGGTTAACTTGGACACCCTTTGTACTTATATATTACTCTGATACAAAACTTAAGATATGTGGAATTATTTCTCTACAGAATTTGGATTATCATATGAAGGTCAGCTCACTAAGGTACTTACAAAGAAGCAAATGCCAAGTAGTAAAAATATCAATGAGTAAAAATGCCGTTTTGTAGGCATAAAAGATTCTTACTGTGTTTATAAATTCCCCTGTGGGGTAAAAACACCCTATACCAGAATATGGTAGTAGAATTTCCTTCCTAATTGCTGTCAAGGGGTAATAAAAATCTTGTGATACTGCCCAGAAAAGCTTGTAATATTTTCTTAAATGGCTACATTTTTTTTTAAGGTTGATGGTTGGCACTCATAAGAGAGGGCATCAGGGATTTCTGCTTGGTCAAGAGGACATCAGAAAATATTGGTGAAGCAGTAGAGAATGATGGAATATTTACTACTTGTTAACTAACACTAAAGATATAATGAGGAGCTGGAATGAAGCTTATAGCATGCTGTTTAGAAAGGAAAAAGCCACAATAAAACCAAACCTTTGTAAGTAGAACAGTTAAACAGGAAGTATTTAATAAATGTCCTGAAATTTTCTACCTTGATCATTATCAAACACCTTTTATGGAGTACCTAAAAGCATTTTGGCAGCTTTTGCACAAAATGACCTTTCAGAAGGTTGCACGGCTTAAAACAGTGGTGAGAGTGATGAAGAATTAAATTCCTTCTCGGGAGAGACACTGAACAGTTTATCTTTCAGAGTACAAAACACTAAATTTGAAATGGATTGTATAAGGGGAACTAGAGAAATTGTATCAGCTTTTGTGATAGAGCTGCCTCTGATACTGAACTAGATTTAATGAGAAACAGGAGTTGCATTAGAAACAAAGCCAGCAATATATTGATAGGTAGGTGATAAAACAGTTTCCTGACTAGCATGCATTAAGTGAAGGAGCTAATACTGAAATATTTTAGAGCTGCAAGATACAAAGTGAATAGATGAATACTAAGGCTAGACTAAATAGAAGATGAACATGCCATCTAAAGGATTAATTTATAAATTTCTTTGCCCATATAAAGTGCAGTATCTTGAGAAGTAACGGATACTATCTGAAATATTAAAATGAGATGTGGTTGGGTCTTGTATCTTTTTGTTATCTTACTAAGATTATTTCACAGAAATTTCATTTCATTCACAAATGTCCTCTTTAGCAATAATTTCTCAGTTTTGAACCTGGCAATGTTTAATGATTGCCATCATGCTATTTTTTTACCATATAAATATTCCTGTTATTGTAACCTCTGATCAACAAACTTTTGTCTAGCCTAGAATTTTTTAATTAATCTCATTTTTAATAAATCTACTTTCATTCATTTAATTTTGAAAATCTACCAGTTCAATGTTTTTATTCTACCAGATACATATGTAGCTAAACAATTATGCTATGTTTTCTTATATAAAGTCATTTTTATTACATCTTGTGCAAGCTGATTTTAAATTGTATTGTGTGATGCATAGACACAGATTATAGCTCTGTTCTTGATCTCATTTTCTATAAGCAGTACTATTTTCAATAAAGTGCATATTTTATAGTATCATCTTCCCCTCTTACTAAACCATTTCCTCAGCAGCATATGACCTTTTTGCTACATGCATTTTGGACAAGTATATGGATGGTGTGTGGAGCATACCATCCAATATACTTCTTAGAAGTATATAATTACCAAGTCAGATAATGGCCTTACCTCCCCTTCATAGAAACTTCTTTTTGGACCTTTCGATTTATTGAGGAATTTTCAGCGGGGAGAATTTGCTTTCTCTGCTATCTATTCCAAACATAAACTGGCAGTATGCACAGACATTTTTTTTTCTGCATGATGTTTCCCTCAGATGAAGAATAGTCAATAATTGTTAAAAAACACTCATAAAGAAGGAACAAGAAAGGGAGGAAAGGAGAAAGATCACACTTCTGAAATGTTTTGGTTCATCAATGAATAAGAAAAACTGAACTTGTATGAATACAAATTACTGTGGTTAGCTTCTTATTTGTGATTTTCCATTTTTCATTGTATCTGTCATTTTTTTGCAAAGCACTGTTGCAGATGACTAGACTGCACTGCTGTGATCGTGAGATACAACTAAGAATGCAGGACTGAAAAGTATCACTCAAATATTTTATCTCAAGGATGACCGAATGAATTTTTGGGGAGCTGTTTCTGGTGCAGTGAAATTAAATTGGAACACATTTTCTGTAACTTCTAGGGTTCTTGCTCTGGCTTTTCTGTCTGTGGAAGAGGCTCTGTGTGTGTGCTACAGACAGCTGATCCCATTATTTATAGTTCTTGATCACTGCTAAAGTGGAAATGAATTTCCCTCCTATTTTTTCATTTTCATATAAGAAAGATTGTGTTAAGTATATCTATAATGAAGCTTTTAATGTCCTAGCAGATTATTAATAACTCTATAGACTGACTGAATTTAAGTACATTAATGTGTTCAGGCCCACTGTACTAGAGGGCTTGTGCTGCCTGTTCTACTGGGCACTGGGCAGAGACTCAGGCTTTCACTTTGGCTTACTCTTGATTTTTTTCGAAACTTATTAACTCACCCACTTCGCAGAATCCCCAACTTGTAAATGGATATGACTTTGTACTTAGCTCACAGGATGTTTATGTGGAGCTTTGGAGCTCTAATATTCTATGCAAATTTTACAGAGTTCTTATGTTTCACATTCTTAATCTTTTGAAAGAATGGCATTGTCCTTGTAACTGTTGAATAAGACAAACAACCCAATTGACAAGAGGTGTGATTGAGGGTGGGATGACCAAATAATCTGTATAGCACATCTGTACTGATTTTTTTCCTTCCTTTTAGTTTTAGTTTGACTGGACAAAGCCCTGTGGAACCTGCTCCAACTGACTCTGCTCTGAGCCAGATGGTTGGACTAAATGATCTTCAGAGGTCCCTTCTTACCTCATCAGTTCTATGAAAACAGGGTGGGTGCCTCCATATCGCCTACTGGGAATTGTTTCAGGTCTCAGCTAATACCTGAATCACACCCAGGAACATTTTGCAAGAGTGTAGCTGACCTGGAACAAACTGCAGCTAGGATCATTTTAATCTGGAAAGATGTTGAGAGAAAATACAGAAAGTCAGCAGGTGTCTTTGTGATATTAAAAACGTTCAGGTACTTGAATGATACATCTAGTTCCTTTACTCAAAATCAAGCTAAATTAATTGCCACTTTAATTGCCACAAGTCAGAGTAGTATGTTATGTTTTCCTTATCACCCTCCATTTTAATGTAAGTAAACCATTTCCAGACACAGCAGTTGAGATTTTTAACAGATTTCTTGCTGTGGTGAGGCCCTGACAACATCCTCAAGTCCTTTTTTTCTCTTTATATGAAACTTTGCAACCCCAGCTTGCGGCTTTTTAGTACAGATCTAGACACACTGCAGTGTTTTGTCATGTTTTGTGAATATTCTTGGTGCCTCATGAAATAAACATCACTGGTGATCTAGGTGCTCTCACCAATCAAAATGAATTGTTCAGATGCTATGACAATGAAAATATAAACCTCCCAAACCAGGCAGAACTGTGCCATTATCATGAAAGGAATAATGTGCTGTATGTCTTTATGATTATCAGCTTTTTGTGAAACTGATAACAGTGTTGCCGTTCCATACAGCTGCATTTCTGTATAGTGCTAATTCATATTAGGTGGCTCTAGTGAAATAGGTACTAAATCATTGCTATCTGGTGAGAAGGAACAAAGAACACGCCCCAGGTGATCACCTTAAGCCCTATATACACATGCAGAAAGAACAAAACAACTATGTGATCTGTTCCATCATCAAAAACCACCCAAACAAACCACTGAGTCCTAACCATCAGCAGAACATAGCCACAAATGCCTCTTACGAGACAGATGTGTTGCGGTATTATAACTGAGCCATCTTTCCCCAATATTCATTTATTTATTTAGCTTTTTCTTCTGATTCACTATTTTAACAGCTTTTCTTGATGACTGACAGAAGCATGGCCCAAGCATGAGTAGAGACAGAACATTTTTGAGAGTTTTATTTCATTCTGTCTCCACTTCTTTGTGATACTAAGAGCAAGATAAAGCTTGCCCCAATGTATCTCTGCCTCTGTTAGGTGACTTTCTTTTTACCAGAGGAAACTATCTCCTTTCATGTCAAGGAAAGAGGCTGCTACAGCCTGAAGCAGTGATTCTGTGTGCAGAAAGGAAGTGTACTATGTCTTGATCTTCATGAGTGCAGATTTGAGAACTGGCAGGTCTTTCCAGGACCCACAAAAATATCTGGCCAAACTCTGTTGCCTGTAGGAAATATGTCTCCAGGAACTACCTCTGAGGCAATTATATATGGATAAAGAGATTCAGAGAGGGCATTGCCCACAGGATGTGTAAAGTATCTGACATTTTTACAGTAACTGAAAACAACAGCTATTCACTGAGGAAAAAGGTATTAATTTGGTATTAAACAGATAATCTAATCTTTCAGTCACAGGGTCTTCCCTGATCGATAGGACTTTCAAGTGTAATTGTTTGGTATCTACCTGTCCATTCACTCTTGTAACTGAGAAGCAAGAGGAATAATTTATCTTCACTGGTTGCAGTGGTTTAAGCCTCAGCTGGCAACTAAACACCGGACAGCCACTTACTCATGCCCTGCCCCCCAGAAAGAAAATTGGAGTTGTAAAAGTGAGAAAACTCATGGGTTGAGATAAGAGCAGTTTAATAATTAAAGAAATAATAATGATGATAATAATAATAATGTGATGAAAGTTGAAATAACAAAATAAGAGAGAAATAAAACCTGAGAAAGACAAATTGTGTAAATGAAAAACAATTCCTCACTACTAACCGATGCAAACCAGTCCTTGAGTAGCAGTTCCCCAGCCAAATTCAACAGCTGTTTATATGCCGAATATGATGTCATATGGTATGGTGTATTCTGTTTGCCAGTTGGGGTCAGCTTTCCTGGCTGTGCCTCTCCCAGATTTTTGTGCACCCCAAGATGGTTTAAAGCCTGAATCTGTTGTGCTTCTGACCAAGCTTTAAACTAATCTCTGACAAGATGGTAAGAATAGTGGACTGAGTGGTGTGTGCAGCTTGATTTTTGTAGCATTTGACATATCCATAACCTAGGGGATATATGAGCACTGAGACAGCCATACATTTCAAATACTAAGAAATAACTGACAAAGTAGACTTGTATGTAAATGAATGGCATATGAGCAACAAAACAGATTGAGATGAGGATTAATTCAGCAGGTACTTGGTAAAAATTCGAGTAATTTGACTTGTTTCCCCTCATAGGAGAAATGGGGGAATGAGATCAATGACCCCTGAGACAAGTCTGCAGTGCAGATTCATCTACCAATCCACTAATGGTTATGCAGAAATCTTGTAATTGGCATTGTACTTTAGATGACATCTCAGATTGATAATACCTATGCAGCTTCACCTGTGCTGTATGTATCTACTGGAATTTGCTCAAGTTAAACATCCCAGGTTTGACTTTTTTCCCTGTTACATGTGGTAAAGAGTTTTGAACACGTGGCTTTCTTGTCCATGCACTGCAAAACACATTATAAGAGTGGGAGAGTATCAGTGTCTCCACAAGTAGATCAGTCTCTTCAGCCTAAAATTTACTTTAATTAGGGCTTTTTGAGGCAATTTCTTTAAGAGATTCTGTATCTGTTATAAGGGTCTGCTGTAACATCATCAATAGCTTAAAGGGACTTTCTTACATGTTCTCTTCTTTGCAGTGAGTTGCCCATTGTAAAGCTACTTGATAGCTCTTCTTCAGACTTTTTGGAGATAGTCTCCTGAGCCTGAATGGTATGCATAGTTACTTTCATGCCAGACCAATTTTCCTTGCCAAATTTGTAAGATTGCTGAATAAGGCTTTATAATGGGAGCTGGCTGCAACCTTAACTACATGGTGGCTAATATTTCTATGTTGTGATGGAGAAGTGTGTTGTGTTTGTGTGATTCAAATAATAATGTTGAAATTGAGGAGAGGCAGGAAATGTTTCCATATCATTAAACAAAACAGAAAGGAGGCAAAATGCTCTAAAAAGACAAGAGGAAAATTACATCTATTGTTATTTTTATTTACTCCCCCTGTCCTTTTCTACTTATACTTTCTCCCTTTTTCCTCCTTTCTCATTTCTTTTGCCACAAACTTTAATTATTTTTAATTAGTAGCTAGTGGCATGGGTTTCAGAGATAACATTAAAAGGAAGGGCTCTATGAGGCATCAACTGAGAAACCACAGGTATTGTGGTTGTCAAACGTGGTCCCAGGTGAAAGTTATTGCTGCAAAAGGCAGCTTAGTCTCAAGACTGCCTTATTCAGAAGCAGAATTTCTTTTGTATAAAAGACATGTAAAAGCATTTCCCATCTCCTAAACCAGTAAGCATAACAGTTGGGAAACAATGTAAAACCTCTTGTGATAATACTTATGTTTTTCTTATAAGGCAGATTTCTTTCTTATCATGATAGAATTGACATTTTAGCCCCAAATCTTGAAGTAGTGGCAATATAACTGCCAATTAGGTAACTGAAGCAATGCATTTTGGGTTTCGGCTTTTTTTGATATTACAGGTCCAGGCAACATTTGCTTTAAAATCCTCACTGGTTTTTAACCTTCCAGATTGAAAGTGCTCTGGAAACTGTTTTCCACTAAATAACAGATGTATGAGTAACCAAAACATACTCTGGTTAGCTCAATCACTAAATTCCAAACAGTATTTTCAAATAGTCATAGGCTGAAGAGGGCTCCTGCATTAGTTTATGCATCTTGATGCTACTTTATTTGATTACCCTTTCAAGTCTCCTTTCTTAACATTAACTTCTCCTCAACAAAGGATAATAAAGTTTGCTCCGAAGATTTTTAAGCTATATAACAGAAAACATTCTCGATCTTTAAACACATGTCTATCTTCTATCTTTATGCTGTAGGTAAAACCTTTCCATCCCTATCTCTTTCTGATGATAGCAGCCATCCCATGTTCCTGTCCCAATAAGTCTTCAGTTCATTCTGGGCAGGTCAGTTGGAGTTGATGGCATAGCTATGTTACCCTAAAGGTTGTAGGAAGAAAGATAAGGAGTTGTAATAGCACTTCATTTCTTGGTCAAGTGAGAGAGGGAGATGGAAGGATATCTGAGGATGTGGATGACTCATAACATGTGGCCTTATATTTTGACAGGTATGTGAACAGAATGCTTCCTCATGTACACCAGTAGAGAATCACATATTCATGTTCCCTTCCCTGGCCTGTCCCCTCTAAACACCCTGGCTCTATAGCCAAAGCTTTTGATACAGCATGTCAATAGGACAGGGACTGTGCACATGGTTAATTTTTGTAGGCCTGTCAATAGCAATTCCAGTAACCTTGTGAAAAAAATATATTCCAGTTCCTTTACTTTCACAGAATCACAGAATCGTAGGGGTTGGAAGGGACCTCAAGAGATCATCGGGTCCAACCCCCCTGCCAAAGCAGGCTCCCTCGCTCATATTGCACAGATAGGCATCTGGACAGGTCTTGCATATCTCCTGGGAAGGAGACTCCACCACCTCCCTGGGCAGCCTATTCCCGTGCTCTCTCACCCTCACTGTGAAAAAGCTTTTCCGCATGTTGGTGAGGAACCTCCTGTGTTCCAGCTTGCAGCCATTGCCCCTTGTCCTGTCCCCACAGACCACTGAAAAGGGGCTGGCTAGCTTGCCCTGCATCCAATGCTTAAGATAATTGTAAACACCAATTAGCTCTCCCCTTAAACTTCTTTTCTCTAGACTGAACAGTCCCAGCTTATTTAGCCTCTCCTCATGGGGGAGATGCTCCAGGCCCTTAATCATCTTCGTAGCCCTTCTTTGGACTCTCTCAAGGAGATCCCTGTCCTTTTACACCAGAGAGCCCAGAACTGGGCACAATACTCCAGGTGTGGCCTGACCAGGGCAGAGTAGAGGGGGAGGATCAGCTCCTTCCACCTGCATGCCACACTCCTCCTGATGCCTCCCCAGGATCCCATTGGCTCTCTTAGCCACCAGGGCACACTGCTGGCTCATAGCCAACCTGTCATCCACTAGGACACTCAGGTCCTTCTCCATAGTGGTCTTCTCCAGCAGAACATCCCCCAGCCTGTACTGATGATCTTCGAGGTCCCTTCCAACACCAACCATTGTACAATTCTATGATAAATATTTTGTTTGTTTGTTATTTGTCTTGCCTCTGTGTCTTCACAAGCTGCATAATCAAGGGCTTTTGAACCAAACTTTCAGTCCATTAACTAAAGGAAAGGCAGCATTATTTGGTAGTTTTACACTGTGAATTCTAACCAGAGAGTTGTAAAGGGCTATTGGTACACACAGAGTTTTTTTTTTGCCTCTAGTGCTCTGAACACAGGTTGTTCAAGACTGAGAGGTTTTTGGGGATCATTTTGAGCTAACCTAACTTCAGGTTGCTCTAAAAAGATATACTCTGACTCTACCCCAGTACTGTTGGTCACATCTGCTCACCATTCTGTAATGTCAAGGATCAATCAAATTAAAGTGTTCATTCCCTGACAGCAGTCAGTCAAACTAAAAAGAAGTTAGCACCACACTTTGCTGACACTAATTTGGGGGGGCGCGGGGAGGGTGGAAATTTAGGCTAATAAATTTCTCAAAACATCTGGTGCTATACAATACATACTTTTGTGCATAAGTACTTCTACACATATATGCCAAGTATATCTGTCAGGAAGTTTCAAATGCTTTGCCAGAATTTTTTCTGTCTAAGCCACAGGTTTTGTGCTGAAGTCTGGAATCCTTACAAGAAAGGATTCAAAGTCACAAAAATACCTTTTGTAAGGGAGAGCATAATGACCACCAACCATGGTATCAGTGTTATTCAAGATAACTTGGCCATATAATAGACTATCCTGCCTTCCTTGCTGTTCAAGGAGTTACGGCTGATTGCTCTTCATTTCAGAACAGGGTTACTCTTACTTATCTCTTAGATTTTTGTATCTTAAGAAATTAGATGTTATTTTTATAAAAATGATTTAAAATAAAAATAATTAGAATTTAGACGTGTGCTGAGTTCGTATGTTCTATTTTCTCAGAGCAGTTAGGTATACTTCTGTCCTAATTAAGGTGATTATACTTATCCAGCTGAGTACAGAATTTTGAAATCCTGAGTTAAAAGTTATTCATCAAGTATGGTTTTATTTCATGAAAACAGATAAATAGCAAATAGTCTAAAGAAAATTTTATCTTGTGACTATGCTTTCTTAAGGACTTCATTGCCTTGCAAGAATATGCTGAAAATCTTCTTCCTGGCTAATTTTGCCAGCAGAATTTACTAACTCCCGACTGCATACTAAGCCAGTAAAGACATCTTTCAAGGAGCAAGCTGAGGAAAGGCAGAGTATTGCATAGATACTTTGGTTAAAAAAAGAACTTAGATTCAGGTTTATGTCTTCCAAGATACTAATTACCAAAAAGGCAGATGAGGAGACAGGGATATGACTCAGTGTAAAATAAGACAGAGATGCTGTGAGATCCTTAACGTGAATGTGGTGGGATAGTCGTCTTAGTACCAATACCTTTCAGACTGTTTTCTGACCATTGCACCCCACAGGTACCCCTGACTATGGCAGCGACAGGCCACCTCATACACTTTTATCTCACTGCAGTATTCTGGTGTTCTGAGACCCTTTTGAGACCTGAGGCTTATCACTGTGTAGGTTTTCTAGATGTTGGTTGAGAAATTTTAAAATGCTTCTGTGTCTGTTCCTGTGATAGGGGCTAAGCATATGTCCAACCAATGCTCAGGTCAAAACGCTATGAATGGCCACCTTCTGTATATAGAAACTAAATTTCTGCTTGTCTTTAGCATGAGTTTCAAAGCATGCCAGGTCAAACAGGGTGTTCAGACAAGTCCATTGATGTACTATGCCTCTGGACATATACACTGTAACTGGAGTGTTCATGTTCACAGTGTTCATGTTAAACCTCCTGAAGGCTGCATACCACCTTGCAATACTTAAGAAACATGACACTGCAGTATGTCATGAGCAGAAAGCTGTTCCCCTAGTCCTGAACCGTAAAGTACAGTATCACTTGAAGTATGAGAACCGTGTCTGCTGAGATGGCTGTTGACTAGTGTGAATCACAGTTAGGCATCTTTTCCCATCTTTTCTTGCTGAACACCGTTAGGAATTCAAGACTTAGAAAAGGTTTCTTACCCAGTCATCTATAAACTCACTTTTTAATTTTGCTAGAGCTGTCTTCTGCCTTTTCTGTGTCAACATGGTTGATGTTATGTTAATAATGAGTGGTACTTTGAGTTATATTAAATTTTCAATAGCCTGTTCTAGCCTCTTGTTCTATTCTTGCCTTTCTAGTGATTTATCATATGTGGGTAGCTTGCTGTCTGCTGATTGAGATTTCCGGTGCTGCATGACTTGAAATGTTTAGCCCAATTCATTTTCCCTGTTTTCTGTTGCGCTCTCCTAACATTGATGACTAAAGCAGCTTTTGGACAAGAACTGTCCCAATTATCTGCTACTTTTAAAGCTACTAATTTTGTCATAGATGTTTTAAATTCCTTTCTAGGTTAACCTTGCCTCTTCTAAAAATCTTTATTGATCACTTTTCTTCGCTTCTGTGATGACAGTTCATGCATTTTTGGAGGGATCGTTAAAGAGTTGGAAGAAGATTTCATAACTCTCTGCCACTAAAGGTTGAAATCATATGATAGGGGGCAATTCACCATTAACTGAACCATTAATTGGAATTACCACTATCGGCCAGGTTGTCAGTGGTCTCTAGACTTGGTAATCAGTGTCATTCTTTGTTTTTCCTGTTGCCCTTGTTGGGAATTTTTGATGTGCTGGTGTAAGGTATTGAACATATTGAGGCCAGCAAAGCTGCAGTCAAGAGATTTCAAGACTATGACTTATATGAGGAATAGCCATGTATTTGGTACAGTGGCTAAGATTTGTTGGAGACAAGCACAATACCAACACACTTAGCTTAATGATTATCAGGACAAGAGTTAAAGGATATGTACTCATGAAAAAGTGGTTGACAAAACACACTGATGCTTACCCTTTATTGGTCATTAGGAAGGTTTTATTCTCTTTTGTGACATGGTAAAAGCAGTACAGTGCTTATCATGTTGCAGCTTTACTTCTGTTTTGCAACTATCCTCTCCTATGTTTCCTTTCTAGCCCTAACCCATTCTGTACTTATTACAACGGTTCTTTTCAACCATCCCAGTAGGAATGTGTGGGTCAATGGCTTAGCAAACCTTTGTGTGGCCAGTACTCCAATTGAGCCCTGTATTGGGCACCTGACAGAACACATTTCCCTGTTTGGAGCAGGTCAGACAAGTGATTCCATCAATGTTGAAACACATAAAAACTCATTTCTTATTGACTTCTGTCTTGCATTCATATCATTAGCTTCTGTTGTCCAATAAAGTGTGAAATCACACTATAACCTCTGCCTCATGGGATTCTTACAGGCTCTTTATACTCATTTGCACAAAATCTGTAAAGAAATCTAGCTTTCTGCCAGTCACACAGTAACATAGCAACAGAATGAGCGGGAAGTAGAATTTTGAATGTATGTTTGTTGGTGAGGTGGTGATAGTGAGGTTCTGCATCCCTAACAGGCTGTTTTGCATTGAATTTGCATAGAAGAAGATAATATCCACAGGTTTATGGACACCCTGAACTTCTTCCTGAAAACTTCTTAGATTAGTATCAGTAACTGGAAGATGCAGGTTTTTGTGACAGCTGAGGTGGAATGTTTCAGGACTGGTTCATGTCACATGAATATGGGTAAGTCTGTACTCAAAGTGAAGAAGTACACAAGGGAATCAGAACAACAGCTTCTGTCTAAAATAGGGCAACTGTTGTTACATTGCTTGCAAACCAAAGAGTCTCCTGAAATGCCTACATGACATTGAAAATTATTTCCAGGGAATTCATACATCTGCACAAAATAAAGAGATGCCAATTGAAGGAAGAAGACGGAAGAGAATAATCTGAGATGAAAGCATCCACCCCTTGTAAATTTTGTCATAGAAAAGGTGAATGATAGTTCACAGAAAAGGCATGAAACTCTTTAGAGCGGTTTTCAAAATATATTCCAGGTGATTAGTGTTCTCTATTATGACAGTTCATTTCTTTCATCTCTTGAAATGTGATTAATCCTGAAAAATGTCCACAGAAGGTGGATTTTAAGGGTGAACATGTTTAAAAAAACCCAGAACTTCCCAAACTGTAAAGAGTGAAAAGTGGAGGGAGAAAGTTTCCTAAAAATTTCCTCTTAATGCCTGCATTTCTATAATTACTGTAGTAATTTCTCCTTTTGTTTTGGCTTGTTGCAAGCTCTACTCCAATGAAAGCTATCTGTGTAAACTCTCTCTTCTTATTATCAGTACAGTGATGAAAAGGTTGACAGGTTATCTTCTTTCACCTGAAGCTGTTAGAGAGTCAATCTCGCTAATGCTCCCTCTATAATTTTTTCTTGCTTTATACTCCTGCTTTCTGTGTTTTTTACTTCTTTACTACATGACATTCACATTGATAAAAACAACCAAAGGGAAAGAGAATTCAGTAAAAAATCTAATTCACTCAGTAGCCATAACTAATACACTTTCAAGAAGAAAATAATGAAATTGGCTGAAATGTCTGGCCTACAAGACAGTGCTAAAAGATTTGAGAATATCTTATCAAAATCAATAGGGAATAAAAATTTGTAAGACTCTCATGTGATCATAAAGGCAAATAAATACAAAAGAAAATACAAGCTTATTTAAAATCTTTTTTCTATCACAGTTCACGGCATGATGACTTTGGCTTTCAAGACTCCCAAGTTCCCCACTTTGCACTGGAAGAAATGGCAATTATTCCAACATCTGACAAAGTCATTAGTAAATGCTATAGGTAGTGAGTAAGAAGTAAATAGTTAAGGCAATCTAAACATAGCAGGAACAACTTCCTGTCAGTTATTGTCGTGAAGGCAATAGAAGTGTGGAAGTATAAACTTTAAAAAAGTGAAAGTATATCTGGAATGAAAAAAAGTGCCAGTGCCACTCTAGGTTACCCTAAGATTTAACCAAGAAAATGGTGATGAATAAATAATATTTAATCACTTCCAATTTCCATATTTTAAAAAGGGGGAGCATATCTTCGTGTATCAGAATGACAAAGTGGTCTCTGTTCTATTGATTAAAAAGCTCATAAAAGAGCAATAATAGAATAAATATTTAAGACCAGAAACCCCAGATAGCATTGCCCATAAGTCTTATAAGATTCAGTAGATGCTCTTTTAGGCCTGAAGGTTATGGTGGTCAAGAGCTTTAACATGAAACAGTGTGTTCTTGAGTCTAAGACCAACAGCATCTTTGACTATATTAGTGAGAACACAGCCAGCAGGTCCAAGACAGCCATCCTGCTCTATTCAGCACTTGTGCAATCCGGAGTACTGTGTCTGGTTTTAGATTTGCCAGTACACAAAAGGTAAACTGGTGAGTCTGCTGAAGGGCTGCCAAGATGTTTTGGAAGCTAGAGATGATGATGTGCATAGAGAGGCACATTTATTGGAAGGTTATGGTGAAGGTGCAGCCAGACTCCTCATAGGTACACAGAGATGGATTTGAGGTTCAGCACAGAGAATACCAATGCAATGTAAGGAGAAATTATTGCTCTAAGAGTGGCCCTATATTGGGAAGCTATCCAGACATACTGTAGCACATCCATCCTTGGGGATTATTGGAGGTATCCTAGAATTATAGAAGAACTGTCTAGGTAAGAATTAAACTAGGCTTCATGTTGTTTGCCAAGGTAAGTATTGGTTAATTAGTCAGACAGGAATTGTAGGCAAAAAGTAAAAGCTGAAGCTGGATGCAATGAACAAGCAGGAAATTCCATGAGTAGCAGAAGACTTGAAAAAGAAAACTTTAGGGCTGGGGAGGGCTGATGTCCAATAAAAGTAGGGCTCATGGCTGCATTAAAATGGGTTTTTTTGTTGTTGTTGTTGTACCATTTTTTTGTTAACAGAAGCATGAAACCTCTGAAATCTCTAGCACCCTGTGAAATATGTTTGAAATTGCCAGTCAGTGTATGATTTCTTAGGTGAGACTGATCAACAAGCAATGAAATACATAGACAGTGTCTTATTTCCTTAGGAAACCGGGCTGAAAAGGAAAAGATGAAAACAATAATTAAGACCAGATAATATTATGAAAAAGAAACCTTTTCAAAGAAACATGACTTCATTCATTTGTACCATTAGTAAGACCAGATAATATTATGAAAAAGAAACCTTTTCAAAGAAACATGACTTCATTCATTTGTATCATTAGTAGTGGGATTCACAAAACTGAAAACAAAAATGAATGTACTTAGATGCTTTATTAGTCACTTATAACACCTTAATTACAAAACATATCCATTATGAAGTATCAGTAAAGAACATTTTTAAAGGGATTAAGAATTGCCTTTTTGAATAGAACTGGAAAATGAGATGTCAGTGGGAAATCATAGTTACATAGAAGCTCAACTGGTAGGGTTCCTTAGTATTAAATCATTTCAATCAATGTCTGAAGACAAATATAAAATCTCTGATAAAAAATTAAGGCAATTCAATCAAAAACAAGGCATGTATTTTCACCGTTAGGAATAGTCCCCTATGGAACAAAGTGCTATGGGAAGCAGCAGTACTTTAATCCTGTGATGCCTTCAAATCAAAGGTAGAACCACTCTGCTAGGGTGCTTTTGTGTTAAGGCTGTTCACTTGGTTCAGCTAGAATGACTGAATGCTATCCTATAGTCTTTTCTCTCCAAGAGCTGCAATCAGATGATTTAGTGGTCCTTTCTATCCTTAAAACACTAGTCTTGGAAAACAGTGACAAAAAGTCATTGATCAGCCCAGAAAAATACAAAACTGAAAGAGAAAAATTGTTAGGGAAACAAAAAAGATCAGTGATTAAAACCAATAAAGCTATTGTCGCATTTTGCCTTAATAAAACAAATATTCTTAAAGTGCATCTCCAGCTAGTACAAGACTTCTCCAAACTTGGGAAACAATGGAATGGGTAATTAGTAAGAAATTACTGATGCTTTGTGGTATGATTGTAAAAGTAACCCATAGAACAAATAATTTTGCAGATTTTCCTGAAGGAAAAACTTGCCAATATTATTTTATTTGTTTGAATCTTTTCTGTTTTGAGTGAAATAGAGCTCTGTGGTATCTCACCTGACCTCCAACTGCCATTTCAGAAGTGAAGGGTTTGTCTACAAGCCTTGTGTCTGTAGCTATATCCCCGAGGATGTCTTTAATATTCTAAAGTAATTTAGCTGCTCTGAGATGCCTATAGGCAAGTGAGGCATGGGCTGGATGACTACATTGGAACCCTATAGGCATGACTTGTCTAAGACTACAAACACCGGTGGAGCTTACAGAGTGGTTTAATTCTCCTAAAGTAGACACTCACTAAGAGCCGGTTCAATCCACAGGGCACGTGGAACCGGAGCTCAGTTCAGGTCAATATATGTATAGGTAGCAAGTGTCAATTGAGATGCTTTAGGATATATGCTTCCTGGCCTCCAAGTCCTGAGCCAAAAGGTATCCCCACAGATTCTGATGTCATCACATCTTCTAGGCCTATGAAAGGATCCTGTGTAGTTTGTTAGATGGCATGAAGTACCAAGCTTTAGGTCTTCACTGACCAAACTGTCCTAGTCTCAAACTGACTCCCAACCCACACTTGTAGTAATGATTTTAAATAATTTATCAGTAGCCGTTGGTGAAACAGTCAGCAATGAACAGGAAGCCTGACAAAATGCAGTGGAAAATTCAATCTTATTGTTAGATTCAGCATTTAAAGACGGAACGAACATTCAGGCAGGCAAGAAAATCCATCGTGTGTTACTTATTACATACTAGTGTTATGCAGTAATTCAGACTTTCAGCAGGTTCCTGACAGGGATTTCAAGGTCTCATAGCAAAGTTTTTAAGGTGCCTTTCAAAATAGGATGACTGTAAAAGTGACAGTGTGTTGCTAATGGCTATCTTACCATACACATGAGTTCTCCCCTCCCCCGTCCCATCCGCCTTACAACAAAAACTCAACCAGCGAGGAATAGAAATGTGTTCTTTTGACTGTATCACAGGCGTACCAAATAGAAACCTGTACTGAAACCTCTGCATACAAATTACAAGCTTATTGCTCCTCTGTGCACACTTATGGTCATTAGTAGCTTCACACTCCTGTACATGCATTATTTTTAGAAACAATTGTATTGACAGTTTAAAGAACTTTCTCACTAAATCAGCCTCGTTTTGTTCATTACAATAATTGTAAGTCTCGTTAAGCTATTCCCAACTGTTTCACTTCCTATTTGTTGGTAGGAGTCCAGTTTTCTGCTTTGAAAAATGACTAAAAAATCCTAAACCTGTATTTAACCTCATGTGATGACTTTTTACTTATTAAAATCTGTATTTTAACCTAGGCTGTTAATTCTGTATGCAATGTTTAGTACCTAGTCTCACACATATGCTTGGTCTATTCAGAAACATACTCCTGCTTATGTCCCAACATCCCAGAGTACCATCCTTACCAGGAATATGCCTGTCAATCTGTCCATCAAGTTGATGTCACATTTGTGAAGTGTCTGAAAATACCCACTCTGTATGGGGATAGTGGCACAACTTCTCATACCCCTACAAAAATCAGTGTCTCCTGTTGCTTTTAGTTTTCTGTCTTTGCCTCTTCTTTAGCTGTTTCCTTTTACTTTTTCTTTCACTATCAAATCCTGTATGCTAGCAGCGTATGTTCTTATGTTTTCTCTCTCTCCCGAGTCTTGCACTGACTTGTCAAATTATGCTGTAGACCAGATGTCAGCTACATAATTTTTTGCTAGAATGATCCCCATCTGAAGCATGTCCTCCTGTAAACTTCATCAGAAATCTTGGCTCTTTACTGTGAATTTCCTTAAACTTCTTTTCTTTAGGGGTCTAGAGTAGGCTCTCTGTAAGAAGTTTTGTATATGTACTAGTAAAAATAGTTGTAAATAAAAACTATTGCCAAGATCACTTGTATGTAGCTGGGGATGTGAGTAGTTTTTTGATGTTGCAGTCCTCTTTAATTGCATGAAGTAGTGATAAGTCTTAATTTTACAGGACCTTTGAACGCTGGCAACATCCTACCAGAATCCTGCATCCTACCTATCACTGCTTCAGAGCTTTTCTGTGGGCAGTTTTCTGAATCTAAATACTTGGGTCTGAATTTTAATACTTACTCTTTCCTGGAATGTACCTTCTTACAGGCTTGGGATGGGTCTGATTGCATGAAGAACAGGGCTTCAGGGTGTCATCTTTGCATGGAAGTTAAACATTGAATTTATCGACACACTCAAATAAATAAGGGCTGGAACAAAAAAACCCAAATTAAGATGTCTGTAGTTTAAATGAACTATCAACCAAATGTATACACTATAGGTGAGACTAGAGTAATGACTGGTGCATGCATAAACCAAATAAACAGTTATCAAGTGTATGGTTCCTGGAGTTGAGATGTGTCATTTATAAATGGAGAGCTACAGAGGTCAATCTTCAGACTCAAACCACTGAATAACTAAGCTGTAAGATGTTGCTGCTTTAAGATTACCTGAATAAGCTGAATCCTGCATGTAGAGTTATGTTTGTGGCTAAAGAGTTCAAAAGATCATGGTAAGTGAGGAAGGCAGTGGAAAGTATGAGAGATGATTGCAAATCACCTCCTTGTAACTTCCAGCACATCTGTGCCCATGTTCTTTGCTCTTAACGTTCATTGTCATTCTTGTAATGAAGCCCTCTACTTCCACCGCTACCGTGATACAACCTTTTCTATTAATAAGTTTTGACTACAATCTTTCTATTTGTTATTTCTATTAGAATATTCTCCAACTCAATAGTTAAGTTGGAAGTTTATTTATCATTACTTGTATCAAGCATTTTTGTCCATCATTTTGATGACTTTCAGGTGCAGAGCAGAAAGTTTTTTCTGTGCAAAACCTCTATCTCCTCTATTAAAAAAAAAAAAGATTCTGTGTACATTTATGTTGCTTAATTAAATGTCTCAGTACCCGCATTCTCAGTATTTTTTCTCACCTTTACCTAGAGGAATCAAAACTTCTTTCTTGGACTTGTTACTTAGTTAAATACAAAGGATCTACATTGCAGATTGTTCTAGCTGGTAGATCTCTGCTATATGATTTCTTAAGGATCTCCATCTTCTACTGTTACAACTGGAAGCATTATAAAATATTTCCTTCCAATTACACTTACAAGCAGAAAAGGGTTCTCAGACTCTTATTTCTCTTGTTTACAGTACTCTGTAAGACTTAAGTACATTACGCAAAATTGTGTTTCATCTTTCCAAGTGAAATGATGTTAACATTTGTTCAGATGCTGCACATGCATTCACTCATGGTCTGAACACCCCTGCTGTGATATGTATGGGTAGAACTACATGCATTGTCCCACCCTCGATTGCATTCAGGCAGGAACTGTGATGATCAGTGCTTCAGAAATGTAATCCCTCTTGTTCAGCTGCCTTTAGCAGCTTCAGAACAGACCCATGGTCACACAAAAAGCTGCAGAAGAATCTCTCATTTCTGACTAATGGCAATATGTAAAATTCAAAGTTACGAAGTTTAACACTTGGGATAAACTCACCCCTTCAGTATGTGACAAATGAGAATGACAACATTTGCTTTCAACATTAGGAAAGAACCTTGAATTCATGATGGAAAAAGTTCAGTAAAAAGATCAGCTTGATGTTCAGTATGGATCAAACAGGCAAAGAAAATGGTAGGAGTTATTAGGAAAAGAAGATGCAAGAAATCATATATGTTATGCCACTATTTAGTTCATGGCATGCCTGTTACATGCTGTTCTAGCCTGGAAATGGTTAGAAAAAAACCCTTGAAATGGTTAGAAAAAAACTTGAAAAGCCTTATAGAAAGGTGAAGAAAAATATGGGAGGATGGGGTGGGAAGGACTGTGAGAAAAACTAAATAAAGCTTACAAAAAAGACAACTGAATAGGGAAAAAATGGAGGCTGTTGTTATGAGAGGTGTAGAGAAGACAAAGAGGGAACAATTTTCAATTTTTCCTTAGAAATAAGCAGAGGGAGGGGCAGACATTGCAAGACAGTAATTCAAATACACTAAAAGCAGTGCTTTTCCATATAATATTGTTAATGGTGGAACTCACTGACTCAGGATAAGGAAAGAAAATATGCTCATCATCTTTCCCTAAGTGTCCACTGGGTTAATGCTGGAATGATGATAAAAAATATATTCTTTTATTGTTTACTCTGTCAGTGACATCTCAAAGCACAGATGCAGTCTGTAGAAGTAGAGGAAGCAAGACTTTTCAGCTTGTGCCTCCCCCTTTGCTTCTTGGAGTAACTAGATCCTAAATAAGCTCACGGTAGCTGTCTGCCTTGTTGAAATAAAAGAAGCTGCTGACAGGATCAGGTCATTCATGCAGGTACAGATGATAAGAAAAGGCATTTCTTTACCCATGTTGTTTTCAGTGACTTGTCAAAAAGCCAAAAAGTGATAATCATGGGGGAAGTTCTGATGATTGTCTTGCTCATGTTTTACTTCACTGGTTATAGCTGACCAAGAGCTGAAAGGGAGTGGGCCTGCAGTACTAACAATGACAGTTCCCTAAGGGGAAAAGGGAACTTGAAGTGAACCTAAGTGAGGCAGAATGCATGTGAAATGGGCAACTGGCAGCACTGGAGTTGGGGAACAGAAATACATCAGTGAGGCAATCAATGCTCTCTTTAGAAATCTGCACGGAAACGTCATGCCTTCCTCCAGGGTCATAGCTGCGCTGTATTATTGGTGGTGCTAACAACTGTTTTCCTCATGTACTGTTACTTTTGGTAATATAGAAGTGCTGTTGCAGTATGCTACATTTATACTTTCCTTCTCTGCCATTTCATGTACTGCTTTACTTTTTACTGCCATAAGTTCATGGTTTTTATTTTAATTCTCATTCTGAGCACAACAGCTGAATTGCTAATGTGTGGAAAAGCATTACCCAGAATTAATATGATTGCATTCATGCCATCCCCTACCGTCTTCTTGTCAGCCATTATAAACTTAAACTTATTTTGGACTGACCTTTTCTCTAATTGGACAGGAAAGCACAGAGGAATGTCTAGATGCTAGAATAATGCCTTACTTTTGTAAGGGAAAAAAGGGGGCAATCTTCCATAAGAAGTGCCCTTTCTTGGAAAAGGCATATACTCAAGACCCTGTCCGTCTTGCAGGAACACAGTTTCCCAAGACCCTGTCCGTCTTGCAGGAACACAGTTTCCACTTTTGTGTCCATCTTAAACCCTTTTTTAAAAAATGTAAGTATTTCTCAAAACACTGATTGAGGGCATATTTCTTTTCTTCCTGTTCTGAAATAGTGCCTACTGTTATTCTGAGCTGATTTTAAAATGTCAGTTTTAACTGTATAGATGGTTGAATTCCTTTATGAGGATTGGAATTGTTGGACCAGATCAGGGCTCATAGGGTGCTTTCACTCCTGCTGATGATCTGTAGCAAACATTACAGAAGAACATGCCAGAAACACCCAGCCAGCAGGTGTAAAGTGGTCTTCGTTTTAATCCCTATTGCTTAGAGATTTGTTTAGAGCTTGAAATGTAGGATTTTATTTCCTTTCCTTTTTTTTTAAATTTATTTTTTAAATATAACAAATTGATTTTTTGACTATGAAGCCTCAGCTCTGCCTTGTGGTCTATTCAAATGCACAGCTGTATCTGTCCTAAGCTTCATGCAGATCAATAGGGTTCAGCAGAAGGGCACATTGCCCATTTGTACAACTCTCAGTACAGGATGGCAGCCATCACTTCAAATCAATGATTTCAGTGGGAGCTGCAGTTCATGCTGGATGTGCCTCGGCTGGAAGTGTTTTGACGCTTGCTTAGGAGTTATTCGTCTGTGCCAGGCAAAAATGCTGCTGCAGTGAAGTTTACTTCCCCATCTGCTTTATAAAGTTGAGAGAGCTCAGTGTGCCGCTGTACTTTGCTGTGGGGGAGAGTAAATAGGTCACGGCCATGCTGAAGAAAACATGATGTTTATCCTCTCTGACCCTGGAGAGAACTCAAGGTAACTAACACCACCAAGAAGGCAGTTTGTTTCTGCCCCATGGCGTGCAGTTATCAGTGCTGGAGAGGAGTGTGCAGCTGCTGCTGCAGCAGCCTGGGACAGCCTTTTGTTACCTTAAGTTGTTAGTGATGGATCCCAACAGTGGAAGTTGCCTTCACCTTGAATCTTAACATTAAGGGGAAAAATAAAGTGTTTTGGTGCCTGACGGATCTATGTAAAATTTTGGTAGTACTTGCGAGAGCAAAGCTCTGGGATGTGTTTCAGCATTGTGGCCCATTAGTCAGGGGGAGCTGCAAGCAGGGAAATCACTTTAACTTTACATTCTTGCTTCATATCCAACATCCAGGAGAAGGTATGTAGTATTACAGACACAGCTGGTTGCCTTAGTCAGTGTTCATTTTAATTAACGCCACTTGCCTTGTCAGTACTTCTAAAACAAAAAAAAACAACCCAAGCTTAAAACAGCTCAGCAACTTTTTAGAAGAATGTCCTACCAAAACCTGGGTAAAGAGCAACTAACTGACCTACAGCACATAGGCACAATGCAGGTTCAAAGAAAGCATAACGACACCTTGAGCTACTCAGTTCTTGTCATACTTACCTGCCAACTTTTTGCATGTTTTTACAGAGTACATTTTGTTCTTGTGTAGACTGAGAATGAAATTTGAAATTTTAATGCAGCCTGTATTTTTAATTGTCAGCGTTGGTTGCCAAAGGAACAACTTGTGCATTGCATAATCTGCTATCACCCTGAGCAACTAAGAGCAGGCAGGGGATGATTAGAATCATAGATCAAAACATGGTACACAGAAAGAACTGAACTTGGTGTTTTCACTCAGTGCACAGGGATTTAGTCACACGGATATTTGTTCAAGATAAATCATACCTTCCTCATGAGATATGGAAAACATCAGGATAATTTAAGTGCTTGATTTTTAGAAGATATACTCTAGCTATACAGTATAAGTGTAGCAGAAATACTGCTGTAGCACTCTAAATCTGACTGCATATTTACAGGCATTTCTCCATGACATGGTTAAATGTGAGGTTTAAACTTTTAAAAAAATCAGTGTCCTTGCAATCATTTTCTACCCTGTTTAAATCAGGGATGCTAAAGAAAGGCACAAGAGAGGCACAAAACAGCAGAATATTACACAATATTTACAAAAGACAAGAAACATACACCTGCTATACCTGTGTTGTTCTGGGTTGGAGGGGGAGTGGTGTTGGTTTTGTTGTTGATTTGTTGGTTGGGCTTGGTTGTTGGGTTTTATTTATTCCTGTGGATCTATATATATTGCATCATTAAAAGTCTAAATGTTCTCCTGGAGACTTATGCTGGTACTTGTCTTCACCAGAGACAGTTCTCACTTGTTTCAAACAGTAGCATACATGATAGTCTCCTTTTTTCTTTATACTGGCATAAACTGTAACATTCTTCTGAGACATTGAAATGTAGAAGGATCTGGGACACTTGTGTTTTTTCTTGTCTGTTGAAATGGCTGCATTTGTTCTTGGTCTGACATAATAGAAATGTTAATAAAAAGAGAGTTGTTGCCTGCAATGACTTCTTTTCACAGAAAGTACACAATAAGAGGCTGTTTGATAACCCTGTTTCTGCCTAGAACAAAAGCAAACTAAAATCAGATCTTTAAGATCAGGTACTCTAAAATTTTTTTGTTTGTGCTGACTGAAGACTTCATCAGGTTGCTTTTCTATTGTTTTAAACAAATGTCATAGATGCTTTAAAAGATAATATCGCTCAAAATCTTGGATTTATGCTCAGTGCATGCTCCATTAGGTTACTTAAGGTGAAAGTCAAGGCAGACTACGAACCTGTCTAGCCAAATTTAAATGTTCTGTCTGTTACTGTGCTTGGAAAGATCAGTAAAGCCAGAGGTGAAACAAAGAAATAATTGATTCTATTCAGAAGGATTAACTTTTCTCCACATGCAGGGAAGGAGGATTGCCTTCTAAGCAGAAGGATAAGGAGCTCAGACCAGTTCTAGTATCCTACCTAGGAAAGCTCTCAGAAGATTACTGTGTTGTCACAGTAAGTAGGAATATAGCACAGTACCATCCAAAGTAATTGTCACTGGTTCACTTACAATCCTAACAGCAGAAAATTTCTAACTATAGCTGAGCTGAAAGTTAATCTTTCATTGGCATCACATTCATTTAGAAAGATCATGAGGAACATTGAATTAGAAATTAGAACAAGAGGTTTTATTCTTGTTCTTCTACCTTTTCAATTATAGGAACAATTTATGAGTCATTTAATGTTACCCTTATTCGATTAGACCGCAGCCTCTCTTGACCTAACAGCATTTAAGGCATCCAGTTAGAATGTTGAATATTAATGGCTGTTCTGGGTGTGATTTGAGACTTCTCTAAATATTTGACATGTTTCTTTTCCATTTAGGGGCAAGATAAAATAACCATGATATGAACAATATTTTTCATACTGTTCCAAATGTGATTTCCTTCACTGCAAGGTAGCCTGTTGATTTAAACATGATGGAAAAATAAACACCTATTTTCCTCAATGAATGTCTAAGGGACAGAGCAGAATTTAAAATAAGAATGTTTGTATATAAAATAATTAACTGAAAATTAAAACATTTATAAAACCTTATATTGACATTAGACTACTGCTTAAAAGTTTCTCATGGGTTATATTTTCAGAAAGGTTTACCTGCTCCAGCATTCTCAATTACCTTCCATTATCAGAACTGCCATAATTAAGAGCCATTTTATGTCCAGACTTCTGGAATACAAAATTTGTGTATTTTTCAACTCAATGCTTATCTAAAATCATCTTTCCCTAAAACTTTATCATGGTGATTTGTTTTTCTTTAGTTTTCTGGTGTTTTAAATGAAGAAAACAAGGTAAACACATTGCTTTAGCCTTGCTTCCACTGGGAAAAGTCCTTGAAAGGACGATAAAAAGAATGGAGTCAGTCGTGGCTTTCCATGTATACAACTAACAGACCAGATAACAAAAAAAGACCAACAAGAAAGATTATGACAATAGAGATTATAATTCAGTAAACTGGAAAAGACAAGACCATCGTAGACTTCCACGTACATTAGCCATTTTTAAAACTGAGCTCTTGACTTCCACCTTCAGATACCCATTCCCAAGTGTTTAAAGTATTTGGAATACTTGCTTATTTCTCCTAACATATTTTTTTTACCTTCACTGTCTTATTCTCTGTTTTACTTCTGTGGTGGGCTGACCCTGGCTGGAGGTTAGGTGTCCCCCAAAGCCACTTTATCACTGTCCATCCTCAGGTGGACAGGGGAGAGAAAGCATAATGAAAGGCTTGTGGTTCGAGATAAGGTCATTGAGAGATCACTCACCAACTACTGTCACAGGCAAAACAGAATTGACACAAAGAAATTAATTTATTACCAATCAAATTGGAGTAAGGTAATGAGAAATAAAACCAAATCTTACCCAAACCCCCCTGCCACCCCATACCTTCTTCCCTGGCTTAAATTCAGTCCAAATTTTCCCTGTTTCCTCTTTCTGAGTGGATTTAAAATGTAAATAATATTGATAACACACTGATGGTTTTAGTTGTTTCTAGGTACTTGTAGTGTCTACACCAAGTCAAGGTGTAGCTTCTCATGACCTGCAGGTGCACCAGAAGCTGGGAGAACAGAGCCAGGACAGCTGACCTGACTGGCAAGAGGGATGTTCCCCAGCATAGACCATCAGGCTCTGCATAGAAATGAGGAAGTGAGATGGGAGGTCGCTTACTGCTTGGAAACAGACTGGGAATGTTTGTGGTCTTTTCCCACATGTGGTGAGAAATTGCATTTTTGCATAATTCTTTTTTTTATAATCATCATCAACAACAATAACAATCATAATTATTATAATCATAATTACCTTTCTTTGTTATCCTATTAAACTGTGGGTTTTCAACCCATGACATTTCTTCCATTGTCCTCTCCTTCCCCTTAGGTGGGGAGGGATGGGGGAATGGCTGCGCAGTGGTCAGTTACTGCCTGGGGTTAAATCAAAAGAGAAGCACAAAGACTGGACACTTCAATGCTTTGGGCATCATGTGCCTTTTATTTCAATATGTAAGGTGTCATAGAATCATAGAATCATAGAATGTCAAGGGTTGGAAGGGACCCCGAGGATCATAAAGCTCCAACCCCCCTGCCACAGGCAGGGCCACCAACCTCAGGCCTGGATCTACACAAGGTTGCCCAGGGCCCCATCCAACCTGGCCTTGAACACTTCCAGGGATGGGGCATCCACCACCTCTCTCGGCAGGCTGTTCCAGGACCTCACCACTCTTTCTGTAAAAATCTTCCCCCTAATATTCAATCTAAACCTTCCCTCCTTCAGCTTTAAACCATTCCCCCTTGTCCTGCCATTATCTGCCCTTTTAAAAAGTTGATTCCCCTCCTGTTTGTATGGTCCCTTCAGGTACTGGAAGGCTGCAATGAGGTTCCCCCGCAGCCTTCTCTTCTCCAGGCTGAACAAGCCCAGCTCCCTCAGCCTCTCTTTGTAGGGCAGGTGCTCCAGTCCTCTAATTATCCTTGTGGCCCTCCTCTGAACCCTCTCCAACAGTTCTACATCCTTCTTGTATTGGGGGCCCCAGATCTGGACACAGTACTCCAGGTGGGGCCTCACGAGGGCAGAGTAGAGAGGGACAATCACCTCCCTGTCCCTGCTGGCCACCCCTCTTCTGATGGAGCCCAGGATACCATTGGGTGTCAAGGGAGTTTGAGGAAAAGGGGATGTTCAATACAACCTTGTTTGTAATAAATGTACCCATAACCAAGAGTTTGTATTTATCCAAGCTGTCACTTATATTATGGAGTATTGTGTCTGAAAAAACATATGCACTGAATAAAAAAATGACATGCCAGAGTTCAAAACAGCATTGATAATTATAAACAAATCTTAGTGCTAAAAAACCCTCATGTTGCCTCCTTCCTTCTTCATCTTTCTTCAGATATATTTAAGGAAAATAAGATTGGCTGTAGATTTTATTCCAGAGGATTTTCTTGATGAATATTAGTTTTATAAGAAGGGCAATGGATGGAAAATTCTCTCAACAGCAGACAATGGAGCACCTTGACAGAAGTAAATAATCCCTCGCAATTCCACTGACATTACTAGGAGTATGGTATTTCCCCCCACTCCCACACCTCCCTATCTGTGACATTCCTACCTTTCTTTTCCATATTACTTATGGAAAAGACCTTTGCTGCTTACTTATCCTGTCCTAATTATTTTTTTCTGTACCAATCTATTAAAATGTCTAATCTCAAATGAAGATCCTTATTCTTTTTTAAATTCAGCTAGAAATAGAGTATTTGATGGTGACTGGAATCTTTACTTTCTGTAGTGAGCATGGTTTTGAATGTTCCAGTATGTCACTAATAAGAAAATGTGTATTTTTTTTTCCTAACTGTGAAAACACGGTGTCAGAGGAAGCAGTATGAGCGTGCTTCACAGTATATAAATAATTGGTGGAAGCCTAATGAAAGCACCATTGTACTGACACAGAGGACAGCCAGGATCCACTACTTATACATTCACTTTTTTTTAGGGGGAAAAAAAAATCAAGGCAGATTTGATTTTATCTGACAAAGCAGTGGGTTTTTTTCCTATTTTTGGTGTGGATTCTCTTTACTCTTTTTGTGTTAGTATTAAAGACAGGGTTTAGTTGTAAACGAGCTGTGAAATGCAAGCTAAAAGGGCAACTTAAGTGCATTGAAGACTGCTGGTAGATGAGCTCTCACCTCTTTTCCTTGATATTTTATAGCTTCATTATAATTCTTAGGGTCTTTCAGTTTATGGCACACAATCTACACCTGTCAGGTGCAAAACAAAATTGGTGCTGCAACGTTTTGTTTTGTTTTTTCTCTCCGGTGGGTGTCCCTGTGTTCATTTGATGTACTGTTAGGAGAGTATGAAGGAATGTAGCTCCTATTTGTATTCTGAAGTTTAGTTTGGGTATGTAACTATAATGATTGATACCTCTGGAGGAGTTGAAAATCATGAAAGTTCACTCTAGCCACCTTGTAACTTCTATTTTGCATATATTTTCAAGAGCATTGTTAAAATAATGTAGATCACCTGAGGCAAAGGTAAGCAATACAACGCATTAATATAGAAATGATCTGTCATACAAATGAAGTAGCGATTCAACCTGAAGTTCAGGTTATGAGTCTTTGTTAATAGCAACTGAAAATGTGTGAAGTACCTCATACCATGCAAAGACTTCCAATCTGATGGACATGAAATGAAATTTCAGGGGTGCAGCATGAAGAATGGCTTATTTGGAATTGCTGGTCAATGTGAAAGCTCTGGTGTGTTTCCGTGACACTATACCTGAGCTGGGCATGTCCAAGGAGTATCCATCACGTGTTCTCCATATTGTCATTGCACATGACTTGAACTCCAAATAAACCTGGGCTACCTCAGAGTTCCCCTGGTCAGTGATTTAAGCCTCTTCTAAGAAGTATTCTGAATCACCTTGTGGATATGTGATGCCACTGCAAAGGAGATGTGATGAATTGAGGTGACACAAAATATTGCACAGATGGGAAGAGTGCTCTGCTTGAAATTACAGGTAACTCTTGATCCCACCTCATGAGCTGGGTGGCCCCAGAAATAATTGCATGAATGAGATCCAACACCCATGAATAAAAGTGCACTTCTTGGTAAAGTAGACATTTACACTTGGGATATAAAGTTTCATCACCGAATGATACCTTTCTGCTTCCCTTATCTCTTCTGTGTGTGAAAACACAATGTACACTTCATCATCCCGATTGTTTGCTGGTTCTATTTTATTGTCCTAAAGCCTAGGACAAGTATGCCTGACAGAATAAACATAGGATTTTTATTTCTATTCAAATCTCGTTGACCTCAATGTCAATTGATTGCTAAATTATATTAGGATTGAATAAGAGGAGAATTCTGGTCTGGTGTTGTAAAAATACATACATTGAGGAAAATGCCTCTATTTTCTCCTCTGTATTCACATGTTTTCTCTATTAGATTTGTGTGATTCTGCGATTAGATTTGCATTTTATCTACTGTGAAGATCAGGTTTTCCAATATCTGTCTTTGGGACTTCTCTTCCTCCGTTTTCTTAAACCTCAGAGATGAAGAACAGTCTAAGCTGACTTTGTTGTTGGATACAATAATGGCTGCAGTACTGGAGATGAAATCTGAAATCTGTATTTCTTACAAAACAGGATTATTTCTGTTTGGTTTTTTCTTCATAAGCAGTATCTTCTTTGAGCATCTGGAGCCCAGATTTTATTGGTTCTTAATGCTGGGATGCTGAACACTGCCCAAGGCAGGGATTTATGCAGCCCAGAGTGTGCAGAAGAGAAAAACAGAAACTGCATTGTGGTTTCATGCTGCTGGTGCAGGCAGTCTTCAAGTTGAGATCCCTTTTCTGCAGTGTGACAGTGTCTTGACACTCTGGATGGCAATGAATTAATATGCTTCCAAGTGAAATGTAAATTCTCTATACCAAAGAATGAAGACTCCAAGCAACAATTATTGAAAAAGAAAAAAAAAAGACAAAAATTGAACGCTATTCAATTTCATCGTTTCCTAAATATATCTTAAACTCTCAGAAAGCTCTTCATACAACTCACATTAAGATAGTGATGGAAAGTTAACAAGATTTTGTAAGCTGCAATTTTTTTTTGATGGTGTCTTTAGACAGAAAAGGTGAATCAACTGACCTGCTACCGCACCAAGTGTCTGCTCTGCTGTAGACTTAGACGGGAAGGTTTGGCAGGCTGAAAGTTGGCTCCAGAAATAAGGAGAAGGCATTTACTCACTTGCCTATCTTAACACAGGGGTAATATATCACACCTCCTTTCCCCCCCCCCCCCTCCACTTACCTGAAACCTATTAAGTGTCTGACTGTTATGCAATCAGAAGTTAAACACCCACACTTTGAGATGAAATTCTTTGGCTTTTCATACTCATTATTATAGCATGTGGTTGAGAAGCTCTGAAATCCATCAGTAAAGGCAAGCACAAAAACAGTGAAAGAAGCAGGAAGAAATGGAAAAGTGCTGGAAGCACAGCTTTTAAAAAAAACCAACCAGCACACAAAAACATAAACATCAGGGACTAGAACAAATAGTCCTGTGGTAACAGCAGAAATTAAATAATAGCTTTCAGGGAATAGAAAGATCTTTCTAAGACATATTTAAAATTTAATAATACATATATTAACAGGACCTACTGATACGAAGATAATTAGGGCTACGAAGATGATTAAGGGGCCTGGAGCATCTCCCCTATGAGGATAGGCTGAGTAAGTAGGGACTCTTCAGCCTTGAGAAGGGAAGACTAAGGGGGGACCTAATTAAAGCCTATAATTATCTGAAGCAGGGGATGCAGGGGGAATCAGCCAGCCCCTTTTCAGTGGTCTGTGGGGATAGGACAAGGGGCAATGGCTGCAAGTTGGAGCATAGGAAGTTCCGCACCAACATGCGGAAAAGCTTTTTCCCAGTGAGGGTGACAGAGCACTGGAATAGGCTGCCCAGGGAGGTGGTGGAGTCTCCTTCTCTGGAGATATTCAAGACCTGTCTGGACGCCTATCTGAGTGATATGTCCTAGGGAGCCTGCTTTGGCAGGGGGGTTGGACCCGATGATCTCTTGAGGTCCCTTCCAACCCCTACAATTCTGTGATTCTATGATATATAAAGTATATATTTATTTTCTTATGCAGAACAGAAATATATTCACTGCTATCTCATAGCTTTAATGGTTTTATTAAAAAAAATTAAAATAGCAATGAAGTCAGTATAAGTAAAAAAAGATAATCTAAAAAAATAGGCTCTACAGAACTATCTAACTTCAGCTGGTAATGCAGCAGTTTAGAAATTTTGCTTACTGGTCTCTTTTACTACAAAGAAATATCTGATTTATTCTATTCATGCCCTAACAGCCCAATCCAACCAGACTCTATAATGAACAGTGAAATATTCTGTGTATACGTAAATGCATGGGTCTTGTACTCCTCTCCTCCCTTCAGATAATGGTCATATTAATTATTGAGAAGGACAAACTCTCCAGTTTCAGCTTTTGCTTTCAACAACTTATAATTTTGCAAAGCATAACCAGCATGCACAGAAAAGTTGCATTGCAGGTTTTCACCTTTGCTCTGCTTAAGTTCATACTGGAAAGCTTTGACAAAACAGGTTGTATTTCCATTAATGCTTTTATTAAAACAGAATTTTAGAATTATTCTTTAAATATTCTTTAAATCCTTTTCTGATTGCCTTTGCTCCTAAAATATCCCCAAAAGGCAGCCCATTGTATGCTAATAGTAACTATACTAAGAGTTAACTATACTCTTCAAAATCATCGTTCCTCTAACTTCTTGCTCCTTCTGGCAATGCTGCCCACCCACATGTAAAGCCATCATGTGTAGTGATGTTGCCACTTTCTTTTTTTTTTTAAAACTTTTTTTTGGTGTCATCTTCTCCTCCTTGTACCTGTGATGATGTTCCAATGTTGAGAAAAACCAAGGACCTGAATTGAGGCTCTGCAACTTGCTGGTGCCCCAACAGACACAGTTTATGTATGGAACAGTATAACAACATATTTAGCTGATAACTGGGTAAGCAATTTATAACACCTAATGCTATAGATTTATTTCTTTTTGTCACAAATAGTAAGAGCAATTAGCTGCTCTGTGTAGAGGAGACCCTAGAACTACCTCAGAACTGTAAACAGTTCATCAAAAGCCAATTACTTGTCATCAAAAGTGTGCAATTTAAGTGATAGCAAAGGGAGCAGAGAGATGTGTTATGATATCAGGTACCACAGAGATCTACATCAAGCAGTGGGATCACAAAAACCACAGCAGATTTCATTCTGGAAACGAGACCCTTGGGAGTTGGACCCGATGATCACTTGAGGTCCCTTCCAACCCCTATGATTCTGTGATTCTGTAATACCTTCAGGACTGGCATGAAATATATTAAAGCTGTAATAAAATGACCAACTGTATGTGATGAGTTAAAGTTATCCATCCATGTGTTCTTTCATTTCTATTTTTCAGCTACTGTGATATTAAATACTATAAATTAAAACTTTAAATTAAATCAAATTTCAAAACTTAACCAGTAAATGGGCTGATAAAGGAAGTTTACAAAAATAAGGATATTTTCTGCTTTAGAAAATACAAATATCTGACTTAACCAGAAAAATCTAAAAAATATAGCTGAAAAAATGCATATTTTGTTACATTACATTTCTACTAAAAAATAGAAAACTTCTAGAAATTTCGTGCTGGCCATTTTTCTTTAAAATCACTTTAGGTCACCACAGTTATAGTGATTTAATAAAATTACATATTTTGCTTAGAAGTAAAAATTGATTTATGCATGTTTTATGTTTGGTAAATTTTGTATAATAACTAATTGTTAAAATATGATGGGGATTGTGGGATTTTTTCATTTGAGTTTGTTTGCTGGGGAGAAGGGCTGCCCAGGGAGGTGGTGGAGTCTCCTCTGGAGATATTCAAGTCTCGTCTGGATGCCTATCTATGTAAAATGAGATAGGGAACCTGCTTTGACAGGGGGGTTGGACCCGATGATCTCTTGAGGTCCCTTCCAACCCCTAAGATTCTGTGATTCTGTGATTCTGTGATTCTGTAAATTAAGGTTTTTATTTTAATAATCTGATTTGTAATAATTTGAGGCTGTGATGATGTACTGTAGTTGAGTTTGGTTATAAAACAAATATTTAAAAATAGAGTAAACTAGATAAATGAGAAGAAATTCACATCGAATGTATGCAAAAAAACTCTGGATAGTTTATTACACATCAAAAAGACACAAAATCTACCACAAGATGCTGTAAAGGAAGCTATGTAAAGGAACCTGAGGGATAAAATATTGACATGGGTGTGAGAGTAGTAGAGTCAAAAATGAAGCTGCTTGCCCAGCTGACAAAATGTTAAGAATTAAATGAAAATGCAGACAAACAGAAAGTAGTAAAAGGTGTGTATGATAGGAATTAAGTAAGTCAATACTTCAAAAGTTATTAAAATCTTCAAAGTGACTACAGAAAGTTAGGTCAACAAAAGAACATAGTATATTGTTTTTGTGTAAATACAAGAGAATTCCAGTGGTATAAATTACTTTGATCTAATGGATTGTTTAACTTACTAAAACAATCCCCAATCTTTAAATTTTCCACAAAGTGTGGTTGCATGTATTTTCACATTGATATATTCACATATTTCCATTTAAAAAAAAATTGTAAATTTTTAACCAATCCTGAACAGTGTATGATGGATAAACAGAAGCTATTGGATTCTAGATCACTGCAATCTATTCATATTACAAGAACAAGAAGAATTCTTAACTTCCATAGCAAATCTGAATAGTGAACAATATGCAAACAAAATATGCAAGATAACGATAATTTCATTATGCTAGGTATTAGTAGGCTGTTAAGTGAACAGCTTCAGGTGGTTTACTTTACTGGGCTGAGAAAGCCTAGACAAGAAATAGGCCAAGGCTTGACCTAGACAATTTAATTAACAGAGATGACAGGATCCTAAAAGAGTGTTTTGTTGTTGCTCTTACTTTACCTATTAAATGGTACTTTCTCATAGTAGAAATAGTAAATTTCTGTTTAGGAAAAATATCATTTAGATTGGTTTGTAAAGAAAAGTATTTGTTCTAATATTAATTAGGAAATAAAATATCATGTTTAAAGGTCTTTTTTCTTTTGCTATGTTGCTTTTAATTCTACTTTAACCTCACAAAATTTAAAGGACTTGTAAGAGATTAGTTTTCTTTGCAAGGTGTACTTTACTCGTCTCTGATAGATCCTTATTTAAATTTTTAAATAGAAGATAAGGCTTTGTGTCTTGTTTTTGGTTTGGTTTTTTTTTTTTAATTTCTAATCTGAAAGTATGAGCCTGCTGATTACAAAAGAATAAGTAGTAATGCAGATAAAATATATTTCATACAGAAGTTTCCAGTTAAATGGAGTGTGCCTGCAGGGAAACAATGCCACATTGTTCATTGAAATAATCTGTCAATCTTGTCCCATTCAATTGCTAAAATACTCTTTTGATATTCAGGCTCTTAATTAACACAATGCATTATGTTTTATAGGTCACAGTCTTTCAGTTGCCATATTTTAATCAAAAAGGAGAAGTTCACTCAAGTATGCTATAGATGTAAACTTATTTGTTTGAAGTTCTAGCTGTAACTTTTCTCCTCTGTTAATGAGAGATTTCTGGTTTTACTTGAAACAAAATGTGTTGGAATTTCATAGAAAGCAGGTAGGAAATGTCTGGACTTCCAGAGCAAAATCTACAAAAAAGCTTAGTTTTTTCATCATTTTTTCCCATGGGCATAGTATTTTCTCCTGCTTATTCACTATATTATATTCACATAAATACTTGAAAAGGGTAATCAGAAGCAACCACCTTCTGAATATTAAGGTTACAAAAAATTTTTTTAAAAATCAAAGGAAGTTTCTAAAATTCACAATTTTGGGATCTTAGTTTCAGCATGCTTGATAAGATATAGTGTGTTTGCTTCCCTCTCTGACTGTCTTGTTCTTGACAATTTAGTTGCTTTGCCTTAGAAAAATGCTACTGGCTAGATGAATAAAAGGGCTAAATAGAGCTTTGACTTGACGTGGTGTAGCCATTCTTGTGGTTAAACTACTGTTCTGCATTTTCTATGCAAAGACCATACTTACTCATTAATATTTACATCCTAAGAACTCCCCAAAGCTTTATATCTGAGGAACTGCATTTGGGTGCTGGTTTATACAACTAGATAATACATTAAAAGGCTTAGGCTGTGTAGAAGTCTAAACGTTTTCATAAACTTCTTTGTTTGTGTGCAGATCTTTCACAGAAGGAAAAGGAGAAATGATGAGGGAATAAGAAATGCCCTCCAAAACTGGGTTTTGTAAACTTTAATTGAGGCTAGCGTACCTGACAGTCTCTTCCAGTTTAGATACAAGAGGTCAATTTGCAAAGAATATTTTACTTGAATACAAAGTATAGAATAAAATTTCCTTCTCATAATCTTTTGCCTCACCTACAGACCTTGATTTGTGCATAAGAAATGGGGTAATAGCAAATGTTTAAGTCTTGGCTCTGGTTTGTTGGGTTTTTTTAACTACCCAGTGGAAACTGCCACACTATATCAAGCCTCCGGTCTGCTTACTTTGGTATTGTTTCATGTTGACTAAAGTTATGAAGTGCTTCATAGAATAGATTAAGTAATTTACAGTAGGTAAATGTGCTGGAGCAGGGGGAGACATATATATAGATAGGAGATGCTGTGACCTGCTTTGGAGCAAGCCCCTGCCAGCACTTGCAGTCAGTGGAGACAGACAGAGAGGTGAGTGAAAGAGAAACCCGCACTGTAACAGGTTTGTTGAGGGGGAGCAGGGCTTGTGACTCCATGGGGTACCAGGCTGGAGCAGTTTGGGCTTGAGAGACTGACATTTTATGATTTATGACTGCACCCCACAGAAGTGACACATGCTGGGGCAGCTGGTGAAGACCTGAAGCCCTGTGGGAAGGGACTCATGTTGGAGAAGTTTGTGAACGACTGTCTCCCATGGGTGGGACCTCACAGTGCCGCAGGGGAAGGGTGTGAGGAATGCCCCCCACTACCAGCCAAGAAGGAAAACAACTCATAAAGAACTGACCAAAGCCCATGTTCCCTGCCCCTCCCAATGCCACATTGCAGAGGAAGAAGGGAGGAAGATCATGACTCAAGGGTAGTTTGCTAAGAAGGGAGGAGTGGGGGAGGTGCTTTAAGATCTGGTCACACTTCTCATTACCCAACTCTGGTGTCACGGGGTGTGCAGTGCAGTGTAATACATTAGAGAGTTTTCTTTCCTTTATTCTGTGCTGAGTCTATTTTGCCCGTGCCACTGATTGCGGAATGATCTCTCCCTGTCCTTATCTCCACTCCTAAGTCTCTCAATATATATTTTCTCCTCTGTCCAGCTGAAAAGGTGAGTGATAGAGCTGCTTTGGTGGGGATCTGGCCTTTAGCCAGGGTCAAGCCACCACAACATGATACTGCTGGAAAGGTATTTTTGTTATTTTACTTCATATTTACTTCATATCAAAGTACTATAAAATGAAGGAAATATATTCTTAGGTGCTGTAGTTTTATTTTAGTCTTTTTGTTATAGAAGTTATTTCCCTCTCCTCAAAAGTTCACAATATAAAGTAATTTTCCTAGAGGAAAAGAACTAAGGAGTAGATCTCCACCTCTGCCCTTCCCTTTCAAGCTCTCCAAAATTTAAAGCAAAAACTTCTTAGCTGTTTGCAATGAATAGATTTTCTTTTCATCTTTTTTCTTCTAGAATAAATTCCTTCAATTTCTATGCAAGGGATGGAAAAGAAAATATGTTTCTAGTAAGTGTGCAAATTTGAAGGGCTTATTTGTTATATCACAAAACACCAAGCTGAATCAGTTCAAGGCTTCCCAGGAGCAAGGCTGCATGGAAGTTTTCTGCTCAGAGAAGAAATAAAAAATCCAACATAAAATAATTCAGAGGCATTAAATTATGCAGCTGCAGCATAGCAGACATGGAATCAGCGACAAATCAGAGGGTTTGGTGTTAGGTCAGTTGGGAAGATCCTGAGCTGAATAGCTGGAATTTCAAGGGGTCTAGGAAAATTCTGAGGCCCTAGATGTTGGCCAGTGGAGTCTTCCCTTGCACAGATTACTGTTAAAGAAGAGGGCGCATCAGATTGCTCTGGACAAAGTGGAAGGAAGAAGGAAAGGCTTCAACGGATATCTACTGCTTGCTGCAGTCAGTATGTGGGACAGGCAAGGGCAGGACCTGTCATTGACCATCCTCTGGATCTGCACAGACCTGTCTGAAACAGCACTGTTTTAATTATTATAAATCAAGAAACCCAGTTTGTCCAGATTCAGCATAGTGATAATATACTTGGTGTGCTTATAATATTCTCAGTCTTGTAACCATTCATCTTCTCTCCTTATAAGTAAGTTGCTTATGTATTTTAGTAAAAAGACAAATCTCAAAGATAAAATTCCTGTAGTTCTCTTATTTGGAGTTGATACAAATTAATTCTAACTATCAATTTTGCAGGAGAAATGTCAGTTTTATGTTACTTATCCACTCAGTTGCTATGAAAAATTAGAGAAAGACCCCTTTTAAAGCTGCAGAGATCCAAGCATGTGCCATTTGGTACCAATCTGCTTACAAGAGCTTTTTAAAATAGTCAGCATTCTAATGGACTCCGTGATCTTAATCATATACTGTCTGCATTTCCCTTGATTTCAGTATGCTTTATATCAGTGAGATGGAATGTTAGCATATTGCTACACTGAGAATATTCAAAGTCTATCATCTATCAAATTAAGAAAAAAATAATTAGTTGAAGTAAGAGTTGGGTTTCATGAGATTAAAATAGATACAGTGTGTGTGTGTATGCATGTGTATATACATATATGAACAAATGACTTCCCCAAATATGTTATTTAAGGGATTTAGATTCCAAAGACATTAATTGGATGTTAGATTCCATATTTTGAAAGGTAATTCAACGTAACAGAAACCAGTATGTCTAAAACATGAGAAATAAATGGACAATGTCTACAGTGAAACAAAAAGAGCTTGCGTTTCTTTGCTATCATAATTTGGTAAGCCTCTATTGATTTTGAATCCTCTGTCTCCTATCTCAGCATGAAGCTGTGACAGGGGAGGTTTAGGCTGGATGTTAGAAAGAGGTTCTTTCCCGACAGGGTGGTCGGGCACTGGAACAGGCTCCCCAGGGCGGTGGTCACAGCCCCGAGTGTGACTGAGTTCAAGTAGTGTCTGGAAGATGCCCTCAGTCCCATGGTCTGACTTGGCTGGCCCTGTGTGGAGCCAGGAGTTGGACTTGATGAAACTTATGGATCCCTTCCAACTCAAGATACTCTATGATTCTATGTTTCTATGAACCAAATGTCTGTTTATATACTGCCATCACAAGAAACAAAATGACCATAGTAACACCATGGCAGTCTCTGTGCATTCAATGTATTCCTCTCATACTCATCAATTAAACAGTCCCTTTAATCACTGTAAATAAGGTTTGCTTTTCAATAGACTTTCAGTATGAAATACATTGCTCTTCCATATAAACCATCTGGAACACAACGGCAGTTTTTGCAGCTGCCTCTCCTGGTTTCTTTGAGAAAGGGAAGATGTTCTCTCACAAACACATAACTTACTTTAATTAAATTCAAGCCAGCTGAGACTGATGACATCTCTTTCAAAGATGATAAACAGTTATAACATGTAAAGATATCTGTTTATAGTAGGGGTTACTTGTTAGAGGTTCTGCAGGATCAGGAACCAGAAATCAAGCTTCATTCAGGCTGTTGTGCTCACAGAAAAAAAATATTAAACTATAATAAATATTTATGCATAAAGTAAAAAAAAAAAGCTAAAATCTGGGTTCATAGCCTTTGTTTCATTAGCAATATTACTTGATAAATAAAAAATAAGTATATTTTATAATTTATTTTAAAAAAGACAATATTTACTGTGTTCACATTGTTCTCTTGCTCTTTTTCACTACTTCGTCTCAGGAATAGTTCAGGTGGTAAGTCCTGATTTCTTTCCAGTTCTCCTTGAACAAAAAAATATCTATGAAGTTATGTCAGCACAGAACCAGAGTGAGGGAACAATAAATTAGACCAAACAGAAATGAATGTGTAGACATCTGAGCTAAAGATCACAGGGAAAGCAACGCTGAGCAGCCACTGAATTCGCCAAAGAAGGAACAACATAAAACCTCATACGTCAGACCACACGAGTGTGAGGCTTCACTAATTGCTCGTAACAAGTGTACAAAGAAACCACTTGAAAGGAACTTCTGTGTATCAGATATTCTCATGGTGGCTTATAAAGAAAATGGAGCAGAGTCTCGCTGCCACGATGTCATGAATATTGTCTTTCAAGATCATAAGTTTGATCAGTTCCCTTTTTTTTTCCCCCTACACTTCCCTGAAAATGTTTTTCTCTTGCATTGTTTTTCTCTTGGATAAAACTTTCTTAAACAGACTTGATGTGATACTTACCAGGAAAGGGGAATGGTATTTTGTGGAGAGCTGAGAGCATATAAGAGGTATTCCCAGAAAAATGAGCTAAGCTAAGACAGTTTCACAAAAGACAAAAAAAATCAAGCAACAGTCACTTGCTTTTCAAAAATAAAACTGGTCTGCTATGTAGTCTTATTTGCTTGTTTTCTTATTTGATTGGTTATCCTTAATTTTTGCTCCTCTGTCCCTAGTACTTTGCATTCTCAGTGACCCCTGGGAGTGGCTGATATAGCTGTCACAGAGCAGTATAGAATGTGCAATATTAATTATTAGTCTTAATCTCTAGCAATACCTGCCACTCTCAAGCATGCCATAGTGATTCTCTTACCTTTCAAGTCACCAATATTTAAAAAAAAAAAAACAAGAAAAAGTTAATTCTCTCTTGCAGTTTCCTATGTGTTCCTCTCCCTAGCTGGTAAGCTGAATAACTTGCCAAGCTCCATTGGCTATGTCAACTAGATCATTGACTGTAAGAGGATCTTTAACATCTAGGGCATATCTTGGTACCTGCATTAGATAAGTAAATTTCGTCTTTCCCTGAATTGCACAAAAAGCGCTTACAGAGTTCTTCCTACTGATTGATAAGAAAATGGAAAGATGTACAGCATTTATTGGCCCATAAACTTGGTTTGAACATGCAGATGTTAGGAAAACTCACCTGGCTGGTGTCTACAACACTGTAGGCAAAGGTGCAGGCCAGGTGCCAGAGCTTAACATGAAGTGTGGGCATCCACCACCTCTCTTGGAAGCCCATTCCAGCACCCTACCACTCCATTGGCCTTCTGAGCTGCAAGAGCATGCTGCTGGCTCATGTTAAGTTTCTCATCCACCATGACACCTAGATCCTTCTCAGCAGGGCTACTCTCAAGGAGCTTTTCTCCCAGTCTCTATATATGTCTGGGATTCATCCAGCCCAAGTCCAAGACCTTGCACTTTGCAATGTTGAACCTCATTAGGTTCACCCGGGCCGACCTTCAAGCCTGTCAAGATCCCTCTGGATGGCTTCCTTTCCTTCTGTTGTGTCAACCACACCACTCAGCTTGGTGTCATCTGCAAACTTGCCGAGGGTGCACTCAATTCCATCATCAATGTCATTGATAAAGATATTAAAGAGCACCAGTCCCAAGACAGACCCCTGGGGGACACCACTTGGCACCGGCCTCCACCTGGACATAGACCCATTGACCACCAAACTTTTTCTGCATCCTTTAAGTCAGTTCCTATGCACTGGATGGTTCACCCATCAAATCCACATCTCTCCAATTTAGAGATAAGGATATGTTGGGGGACTGTGTCAGAGGCCGTGCACAAGTCCAGGTAGATGATGTCGGTTGCCTTCCCTTTCCTCCCTGATGCTGTTACTCCATCGTAGAAAGTCACCAGATTGGCAAGGCATGAACTTCCCTTGGTGAAGCCATGCTGGCTGTCCCACATCATGCTCATCTCTCATGTTCTCTAACATGTCATCCAGGAGGATCTGTTCCATTATCTTCCCAGGCACACAGGTGAGGTTCACCAGCCTGTAGTTCTCTGGGTCTTCCTTGCTCCCTTTCTTATAAATGGGAGTGACATGACCTTTTTTCCAGTCCCTAGGGACCTCGCTCATCAGCCACAACTTTTCAAATATGATGGAGAGCAACTCTGCAACCACATCAGCCAGCTCCTTCAGGACCCTGGGATGCATGTCATCTGGCCCCATAGACTTGTAGACATTCAGTCTCATGAGGTGGTCTTGGACTTGCTCTGTCCTTACAGTGGAGTGGGGGGAGGAATTAACACCCACTTCCCCATCCCCCATCCCCAGTTCCCACCTAGAGTTTCAGGGATGCAAGATTCAGGGACTTGAGGATTACAAGAATCCTGGATGCCTGTGATGACCAAGGCAAAGAACTCATTCAGTATCACAGCCTTCTCCACATCTGTTGCATCCAATTCCTTTCTTGTTTAGCAAAAGAGCCACACTCTCTTTGGCCTGTCTCTTCTGGCCAATGTACTTGTACATAGTCATACAAGAAACGAAAAAGGGATACAAGTGTAACTCTTGAGGCAGTAATATTTACAGCTCAAAGCTATAGCAAAAAGCATCCTGACATGAAAAGGTCTAAAATCCTAAGTGTAAAAAAAAGCAGGAAAAATGCAGAGGATCTGCAGACACTGCAGTTCTGCAACATCAAGGCACAGACTCTTCTGGAATAGAGCACAAGATGATCCTTCCTTATCTGATTGATAGCTCTCTGGCCAGCAAATTGTCATCTAGCATCTAATCAGCAGTGGTGAATATATTAATGCTTAGCCTAGTAGCTCATTAGTCATAACTATCCATTGTGTTTGTTGGCCAATCCGTAATTGCTTTGTTGTGTATGTACCCTTGCACAGTTTCTTTGCTCATCATAAAAGAGGCCCAAGCATAAATAATCAGAAGGGGAGGGTTATAGCTGGATTTACAATGCAGGTGCTTAAATGCCATTTGATATGCAAAACAGTTATTTTATAGCTTCACCAGGTACCTCTGTTAGTACCAGTCCAATGATTATGTCATAGTTTTACTTAACAGATCTGATGAAATTAATTCCACAAAGTGATAAATTCATGAATATATTGTGGGAATTTAAAGGTCCCACATCTATGCCAATTAGAATAACTTCAGCAACGCTGCTGCTAATGTTATGAGTTGAAAATTGGCATAGTGTCCAGTTTTCTAACAGACTGGCAAAGTGCTAAACAACCATTTATGATCACAGTGATGGCATCTTGTTGATAGTGTCCAAAGTAAAGCACTTTCCTGTTTGGAATGTCAGGTTTTCTCAGACCACATTTGGTGCAGATTGCTGGTCAGATCATCAGCAAGCAGTGCAATATCCCTAGCTGTCTGACGCTTGCAGAACATCCAGCAAATCCTCATTAAAGTACTAAATGTTGTGTCATTCAACACGGCAGTTACAAAAAAGAAAATGATTGGAAAGTAAACTTGTTACTGCATCTGTTCAAATACAAGAATCATAGAAAATGAAAGGTCTCAAAGATGAACTATAGAGCTCCCCAGAGAAGTACCTCTGTTTGTCAAAGATGGCTCTTGGGATGGCTTTAATGGAAATGGTAGTTCAATTATATGTATGTACTTCATGAGGTGGGATAAAAGATTTGTATAAACCTTCTCAACACACAGTTCAAGGAAACCCAAGAAAAGTTTCCTGTCCTGGAAAATAAGTGATCCACAGGGAGGAATTTCAAGACACAGTTGATCAAATAAAAAATTCAAATAGTTCCCTGAATTCTTGAAATTGGTCTATTTTCCTAAATCCTCACTGGTGGTGTGCCACTCAGTAGTGAAGGTGGTCTAATACAGCTAGGGAGTGAGAAGAATTCCCAGCAGATGTGTTCAACAGCTTATGCAATTCTCTGTCTTCTCTCTCTGATGGAATGACAAGTGAAATCCAGTGGGCAGCAAACTGCAGTACCATCTACTGTGCTGGAGATTTTCAAAACCATGAAACAAATGTCACAGTGCAAGGCTAAGTACTGCTGACATTTCTGCCAAAATAAACAAATCTGGAGGTTAGGATCTAATCATAATTGATTGCAGCTCTTTACTGTTACACGTTAAATGAGAGTCCACAGTAGCTTCATGATGCAGATGTCATCCACCTTCTCAAACTGAAATCTGTCCCATCACAGTATGATAATGACTGGGATATATAATTTCTGCTGGTTGCTGGGGAAATTTTACTTAAGTAGATCTCTGCAAGCTTGAGGCTGAAAGTGGTCCTCAGGAAGTTAGCGTTAAGGCATGGTTCATGTGACTTTTAACACCATGAAGTTTTAAGGATATGAGCAGAACAAAAGCACAGTCTGTCAGTGATCACTGTCAGTCAGCAAAAGGCTTTGGCCCTATGACTATACTGTGACTACTTGTCAGGATATCAGAAAGAGCTTCACTTCATTTAGCTCTTCTGATTTACAAGCAGACACTTCACTTATTTCACAATGACATGACAGCAACAATCCTTCAGCAAGCGGCAGCGCTATGGTCTTCTGCTGTCACACATGGTCCTCAGTAAGGCCCTGTTGTTCCCTGAGACTGCTGTGAGCAAAACTGCTTACATTTAGGGACCATGCTATGCAGCCCCAAGTCCTTTAATGTGGACGGTGGCACGTTGGACCTACATAAACCCTGGGCTGACCTAAAAGCCACAGAGAAAGTAGTCCCTGCCAGCACAGGACTGCCTCTGGCACAGGCTGCAGACCTCATTCCTGTCTTCTTTTCTTTGTTTGAACCATTGGGCATCTCAACCTGCACCTCAACATGAGGGAAAGAGCAAACCTGTCTCTGCCTCTCTCATCCCCGTGCACTGGCAATACAGCATGGAAATCTGTAGACAAACTCTGCCAGTATGGCAGCATCCTCTTTCACTACCTCTCTTGATGATGAAGTCATGCAGAGGCTAGTGAAAGCTGGTGTAGCTTTTGAGAGATTAAATCAGCATATTTGGAATTAGAAGGACATCTGACTTCAAACAAATGTCCAAGTGCAATGTGTGATAGTCACCATTCTTCTCTGTGGTTGTAATACTGGGACAAATGAACACTTTTCACATCAAACTCTCCAGCCAGTTCCAAGTGAATCATCTTTGTGCCCTTAATGGTGTTAAAATGTATAGCAGCATGCAATCCCAAGTTGTACCAAAGCAATGTTTCTCCAGGGCTGAGCAACACTGGTCCAAGCTTCCAATGCTTATCTCGGAAAAATGATTGCTCAGAGCTATTTTCTTATTTTAAAATGTATGAACAGCTGAGAAGTTGGTCAATGAATTGTTAACCAAACATGATAAAAGCAAATTTTCATCTGTGTGGCATTAGCTCTACGACATGAGACACTGCAGCTAAAAAAATTATCTGCTGTGCCAGTGATTATGAACCGATGCTGTCAAAACCAATGAGCAAAACTGATTGAGATTGTGCGGCAAAGAACACAGCAAGGGAAAGCAGAAGGCTACCTCTCGTGCACACAGCCCTATTGATAATATTGGGCATATACCCCACCAAATTATCCATAAAAGCAGATTCTTCATATGACTAACTAGTGGAAGATGGGTAATAGCATTCTCCATGCAGATACTTCAGTTTTGAAGGTTATGAAATTGCACATCTCCATTTTCCCATGAACAGAACATGCAATAGAAAGGCTGATATAAAATTCTTTTAATTCTGTGAAAAGTGCAGTTGAAGATAGTGACTGGGGAGGCTGAAACCCTTTGGTCAAAAAACCTTAAATATTTTCGTTTCTCATGAGGATTTTTTCAAGAAAGAAATCTCTGATCAGCTCTTAAGAGACAAGTGAAGTATATGGCAGTTGCTGGAAACTTTTAAAATCACATTTCTCAGTTGTTACCCTTTTTATTGTTTCAGTTCAACATTCTGCCCAAAAATAATCTATGGAAAATTGACATAAATTTTTATTTGCAGGAAAATATTTTCATAGAAGATAAAAATATTTTGGGATTAATGCAATCTTTTCAGCAATCTTGGGATTTCCAGACATAAGTCTTTCACAGATCATTTCTCTTCTATGAAGAATTTAGTGTAGTGCTTTCAAAGAAAATTCCTTTCTTATCCAGTGATGCCCATTAGGATGAGAGGAAATGGCTTAGGATGAAAGGAGATGGCTTAAAATTGCACCAGGGGAGATTTAGGTTAGATACCAGGAAGAATTTCTTTACTGAAAGTGTTGTCAGGCATTGGAATAGGCTGTCATGATCCCTGGAGGTATTTAAAAGGCGTGTAGATGAAGTCCTTAAAGTACATGATCTAGAGGTGGACTAGTAAGGGTTAAGCTACAATTGGACTTGATGATCTAAAGGGTCTCTTCCAACCCAGGCGATTCTATGAGGTCCTGGTCCATGTACAGCAACATTGATTAAGTAATCTTCATACTAAATTATACTTTTCTCTCTTGGCCTTAATTTTAATTTTTCAACCTCCTGAGGTGACAGCATGAGTCTTTTGTACAGCACACTGTTCACAAGGCTTGGTTCAAATCTAATCCAAGATGATTATTCTGAACAATAGATTTCTAGGATTTTTTTAGTAGCTTAAATTAAACCAGCAGTTTCTGTCTCAGGAACTTGAACACTGGTTGAGGAATGAAGAGTTACTGACTGCCAATCTTGGCATAGCTTTCTCTAGCTCTCCTAAACCTGATTTCTCCTATGTGAAAGGACAGCATTAGAATAAGGAAATGTGCCTGTCTAGGACATATACTAGGATTTTTTTTGGCACATACATACAAAGTACTTTGAAATAAATCAATAAATAGATCCCACCTCTCTGACTGTTCAAGGCCAGGTTTGACGGAGCTTTGGGCAACCTGGTCTAGTGGACAGTGTCCCTGCCCATTGCTGGGAAGTAGGAACTAGATGATCTTTAAGGTCCTTTCCAACCCAAACCAGTCTGTGATTATACAATTCTGTGATAAAAATACCATTGTTAAGGGTAAATATTAATAATGTTACTGCAGTGACTCCATTTATAGCACAGGTAGCTCAAATATGCTTTGGAATAGAGTGAAGACAATAGTACCCCAGAGTAGATATTATGGGCATAGTCTCAGTGGTAGGCAGTTCCTGAGCTTCCATCTAAAATTACAACAATTTAAGCTTTTGTGAATTTGCTTTGCTTTTAATAACGGGGAATAACTGACAATGCAAAGACACACAGTTCTGCCAGAATTTTATTTTGTTAAATTGGAGATGATAATATTTTCAAACTTTTAAAATCTCAAAAAAAAAATCTAAAGGGAGAAGGCTGCCTAAGCAAGCATGTGCCCAAACAGTTACCTAGTCTTGATCTGGCATATAAAGTAGGATTGACAGCATATAAGAAATTTGTGGTCCAGGTTAAAAGACAAACAGGAAATTATTGGGAGAATTATGATAAATAATTTAATTAAAGTTGTAATGTGTATTTTAAGAATAAAAATTTAGACGATAAAGTTATTGATTTAATATTTTAATATAATAATAGCAACCACAGCAAAAATATATACCAAAATCTGAAGTATTTTGCATTTAAGTTTTTATTTTAAAAAAAAAAGATTTTTTGTTAAAATATAATTAGTATTTCTTAAGATTCTCATACCATTACATCACTTTTCCAGAGTAAGATAATTAAGAAGCAAAAGTGCTGTAAATGTCAAACCCAAAATTTACAACATTTCTATAAACATTTTACTTAAGAGAAAAAAATGGATGATATTTACAGGAAAGTGAAGATAAACTTTCATATGCATTAAAATCATAATGTCATGCAGAGACTGTTTGCCAGAAATTATTCTAGAAGCTTGCAATAATACGAGGAGTTATAGGTGAGATGAAATGTCTCCACAGGCATTATAAGAGATGTAATGCCTCCACTGCCAACCATGGCCCTTATTTATAACTTCAGTGGAGTTATAAATTGGTATTGGTATTTTGCTCTTGTTTATATAGATGTAGCCTGGTAAAGTCTATAAATTAGAAGATTGATTCTAAACCTCATGGGAGTTAATTCTGGAGTAGCTTCCAAGTACCAGGAGATGAGGAAAGAACCTTTGTATATTCAAATAGATGTTGGTAAATTTGTGCTTGGGGTTAGGTAGCAAGCTATGCTGGAAACCTCTTCTATGATGTAGGAAAACTCCTCTCCCAAACTATGTTGCTGTAAGATCTTTATTCTGTGCTTAATATATTGTCTGCTGGTAGCCAGCTTTTAACACTGCAAGAACAAAAAATGCACTTAGTGAAAATGAGATGACTTTATGCTACCTGGCTTTAGATGTCTAAGAGTTAGAGAAGAATAGCTAATTTTAATTGTACAAAAAGATCACAAACCCTGTTTCTAGTGTCTATGAAGGCTATTTACAGAAGCAGTCCATAATTAAAGGATTAACATATATTTCCCTGGTTTTGGTACATCAAACATAAGATGCAGCTTGAAAAATACATATAGATCACTCTAATTAGGTACAAAATTCATTAAGTCCTGCTTTAAACAGTTTTATACTTAAAATCAATAAAATTGACTTTACAATCATAATGATGTTGAAAAATTTTGCCCCGTTTGCACTATCATTTTGCAATTAAATGTAGTCAGCTAGCCTATAAAGTTGGAAGGAGGGAAAATATATATAAAAAATGTGCGGATTCAGAACTGATGGATTCTTTTTGCTTTTTTTTTTCTTCTCCTTTTTTTAAAAAAAAAAATTTTCTGCAACCCCTGCTTGAAAAGTATAAACTGCCCCATTGTGCCCAGCTTTCAAAGCAAAAATTTTTTAAAAACCTGTACTTTTGCATTCAGCAAGATGATCAGATTTGAGTCATCTCAAAATCCAGGGATCAGGTCGTCACAGACTAAGTTGCTGAAACTCATCTACTATCTAGTCATGCCTCAGAGAACCTATTCCCTTTCTAGGGCTTTCATGACCTTTGGTATAAGTGCTGGGTGCACTTATATGTACAGCAGTGTAATAAATAGTGCATTTAATGCTGTTGTCACTATAGCAAATGTTCATTTTCCTGATGGATGAATAAGATCTGTTTCTGCTCACAGATTTTTTGTTACAGAAAATTATTTTGCCTTGACCAAAATCTTTCCCTTTTCTCACTGTCCGCCCTGATCTTTATATTTTTACATTATCTATATGCTTGTGTTCTCTTCTCTTGTGGCTTCTATAAGAAAACAGGGACTGGTCTTGAGACAGGTAAAAGCTTCTCTAAACTGTAAAATGGATTAGGCTATGAAACATCTGTTAGCTCTATGTCTAAACCTATACGCTATTTGAAAATGTTAATTTTCATTATTTCAGCTTGTTTATTTGTTAAATAAAAGATTTTTCCCTCATCTTATAACAGTTCTCCAGCTCTCCAGTAAAACATAAAAATTTAGAAATCATAGCAGTATCCCTAATTTTAGGACAGAATGTATCCATTGTTAGAAATGCATCTAAAAACCTGCAGATACTTGATTACAGCTTCCAGGAGCAATCATCTTGTTAAACTGTAAGTGGCTTAGCATTTGCTGGACTTTATTGTCTCTTACAATAGCAAACATTTAAAAAAAATTGATTTTTACATATAAGAATAAAAGATTTCTGTAAAATATAGGTAGCATTTTCAGAAATTACTGATGGCAATAGAATTCCCCCCAAACTTCCTCTCAATTTAGTTTTTTCATGTTCTTTCAATACATTTCTGATAAACTTCAGAATCAAGTGTGAAATGTGAAGCTTTAAAATAATAAAAAATAGTTATATCTGATCAATTTCCTTGGTTTAGACTAAGATAAAAATTACAGTAATCTATAAAAAACCTAGAAGTTATGACGGACTGGTACATTTTTCTATTAATATTCAGGCAAAAGTGTAATCAGCATCAAGAAGAAAAGTTGAAATTGACATTTAAAAAAACCCCCAAAACCATAAAGCATTCATTTGAAGCTCAAAACACTTTTAATGTAAAAAATAAACTAGGCTCTGATTTTGCTAATACTTACCAAGCCCTAATTTATATAATCTAGTTGCATGTTCGTGTAATGTTGTTATCCTAAGTAGACTAGCTCAAATCTATATCTGTGAAGAAATGATGTAAATTTTATTGATGTTAGAGAACCCTACATGACTGCTATGTACCATAGCAACACCTCTTTTTGCATGCTCTGTGTTCTGAAGGTTAATGTATGTCATTACCTGACTGATATTATTTGGAATAGGTACACATACCTTTGAAATGGAATGACTAAAATATCATTCATTTGCATAGTAACTGAGTTTCCAGGTCTGTTCTTCCAAAATTAATTCTAAATTACTGACAGTGATTATTTATGCATGAACATTGTAGACTGTATTATGCAGCTGACTGCTTAGTTGATATACACTGTAAATCAAAGATGTATTTGACAATACGTGTAAGATTATTTTGGAAACTAATTACAAATTAAAAAATCATAAATATGGATACAGTGCACACCACCATGAAGAATGTCTTTGTTTATACTGGGTCTAGGAAGATCCCCAGTCCTTACTGAATTCTTCAGATTTCTGACCATGTACTGACTTCATTAGTAGGGTTGTTTCTTCCAAATTAATTTCTTCAATTAAAGAAACACGTTCTCTGCAAATACGGGTTCCATTTTTATTGAATATTGTTCTAGCACCTCCAATGACCAATCAAACATTTCATAATTTTATGGGAAGATATTCTGCCTCCATGCTGTCCCCATCCTTTATAACAACAAGGTTATCAATCTCTAGCTGTGCAAAACTCTGTAACTGAGAGAGAAGTTACATTTTGTCAAACATCTGCCCATGAGAAATGCCATGATTTAGTATGGAGACCACAGCCAGCAGTACTTTTTTATCTGGACAGGGTCAATTTTGTCTTTGCTAGTCCATCTTTGCTGATCCTGAGTCTGGTGGAGCCAACATAAGTAAAAAAGGTTGAACAAAGCTCCATTTCCAGTGGTTCTTCAGCGCTAAGAGTGATCATACCAACTGAAGAACTAGAAAAATGAGGAGCCTGAAAAGAGACAGAAATTGGGTGTATATTCAGATTTTAGATCAAGAGGAAGGATTTTCTTCTTTTTTTTTTTTTAAATCTGAAACAAAATAGGTGTTATTAGAGTCATCTTAAAAGTAAAAAGGAAATATGGAAAATCAAAAATATAATTTATCAATCAATTCAAATATCATTTATCTAAATGAAGGTGAAAAAATATCTGAAAAATATATTGAATTTAGAAGAGGCAATTTAATTAAATGCCACATAATGTCCAAAAAATGATCTTATCATCATTTGGAGAATAGGTGGAAAAATGGATCAGAAGTATACAATTTTGATTCTGGGGGATGCACATATCTGCACTGTAAGGAATTCTGCTCAAAATGGAACCCTAAATCCCATCTTGCAAGAGAAGGACATTCATTAAATCAAAGCCAAAATATCCAAAAGTTGTAATCTTTCCAATGACCATCCAATCAAGGGCCAACCAGTGGTAGAAAAATATTTTCATTAGTGGTAAAAGCTACAGGAAAATACTTCTAAATGAAGATCTGTACAATCTGTAAGGCTGATTATAAAGCTTGTAATAAAATTCTTGAATTATACAGCAAATACATTAGAGAATGTGTTAGTTTGTCTTACATGGCTCTGAAGACCTAAACTAAGAGAAGAAACAGTACTGGGAATTTTAAAATTATTTTTATATATAGGAAAGAGCTAGAGAAATGTAAGCAGCCTATACAGGCTTCATAATTTGAGACATTGTTAATTTTGCGTGGAGTTCAGACATTATTCAGCTGATTTGTCTTAATTCTGTAAACTATTATTTTTTAATGCAACCAAATAAGGAAAAAAAAATTTAGATTAATTATATGTGATTTTTTTTTTTGCAGGCAGTTTGTGCTTTGGAGTGTGACATCTCAGTTAAACAAAGAGACTTGTGTAACATGTTCCTATATTATTAGAAAAGTCAATAATATTACAGACTGTTAAAATTATGTAGAAAACATACAGAACTTAATTGGTATATGGAAAATGCATGAAATGCTTTAATCTACTTAGAATGGATATGTTCTTAATTATAAAATTGTATTTATATAGAATCAATTAAGCAGAATCTTATGTAAGTTAACAAAGGTGCTAACAATTATTGATATTCAAGCTGAATTTCAGTCTATTTTTGAAACATTTTTAAATACTAATTTGGGTACACATTATCCCTTATAGTTACATAGTAAAATAACTTTCTTAAATAATTTCATTCCATAATCTCTCTTTTAGTTGATTTATTCAGCCATGATTCAGAGTGAATAACTGAGTGCCTTATCGAAAATACTTATTTATTAGAACTTACTCTCTTCCTAGTACCTGGGATCAAGCATTAATTCTTTTGGAGACAGAAAATCTACTCAGTGTATTTAAAAGCATAGAAAGCTTTAGGTTTTTAGACAGCTGGAAAGTAAACATGATTTAAAGATAGCACAACTAAATATTTTAAAAATATGAATTTGAATTTAAAAATCATCAAATGTCTTCCTGAAGCATACTTTTGTTATTTCTTCTTCCCCATTGGATGCCAATAGGTTTTATTTAACATAAATAAATGTTACCTGGCTTTTTCATCTTTCATTGCTTCAGGCCTCAAAGTTTTTGTTCAATACAAGGCTCACTCTATTTGTTTAATTGCAGGGATTTTAATTGCATCAGACTTATATCTGCCAAGAATGATTCAGCTGAAGGGTATTTCTTGGTAACTAGATGCTATTGGTACATGCAGCCTGAGTTTGCTGGGATTCATTTTGTTTGACTCAAATTGTATGGTAGTCAAGGAGAACAGTCTAGAATTTAAGGCTTCAAAGTCAGTCAGTGAACAGAAATGTCAAATAGCATGTCCTGATTGTGTTTTCTCTTAGCCTAATATAAATATTTAAGATAGATAGGTGTTGTGGTTTACCTCAGGTGGCAGCTAAAACAACCACACAGCTGTTTGCTCCCTCCCTCCCCAGTGGAATGGGGAAGAAAGTGGGGGGGGGGAAAGAAAAAAAGGAAAGCTCATGGGTTGAAATGAAGGCAGTAGATGATGGCAATAACAAGAGTAGTAGAATACACCAAACAATTGGTGCACAGCACAATTGCTCACTACTTGAAGTGGATGTTCAGCTAGTTACTGAATTGCCTCACCTCCCAGCCAAGTTTCCAGTTATATATGGAGTTTGGCATTATATGATATGGAACATGTCATTGGCTAGTTTGGGTCATCTGTCCTGCCTGTGTCTCCTCCCAGCTTCTTGGACATCCCCAAACTTCTTGTCAGCAGACCAGTCCTTGACTGTTTGATAACAACAAACAACATCAGTGTGCCATCAACATAATTCTCATCCTAAATCTGAAACACAGCACTACTGTGCTGGTAAGAAAATTAATTCTATCCATGCCAACACTGGGACAGTGGGTAAACTGTTTACATGAGGATTAGGAAGACTCTAACTGATAAACTGAGGATGGCCATCTCAGTGGTATGCTCCATGTAGAATATTCCCCAATATTTTAGGATGAGTATAAATTTTCATTATTCCCTAGGTATTTGCTTAATTGTTGCATTTTTCATCCTTCCTTCTGAAGGAACAAATAGCATTCTCCCACCACTTTTTTACTTCAAATCATTTCAGCTTATTTTTCAACTCTACACTTTCTCAGTTTCTTAGGAAAATCTCAGCGATCAATTTTTTCCCTAAGTTTTCTAGGTTTTATCAGTGCACGGGAAAAATTTCTGAATGTGGAACATTCAGGGAAAAAATTACATCCTTTAAATCAAAAGGATGTGAACAAGAAATTATTCTTCAGGGACACTTTTCATCAGTCATCTATAAAGTATAAAAAAGCAATGCTACTCTGGCAAGAAAGCCTTGGTGTCACCAGCCACAAAAGAATATGTTGATGAAAGGACTAAGAATTACTTTTATGGTGCTGACAATTAATTATGTATGATATGAATGTGGGAGGAAGATCACATGAAAGGGTATCAGTATTGTCACATGGAGGCCATCAGTTACTCCACAGAACAATTCCAGAAAAATTATATTGAAGTACTTGCAGAGCCACATCTTTGAACCTAATAGCCTATGACTAAAGTAAAAGTAGTGACACCTCCATGACACATTAATTAGACCATAATCTATTTGCTGTTATATTCTTGCTACCAGAAACAGTCAAGAAAAGGCTATTAAAGCTTTTACAGCACTGTTTCAGCCAATATAAGATGGTGAGGAAAAGAATAACTTTGATCCTAATAAGCATAAAAATTAATTCTATTAAGAGAGAAAGAAGGATTCTCAGTAACAATACGAAATCATGACTTTTTTATTGTGGATACAATTTCTCATAAGTTGCACTAGGAACTTATCTGCCTTGAATAAATTCTAAGCCAACTTTAACAAAAAAACCTGCAAACTGAATGTAATGGTATTTTCTTCTATTCCTTGTTAACAGTTGTGCATGAAAAGGTGCAGGGACTTCACAGTTAAAATATATGCCTTGTAAATAATTACCTCATTATCTCATTATATTGGTGAGTCCCAGTAAAGGATTTTTGCATCCAAACAGGTAGAACCTAGGATCAGGAATCATTTTATAGCTATGCAGAAGATGACTTAGATGTCCTAGTGGGAATCAAAGAAGTCATATTGGTGAGCAGCATGCAGAAAAGCACCTACAGCTAACCAAAAGGGTAAGGAACACAGCATGACATATCTTACATTTAATATTCACATTCTACACTTTGGGCTGCAAAAAGACTTTTCTGCTGCCTTGGTACCCAGAACACAGGCTTTTTGAAGGCTGTCTTCAGTATTAGAAACTACAGGAACTTCAGTATTAGGATTAGATTTTAGTCACAAAGTTTTAATGATCTAGATTCTAACAGACAGCATGATCTTTGAGACTATGACAAATTTTACTTTAACGGTGCTGAGTGTCGTTTTTTACTAGGGTCATTTGCAGTGATCCAATCATTAATGGTAGGAAAAGAGATGGAAGGATCTTCAAAACAGAGTTAGAGGATGGGTCAAGGGAGAGCTTTGTTTGGTGATGACCCAGTGGCAAGGATTAAAAGATTGTTGGCATTCCATTTGATACCATATTCCTCTCAGACTGTATGTAAAACTTGATAATTTAATTCAATAAAATAATTATATGTAATTCAGTGGAAACTCACCACTGGATTTTATAAATATTCAGACCACTTTTATAAGATAATAATTTAGAAAAGGTAATAAAATACCTTTTACAGACTCTGTCATTGTAGAGTTGATGATAAAGAGGAAATGAACACAGAAATCAGTGCTGTAGAAGGGATGGTCTACTCGGAGATCTTTGTAGTCTTGCTGGTACCACCCTGTCAATGACAGCCTTGTTGTCTGAAAGAAGTAGAGATGTTCATGTGGTTATCTGAGGGAGGCAGGGAGACGTCCAGTATATGCTATATTATATATATACATTATATGGCTGAGGCAGGAATATTAAAATTTGGGTGAAAGCTCATTTAGTACTTCAAGCAATAATAATGTCCACAAAAATGACTCAGCAAGTATGACATGACACTGCTAATATGAAATTTTGTGATATTGCTCTCAGGTTAAAAAGGAGTTTGAGACTGAAAGGACATATTCCTTTCAGCTAAAGTTTGAAATGTCAAGTAAATAGCTCTGCTTTGTATCATTCAAAGCTGGCAATAACTCCATAACTACTGGAGCAGTGCATGCATTCGACATCATTAACAGATGCCTGGAGCCAGCAGCTACTATCAAGTTGAATAGCAAGCTCAGAGGAAGTGATTCAACATGGGGGGCACAGTTTTTGTTTAAATGTTAGGTCAAATACTTTGAATAGGATTACTATCTTTCAGTGTTCCCATTAGAGATGAATATTTCAGGAGTTGTTTGAACTTGTTTTAGAATTAGGGGAGAGAAATTGGCACTTCCAGATTAGAATTAATCTGGAAATGAAACCATTCTATGATTCTATGATTTTTAGAACAAGATTAATTGTGCCCTATAGACACATTTTTAAACTGACTGCAGAGGCCAGATAAAAGTTGCCCTAAGTGTTCAGGGCAGTTATAAGAGCAGAGAGATCTGTAGATCTCCCAATCAACATTTGAAAAAGATATCTCTGGTTGTTCATATCTATAAAAACATCAATATTAGACATGACTTCAATTATTTTCTATTAGACATAAGAGCAAATATGAATAAATAGGACATTAAAGGGTATGAGAGCAAAGCTCTGAAGACGCACGATACCACTGAGGATAGTGGAGCTTTTCCCATAGCTCTGACAATACACAAATATGCCAGAATATGGTTTGATATAATAAAGGCTCAAAAATATAATCACGCCAGGCTTATGATTTAGTCAAAACAGAAATTTAATTAACTGAATTGGAGGCAAAAGTCAAAATTCTTCATTTTGTTTAACTGCAAGAGATTCCTTATAACAAAGTCATATTTTTAGTACATAGCAGAGGTTAATATCTGAGCTAATTGTCTATATATCCTTTATGGTCTGCACTTATAAAGTGGAACTTCTGTAGTAATATTAGTCTCGTCCTCAAGTACAGCTCTAAATTAAGCTATTAGCTACCTTGGGAGACAACCTGATTTTGTCAGATGTCTGTAATTCACAGATGAAGTGAATAGCAGTCAGAAGTATCACAAGAAAAATACATCCTTATAAAAAGTTCCTTCAATTTACTTTTTAAATTTTCTTTCAAAACCTTTGTTATTATAGGTATAATAAAATTAAAACCATACATATATCAAGCATTTCTCTGTTCTGTGGAACCATTATTGGCAAGACTGTGATGATCAAATCCCTTTACTAGTTCTGTGAAATTCCATACAATACAGAAGTCACTCTTAATAAAGTCAGTCTGAACCTCATCTTCACAAATGATGAATTAATGAAATCACACATACATGAAAAAACCCTTTTCCCCAATTTTTCTCATTGCTATAGATAACAGTTTATACAAGTTAAATTTCAATAAAGACAGTGTTGCAGAGCAAAGACAAAAATCCAGTGAATTCCCATACAGTAGGAGATAAGACAAATTCAGGCATTACCACCTGCTTCTGCTGACTCAATACAGATCTGAATGTCATTTCCTCTACCTTAGCTATCCACTATTTAATACTGGTTCATGTCTGTCTGGTGCTTATTATTCAGGAACAGACATTTGCTTCTTGAGAATTTTGTGGTGAAGTAGGCAAACACGTAAAGGTTAGAGAATAGGGATCTGATGTACTCACATCTAATATTAAACTTTTAATATCAGTGGTTTGACTAACGTTAATTCCTTTGTAGGCAGCCCACTGCAAGAATAGGTCTATGAGGGATGTTTAATGAGGAGTAGGTATGAGTCTCACAGCTAAGACCTGGAAGTTGTACTATGTAAATGAGCTGTGCATAAGAGGACAGTGAAATAATGACTATGGGAAAAATGGACAAATGAACTACAGGGATGAGTACTGTGAGTGGGAGTATATAAGAAAATTAAGAGAGAAAATAATGTAGGAAGAACAAAATTATTTATAACATTGAAAAGAAATACATTTTTATGTGAAAATGTTACAAATCTATGAGGTGTTCAGAGACTGTGGTAATGCTACCACATAAAGTTACACTGTGTGTAGACTGAGAACTTCATAATTGTTTTCATGGTTATGCTTCTCTGGGCTTGTTGAAATGGACCTTTGATGGGCTGATTACTCTTCTATGATGGCCTTGGAGTAAGTGGGTCAAGGTGGGCAAGGTTTCCCATGTGGGGAAACCCAGAAATCTCTTTGGGTCGCTGTTGCTTCGGATGACATTTTGTCAGGAAATCTAACAGCTCCCTAGGACTGTGTCTAGTCAGTATTTGAATGTGTCCAAGGATGCACAGTCTCCCTGGGAAAACTGTTGTAATGTTTGACTATCTTCACAGCAGTTTAATTCTGGAATTTAAACAGATTTTTCTGTGTTTGTGTTGCTGTCCTTGATCTCTTGTCCTTCGCTAGGCAACACTGAGAGGAGTATGGCCCCAACTTCTTCATGTCTCCCCATCAGGTATTCATACGCTTTGATAAGATCTCTCTTGAGCCTTCTCTTCTCCAAGTTGAACAATCCCAGCTCTTTCAATTTCTTCCTCCTATTCAGATTCTTCAGTCCCTTCCTCATCTTTGAGACCCTCTGCTGTACTCACTTTAGTATGTTCATGCCTCTCATGGGTGGGGAAATCCAGAACTGGACACAGGTTTCCAGATGACTCTTACCACTGCTGAGCAGATGGGAAGGGTCACTTTGTTGGTAATATTCCTGAGATGATGAGAGGCAGCAGAAACTCTTTCTTTTCTAGTAGCAGTACACAAGAGAAACCCAAAACTGGTTTCTAAGGAAAGCAAAATTGTGCACAAACATCCCCATAGATGTGTCCTCGATGATGCCATAGACCATACAAGATGAGTACACCAGTAAAAAGAACCCCTGTCACTTTAAATAGAATAGGTATAAACTGCAGATCCTCACAGTGATTGAGCAAACTGGATTATTTTTACATGTTTTTTAGCATTCTTGGCAGATTCTTAGCTGCTACTCCCCTCTAGCTATGACATACCTGCAGATTTGAGATCTTAATTCCCAGGAACTAGGCAGTCTTTTTACACTAGAGTCTTTTATCCAGATGCACCAGAGTGTTTATTGCTCTAAAGTGCGGAAAATACATTTTTACTTGTTCTTTATTGTGCTACATGTTATGATTTTTCTTCTGCCTGATTTTATACTGTAGCACACACTTCATCTGCATCCTCTTAGACCATGCCGGATAGCTGCTGAGTTTGTGATGAGCAAGTGGCCTCCAAAGATCCCTATAGTGATGTTATTCATTACCTTTGAGTTTTGACCCACTCATTATTTGTCTATTTAATTCCATATTATTTCTCATATGTACAAAGTTGTAATTGCATTATTGGACCACTTGGAGCCTAAAAATTTCCTCCAGAGAAACATACTATTCTATTCTTGCTTTTCCCAAAGTATTACAGGTCTTGTATGAAAGGCACACTATTTGCAATGCCACAGTATCTTAAACCTAATTTTTGAACAAGAGCTTAAAATACCCACTATTCCTTTAATATGCAAATTCTCAATAGTGTTTACATATTTAACTCATTTTCTAGTTATCTATAGTACAGTTTGAAGTCAAAATTAAAATACGTATGTACAATAAAATGTATACGTATACGTTGACACATATATATACACACACTAGGAATACAGTGAAAATACATTCTTCCTTTCCTAATGTACAGTTTCCCTTTAAAACCCTTTTGCCACTGCAAAACTTGTTTATCTGATTTCTGAAAAGACTAGAGTTCAAGTAAGTATAAAACTCTGCTAAGCTGAGCAAACAGCAAAAAGGCACAGAAGGAGAAATAATGAACATCACTCTGATTTTTAAAGGTCTATAAAGAATTGGAACAGTGATTAATTAAGTTATGCATGTTTATTTGCTTGCTTGATATAAACACAGAGGAAGTTTGAAACACAGTCATATTCTCTTGTCATTATTTCACTTATTATTATTTCTTTAGTATACTATTTTGTACCTAAAGCATAAGCAATGGTTTAATATAGATGTTACACAGAAGTGTAAATGAAAATAACGTAATAACTTTTATGTATATTACAATAAATGCAGACTACATTGACTGAAAATTATAATTAATACAAGTGAATTCAGAACAAAGGCCAGTGTGATTCTGTAGGATATTTCAAAATTGCCAGGAATACACAGCTGTAAGATAAATGACAGTGAATCAGTAAATTCAGTGTGGCTGAATGACGAAGTCTGATAATAGTTATAACACTTTTATAGAATCATAGAATCACTTAGGTTGGAAAAGACCTTTAAGATCTTAGCCCTGCTGAGAAGGACCTGGGGATTCTGGTGGATGAGAAACTTAACATGAGCCAGCAGTGTGCTCTTGCAGCTCGCAAGGCCAATGGTATCCTGGGCTCCATCAGAAGAGGGGTCGCCATCAGGGACAGGGAGGTGATTGTCCCTCTCAACTCTGCCCTCGTGAGGCCCCACCTGGATCTGGGCCCCCAGTACAAGAAAGATGTAGAACTGTTGAAGAGCGTTCAGAGGAGGGCCACAAAGATGATTAGAGGGCTGGAGCACCTGCCCTACAAAGAGAGGCTGAGGGAGCTGGGCTTCTTCAGCCTGGAGAAGAGAAGGATGATTAGAGGGCTGGAGCACCTGCTCTACAAAGAGAGGCTGAGGGAGCTGGGCTTGTTCAGCCTGGAGAAGAGAAGGCTGTGGGGGGGCCTCATTGCAGCCTTCCAGTACCTGAAGGGAGCATACAAACAGGAGGGGAATCAACTTTTTTAAAGGGCAGATAATGGCAGGACAAGGGGGAATGGATTAAAGCTAAAGGAGGGAAGGTTTAGATTGAATATTAGGGGGAAGTTTTTTACAGAGAGAGTGGTGAGGTGCTGGAGCAGGCTGCCCAGAGAAGTAGTGGATGCCCCATCCCTGGAAGTGTTCAAGGCCAGGTTGGATGGGGCCCTGGGCAACCTTGTGTAGATCCAGGCCTGGAGGTTGGTGGTCCTGCCTGTGGCAGGGGGGTTGGAGCTCTATGATCCTTGGGGTCCCTTCCAACCCATGCCATTCTATGATTCTAGGATTCTATGATTCTATGATCTTGAGTTCAACTGTGAAAAATGCTGAGAATAGTGTATAAGTCTAGCTGCCTTCCTGAGAAGTAATTCATGTTTTTAAAAAGCAGTTTCAAGTGTAGAAGAACAACCTTGTGATGTGTTGATGAATTTGGTCTAGTGGTGATACAGGACAAATGAAATGAAATTATGCAGAAGGAAGGTAGGCATATGGCATAATCATATTAAACTTTGCATAGACTTGTGTACAATTTTAAGAGTAATACTGTGATTGGTAGCAAAAAAAGAATAAAACCATTCAACATTTGCTAAAACATTATGGAATCGCAGTGCACTGCAGCCATGCCTGCAGAGGAAGATATGAACATAGGACAGTAAACTTTGGTATGTATGAATGTGTTTGTAGACAAACATGAGTGACTTCTGTTTGAAATATGTTTTGACTATACAGGGGACTTTGTCCATTTTTGAAATCACAAGATAGGAATTCTGCAATAAATCATGGCATGTGTTTACTTAAAAATGTCCTTGTAGACTGCCTTACAAATTTAATTCTAAAACATGATAGTCCGTCTTAAAAAGACGACTGTTGAAATCTTTGCCTTTTGTTTTAACAGTGTCCCTAGAGAAATTAAAACAACCACACCAAATATTTCTTTTATCTTTTTCATCTTAGATAGTGCCTTAAAAGAAAAATCCATCTAGCTATTCATTTGTAGAGACAGTTTCTTTCGATGTAGTGCCCTGTAATTAATGGGTTCAAAACTAATCAGAGACATAAAAGATTTTAATGACAAGTTAAATAGAAAGTAGAATGAAAGAAAGGTACAATAATCATCCTTAAATGGGTTTATATTCATTTCAAGAGAGAGCTTTAATAGATGGATTAGCTTAATTGATAAAGGTGTGATCATTTTTTGCACATTTTGGGTCTAATTTAAGAAGATGAGTCTTGGAAACATAGCTGTTAATCAACTCTGTTGGGCATTTATGAGTAATCTTACCTGTCTGTCTCTAAGGACTACATTTAGAAAGTGATCTTTTAGAATCTTTTAGATCATTTAGAAGTGATCTTCATTTAAACCATTGTAGCAGCATGTTAGCTGAAGCACTCTAATGGCTCGTGCTTGAGGGTTTGTGACACTAAATGACAAATGGGAACCATGCTATGCAATGAAGCAAAGATGAGAGTAGCTGCCAAATTTGTGACAACATGTGATAATGCATACACCACTCTTGCTTATAGATCCTGAAATAATTTCTGTAACATCTGGCAGTAAAGTGGACTAGATTTATCAATTTACTCTGTTGGAGAAATCTGCTACATTCAGTGGCATAAATAGCGATAAAGATTTATTTTCAGCATTTTTAAAAATCAATTTTCTCTTAATAATTTTGGCTATGGTTCACTGATTTATATTTTTTTTTAGTTCTTTGCTGCCATGCTGACACTTAAAGGGGCCAAAATTTCCTACTCATTCAAGCTGAATGCCACTTACTCATGTAAGTAGCTCAATAATATGCATTTGAGTTTGTTGCTAGTAAATCTTTTTTGTTCAGTATATGGGATTATTTATTTTTGGCCAGACTTGAACCTACATTGTGTATTAGCTACTATGATAACTTGCAAGACTAAGTACAAGTCTTTCTGAGCTTAAGTAAATGATGCCAAACTTTTACTAATGAATGGACTTACTGTCAAGAATCTTAAACTCAAATTATTATCCATTCTTTATATAAGTTGGATTCTCAAACCACTATAGGGAACAGCACCTTGGCAGAAGATCATGTTTGCTAAAATGACAAGAACATATTACTGGAACAAAATAATATGATGTTCATTTTAGCAATGTGGACAAAGTAATACTTTTGGGTATCTCATATTTTACATATTCTCAAGAATAAGTAAAGGGAGAGATTGTTGAGGTTTTTCATTCCTTAAAAATAACCAAACATAAGTTACTTTGGTTTAATATCTGAAGTGACAATCAAAAGACAAAATACCGTAAATAAGAAGTCGAACTAGTTCTGGCTCAAAGAATCTGTCTTCCATACCTCATACTTGATATTACCTTAGAGACACTCTCCAGCCTGCCAATGCTGCAACACATCTCTACTCCAGTCTGTTATTTCAGTAATTATCACTGCATACAAATGTAATACTGCAAAAGAAGAGGCTTTTTCTCCAAGGAATTCTAATAAGGAGACCATGGATAGCACATGGAAATATAATTCTTTTAGAAACTAAGCTGGATGAAGAGGTGGATGCATCCTCAGCATATGTTCATCTGTGTCTTTCTGCTGTATGACATCATAAAGGAATATATCCTTGCACCTATCTTCCTCTAGTTAACTCGTCTGCATGCAAAAATGAGGTAGTATTCATATAGCAGCTGGCAATTTTCAATACAAATTCCCCAGACAGGAACATATACAGAAGTGTTAGGGACTGAACACCTCATTTTCTCCCTTTAGTTTTCTGAAAATATATGATACAATAATGGTATGGACAAGATTTGATCATCTGAGGCATTGATCATCTGAATAAGTGAGTAGCCTCCAACATTGCATTTTGGGGTCTTTTAATGTTTCAAACTGGGTTATAAATGCTACGCATATGCAATTCCAGAAAAATTTCTAAGGTATAAGAGTTCAGTATATTCATCCCTCACAATAAATTCAGGAAAATCATCCAATCAGAATTCTTACTTTTTTCTAAAAAAAAAAGGCTCAAGGCATCAAATTCTTTACTCAAAAATTCTATACATGAAATAAACACATACCTCAGCTGAGTTATAGGTAATACCTCCTTGCAAGGTATTTGTACTTTAAAAAAATTTAAAAACTTTTTGGTAAAAGTTCTGGTTCTATTCCAGATGGTGACAAGTTTTCAGTACAGTGGAATTTCATAATCATCTCCTTATGCTGCCTGGGTAATATAGCTATTACCCTGATTTGACATGTGTCAAAATATCCCTATAGTCTCTGTCATGCTGGTTAATACACCTCAGATGACAAGCTGCCTTAGGTCCTCAACAGTATGAGTGAGGAATATTAAGTGAAAACCATGTCAACTCCCGGTTTTATAAAGGTTAAGACATGACTTTTTAATATACTTATATTACATCATCACAGTTAAAATCTAGTGTTGCTTAATATTATTTAATAATAGTGATAATGATAATTTGTATGTTCATAAGGTTTGAAAATCTAAAACCTTTCAAAATATTTTACAGTCAGTATTTTTAGGAACCACTTTTCCCAAGATCAAAATTTGACTATACACTAGGGTTCTACTTTTCACTTGAAATGTTAGCAACAAAACCGGTATTTTAGAGAGAAAAAAGAACAAAATTAACTGTTAACAAATTATATTATTTCTGAATATCATAGCAAGAATTTTCCATATGTGTTAAGTTTGAGGTAAAAACCATAAAAAATTAGTCATAACTGGACATTTTGTATCCACACCATAAAATAAGTTACGATGTGGCTGACTGGCCTCAGCAAATCCTGAAAGATTTGCCTTCTGTAAAGCAACATTTTCCTGCAAAAAAATGGCATAAATGATCAATTTCCATGAGTACAACAAAAAAAATCTGTGTTTTCACAAATTGATACAAGAGGCTATTACCTCTCCCCAGCTCCCCCCATGAGATTTTTGTGAAACTAGCTTTTGGGATTGCTGAAAACAAGAATAAATAGGACTTTTATCAGTAAAACTGTGTTATCCAATATATATAAAATTATCTTTAAATAACTACTTATTGTAGGCTTCAGAAGTGACTTAACTTTCCAGAACTCATTGAGTATGATAGATTAGGACAACGATATTATGACCTAACAGCTGGACTCTCTGCATGAAACAATTATTGCCAGTGAGGAAAGATGTGAGCAATTGGGTACAAGCCTAATGGAGACAGAAGGGAACCTTTTCAACCCAGAGTTAATAATAGAGAGATATGATTTAATTATTTCTAAACTGAGCAAAGCCAATAAATCTTCTAAATCTAAACTAGACTTGATTAAAAAATGAACTACCGAAAAAACCAGTATTTAAATATGGAGGTTTTGATTCAAAGTTTTTCCAGAGATAAGACACTTCATATTAAAATGAATGGCAAAAGTATTTAGAATTCTTTTTCATTATTCTTCAAATCCAAGCCATTTTTCCCTATTAAAAAGTGAAGTTCTGTGTTCCCTCCTGGTGCAAAGAGCAAACTCTGTTTTGAAATGCCATCCTTCCATTTAGCCCAGTAAGAAATATGACCAAAATAATGAAAGAATCAGAGAAAAATCTCAAAATAGTGCTTAATTATGCAGTCACAATTTTTACCCATGCATCCTCATGACCAATTTCTCACTCTTGTGAGTGGATTTGGACAGCTAATCCTATTAAAAAAACAAAACAAAACAAACTTTCCTGATAGCAAAGGAGAAAAAAACAATCCCAGAAATTTAAACAATAAAGTGCAGGGCCTTATTCTTAATAAAAGCTGCTTCTTTAAGAAAGTACTTCCTGTGAATGATGCAAAATAGTAAAAGAAAGAATATGTTGGTGATAATAATAATAATTATAAAAATTCTGTTTCACATAATGGATATTCAGAAGTTTATCAAGTGATAGCATTAGAAAGCTGGTTGTATTGACAGCAGACTTGAAAAGTTTGAGACAAAAAAGAAAGTTATTTAAAAGAGACGTGCTACACAGATTCCTTGAAGTTATGTAAAACTGATTTGCTGCAAATTTTTTAATGCAAAAATCAATTAGTCTTAAAATAAACCCGAGAACTTTAAAAATTATTATCTTTTCTTATACACTTCTGGACAGATGTAATAAAATTTGAGCCAAAGAAGAAAGAAAAGCTTGATATTTGTGAGCCTTTAATGGGAATCCTTAATTTAGTTCCATGTCCCGAAATTTCGGTCTAGAATCCCTTCTCCCCAAGAATTTAATTTACCATGATCCACCACATTCCAGAAAATGCCACTCCTAGTCTTTGGTTTTGAACTCTTCTCTCTGTTAAGGGTCTTTCTAACTATGGGATTCCTGATCCATTAAAAGCCAACTAATTTCTTGTCTCTTTATCTGGATGAGATGAATACCCTCTGCGCAGGCCTGAGGATCACAGTAGATTGGAGGAAGAGGTCACTGAGCTTTAGAGCAGCTTTGCCCTTGGGAGGGACAAGCTGGAGGAGTGGATCAGCAGGAATGTCGTAAACATAAAGTCTTGAATCTAGGAAGAAATAACCCCAAGTTAGCAGTACAGCCTGAGGCCGGCCTGCCTGCCTGAAAAGTTGCCTTGCTAAAGAGTCCTGGCTGTGTTATGAGACTGTAAAGCCAAACAAGGTGATGAGACTACACCAGTTTTGGGTCCTCAGTAGAAAGACCTGCAAACGTGCAGTAGAGGATGGCTAGGGATCTAATGCAAAGGATATATGAAAAAAGGCTGGGTGAGCTGGGTTTATCCTTCAGAAGAAGAGAAGGCTTAGAGTGCATCTGTCTCCCATGTTTCACTACCAAAAGACACGTTATACAGAAGATGGATCCAGACTCTTCCCAGAGGCGCAGAGTGAAAGAACCAGGTCTGGTAACAAGTTGCAGCAAGTGAAAGTGCAGCAGTGCTTCATCATTGACCAGAGACAGTGTCTTGTATCTGTCCCTGAATTATTTCAAAACTTAGATTATGTAACTAGTTCAGTAGCACCTCTTCCTAAATCTTTCTCTCTGATCCGAAGGGACAAGGACTTCTGAGATAGGAGAAAGAAAAAAAAAAAAAAGAAAAAAAAAAAAGTTTGTTGAAGGAATGGAAGAACTTAGTACCTGTCCTTTTTTAATGCTGTGTGTACCTCTGTGTGTACTGTCAATTCACAGTCTTGTTCAGTTCAGAACAATCAACAGTCAAAGAGCCAGTAAAATTCACCATTTCCTTGACACAAACCCCACCTTATAGTATCATATATAGTGTTATTAATACATTTTAAAGATACTAAAATGAAGATACTGTGAAAGCAGTGAAATGTTAGTAGGCAAAAAAAGAAACAAACAAAAAAAAAGATGTTACACAAAACCACAGTTCAGCTGCTAAAAGTTTCTGGCTTTATCTGGGCATGCTGTAACTAATGAACAGTAAAGAAAGGCAGAAACTTAAAACAGAAGAAAAGAACTGACAGTTCTGTGAATACTGAGCACTGAAATTCAAAACATTATATACTCATTTCTCAGGATTTCCTTCTTTTCAATGTTTCATACACTTAACTTTTACCCTCTTGGAAAAAAAAAATAAAATTCTCTGGTCCCTGAAAAATAATTGCCTTTTTATAGAAAACCGAGAGCCAAATACGGAGAACATTAAGAATTTTTATAAAGTCAGTTGTATGGGTTAAATCTTCTAATGGAACTTGATGTATGTCCTGATTCTGGCCAGACCAGAGTTACCTCCCTAAGCAGCCAGCACAGGTGAGCAGTTAGCCCAGTTTAACCAAGTTAGCCCAAGCTGTTTCCACACCGCCTGACATCATTTCCCCATAAAAGCAGCTGACTAGGGAGGAGTATGGGCTTGGTGCTTCTAGGGTGATCTGAGTATGGCTGAGGAGGTGGGTGGCACTCTGCGATCTTTGGGTCTGTAAGGTACTCTGCCTTATCAGCCAGTGTGAGTGTAATTGACTGTTATTGTTCTACTTTTATGGTGCTTTTTTCAGCAAACTGTCCTTATCCCAACCCACAGAGACTCTGTCTCTTTCTTCTCAGGGAGTAGTGTGTAGTGGTCAGCCACTCTTTGGGGCTGAACCACAACAATGTTAGAGAGTTTATTTTGGAAGCTGGGATATAAATATGGTTATCATACATGAAAGCTGGAAGTGTAAGGCTATTGCTTCTCTGTTTAAAGCTTTTCAAGTCTTTTTTGTATGAATTGCAACAGAAGTCACAACTAGAGGGTTTTTTTGAGGATTGTAAAATAAATTTAGGAGTACATTTGCATGGCCACCAGTAGTGAGTCACCTGAATCACAATAGCAGCAAAGATTAGGCTGTGAATGCAGACACTGGGTGTGGATCAAATACATAGAACTATGTGGTGGGTGTTTGCCTCAGGCTGGCTGTTTGAAGTGGAAGGTGGCAACCAGAAGGATTAAAGGGTAACTATGGAGCTTCAAACAGACTGAAACTACAAACGAGTCAGCTGGAAGAGAAGTAGATAAAAAACACAAAAATTTATAAGAGGAGGAGAGACCTTGGAGTAGAAACAGCAGCAGCCAAAGTCTAGTTTGCCACTACCAGAAATTACCACATGGCATCACAGCCTTCCTGTGGACCACCATGAGATACCTGCACAAGGCTGAGCACTATGTGTTGGGGGCATGTGTGGGACACATCTTGGTGTGCCTGTGGGACTTTGCAATTTTGCACCAGTGCAAGCCTCAGCAGGCTGTGGGGAGTTTCAGGGACACATGCAAAGCTGGAGAACTCACATCTTCAGTTGGAGATGAAAGTGTATAGTGAGTCAAGGCTGGGGGGGAAATGCAGGAGAGGGGGTGCACATGTATCTCCACACATGGGAGGGCACGTATTTGCATGTCACTCTGTGTGTGATTAGAAGTAAGATCAGTTACAAGAAAGATCTGGTCAGTTTTTGAGATCACACAGAAAGCATCATAAAGTAGATGAAACCAACATCTATCCTCCATCACTATCATTACAGAATCATCTATGGTAAAAATAAAGACATATAAAATCTGACTATTATTTTCCATACTCAAGTGTATAATCACAAATAACTGCAGAATATTTTTTTCCTGTAGCCTTGAAGAACTGAAAATCAAGACAAACCCTGTGAAAATGTTAATTTTCCTTTCTGATGTATTCCATTCTCTAAAGTTGCTGCTAAGTATTTTCATTGTGATACTATAAGCAAATAAAATTGTGTAAATTAGCTGAGAATTGTTTCACTGGTTCATACAATGGAAATTAATTTCCTGGATTGATTTTAGATTCTCTTATCAGAATGGAAAGATTCTGAAATTCTTATAAAGTATATCTGATATATTTAGAAGAATAACAGTGACAATTGCATTTTTGTGAAGTTTAAAAAAAAATTGACCTTTTGATAATATTTTTGTTTCCATAAAGTTTGCAAAAACAATGAAGGGAAAACAAAATTATCTTTGCATTTGAAAAAAAAACCCAAACACCTGAAGGAAGCTTATGCTTTCCACATCAACCTCTGCCCTCCCCAACACACAGGGTTTTTTTTTTTAAAAAAAAAAAAGGTTGAAAAAAACTTTCATCTTTCTTTTTTGACCTGTTCTAAACATAACAAAGTAAGATGATCTACCAAAAAAATTAATTTAAAAGGTATCAAAACTGATAGCACTTGAAATTAATTTTTTAGTTATGAATGGTGACTTTTTGATGCTCTCATCTCTGAAGAGCACTGGCTATGAGTCAGCAGTGTGCCCTGGTGGCTAAGAGAGCCAATGGGATCCTGGGATGCATCAGGAAGAGTGTGTCCAGCAGATCAAAGGAGGTGATCCTCCTCTTCTACTCTGACTTGGTCAGGCCCCACCTGGAGTATTGTGTCCAGTTCTGGGCTCCCTGGTATAAAAAGACAGGGACCTCGTGGAGAGAGTCCAGAGAAGGGCTACGAAGATGATTAAGGGCCTGGAACATTTCCTGTATGAGGATAGGCTGAGTGTGCTGGGACTGTTCAGTCTAGAGAAAAGAAGACCAAGGGGGGACCTGTTGCAGAATGAATCCGCGGGAGGGATGTTGCAGAAGGTCCGCAGGAGGCTGTCGGAGTAAACGACAGAGTCCTTAAGGTGGTCGAAGCATTGTCCACCTTTATTGCTGTAGTCACACACATTTATACACTGTCCCGCGTTTACTCAAAATAGCAAGCTAATTGGTTACATTGGGAAGTACACGAGCCCCCCCTTAAGGATTATTGGCTAGCCAAGGGTCAGTGCGCGACGTCCACGCTCTTGCAGGAATGCTGTCTTATCTGGTTTTCCAGCTGCTTCTCCTATTTGCAGTTTTACTTTATCTCCTTGTAGCCTTGTCATAGAGACAGGGGCACCGTTTCCAGCCACGCAGCTAGGATTGCTATACTACAGCTGCAGCATCAATAATGCTCTCTACATCTCCCCCTTTTTCTTTTTGCACAATCCACGTTTGTGCAATAGCTCTATTAATTAACTGTTTAATAAGCCCAATTAGGCAATAGCCAAGAAACAGTATGGCAATTAAAGGGATCAAAGATGTAACCATCATTTTGAGAAGACTCATTTCCCAGCCGGGGAATCCCCATTGGCATGACCAATCTCCCAAAGGGTTGTCCTGGTTCGAAATCTTATGTAATTATATACCTTCATGGGAGGTTTCTCAATTGCTCCACAATTAGCTGAGGGTGAGAAGAGATAGGGGGGAAAAGCCATCTGATGCCAAAAGTAAGAAATCAACAGCAGCTCTGTTTTGCAAAGTAGCATGTCTCACACTATCTACATCAGTAAGCAGGTCACGAAGAGCAAGAGATGTAGCATTGGTTTGTTTACTCAGCCAACATCCCAAATTTGTTAATTTTTTCAGAGCAACTACTTGCAGTCACCCCTGGGGCTACTGCTGATTTGCCAGAGCCCAATTTTTGTGGACTCAACTGGGATAAATGTGATCAAGTTCAGAACTCCTTCAGTGAAACACACACAGAGCTTATATAGGTTTCTATATCAGTACACAAGTTAGATTACATTTCTATTGGTTAGATGCTCTGTTCACCTGCCTTACATGTGTCTCAATTGCTAATAAGGGGTTAAGACTAGTTAAGACTACACAGTCACTTTGTTCCTTTTTAAGGCAGTTTTTAAAATTCTCACAGTTTTTTGGATGTTATCTCATTCTCAAACTTCTGCTCTTCTCCTACTGCATTCCAATTGTGCCTTAACATCTTCGCTCAGCCCCTAGGCCTGATTTATGGGAGTCGAGTCATGTGACAATAAATCTGAGTGGGCCAAAAAACCACATTCCTCTCAAAATGCATTGCCACAGGGACCTAATTAATGTTTATAAATATCTTATGCATGGGATGCAGGGGGAATTGGCCAGCCCCTTTTCAGTGGTCTGTGGGGACAGGACAAGGGGCAATGGCTGCAAATTGGAGCACAGGAAGTTCCACACCAACATGCCGAAGAACTTTTTCACAGTGAGGGTGACAGAGCCCTGGAATAGGCTGCCCAGGGAGGTGGTGGAGTCTCTTTCTCTGGAGATATTCAAGACTGGACGCCTATCTGTGTAATATGAGCTAGGGAGCCTGCTTTGGCAGGGGGTTGGACCCGATGATCTCTTGAGGTCCCTTCCAACCCCTACGATTCTGTGATTCTGTGAATATTACATAGAGAATCTAGGCTTAGTAATACAGACATATCAGCTGATTTCGACACATTTTTCAATTTTGTCCAGTAGGACTTTTATTGGCCAGTATTAAATGATAAATAGGATCACACAGAACTATTCTAACCTTTTGTGACAGAAACATAGGTATTACACATCATCTAGTTTCTGTGATATTTTATCCTTGTATAAAATAATAAAAATATTTTAAGAAACCATATTTTTAATTAATCAGTGAATCTATAATAAATTTTTATTTATCAACATCTCAGTAATAATTTCCATATTTCATTATTTAAAAGAAACATGGACAAATGAAAAACAACAGAAAACTAACAAGGTATATTAAGTTGATACAGTACCAAATTATGTCCATTTATGTGACGCATGATTAATTACAGATTGTTCCAAGAAAATTGCTTCAAGAAAATTTTTCAAAACAAGCAACAATAAACTGGTCATATTTTATTGAGATGGAACACCACTGCTGGTTGTTTTTTAAGGGTTTTTTTGTTTGCTTTATTTAAACAAATGAGATAAAACCAGGGTGCAGACAGTATATCTGGTAGCACACTGAGATAAGACTTCTAGTTAGTTCTTTTTGTGCATAAGTAACATATTATTTGATCTATGTTAAGATCATTGCGTAGTCAATAACTGCTGAAAAGGCATTGGCAGGGGTGTGTGTGTGAGAGTGCTATGCTATACTGCATTGGTTTGCAAAGTGTAGAACTGGTACGGAATATTTCATTTGTTTGTTGTTTTTTTTCCTGGCAGAAAGTTATGCTCTCAAGATTGGTGTGCTACATACTAATTTTGTAAGGCCTCAGAACTAAGAATTTTCAGATTTGTTTAGACTTGTGTTAACTTGCCCGGAGTTTTATTTTACTTGTAGGAGTAGTTTTATAATTACAATTTCTTATTACCTAATTAGGTTTCTTTTTGCATTTTTTCTTAATGAGGTGTATGACCACAACATAATTTAAAAATTGATACCAGTACAAACTAACTTTTCTGTGTAGAAGGAAATATTTGTGTAGTGTCATCACACAGAGTAGAGGAATACAGGTATGGAACGAGAGCAAACTTTCAGAAGCAGGAACACAGGCACATGATGCAGCAGGAAGTAGACTAGGCATGGGGTAACAGTGGGGCACAGGAGGATCCATTTCTCCAAATCTGTGAACAGGTCACCAGTGTTCAGCTGCACAAATGACAGCTTGGGAGTTGGGCCAAGCCAGCTATAAGGGTAAGAGGGAACAAATAATATATATGCAGATTATTTCACACTCTGTATACAGAAAAATGAGGTTTAATGTGGCATTTTAGATCACTACAGAACAAACAAGGTCTGAAAAGAATCAGGATGTATAAGAAAGTATAAAAGTGGATTCTAGAGTATGGTGCAGGAAACCATCTGTATTAATGTCATACTCTCCTGATGAAGGAGTGGGAATGCTGTAAAGACCCCAGCCACTCTCATCTGAAACCAACAAACATAGAATGTATGGAAACATAAAGCTATAGAAAAGTACACACACTAGGCAGCTTGAGTATAACCATTTTAACCACATTGTTATTATTGAGGCTTTTCTTTACTGGAGTTTTCTTATCTCTTTTTTCTTTCCCTTTCTTTTAAATCTGATTTGGACTAAAAAAAATCTTCAGTTTGATTGCGAAGATTTTTTCTACACTTAATAAATTTCTGCCTTTGCATGTGTTTCCTTTTTCCTTTGGCAGGATTTTGAATGCAACAAATGAATACCACAATCTGAGAGAGTCCTTCAGGTCTGAATGGATCCAGTCACAAACAAGACAAGCACCGGGAAAAACCCTTTGCTATTCCACAGGTCAGATTTGAAAAGGAATATTCTAGTAAAACAAAATTTTCATGCCATTTCAGTATCATTTAAGAAATAACCTGTAACTGAAGTCTTACAGCAAAATTAAAACTTTACTCGTCAGAATATTGTCCTTCAGTGAAAACCTATGTCCACATTGCCCTGGAAACACCCACCAAACCATTCGGAGACAAGCCAAGACTGTCTGGTCAGAGCTCATTAATTCTGTATTTTTGGGTATAAGTGTCAGGAGCAATATGTGTCTATTTATATTTATCCTTATTTAACTGAAGTAACAAATAACGTTCTTACATTTGAAATAACTCACATTGACAAAGATGTAGGCCAAGATTCTCCTCACATACTTGCATGTGTCAATCAGAAGTAGGTCTATTTAAATACATGAAGTTACACCCATATAAACTTCCTGTAATTGCAAGGAGATAACATTTCCAGGGTTATGATAGTAGAAAGATGTTATGTGAAAATGACAAAATTAATTTTCTCCTCTTCTCCCTGGTGTAGTTTAGGGAAAGGTGGTGACAGCTCAGAGGTGGTAAAAGATGTGACAAGGGACACAGGCAGGAGGCGGGGGGAGGAGGAATGGCTGAACAACTCTCGGCGACTCTGCTGTCAGCCTGCAATGGTTTGAGCTATAAGTGGCAAAGTCAGGGGAGAAGTATTTGAAGGCCGTGTAGGGAAGAAAAGAGTAAAGAACATTGTTTAAGTAACCTAATTAAAAGGGAAGAAGTTGTTTCAGGATTTTTATGACAGAGGCCTGGCAGGTAGGGAGCCTCTTGGCCAAAAGGGACAGCTAACTGAAACAAAATATTTGAGTAGACAACAGAGCTTCCCAGACAGATACAGTCATCAACTGAAGTTTAGAGGCTTCTGTAAAGTATTTTAAAAATATTGTTTAAAAATAATCCAGCACAGTTTCCTTGAGAGATGGGGTCATGGCCCCTTCTAGCTTGCCCCAGTGTGGCCCAGCAGCAGTGGCAGCTGAGGTCAGGCTGGAAGCTGTTCCAGGCCCAGGCCAAGGGAAGTCTCAATCTCTGCATGTCATGTTGCATTTTAAGCATGGAACTTTTGCTTTTCGTGAAACATGGGGTTGGATCCACATCCCAGGTAAAGCTGCACACCAAAAAGTAGAGATACTACTTTGCAATGAGGCAGCTAAAGGGAACAAAACAATAAAACAGTCAAAAGAGTTGGGATTCACCCCTGATAGGGCCACAGACTTAAAGTGCTGGCTTAATCCTCAAATAACTTTTCATACCCGTGTTTGCCCAACACTAACAATTAATAAATTTAGGAGTAGAGAATCCCAGATCAGGTTGCTTACAGGGTAAAAGCGCATTCCAGTGGCAGGCATTTCTGCACAGCCTAAGCAGAAGCTGAGGAAGTTACGTTTTATGACTACAACTACTTATCTTGAACAATTATTTCGGGGGGTGGGGAGGGAAATGCCAAGGAGTGACTCTATAACGTATCAATTAATTAAACCGTAATGACATATAAAATTGATAGACTTTAATTTTGAAATGGCTTATTTTTGAACTGTGGTGGTTTAACCCTGGCTGGAGGCCAGATGCCCACCAAAGCCAGTCTATTACTCCCCTTCTAAGTTGGACAGGGGAGAAAATATATACTAAGAGGCTGAGGAATCAAGATAAGAAGGAGAGATCATTTTATCAGCAACGACATGGACGAAAACAGACTCAACACAGTACAGAAAAGAACTATTCTAATTTATTACACTACACTAAAAAGAACAGAGAAAAAAACCAGTCTGGAGTGTGACCAAATCTTAAACCAAATGCAATCAGATCTTAAAACACATTCCCCCCACCGCTCCCTTCTTAGCAGACTTTAATCAGAATCTTGCTCCCTTCTTCCCTCCTGTTCACAGTAAAGGTGGTGGAGGGACTGGGGAAAAATGGGGTTCTCAGTAGCACCTTCTCCCCACCCCTCCATTCTAAGCAGACTTCCCTTTAGCCATGATTTTACTTCCTTCATCCCCCCCTGCATGCAGTATGGGGAGAGCAGGGACTAGGAAAAATAATGGGATTCTCGGTTATTTCTTCATGAGCTGTTTTCCTTTTCCAGATCTTTACCTCCCCCGCCCCCACTCCCTTCTTAGCAGACTTCACCCTAGTCATGATTTCACTCCCTTCTTCCCCCCAGTCACAGCACAGGGGGGTAGGGACTGGGAGATGGAGGCTTTGGTCAGTTCCTCGCAAATTGGCTTCCTTCTGGGCTGGGGGCGGGCATTCATTCCACGCACCCTCCCCCTGCTGCACCATGGGATCCCACCCAAAAGAGGCAGTCCTCCACGAACTTTCTCAAAGGTAAGTTTCTTGCCCAAGGGCTTTGTCTCTTCAGCAGCTGCTCTGCCTGGATCCCTACTATGGCAGGCAGCAACAAATTACAATATCTCTCAGTCCCAATCCTCCATGGGGTCACCAGCCTCCCCCCAGCAAACCTGTTGCGGTGCAATTCTCTCTCTCACTCATCTCTGTAGGCTGCAAGTGCTGGCAGCTGCTTGCTTCAACCTAAGGGTCACAGTGTCTTCTTTATGTCTCCACCTGCTTCATCCAGCGTGGAACCGCTCCACGGGCTGCAGGTGGGGTCTCAGCCTTTTCCATGGGGTTTCTCCATGGGCTACAGGGGCATCTTCCTCTGCGGCACCTGGGGCACCTTCTCCTCCGCCCTCCCTGGCCTTGGTGTCTGCACAGCTCGTGACATCTTTTCACTCCCTTCTCCGGTGGCAAAATGCAGCTGCTTCCGGGTTATTTTCTCCTATATGTGATTCTCATTGGATTGGCCCTGGTCAACAATGAATCTGGCCTTGGATTGTTTACATTTTGGAGCTCCAGAGAATTCCAGCAGCTTCTCACAGCAGTCATTTTCTGCACCTCCTGTTCTTTACCAGCACCCAACCTCGCAAAACTGCGACATGAACTTTCAATATTTCTGATACAGTAAATGAAACACAGAGAATATATTAATTTATAAAAGTGTAGACTTTGAAAATACAAGTCTTTTTATTCTTTTAAGAACACTTTTTTTCCAGTGATCCAGAGGAACTTTGACCTTTTAAACTTTTCCCATTTCCTAATGAGCTGAAAAACGAAAACAACTGAAGTAAGTTTTTTCACTCTTTTCAGAGGGGAAGATGAACATAATCTGAAAGTTGGAATTACTTTTCAAAATGAGACCAGCATCCTTGCCAAAAAACATCCTAATTTAAGCAAATGATTGCATAAATCAAAATCAAAGTTCCTTTTAAAACTTGTTTTTCTTGAAAGCTGCTTTGGAGGAGTATTTTAAATTTGTTTAATTAAGAGTGAATAATCCAATTTAGAGTAATTACCAGGCCATATCAATTACGGTGTCATCCGGTACTGAAAAACAGATTTAACAAAGTCAGTGCTTTATATTATGTGGTATAGTTAATGCCTGCTTGCTTATAGTACAAATCTAAAACAAGCAAAAAATACCTGACAGAACCTGACCCATTGCGTTCTTCTGAGTAATTCAATAACTGAACCTTTTTTTGTAAAAAAGTCCTTCAGTTTACACATCCAACTTTTATTTAAGTTCTTACTTCATTTTACTTAGTTTGGTTAAAATACAAAGCATTACAGGAAGACACACAGCACTGATTTGTGAATAATGCTGTGACAAGTATTGGAACAGGCTGCTCAGGGATGCTGTGGAAGGACGTTGTAGAGAGGTGGGAAATAGCACAAAGCTGCACCAGGGCAGGTTCAGATTAGATGTTAGGAAAACATTTTTCACTGAAGGAGTCATCAGGACTTAGAACAGGCTGCCCAGGAAGGTGGTTGAGTCACTGTCTCTGGATGTGTTTAAAAGACAGCTAGGTGAGGTACTTAGGGATATGGTTTAGTATAGGATGGGAACGGTCGGGCTTAATGATCCTAAAGGTCTTTTCCAACCTTGTAATTCTGTGGAGGTATTCCAAAAATGTATAGACGTGGCACTTTAGTAAAGGGTTACTGGGCATAGTGGTGTTAGGTTGACTGTTGAACTCGATGATCTTAGAATTCTTTTACTACCTTAATAGTTACATAATTCCATGATTCTATACCTAAATTTTCCCTTTTACTGCTGAATTTTCTGTACAAATTATCCCTGACTAACTACAACAGAATTCGTACATATTTCAAGGAAACTGGGAAATAAAATTATATATTTCTTAGAAAATATATCTTTTTGACATAACCCATAGTGCCAAACTTGAATAAATAGCATACTCATTCAAATACAATGAATGATGGACTAAACTGAAATAGTTCACACATTGTAAGCTAAGATTGCATTGTACCCATGTTGTGTTGGTATGTCACCCCTCAGACGATGCCAGGGTGACAGAAGTAACTGTCAGTAAGGAAACAGCCAAGACACTGCAGCCCTGGTTGAGGATAAGTGTCTGCTTTATCTCTTCCTTCCGTCTTCCTGACAAGGATTCACTGACTCAAGATTGGCTACCACAGTCAGCTGTTCAGGAGAGCCATTCTTTGACAATAAAAAGAAAATGCTCTTCTTTTTTTCAAACGCTATGGTGGTGGCACAGGAATGCAAGAACCCATGATGAAAATCCCAGGAAATCTAGATGAATTCTATTTCAAAATTATTCTTGTCTTTTATGTTTGCAACTTCTTACTTCAAAATAAGGAAGATAGAGATTTTACAAGTGAATATCTATTTATTATGCATAGAGAGAAATGCACCTTTGTATAGATAATTTGATTTGGACCAGCACTTCAGTAATAGGTACCAAATGATCTGGATAAAGACTGTTGGCTGCCTATTTTCCGTACAGTTAACAGCTGGTGGAGGAGAACATTTTGCAGAAATTGGGAATGCTCAGCTTGTGCAGAATAAGAGAAATTTTTAGCTGGACAGGAAGAGATAATTTTCAACAACCATAAGGTTAGGACTGAAATAAATGTTTTGCCTTTGTAAAGGAAACTATATCTGGCACCCCACTCCCTGCAGAAATGAGGGTAGTCAAGAGCACACTGCTCCCTTACCTTTCTGGGCTGGTTTCTCCTTTCTCAGTCAGAGACTTCACTGCTTTTAAGCACAGATAGAGCCCTGACCTACCTGCTCTGCTGTTCTCTGAATTGTAGCATGTGAAACGATTTTCTTGCACCTCCAGACCGTCATTCACTCTCTGTGATCCACAGGCCTGAAATGCACTTGGATTTAACACAGATAGACAGAAGATAGTGGGTAAAGAATATGGGCTCAAGAAAATTTACTTGACATATTTAAATCCCAGGTCTATATCAAATCAATGTTTGTGAGCTGGACTGGTCAGTTCTGGTGGAATCTGTTAAATGGCTGCTGAAAAGTGAGTGAGCTTCAGCATGATTCAAAATCTGAGAAAAAATTATTTCCTATGATGCTTTCTTTTTTTAGATAAAAAAGACTAGCAAAATGTATAAGAAGACTGTTGTGCCTTATTTGTAAAAAAATATGGTTAAAAAATGGGGTGCTACTGAACTGTATCTAACCTCATAGCTTTAAAAAAGCATGTCACAGCGAAAGCATTAGTAGGAAAGGACAATCAGTTTGACTTGTACTATAAAAGCTGCAAAGGAGGGTTACTTTTTATTACAAAAGACTCCTTATTTCAATTATTGAATCTAACTAATGAGCAGAATGCTTAACAGCAAACAGACTAATTGCCTTTATAAGGGCTCTTCAAAGATAAAGGAAAAAATCATAAACCTGCAAAGGTATTGTTGTCATGCTAAGTATATTTTATTTCTTCTGTGAAATAACAGAAGACAAGACTATGACATTGTCGATAACACTATATATAATGTTTAGTTACATCAACAAAAATAGGACAAAATTGAGTATAAATGAAAAGAATTATAATTAAGAATTATCACATTTAAGCAATCCACATGATGTCTATGCTTTTTGCATCAAAGAATAACATTAATTTTCATTCCATCAAGCAAAAAAATTAAAGAAATAAAGAAAAATATTAGCTTGCTTTTAGTTTCATTGATCCATCACTGAAAGCAGTGGAAACTGATAAGCTCTAATTTGCTTATATAGGGTTATGTAACAAATATTGAGGAACTTGAAAACTATGCATATAGACCACTTTTGCCGAAGGGAAAAGTTTACTGTAAAAGATGCCCACTGTAAATAAATGTGATAGAGTCAGGAAGGCAATAGGTCCAGGTTAGCCTTTCGCAGGAGTGGGAGAGAAAGCTGCTTGTAAATCTTGCTGGGTAATCATAACTATGAGCGGTTAGAGAGTCCATCTGCTTGCAATTAGTGCTCTAAATCTGCTTCTGAGGACCTGATTAGTGAACACCTTCCTTTGCCCAAGACCTTAACCAAGCCTATGAAAATTCTTGCCATGAAGAGATAGTTAATCGATTAGAAAGGGCAGAGAAAGATCAAAGAAAAAAATGAAAGTCAATTACAGCACAACTATCAAGCTTCCTTTCAAAATAGTTATGCCAATGCATTGCCATTTTAATGTAAATTGTATCAGAACAGTGTTCTTTGTGGAGACAGGGAATACCTACCTGTATTGAGCCTTCAGGAGAACATTGTTCATTTTGTGAAAGGTATTACAAATTGCAGCAGCCCTTAATAGAAGGGATTTTTTTATCTGACAAACTAAAAGGTTTCTCTGGTCCTGCTTCTTTAGGTCCTAGAGCGTGCTTAGAGAAGGGAAACCAGGCTGGTGAAAGGGGCTGGAGAGCAAACCCAATGAGGAGCAGCTGAAGGAACTGTGGTTATTTAGCCTGGAGAAGAGGATGCTGAAGGGGGAGTCTTATCACTTCCTACAATTACCTGAAAGGAGGTTGTAGAGAGATGGATGTTGGTCTCTTCACTCAAGCAACAGGTGATAGGACGAGGGGGAATGGCCTCAAGCTGCACCAGGGCAGGTTCAGATTAGACATTAGGAAAAAGTTCTTCACCAAAAGGGTTATCAGGCATTGGAACAGGCTGGCCTGTGGTGGTTGAGTCACCAGCCCTATGCCACGCATAGACCAGAGCCTTCTTCCCATTCCACTAGTCAAGTTTCCTTTCCACTAGGCATTGTTTTATTTTGTGAATAAATTTTATTTATTTTGTGTTACCTTGACGCTGTTAAGTAACTGTAAGTCTATAACTTATAAGAAATATATTTCCATTATTTAAAATCAAGACTTTTAAAAACATTTATTCTTATTGGTTTAGGGTCTTATGGTACTAAATAGAAAAAAAGGAAAATTTAGTTACACATTCTCAATTGTTTGCACTTCTCTTGGCTCAAGAGATAGCAAACCATTAATTTTCTTTTTCCATTTTCCTTTCCATTCAGTGTCAATGTGGGAGTGAGACATAAGTGTTTTAAAACTGTGGCCAGTGGTTTTGATGACACTACTAATTTGTGAAGGTAAAACATCACAAGTAGGCCTGGTTTTAAATAAATTTGTTCAGACCTTTCTGGAGATTTCCATAAGTTATCTAAAACTATAAACTTACAGGTAAAGAAGATGGAATCATTAGTCAATTTCTGAAGTCCTTGTGTGAATGGGTATATTTTTCAAAACTACCACTCATGATATCTAAAAGTCAATTTGAACTCTCAAAAACTTTCCCATCTATCTGTAATATTGTATTTCTCTGTCATTGCTATGGCAGCCCAGGATAGAAATTTTTGTCTCTATAGAATTCTTTTGTTTGCTGCATCTGCTTATATTGACAAAAGTTTATCTTCTTGTTTCTGGGTTGGTTTGTTTTTGGTTTTTTATCAATTATTTTTTCTAATATTTTTTCACTAATAAGTAACGTTTTATTATGCAGATTTCAAGTACTATACATCATAATTACTTGTGATATTTTGCTTGGAATGAATGAAATATTCATTTGGTAATTATTTACAAGTTTTTACTGGTGCAGCATGCTGGACTTTTTACTTTTACGAAACTTGGAACCACAAATGTGAAACATGAATTCTAGGATTTCTGAGAAAAAAGCAAAGTTGGGAAACTGCATTTTTCAAGTAGGTCTCATGACAAGCTGCAGGAGCCAGAGCCTACTTCAATGACTCACCTTACAGTGCTAGACCCGTACATGATGTAAAGAGCTCAGTGACACTGAGTGAAAGAGAAGGTTAATGTGAAAAGAATGTGAATTTGAACTTGCTGTTTTTGACTTTGAAATTAGACAGGTGCACTTTCCACTTCAGACAGTGAGCTTTGTGTATATATCTAGGGCTCCATGGCATAGTAGTGCTCTGTCTTAGTTGCTTTGACCATGTCGATCCTGTTGTAGATATTGTTCTAAGAAGAAAGAGTTGGTTATCAGTGCAGAAGCAGCTTGAACATTCATTTTGAGAAAGAGCAATGACAGCTCACAATCACAACTTGACTTGTTTTGTAATAGTTATCATTAAAGTGGTAGCACAGTGCTATTGGAAATAGCCAGTTTCTAAAATTAAAGAATGGTTATTGCTGACCTTAGTCACAACAAGCTAAAGGCAAAGGGCACTGTGATTCCCCATTTACAGAGGTCTTTTGCCCTGCTGCATCAAAGAGTTAAAAGGTTCATCACATCTACGACAAAATTAGCAAACATCAGCTGATTTTTGCACATAAATGGCGAGTAGTACATCTGACTGCTCAGTGACTGATGGAAATGGTTCTCAGTGCAAAGACATTTCTTATTATGTCAAGCAGGTGCAGTTAGGATTATTCTCAATGCAGAGTTTGGATCTGGACACACCACCTTCTGTCATCTGTCCTTGTACATGCACCAGTGCATTGTGCTAAGTTGAGTTAGTCGGGGTTCAGGAGCTCTTCTATTTGTGCTGTGTTTAGAGTGTTGTGATTATTGTTGCCCAAATGAATGAAAGGCAACAAAATCATAAGCATGGAAAAATATATTTGCTTTTGAATATCAGCCACTAATAGTTCTAATATTAACAACTGTTTATACTTTTAATATTTTAATATATGTTAATTAAAGCATTTTATATTATGGTCACTAGTGATTTAATATTCCCATCTGAGCCACATAAAAGTTGTGAGAGAAGCTTGGAAAACACATTTTAATAGTTTCAATAATTAGCTCAAGAGATAAAACAGTCATTTGCCAAAATAAAAGGAAACATATTACTTAGGTAGTACCTGGAAGGTACTAACAGGTTACACCTTGTACCTGGAAATGATGCAGGAAAGGCTTGATCACTTTTTTTTTTTTTTTTTAATTAAAAAAGATTCTATTTATGTTTAAAATAAGTTTAGTAAGTGAAAGAAGAAATTGGGGTTATGCATTCTTCTAGGGAGATTATCCTTCTGGACATCTTTAAAAAAATTTTAACTGCCCTGAACACCTAGATTTCAGCTTTGCAAAATAATGTTGCACCTGTCAAGAAAAAAGAAATACAGACATACTATTTTGCCTTCAGTATTATTACACTCCATTTGTTTTTGTCATGCAGCAAGTCTTACAGTTGGTGTTAATTATTTGCCATACTAAGGAATACTCCAGGGGTTGTAAGAGCTTTTGAGAGTTTGTCTGAATTATCAGCCTTTGTCTTAACAATGGCATCTTTCCAGCAATTTTAATTATTTGTTACATGGCTTCTGTGCTCTGCTTTGTCATTTCCTCGATTGTAGGGAGCGATAGTGGCTCACAGCATCTCCTCATTACCACACCTACCAAGTGGGAATTGTGTTGCTTTGTCTTCCAGGAGGTAGACTGTTTGCTGCAAATGATTGGGAGTGTTGCCCAGAAAGCTAAGCGGCTTCAGATATTTTGTATAACATTTGCTTTTCAGATTAAAAAAATAGCAGTCTTCCTAGTCTGAAATCACCAGAGAGAAATCTGTTCCCATTGCAGTGACTGATGTCTCACATGAAGTCTGGGACAGTCTTCTGTCAGGATTAAACTGAAAACTAGACTAAGTGCAAAACCCAGATTTTACATTTCACGCCTCCCACCCCCCCACACACACCCCCAACACCTGAAAGAAAGGCAAAGGCTGCAATCTTGACCCTTCTATGGAACAAAAAAATGCAGCAAATGCTGTGTGAAGCAGTGGTCACCATAAGCAGAGCAGGCACTTCAAGGGAGGCACTTTGTGTCTGGGAACTGCTTGCCCTGTATCAGCTGCTGAAATGCCCCTTGTCAGCAAGTATGGATACATCTCAGTACTCAGTATCCCACAGCTTGTGCAGCGATGCCAGGCACAGGGACAACTCAGACTTGTGTGATGGGAGGACAGGGTTTTGTGTAAGTACAGCAGGCAGAAGAAACACAGGAAAAAATCTGCAGAATCAGCAGTCACTGGATGTCCCTGGGCACAAAGGTATGAAAGAAAAGAGTTCTGCTATTTCTGCCATCATGTTCAAAGAATGCACTGAGAGCATGTTTGATCCAGAGGACAATTTAGGACTTTTTTTTTTTCAGAAGATGGTGTTGATTTCTGCCATGGAGTTGTAGCAAGGTTGCTCTTGGTCACAGAAGACTGGGCAGAAGGACCTAAGAGAGGGAAACTAGGCCATTATGGGTTTAACACAAACACAGCTAAAGGCAAAAGCAGCTAACTTCCCTTAAAGTCCTGGAAATTGTGAGTAGGGAAAAAAAACCCACTGATGAAAGAAGTATTTCTGTGTTGGTTAGTAACTGTCACAAATTTCAGACTCTTCCACTCAATAAAAACCAAACCTGTTAATTAATCACTGAGTTATTATCAAACTATGCCTGCACATATAAAATCTGACAGACGGCTCTTCAACACCTGCATTTAATTCAATAACATTGTTCACTGAATTTTAATTTTATTTCAGGCTCATGAAGTGTAGACTGATCATATAATTCACATGTATTTATCTGGTTGTTAGTTCCGATGAGGACATAAAATGAAATCAATATAGGCAATTTATATGCATAATCAAATATTAATATCGAAATAGTTACATCCAGGGACAGAAGGAAAGAAGCGAAGATGCAGAACTCTGCCTACATAAAATCTTAGTTATTAGGAACTTATGAATAAAAGGACACCTGCTAGGTCATAAAAACCAAGCCCTTCCTATTGCAGCCAACACAGTAATATGATCTCAACAAAGGGCTCTCCTGCGCTCCAGTACAGGAAAAGTGAGATCTTGCAACCACTTTCATACTGTATGTTTCCTTTCATGTAGTACAGTTCATTGACTATTTTAAAACCATTTCAAGAATGGAAGACATTAAGTTTACAAAATTCAAATAACTAGGTATGTTCTTTCACATATTAGCAGTTAGAGAGCTTCAGTTTGGCCCATGAGTCAGTTTGCCCATGTTTTTCTCTAATTCTTGATGCTGTGTATTATAAGCCACTTCAATTTCTTGAATCTTTATCTGTATATGTAGAGATATACAGAGTCATATTTATGCCATGTACTCATACAATAGTCAGCATCTCAGATATTCTCCATGTATTTACTTCATTGCTAGCATTTATGTAAATGAGACTACAGGGTGAGATGTATTTCCATCCAGCTGTAGTCTCTTAAGGGTCAGATATCTAGCCTAAGCTAGCTGTCTCCTGTTTCTCTATAGATAATGAGTATAGAAAGGCATCCTACTGAAATTCATCTCAGTTGAGCTGAGCTGATCTGCTTCCTTATGTCACCACTTCACTATAGGAGCACAAATAATTATGCTACAGTTGAGGTCTAAAGCTGAGTGAGATGACCCTCTCTCAAAAAAATGGTTTTGCCCCAGATCAACTTGTTGGCTCCTGCACAGTCCCTAGCATCAACTCAAAATATATCAAAAGCTAGGACCTAATCCAAAGAGTAATTTTTTGATACAGCCACCTTGGTTTAAAAAGCAAAAGTTTAATATATGACTGTATATAGACACATGATAGTTTGTCTCCAGGGTTTGCTACTATCCGAGAACCATTTGACTAACACTGATGCAGCTTTGCCTATCCAAAGATTTCTGCTTATGTTTTTGGTTCTAAGTCTAGAACTAGGTCTTTATAATTTTAAAGTACTTACCATGCATTTGGAATTCAGACAGATTATATCACCTCATGTTTTAACTGGATATTTTTTGAAGATAAAAATATTTTTTAAGACAGTGCAGCCGATAAGTGCATAAGCTAATAAAATAAGTCATAAGTTACTATTTCATTCAGTCAAATATCCAATTAACTTTCTTTGTCTTGGTAACAGATTTGTTAATTTGAGTCATAGTAGTAATGCTATTGTATACACACCGCAGAAAAAACCCTTTAGATCTCTTTCTTCTTCCCCTAGAGTTTGTTCTTAAATTATGATTCCTTAGTCAGTATGTTTCCTTGTAAAATTACCTGATTAATCTTGATTCTGACTGATCAAGTATTATTTTTCATAAAGTTGATTGTTTTACTCAAATACTGAAGAATTATTTGATCTTTTTAGAACACTATGACTTATAATTGACTGACTTGTGAAGTGCTTTGCTAACTCTTATTATCTGAGTGAATAACTGATGGGCTTTGCTTCATGTTAATATTTACGGAGATTTATTGCATACTTGTGATGCACTTGGCTACTCAGTTATTCCTCCACAAGGTAAAGTCCACTTTTAACATTGAGGACAGGGTATGTTAATTAAGAAATCAATTAAATATTGTGACATTTGAAATATCTTTATCCACTTATATGTGATTTTTTTGTTTGTTTCAAAATACTTTTTTATGCCTTAAATTGCTTTGTATTTAACATGCTTGTTTTAAATGATATTTTTCCACCCCAAAATTTCATGCAATTTGGGAGACAAAATACACATCCTAAGAAGTCTTGAAAGAAAAATAAATCCAAATCTCATATATGCTGAATAACTCAATACTTAGTATGTGTTAAGTAGATGAAAGTTTGAGGATATGGTAGTGGTTGTGTTCAGTATCTTTTGCAAGTTGTACTTGCTTTGCTAACATTCAGCAAGCTGTGAAAAAGATGGATGAAAATTCTCAGGGGTCTCCAGTTAATGACAAAACTGACAAGCGGTAAAAGTAGAAGGAGTTGTAGTAAACATCATTGTCTTAGTAGTAATAGACAACCATATCAGACAGAGTCATAACAGAGCTGTTGTGCAGAATTTATTACAATATAATTGTTTGATACTCTTAAGTTTTCACCAGACAGTTACTTTAATATCAGCTTATAAGCAGTGCTCAGTAATAAAAAGGGTATTTTTGTATTCTTTTGTGGTCAACTTATGACCTGATGGTCTGATGAAAAATGCATAGAAACAGTCTCAGACAACTTTTTTTCATTCATTGATGGCATGGATTACAAGTTGAATTTCCTTAAATACCAGGAGAATTCTTGTAATGTTTGGCAATTAATACACTATCAGTGATTTATGAAATCCCTGTTAAGTGAAAATAATTTTGTCTATTTTCAGTCTAGGCAGAGGATGAAGAGACTTACGGGGAGGGGGGAAGTCAACAACTTTCCTCAGATTATGGAATGGATTATGACTGGTGATGTTATTAGACTTAGACAGTTAAAATAGCTTTTCAATATACCGAGCATGACAAAAGAAGGGACTGTGTTAATATCAAAGCTGACTACTGCTAGCAAAAGTTCAAATGTATTAGCATTCATCTGTGTCCTGTCATCTTGGCTTTTCTTCATCTGCAGTTTCGTGAGTGGAGATTGAATTGTAATAAATATTTATGTCCAAATCAAGTGCAGGTGGTAATGTGAATATGTGCACCTTCCAGAGTTGTAAACTGAACATATCTTATAGCATAGAAAGGAACTTTGTGATAAAAGTGCCCAAGTTATTTAGCTACTTTCAGAAACAGGACTGGAACTTCGTGGTGTTAATCAATGGGAGCGACAGCTACATAGTTCCTGTATTTAGGTTTTTATGGAATTTTCGAAGTGATTCAGGAGTCAACATCATGGTGTTAGGGGATATAAATATTCTCAGACATGCATTTCTTTGAAAACTGAGACTTGTGTATACCTGAAAATGTTCTTTTTATGCTTAGTTATACATAGTCAACAACAGAGAATGGGAGCGGGATCTGAGCTAGAAGAGTTTATTTTGGTGCCAACCTATGTACTTCTGTGCAGTGTCCCCAACCCTGAACCAAACAGATAACAGGACATTCTTCTTCAGCCTTTTGTTTTGCTATACTGTGATCTCATGCAAAATAAATTATTTTCTGCTATTTTTCATTTGAACCTTCACAAAGTGAAAAATGCCCACAAAAGATTTCTTTCTTCTGAGATGCGGTAAGATGTGGAGATGTTGTGGGCCACAAAACACAAAGGAAATAATTCCTTTTAACACAGCAAAATCAATCAAACTCTCAGGTGAGCTGAGTCAGTCAGAGTGAAAGTTATTTTTGTCAGTCTGTATTTCAACATTCTGTCTTATGAATCACTCATCTACTTACATGAGAGCTTATAAAGATCTTATACAGCTAGAGGTCCATCTGTTTTTTAAATAGATCCCTGTAAAAGAAAAAAAAAAGCCAACATGCAAGCAGTTCTTTGCTTAGGATCATAACACAATAGCAAACTAAGAGACTGTGAAAGAGTGCCCAGCAATCACTGTGGGGCAGGGTGTGCTTAACAGCAGGATTCAGTGAGTCTGACTGTGAACACACACAAATTCCCCTTCCTCTTCCGTCTTCCTGTCTTGGACCCCCCACCTTGACTTATACTTTGGCCTTCCAATAATTCTGCACTGTATGGTCAAGCCCCCTTTTCTTGGTCCCTGGTTATTTCATGACCCTCTCTCCTTCCAAGGAGCCCAGTTTCTCCAGGGGATTCCCAAGAACAACCGCTTTACTCTTGCCTGTCTGAAACACCATTTTTTCTAACTACTGGAGGCACAACATTCCAGGATAGTCTTTCAGCAGGATAAGAGAACTCATATACAAAGACAGATTCTGTGGCAGACCTGCTTGCTGTAGCTTAGGAACGGAACCCACCAAATGATTCAAAAGATCCCTTCTACTCCTCCATTGGATCCCATTCTTCATACTTTTAACTTTCTCCTTTGACTTCCTACATTGTTAGGCAAATTCTTTGTCTTCTTGCTGTCTCTAAAACCCAAAGTACAATTTAATGCTGCATAAAGAGTGATATTCACATATGAGCCACATAAATACAGTGTATCTCAACTGGATGGTTATATCAACTCTTGTCTTGCTTCTCTCAATAGTAACATAGCTGCATGGTGAGCACAAGAAGCAAGGGATAATTGTGTGTTTTGTGTTGCTGGAGGCAGAATAGAGATATTTTTCTTCACATAGTTTTGAAAAGCTAATGACAGCTACTTTGAAATTAACCATAATAAGCAATGCAAGTCTCATCTGTTCTGAGCATGCTGCCAGATAATGGATGTTCTAGAGAGTGTATATAAAAAGGAAAGACTGCATAAAATGTTAACTGGAATTTGAAATAGATAAAGCTAAAAGTAATAAAACCTCCTCACTATTGAAAACAAAGTAGGCAAACTATAAAAATGATAAAATCAAAACACTCCATAGGAAAATAGTTGCAAAACCCTAAATAATGTGTGGATATATATATACATGTTTTGATTTTGACAGGAAACTAGATGAGGTTTTTTTAGAAACTGGTGGAATATACAAAGAATAATATTTCAAATAAATTCAAAGTCTAGGAAAGACTACAACTGTGCTGTTCACCTCTTCCTATTATAGAGATATGTATTATTCCATCACCTCATTAAAAAGCACATCTCTTCATTGCTCTCCAGATCTAAAATCCGGAAATGGGCTTACATCCTCTTTTCTTCACTAATGGTGAATGGTCATCTGTTTTGATTATCAGATTCTCAAAGCAAAGTGTTTATCCATCTGTCCTATCAGCCTCTGCCTTAAGAAAAGGGAACTTCTTCTAGAGATGCGTATTTAATATTTCAGAGAAATGGATAGGTTTTTTTTTTTTAGAACCCAGAGATGAGTTTGTATACTACTCATTTTTCTCTTCCTTAATTACCTTTTTTATTTATCTCTTAAAAATAAAATGTTGTCATTAGGTTAATGGAGCAACCAGTGCATTTTTACTTATCGCTGTACCTTTTAAAAATAGTTGTCATGGCCTGTCATGTAGATTTCTAATTGGGGATAAACTCAGCAATTTGAACTAAGAGATTTCATGTCATATGATCAGCTATGTGTTTGTGGAAAAGTAAATTAACAATTACCTTAGCAATACATTGATTTACATGCTAGTGCCCAACAAGATTATCTTCTTATCCTGTATGAAGACAATATGTGACAAGGAATTCAGCAACAATAATGTTTATTATGCTATCTGGTCTCCCCCTTTTGCTTACCAACTCCTGAAAAATTATGTAATCCATTGCCTCTACCTTAATTTATCTTATACTGAATATAAAGATACATGTAACTCTGCTCAAGGGGGTTTCTGTGTTATATTCTTTATATTCTCTCATGTCTACTTAACTAACACTGTTCAGCTTCAGTGATATTAACAAAATTCTGCTGTATGTAAAATTAAAACTCTTCTCTCAAGGGTTAGTTTTGCATCTCAGATTAGTATCGCTTGGGGTTTATTTTTTCTATTTCACCTCAGTCTCACTTGTTATCAAAGACTAGATCACATTTCCAAAATTAAAGCAACCTCAGATGAAATTTTTCCATTGCTTTAATTTCCCTTGTTTTCTTCTGCTCGAAAACACATTTCGTTTGTCATCCATATAATCATTGATGATGTATTTCACATCACTCTATAGTCTCTATTTAGATTATAAATATTTTAAAATCCATTTCTGTCAAAATCTTATCTCCATGGTATTCATTGCTACAAATCTTCTAGGGTTTTTTGGGGGGTTTATTTTTTATTTTTTTGCGAGGGAAGGGGGGGGTCTTAAAGGTAGACATAAAAAAAATCTTGGACCAATGATTTATTTGCTTAGTGAATGTGATGATGCTGGAAATTTCAGAGAGTATAACTGCATAACAATTTTCACAAAAGAAAGATCTGCTTTGCAGAAGAAAACTCAAGGAGTAGAAGAAAGAATTCATAAAGTATGGGTCTGAGCATGGCTGAGTTAAATAGCTAGAACAGAAGCAAAGATATTTGAGTTGTACTATTTCCCTTGCCAAAAGAATAACTTGTGAAACACAGATGTTTAGTATCTTATCCTTTTTACTGTCTTCATCATCTAAAGGATGATATCTATTTATGTCAATCATTTCAGGAGCTCAAGAGACAAAAGTCTGTGCCATAAGATCTTTAAAACTGGCCGATGAAGTCTCTGAATGTTAATTTCATATGATGAACTGTATTTGTAATTTGTTTCTGGAAAATCTCAGGTTTTACATTCAAAACTATATTTTTACAGAAATTTGTGAGGAACATTGCTGTAGTATAAGAAATATTAACTTGGAACAATCAGGCAAAGAGAGAAAATAAAAGAATATTTCAATCTTTCTGATATGATGGGAAATACATTTAAATGTGTGTCAGAAATTCAGAGACCTTCGAGATTTCGTATGATGATGGACTAAAGTGACATGTTTTACTGAGCCCTTGAACTGGAGGGTTTTTATGCAGCTTTTCCTGCACAATCTAGTTTATCTGCAGCATAAATGTTTAAGAAGGCTTGGTTCATAGAATCATAGAATACTTTGGGTTGGAAGGGGCTTCACAGATCATCAAGGTCCAAACTCCCCTGCCATGGGCAGGGACACCCTTCCCTGGACCAGGTTGCCCAAAGCCTCATCCAACCTGGCCTTAAACTCTTCCAGGGATGGGGCTTCCACAACCTCTCCGTGCAACCTGTTCCAGTGCCTCACTGCCCTCATAGTAAAGATTTTTCTTCCTAACATCCAATCTAAACCTACCCTCTTCCAGCTTAAAGCCATTCCCCCTTACCCTATCACTACACTCCCTGGTGAACAATTGCTCTCCCACTTTCCTCTAGGACCCCTTTAAGTATTGGTATGCCATAATTAGGTGCCCCCAGACCTTCTCAAGGCTGAACAAACCCAAATCTCACAGCCTGTCTTCATAGAAGAGGTGCCCCAACCCCCTGATCATCTTTGTGGCCCTCCTCTGCACTCACTCCAACAGCTCTATGTCTTTTCTGCACTGGGGACCCCAGAGCTGGATAACAGTACTCCAGGTTGGGTCTTGGGAGAGCAGAGTAGAGGGGCAGAATCACCTCTTGGACACCACTGGCCTCTGAGCTGCTAGTGCACAATGCCACCTCATGTTGAGCCCAAGTCTTTCTCAGTACTGACCCCTGAGGAACACCAATCATCACAGACCTCTATTGAGCCATTAACCACAGTACTTTGGGTGCGACCACCTAGAGCGTTCCTTATCATAGAATCACAGAATCATAGAATGGCATGGGTTGGAAGGGACCCCAAGGATCATAAAGCTCCAATCCCCTGCCACAGGCAGGGCCACCAACCTCAGGCCTGGATCTACACAAGGTTGCCCAGGGCCCCATCCAACCTGGCCTTGAACACTTCCAGGGATGGGGCATTCACCACCTCTCTGGGCAGCCTGCTCCAGCACCTCACCACTCTTTCTGAAAAAAACATACCCCAATATCTAATCTAAACCTTCCTTCCTTTAGTTTTTATCCATTCCCTCTTGTCCTGCCATTGTCCACCCTTTTAAAAAGTTGAATCCCCTCCTGCTTATAAGCTCCCCTCAGGTACTGGAAGGCTGCAATGAGGTCCCCCCTCAGCCTTCCCTTATCTACTGGTCCATATCTCTCCAATTTAGAGACAAGGAAGTTGTGCTGGACAGTTTTGAATGCCTTGTACACATCCAGGAAGGCCTGTGGCTTCCCAGGTCTTCCTTTGTTTCCTTTATAAAAATCAGGGTTGTGTTTCCCCTTTTTAATCAATGTGAATTTCACTGGAGTGCTACAACTTCTCAAATATGATGTATTATCTCATCAGGTCCCATGAACTTGCACACCTTTGAGTTTCTTAGATGCTCCTGAACCTGATCTTCTCCTACAATAGGCAATTCATTCCCCCACTCCCTGCCATTCCTTCTGTAACTTGATGGTGTGGCTAGATCACTTGCCAGTGAAGACCGAAGCAAAAATATCATTGAGTACCTCAGCCTTCTCTCTATCCTGAGTAAGCAGGTCTGTTTCCTTCCAGAATAGGGCTACATTTTTCCTTGTCTCTCTTTTATCACTGACATACTTATAGAAGCTTTCTTGCTCTTGGCATCCCTGTCCAGATGGACATGACTTTATCTATATTCCTCCCAGGCTACCTGCCCTTGCCTTCAACCTCCAGACCAAGGTTTGCTGTCTTGACGTCCAGGGTAGTGAGTTTGCTATGCCCCCTCCTTGCTTCCCTGAGGGTCTTGAACTCCACCATTTCATGGTCACTGCAGTGAAAGCTTCCCTTGAGCTTCCCATTCATAGAATCACAGAATTCTTTCATTTGGAAAAGACCTTTAAGATCAAGTACAACAATTAACCTAGTACTTTCAAGTTGTCATGATCCAAAATCATGTAGACTAATTTGGCAGATGTTAAACCTTTTTGCATTCTAACTGACCTCAGATTGCTCTGGGTGGTTGGGGGCATCTGGGCTGAACCCCTGAGCCAGGTTCAATCATGACCAGGTCTTTTAAATTTTCAGGAACAGAATTAAGACTCAAAATGGAGTGAAGTGCCAAGTCACTGTATTTGGCTCACAACAAGCATGCAAGAGAAGGGGTGAAGAAAGGGAATAAGAGTGAAAAAGAGAGGGAGAGAGAGAAAGAGAGATTGCAATAGCTACCACCACAGATCTGCAGCATCCTGTCAGTCCGACGTCTTCTGGTCGAGTAGGTGAACATTCCTTTCATATTGCAATAGCTCTCCAGGTCTGGTGGGGGAGTGTTCCTTTTTTCAGTATTGTTTCATGGATACTCAATAAGTCCTTCACATTGCCATACCTTCCACCTGGTGGTGGGACACTTGGCCTTTGCCATCTCCAGAGGGTCCCCAAAAGTTAGAGAGAGGATGAGCCCCCTCAAAAGGGTCCAAGCCCCCTCCCCCCCCCCCTTTGTCCTTCAGTTGACTCTGGGCCTGGGTGCATAGCAGAGGACTTTGTCTACATTATTTGAGATATCCATTCCTGAGAGGTGGAATTCAGTGCAATTTACCTTGTTGCTTGGTGATGAGGTACAGCAATTTTTAGGGTGATTGAAAGAGAAGTATGGTGATTGAGAGCAAAGAAAGAGGCGGGGAGGAGGGGGGCTCCGGTGACTGAGAGACAAGAGAGGAGGGTACAATTCTGTCAGCAATTGTTAAGGTTTATCTCTAGTCCCTTACACAAGTCCACCATCAAACCACATCCCTAAGCACCACATGTACGTGTCTTTTAAATACTTCCAGGAATGTTGACTCAACGACTTCCCTGGGCAGCTTGTTCCAATGATTTGTAACTCTTTTAGGAAATAATTATTTCCTAATATCTAATCTAAACCTCTCCTGATGCAACTTGCAGCCATTTCCTCTATTTCCTCCTATTGCTCATTACTTGCCAGAAGAGACCTATACCAACCTGTCTACAATGTCATGTGAGGAAGTTGTAGAGAGCAGTAAGGTTTTCCCTCAGCCTCATTTCTCCAGATGGTTCCCCATCAGCACCTCCTTAGTGAGAACAAGGTCAAACATGGCACCTTTCCTCCTTTTCTCCTCTGTTATTTGGAGAAGAAAGTTACCAAGGCATTCCTGGAACCTCCTGCATTGCTTGCCCCTGCTGTGTTGTCTCTTCAACAGATATGTGGCTGGTTGAAGTCCCCCATGAGGACCAAAGCTTTGTAAATGTGAGCCTGCGCCTATCTGTCTATAGAGGACCTCATCCCCTCAGTATCTCTTGTCAGTTTGCCTGTTGCAGACCCACGCTATGTCCCTTGTCCCTGCTCTGCCTTTCATCTTGAGCCATAAACGCTTGGTCAGCCCCTCATCCAGCCCCAGGCAGAGCTCTATGCCCTCCAGCTGGTCATTGACATAGAGGGTGACACCCCCTGCTTGTCTCCCTTGACTGTCCTTCCTAAAGAGCCTGTATCCTTTCATTCCGATACTCCAGCCACAGGAGCCATCTCATCACATCTCTCTGATGCCAATGAGATCACAGCCCTGCCAGCAAGTGCATGTCTCTAACTCCTCTTGTTTATTCTCCATGTTACATGCTTTTGTATAGATATTTGCTTATATTGTTAAAGCATGTTATGATAAGAAAAAAAAAATCCACTTTTTTAGTATCTTTCATTTGATAATATCAGAATATTTAATGAAAAATAATGAATTAATAATAGAATTAAGCTGTGTAATATCCTGTGATGCAGATATATCTGAAAGGTAAAGAAGCTCAGTTTTATCTTGATTGAATTCAGCTGATACTAAGAGAGTACAAATGGTGTGAATTTAGCACTAGAGGTCAGATTTATGAAGATTTCCCAGGTGTTTAAAACCAGTAAGATTCCTTGGTAACTAATCTTAGTTGATTGTAGCATATTCCTGAATGACATGATATAAAGATAAAATTTCTGTAACATCTGCTGTAACTAAAATTGCACTAGAAAAAACTCAGTTCTTCTATTTTTTCCCCTTTCATGGACTGGATTAATTACCTAGACTTTGAAGAAGTAGGTGTGGAGGTTTCTTTCTGTAAAACAGAATTAATTCCCAAGATGTTAAAGATCATTATGAAAGGAGAGCGTTGACTCTCATGAAACCCGCAATTATTCACAAAGAAGTCTTTGGACCTGAAATCTGCCATTTTGTGAAAATTAGGAAATGCTCTCTCCAAATTACACAGGTGAAGCTGACAGTCTGGCAGCGAAAGGGCAGAGTGATTTATTCTCATGTAAAAAAAATAACTCACATCTGTCACACTTCCATACCTGGAAATCTATTGTATCACTCTTGGCATATATTAACCGTTTAAATTCTTTTATGTCTCATTTAGGTAACTAGAAGTAGAACAAAGCATGAGTATCTAGCAGTTAATTATTACTACAAAATTCCAGTGCAAAGCACTGTAGGAAAATGACTGTATAATAGGGGATAAAAATTATTTCCAAGCAGAAAAAATAACTTGAAAATACTTTTAAGCAAACAGCTTTATATGTCAAGTCTGGAACACTTACTCAGAGTAAGGTTCAGTATGCACTGAAGTAAAGGAATGATTTCCCCTTGGTGAACACGAGACAGAATGGGAGTGAAGGACTTGCATGAATTGTTTGGGGTAAAGTCAAAGTTCCCCTAAAATTGCACTGGAGTACAACTCAAATGTGCTTTGCTGTTCAGTGAGTGTTGGTAATCTTTTGCATACCTCCATATATCCCTGAGATAACTAAGAAAGGAACCCTGAAATGGAAAAAATATTATTTTGGAAACAGCCAAAGAGCCTGAAAAATATGTAAAGTAAAATTTCTGTGTTTGCTAGTGAGTCTGATTTTCATCTACCTCCATAAAAAGTTTAGCAATGCCTCCAGATTTATTGATGTACATTCACCAGTCATATTTTTCTACTTTTGCTACACAAATTATGTTGCTATCTCTATAGCAGACAGCATGTTAGCAGCCTCAAACCTCCTGAGTTCTAATATGCATTGTGGCCAGATCTTTGGCCTAACTACTGAGACTATTTCCTTGACTGTGGTTAGCTGATCACAAAGCATACATGTAAATTCAGCAATTATTTAATCATGAAATAGTAACCAAATTATAGCAATATTTGCGGACTACTAAAATGTGCAATATGTAAAATAGTGACAGCAAGAGATAATACAGATTCTTTTACACAAACCCCAAAGAACACTAAGCAGAAATTTTTGTTTCCAAGTGTGAAGCAACACAATTTTTTATCTGAAATTTGCTGAATAGTATCAGATTAGTGAAGCTCCTCAAAGCTTACTAGGGACGGGATTTCCTAATAGTTCATGCTGTCATCAGATTTTATGATTACAACTGTTAAATATGACCATTTTATTACTAAAGTGAGAAATGAAAATTTTACATTAGTAAAAAAATCAAATAGCTCAGTAAAAACAAATTACCTAAAAGTTAGATGACAAATAAAATATTCAATAGCCATCTGGACATGGTCCTGGGCAACTGGTTCTAGGTGGATCTGCTTGAACAGGGAGTGTTGGACCACATGACCTTCAGAGGTCCTTTCCAACCTCGACTATTCTGTGATTCCTTGATTCTGTGAAGCACAATTACCCAATAATACCCCGATGTATTAGCCAGAAATAAATGAATGGAGGTAAGCAAGCATGACTACAATTCCCCTTCATAGATTCTGAAGGTGTTTTAAAAGTGACTTATAGGCATTAGTATCAGAAGGACATGACAGATGTAGAAATGCATCCAATCAATTATCTGTTCCCTTTCCTTTCTGTTCCTGTTTCATTCTCATATTTTGAGAGATCAGTTCAAGCCATGCAAGCTTTGTGCTCCCCTGACAATTTAAATGGACAGCTAAAGACACATACCTGTTAAAATTTCTTTCTGGTCATGTTTGATCCCCTGCTGGATTTACACCTGAACTTCGGTGAAATCCCATCTAAAAATTCACTTGAAAATCTGTTCCATAAAGCACACACATGCCCATACACACACAACAGTACCCACTGAAATGTATAAATAAACAAATAATAAAAAATATTATTAATATAATGATAATTCTTTCACTTTTTGTTTGCTTGTTTTCATTACTCAGTGAATTACCTCTAGCAGTAAGTTTCTGTCTTTTATCTGTAAAATGGCAAACATAAAATAGACAAAAATGGTAAAGGGCTTGTAGCTCTAGAAAAGATTTTCTCCCTCAAAGCCTGAGTATGTTATCTAAAATAGATTTCATATAATTCAGCTTCACATTCTGTTGAAATGCAAATTCGTAAGTACATGTATATAGAGAACTGAGATGCTTGAATGATAATTCACAGTGAGAATTTTTTCACAGTAAGTCTGATGCATATAATGCACATCCTTGCTGAGCTAAAACCACCCCTCATTTCTCAAATGAATATCTAAGATATCTTTAGAAGCTCAGTGAAAGAGTTTCTAATCAATTCAAGTCAATACACCATCTGATTTCCCCCTTTTCTCTTTGCCTATGTCCTAAGCACAGCTCTGCTGCTTAAGACTCTTTGAAGAGTGTATTCAATGACTTGAATACCCTTCTTTCATCTGTAGGTTCAGTAAAGTATTTTAATATCCATGTCTGCAAGGCCTTTGATTTAGTGTTGTCTGTTCCCATGTAATACTACCTAGTCTATTAAGTGGGGCAGGTGATGTTGCAGAATATTGGGAAATTTTTGACCAGAACCTAGAGACTCTAAATGATTAAAGACAGTTAAAAATCCTGGCCAAGAAGGAAGACAAGTCAGCATCTGTCTGAGCAAGGGAGAGCAGTAAGAGGTCCCTTCCTTTCTGCCTAAGAGGAAGGTCATGCTAGGCTAGGTGGACTACGCTCACCACAGCTGGCAAGCAAAGGAGTGTTTTTATGCAGTACTTAAACATCTTAACTAGCTAAATCGAGTAAATCGCAATAGGGAAGTTCTAACAGGGGAATTACATATTTTACAGGAATACACAAAATTTTATAGAAGAGAAAGGGAAAAGTGAGGAGCTGGAGGGAAAAGTGAGGAGCAAAAGGAAAGGAATGCATGCACACATTAGTACAGAAAAAAGGAAGGTGGAAATGAAGACTGCAGAAGGCAGGTGCTCTTTGTTTCTTTTCATATTTACTATGTTTAACACTCGTCCTCCTCTCCTCCTAGTATGCTCTTTACCGAAATGTAAATTGGAAAGAAGCCTAGTCAGCCTTGGGTCTGGTCCTTTTTCTTTAAAAAAGGCTCAACTTTGAGAGCAGTCAGTATGTCAGTCATGGAGTAATGGGGAAAATTGTTTGATAGGAGAAAAATCTGATTTACGATGTCCCAGTTTTGCATTAACAGTTGACACTTTACAGGATTTTAGACTGTGTTTTTTCAATTTAAAGCATTCATGTTCCTTGCTGTTTTCCTAGGAGAAACAAAGGTCTAGAAGAATTGCATCAATCAAAACCATTTACATAAATAAGATCCTTTATTAATTATTTTAAAATCCTAAGTAGTTTAATATACACGAGAGAAAAGCAACATCCTCAATTCTAAACTCACAGTAATTAAGTACTCTCCAACATATCATCGTTATCATACCAGTATCCATTTATGCTGAATCCTGGACCTGAAAAAAAGAAGATTATTTTTCAAACATTATTATGCATTATCTATGATAACATTTCAAATTATTTTGTCTTAGCTATGCTTGTAATACTTATGCTATATTCTTTAATTTCAGCTTTTTCCCTCTGACATTTGCTTTGATTTTTTAAAAAGTATTTAATTAATCTATAATTCAGAAGAGAATTGTGCAGCACACTGGAAGACCTTTAATTTCCAGGATAGTGCCTGTTTTCTTCTGTGCTGCTTCATAAAACAAATTGCTCCCTGTAATCTGTAAAACAATAAACAGAATTATTATATCTTAGCCCATTCATCCTCTACTGCCCTCCTGAATACCATTTTCTAAATCAAGCAGTGGAGGAAATTACCAAGGTAATGACAGGGAAATAGAAGACAATTATTTTGAGGAGATTAAAAAAAACAGAGAATATAAATTAAGGTTAAGTGAAATGAGAATTGTATTTATGATACGACTTAATTTTAAACTAACTCACTTTAACCTTTTTTTTAAAAATGTACATAAAACTAGATATTGGTTTTAAATTATATTATTTCTTTAGGAAAACATTATTTGCACAGGTAAACTAACACTGCTGCTTATGTTCTCATCAGTATAGCATGAGGTCTGAGAAAGGGCTAAAAGAGGTTAAATATCCCAGAAAAATCAAAGTAAAGCATTTTCTTTTGAAACATTTCTTACTGTCTCAATTTGTGATTACCCTATTTTCGCTATTTCAAGACCTTGATGCAATTACCTCTGATTTTTTTCATTCATTCAATGCCATCTACACTGGCAGGAAGACCACCCTCTGATAGCAAAACACGTCGAGGCAGTCAACCTTACACTGGTGTTTTGATATCACTTTGTCTTCTCCAAGGGCCACATATCTCCCACACACATCCCCTTGAATATACTTTTTCTTAGGGTCTTATTAGATTATTTATAGATGTAGAAAAATGTCACCTATTAAATGAAAATATGATCTTAATCTGTATGAAAAATGTGTGCACATGAGCTCACATGAGCTCCAGCCTGTCAGAGGAAAATTGTCTATTCATTCAGTACAGGGGGACGCTGATCAGAAACGTTCCAATGAGAATACACTGGTGATTTTTAAGAATGAGTGTTGTGTTCTCCAACTTCGTAGTAAGGCTGCTGGTCTTAAAAAAACTAGAAGAGACAAAGCAGAGTTGATGTCTAGGGCAAGGCATAAGTCCCCTAAAACCTTTGCTTAGCCCTTTTGCTCTGAAGAAGCCCTTATATATGGAGTCTTCAGTCACCTTCACCTCTGCTCAAACCAGTTTTAGAGCAAGGTGGAAGTGCACAGATTGTTCTAGCTTAATTGGTTAATGGCCCTGAATGTAAAGCAAACATATGTGCTGAGTATTTTAGGCACATTTTTTGTAAATGCAAAGTGATACAGATCGCTTTTGCAGCATTCACTTAAGTTCTAGTGCAATTTAGCCAGAACATTATGTTTTCTGCCTGTCTAAAGTCTCAAGGGGACACAACATTTGTCATTTTCCTTCATTAACACAGCTTTCTGTGGGTTTTTTGTAAGTGTTCCTAGTTTTCACCCTAGAGTTGCCAAGATTACAGTGTTGGGAAAGTGATCCTTCCTTTTACAATTTTTAAATAGTTTGTAAAATTTACATCATATTTTACTGATAACTTTGTTTGGAATATGCTACATAGCTGCCAGTTGCTATTATTGTCCTGTCTGAGCTCAGACACCAATATATTTAGTATAGCTACATTAGACATGCCTTTGGAAGGCCAGAAGAGTTATCATAATACTTTCCTTATAATCAGAAACAATAACCTCATCCTATCTATTCAGCAGTTTGACTTGTTATTTGGTTTTAAAGCAAATAGTATGTTTTAGCCAGAGAAAAACCTGATGAGCTTTTACCAGTAAAATTTTGCTACTGCATGTCACTATTACTTTAACAGGTTTAACATGTCTAACAAGAAAACCTTTGTCAGCCTCAATCCCATTTCAATATTAAAAAAGTGTTCAAAAATTAAATTATTTACAAAACAAAACCAATTATAAAACTGCTACATAAACATAATATTTCCTTGTTAACAAAAGCTCACTCTAAGTTCATATTTTTCTGCCATGTCCATCCCCATGGATCTGGAGCACTAGCTGCGGTATCAGTGGGTTACAGACTAAATTCACAGTGCAACACAGGGTTTAAGGACTAGATGACAGGACCATTTTTCTGCTCAGGGTAAGGGGCCGTGTGATAAATACACTGAAGTGCATGAATGCCTTCACATTGCAAATTCTAGTTCTTATATGAAGGAAAGGAAAGGAAAGGGAAGGGAAAGGGAAAGGGAAAGGGAAAGGGAAAGGGAAAGGGAAAGGGAAAGGGAAAGGGAAAGGGAAAGGGAAAGGGAAAGGGAAAGGGAAAGGGAAAGGGAAAGGGAAAGGGAAAGGGAAAGGGAAAGGGAAAGGGAAAGGGAAAGGATGTTTAATTAGGGCAAATTTCAAGGAAAGCCCTTCTAAAAAATAATGTCCAACTTTTCCTTTCAAGAAGTATTCAAGTCAAACTATCAGAAGACACAAGAACATGGAGAAAATTTTACTCTAGAAGGGATTGATTTGCTTTAGTAAAGCAATATTAAAACTTGCACTCTCATAAAAAGTTCATTTTTAATTACATGTTGGAAAATTGATTTCAGTAAATTTTGGAACAATTCTGAGAAGGAAAAATATATGTGAGTCTCAACAAGTATATAAGACATATTTTCTGATAGCTAACGTTATTCCTTTGTGTTTCTCAAATAGCATGGAAAAGTTTAATTGTTCATATGCTTTATGGTAGATAAATGTAATTCTGTTATGAGCCTGAATACCTCCATATAAAATAAATGGATAAACAGATAAATACATAATCAATCTTGATTGCTTTTATATGCACTGTTAACAGTCTTACATACTTTCTTGGTGAGGTATGAAAAGAAGTGGAATTTCCTTCCTTGATTCTTACAGAAAAAAAAGAGCTTTAAAGGCCATTAAAAAAGCATGATCTATATGACAATCTAAACCCATCATTTTAGGTATATTAATACCAAGTAAGGAAAGTCATGTTGAATTTCTTGGAGTTTCTGCTCAGAAAACTCCTTTAGATGTATAAAAAATGATGGTGAGAGTCCAGACAACAGCTGGGAATCTGAAGAAGTGTGATGCTACTCTGTGTAGGCTTAAGGAGAATGACAGCTCTAGATACGCCTAGTGACAGCTGTCTCTATGCTCACCACTCCTCTCTTTCCCCAAATTGCCCCATAGAACTTTTGAATGTCTGTGCTAAAATCATGGACTCATGGAATGAAAACTTCCATATTCTCTATTTCAAACAAGACTGAACTCGGTGAATTCTTTTTGCTTATGAGATGCAGAAGGTCAGATAAGATGATCACAATGGCCCCTGCAGGCCATGTAATGCATGCAGTAGTGTTAAATATTTCTTCATTTTATGTTCTGCTGAGACTGCAAAGTTGATAAGAGAAGTAGTTCTAAGATAACAACCCTTATTCTTTCTAGTAAGATTACTGTATTTGAACTTAATGCATAATTTTGCCATAGATTTTGCTGCTTATGTTTTAGTTTCACAAAAGCCTTTTGCATATGTAGATTTTATTGATACTTCTTCCTAAACCTAGTTTTCTTACCTGCTCATTCCAACTTATGCTGCTCAGATGTTGACCAGAATTAAAATAAGTTGGTATTTGCAAACCATGCTGTATGTGTTTTCAATTATGCAAAACATTACTATTAAAGTTTAAATTCAAAGAATCACAGAATCATAGAATGTCAAGGGTTGGAAGGGACTCCGAGGATCATAAAGCTCCAGCCCCCCTGCCACAGGCAGGGCCACCAACCTCAGGCCTGGATCTACACAAGGTTGCCCAGGGCCCCATCCAACCTGGCCTTGAACACTTCCAGATATGGGGCATCCACTACCTCTCTGGGCAGCCTGTTCCAGGACCTCACCACTCTTTCCGTAAAAAACGTCCCCCTAATATTCAATCAAATTCTTTGTGAAAGTCCATCTTTCTGTTTGGTACCCACAAATGCTCCAGAACCTTCCTGAGGGCTTTGTTATAAATAATATAGCAGGTAAAGTCTAGTTCAGAGATTTTTGTTACATTATTGACAGACACAGCAAGTAGTACCTAGTTTAAACTGCCAGGAAGTAATTCAATTTGAATGGGCTTTATTTATTTTTAGAAGGTCACGTTATTACTCTGTTGATATCAGTGTGATTATTTTTGTTGTTGTAGGCCTAATAGAAACAAATGGGTAGAAAGCATTTCTTGATTTTGTGAGGCCATTTTTAGAAATTAAAAAGGAAAGCATTATGATAATATGTTAGAAACATCTAGTCTGAAGCTTTCCGAGAAGTAAAAAATGCATTTTTTAAAGATTGAGTATGATTCTAATTTGTGGTTTTGATTAGATTTTTAAGTGGAAATATATTTTGAAATGTAGGGAGTTCTTGTAAGGAAATATTCTGAAGAAGGCTTCTTAATTAATATTACTGCTGTATTGTACCAAAGTCTGTCACAACAGATGCTTTGGGAAAATTTTAGAAGACCTAGTCCTCCCTATCTCTTCCCCTGACTTTTGAGATTAATTTGCCATGAGGATTGATATGAAAAGTAATACAGGAACTTTCCTGAAAACCATCTATACCCACATCGTCTCTGTATCACTACATGGAAGACAATAAATAGCTCTAAAGAAGTAAGCTCTACAAGTCTAGATAAAGAAATAAGGTTTACAAGTCCTTGCTTCACACCTTGGCAAGGAATGGGAACTAGCTGTTTGTAAATTGCAGGGCTTTCCTACTTGCTCCTTAACAGTGACTGCTCATACGCTTTCTGCGGCAGTGAAACAGAAGTTTGTTTTTGCACTGGCTTATGCTGGTCTGATAATGACTTTTCTCTACCTTTGTGCAATAATGTAATTTTTTTCATCAGCAGTCATTATTAATCATCAAACACTGGCCACTTCCCTACAAATAATAAATGTGATCAAAGCCAGAAAGTGCACGTGGTTTGAGAACACAGACAGTTGTCTCCTGAAGTGTTACCTCCTAGTACTTTTATCATCACGATCGCAGCATAAATAACCACAGTCTGCTTTATTGCCTATAGTGATACTTGGCTGGTCTAGGGGTACTATTGTCCTCTTTGAATTTTAGCATTTCTTATTGTATTAGTCACTGCTTTTTCCTTGCTTGCTTGAGATATTTTTTGGGGAAAGAGGACTCTCCTTCCTACAAACACTTATTTTTTTCCCTTGAAAGCAACCTCTTGCTTGTGGCCTTTCCTTGAAAATAATTAATCTTAGGCTCTAGCAAACACTTCTTTTCTAGGTGATGGGTTTATTGTAAATAATTTCTTGATAGCATGCCTTTTCTTGTTAGCATTGAAAGATTTTTTTTCCCCAGTCTTTCTATTCATTTCTCTGCTTGCTCTTTTCCTCCCTTCCTCCCTCCTTTTTGAACTGTGATGTCACTCAGTGACTCATGGCAAGAAGGCTAAGCAGTAAGAACACAACATGATGCTTGCAACGGCTCATATAGTCTGCAGCTAAGCTTCAGCTCATGATCATAATAAGAAATACAAGCAAATCTCAAGGCAGTTCTGTCACTTGCTAAACTGTTATTTCATGTACCATTAGTCTGAATTCTGTCCATTTTTATGTGCATGACAGCTAGCAAAAAAAATCCATTTTGCTCATGCCCAGATGAATAGATTTTTGGCTCATAAATGCTGTTTCAGCAGCAAGCAAAAGGGGACTCCAGAATTTGTAAAAAGTATATTTTCTCAGATATTTAACACGGATATGCAGGCTATAATGTCACTTGAGAGCATTTTCTCAACCAATTGCATGGAAAGCAAGGCAACATTCTGCAAGAGAGTCATCAATAAGTAACTAAGACTGAGAATAATCACACATCGATAAACCGTGCAAATGTCTTTCTGTAATGATACTGCTGAAAGTGATAAGACTTCAGATCAACAAGTTACTTAGATTAACTCTTACTAGATTCTGTTTGTAATAAAAATTGCATCACAGGAACAGCTTCCTTTGTTTAGGTGAAATGCATTTATAAATAAATGACTGAATAACTACTAAATAAATGTTTAGGCAAAATAAATTGTAAATGTAAAAAAGAGTATAGATTCTGAAAATATATTTTAAACTTTTAGAAAAATAGTTTAAAAAATTAGTAATTGAATATTTTGAGTTTTCTTATTTAAATAAAATAAAACACCTGCTTGCTAAAGTGCTGCATGGCATCATACACATGTTCATACACAATCACAGACTGTTAGGCTTTGGAAGGTACTTCAAAAGTCCAACCCCCTGACAGAGCAGGATCACCTAGATTAGGTCACACAGGAATATGTTTACGTGGGTTTTGAATGTCTCCAGAGAAGGAGACTTCATAACCTCTCTGGGCAGCCTGTAATCTCTGTAACCCTCACAGTGTAATAGTTTTACCTTATGTTCACATAAAACTTCCTATGCTCCAGCTTGTACCCATTGCCCTTGTCCTATCACTGGACATCACTGAGAAGAACCTGACTGCATTATCCTGACACTCACTATTTACATATTTATAAATAGTAATGAGGTCACCCCTCAGTTTTCTCTTCTCCAAGCTAAAGAGACCCAGCTCCTTCAGCCTTTCATCTGTTGCACACCCTTAATCATCTTGGTGGCCCTCCACTGTACTCTTTCAAGGTCTATGTCCAGATTTGGTCTCACCAGGGCAGAGTAGGGGGGGGGAGAACCTCTCTTGACCTACTAACCACACCCCTTCTAATACACTCCAGGATGCCATTTGCTTTCTTGGCCACAAAGGCACATTGATGGCTCATGGTCATCTTGCTGTCTACCTGGACCCACAGGTCCCTCTCACCTATACTGCTCTCCAACAAGTCAGTCCCCAACCTATACTGGTAACTGGGGTTTTTCTTCCCCAGATGCAAGAGTCTGCACTTGCCCTTGTTAAATCTCATTAAACTTCTCCCCGCTCAACTCTCCAGCCTGTCCTGATCTCACTGAATGGCAGCACAGACCTCTGGTGTGTCAGCCACCCGTCCCAGTTTTGTGTCATCAGCAAACCTGATGATGATGATGCACTCTGTTCCCCCATCCAGGTCATCAATGAATATATTGACTAATAAAGGTCCCAGTACCAACCCCTGAGGTAGTCCAGTAGACACAGGGCTCCAGCTAGACTCTGTCCCATTGACCACAACTTTGTCCTGACTTCTTTTCCTCAACCAGTTCACAATCCACCTCACTACCTGATCCTCCAGACCACACTTCCTCAGTTTAGCTACAAGGATGCTTTGGGAAACAGTGTCAGATGCTTTACTGAAATGAAGATAAACCATATCCACTGCCCTACCATCATGTATTCAATTCACAGTATACTTGGAATAGTCAAAGTAGAAGGGAAGCACATTTTCCTAATACTTCTTTAAAACAGAAATAATAGCATACATCTCTTTCTTACCCTGTGCCACTCTGGTACCATTTAGAACCTTTTGTCAGGCAATTCACCTCATCTGTCAGAGAGGTCTTAATATTTTTACCGGATTACTTCTTGCCAGATCAGTGAGCTGAACTGGCACAGAAAGGTATCTAGTCAGTACTAGGTAACAGGAAAAGTAAAACCACACAGATGTGGCTATAGAAGAGTAGAGCATATTAGGGTTAAGGGATACAAGGCCTCTTTTTCTTTGCTAAATAGCCTTAGATGTCTTTCTTAATTTCAACATCACACTTAGTCGGGCACATTACCTTACCTAGTCACCGTGTATAGCAAAAGTGAAATGTGGTAACTTTACTGAACGAAGAAGATAAACTGATGGTTTACACAATATTTAGAGAAAATAATATGAATACTGTCTTATGTAGAACAAACACTCAGCATCTTAGATTCTCTAACTTGAACTAGTTTCTGCAAATGGAGAAAATAAATCTAACATTTTCTTGTTGAGGAAGAAAAGAAAAAAGACATTATCAGTGTCCACTGTAAAGCAATCTCAAATACGTAAATGAAAACACATCCATCTTCTTAGGAGGAAAGCCCAAGCTTCCAGGATATATTTTTTTTAATCTCCATCAATTAAGAGTATAGTACACACACAGAGACAGGATCAGCACAGCCAGCTTATACTGCAATTTGCTTTACATTTGAAAAAAAGTCAGATTTAATTGTTTTATAATCTTTTTTTAGAAAAAGACTTTTAAAACACAAAACTTTATAGTGTGTTGAAGGAATTGTTATACTTCGTAAAAAGAAAAAAAAAGCATCAATCTGTCAGATTTTGCAAACATGAGTTGCTTTTTGAGGAGCTAATGAATAAACTGTCCATGTTTCTATGTTTCTATGCATGTTTCTACTTCAAAGGGAAATACAAACTACTGTGAATAAGGAATAAATCAATGCGAAACGATTTCAAATTTTCTGATCTCTTTTCCCATATCAGCTTGCTTATACAGGAAAGCAGATATGCCCTACCAAACTGAAGGCATCTTAAGCCATTTTTCTGGGAGTATGTAGTCCTTTCTTGCACTCAGCTTTACATTTTCACAATAGTATTACCATTTACTTACCTACTTTTGTGATACCTGGCAAAATTTGAATAAAACCCAGTAAGATGTTAATTCAAGTATCTAGTTTGGTTGCTTTTAAATGCTAATGTGATTAAGTGGTAATACGATTACAATAATCACTTTAAGAAAAAATAAAACAATGAAGGGTTGATTAGAGCATTTTAAAAAATAAGTGAGTTGTTCAAAGAACCATCCAGAATGAAAACATTAAAAAATACACAGCACAGACACAACAGCTGAGGAGGTAACATGTCCACTGCCACAAATCACATCTCAACATTAATTTAGAAACTCAGAAAACTTCATTTTTCATAGAGATTCTAACCCCGAGGTGTTCTGATGTCATCACTCTTTTAAAGACAGCTCCTGCTACACAGATGGCTGCAGTTTTGAGTAGTTGGGGGGTTTTTGGTTTGGTTTAGGGTTTTTTAATTTTGTTTTGTTTTTTAATCTGAAGAAACACCAAACCTCTGGGCATGGACCACCTTAATGCCACTGTTTAGTAATTTGCAATTGGTCTGCTAATGTGTATATGTGCAGTAACAGAATGAATGGTATCAGCCATCAAAGAGTGGCTCCTGACAATGTCTGCAGGCATGTTGGTTTTTGTAATCAGTTTGTAAAGTATTTCCAGATGCTTTACAAAACACATGCAGTCCACTGACCACAGGCTGAATGACTCTTTGCCTACCAAGCTCAGCTACAATTTTCCTTTATTTATTTTCAACCCTTCAATCTTAATGGCTTTACCGGAGGCCCATGGCTTATTAACTGCTGATTAAGAGGTGTAAATGACAGATGGTAAAGGGATGTTACTGGGAGTACATTGCTTGCATTCTAGACTCTGAATAAATCTCTTTTGTAATGCCATAATCTGTATGTACTTAGAGTAGAGGATCACTCTCACTTAACTATCTAACAATTAAATCTTAGTTCTAAGGAATTTATTTTATTTTTTCTATAATCGGCTGAGGGAAGCTGGATTCCCAGAAGTAGTTTTATCCTTTCTAATATAGGCAGATTGAAATAATTGCTCTGGGAGGTAATTTTGATGGGCGTGCATATCTTTCTCCACTAGAATTATCAAAGTAGAAAGAGCCTAAAACTAAACTTAGTACTTTGGAGGACTTAACATGACATGTAATGCAGCTGATTTTAGGACTGTTTATCTCAGCAAGACATCATAAAGAATAGTTGCCAGCTCCAAGGCATAGGTTGAATATCTAATCACCATTCTGCCTATCATTATACATTACAGCATGTTATATAGACCTACAGAATATTTCTGTAAAATTAAAAGGATATTCTTATGTGAAATTTCCAATTCCATTACTATTTCCCCTTATCTCATACCCCTGCTCTATAACTCAGTCCAGTTAGACTGTACACAAAACCAAAAAGTATTTCTCAGGAACACTGGGAACACTCAGGAGGTAAGAAAGAGATATGAAGCTTTTTGTTTGGTTGGGGATTCACTGAGCCAGTAATACAGAAGGTCTGTTTCTCAACATAAAGCAGATAATATTCATATCAAATTAGATTGAATTTTTAGTAGTGAATTCAAAAGCATTTTCAAATTTTTTGTTTCAAAAACATTTAGAAAAAAAATTACATTTAAATGTAACTCAAGGAAATTATGTGTAAGTAACCGTACAAAATTTAGGAAAGCATTTGGGAGAGGAGGTACTTCAGGCTTCAAACTCCTTACATGCAATTACATGCTCCTAAGGAATCTATTCATCATGATTTAAAGCATTTCTCTGTATAGTAAAAAACTTAACCTTACCTTTTTTTTTAGGTTTGAGTGGCAAGGTTTTGGTAGCAGGGGTGGCTTCTGTGAGAAGCAGCTAGAAGCTTCCTATGGCTCTTATAGAACAATACCAGCTGGTTCCAAGACAAACCCACTACTGACCAAGACTAAGTCAATCATCAGTGGTGGTAGAAACTCTGTGATAACACATTTAAGAAGAAACAAAAAGCCCAAGTGGAAGTTTTCTGCATCCAGTGAAAAAATAAGAAGATGTGAGAAGCACTGCAGACACCAAGGTCAGTGAAAAAGAAGGAGGAGGTCCTCCAGGTGTCAGAGCAGAAATTCCCCTGCAGCCTATGGGACTACAGACTCCATGTGAAGCCCATGGAGGACCCTATGGTGGAGCAGATGGAGGCACCTGCAGCATACTGTGCCAATGCTTCAACAAGATCCAGGCAGGACCCGCAGCTTGTGGAGAGAGGAACCCACACTAAAACAGGTTTGCTGGAGGAACTTGTGACACTGTGGGGGACTATGCCGGACCAACCTGCTCCTGAAGGTCCGAACTCCATGGAAGCCATGCTGGGGCAGTTTGTGAATAACTGAAGCCCCATGGGAGGGACTCACATTGAAGTTTATGGTGGACTGTCTCCTGTGAGAGGGACACCATGCTGGAGCAGGGGAAGAGAGGTAGGAGTCTTCCCCCAAGGAGGAAGGAATAACAGAGATAGTGTGTGATGAACCAACCACAACCCCCATTCCCTGTCCCCCTGTGCAGCTTGTGAGGAGGAGGTAGAGAATTCAGGAATACAGTTGCACCTTGAAAGATGGAAAGGGTTGGGGGTGGGGGTGGGGTGTTGGGGGTGGGGGTGGGGTGTGGGGGATGTGTGTTTTAAGATCTGGTTTCATTTCTCATTATCTTACTCTGTTTTGATTGGGTCATAAATTAGATTAATTTTATTCCACGTTGAATCTGTTTTGCCTGTGATGGTGATTACTGAGAAGCTGTGGCTGCCCCCTCCCTGGCAGTGTTCAAGGCCAGCTTGGGTGGGGCTTTGGGCAAGCTCATCTGGAGGAGGGTGTCCCTGCCCATGGCAGGGGGGTTGGAACTGGATGGTCTTTGAGGTCCCCTCCAACCAAAATTGTTCTGTGATTCTGTAGTTTCTGAGGATTTTGTGCCAACCATTCCCAAAAAGCTCCTGCAGTCTGTTGCAAGGCTGCATGCTTCTTGGGACAGTCACTAGCGTCACTGGTTCACACATCCTTCCTTCTGGGAATTCATATCCCACTGTTGTCCATTACTCACAAGGTTCTGTCTTCTCTCATATTGCTAGTGTAAATTTTGGTGACAATATTGGCACCTTTTTGTTAAAAGCACAAGAAACGCTTCATCAGGAGTTGAAAACCAGTGACAGCAGGCTATCCTTGCATTCACGCTGTTATCTTGGCTCTTAACGTGGCAGTAAATGAATGAAAGGCAGCAGGGATCTGTGACCTTAGGTGTATGCTGCAGCAGGTAGTGCTAACGGATTAGATGTATCTTGTTTCAGGGTTTAATTTTGGACTTGCAGAATGTGATTGTGAAGCATACAGAATAAAATCAAAGAATCCTCAGAATCTAATTCTGGCATGCACTAATGTGGGTTTCTCTCATTTTTCTACCACTGAAAAAAGCATTATCAGTTTGCTTCCTTTCAAAAGATATCAGAATGATGGCATTCTACACTCCTTTCTCTTTGTGTGTATTTTCCCTCATTCCCTGCACTTGAACTGTGAAACCCCTCAGGTTATGATACTTTTCAAAACCAGAGAATTTTTGGAATAGATCCATGGGCATGCTAATCTATGAGAAACTTTATGAGGCTGTTCTAGAATATGTAGAATTTGCCTAGTGTGTGTAAGTCTCTGGTTTTAGTATCTTATAAAAATATTCATTGCACATTTATATTACTGCTATTTAAAGATTTAGGAGGCAGGACCAGGAATTATGAAATTGCAGTATAAAATTATTAAAATTAACATATTCAAAGTGATAATACTATTTTGAAACCTAACCTAACTTTCCTTTTTACCTGCACCAGCCAGTGTACATGCTTGTGTAAACTGTGGAGCTGGTTTGGATGAGGAACTTCTCGGTACTTGTGTAAACATGGAGCATGACAAACAGTATCAATTCTTTGACTTTGCCCTGCCCTGCTCTCAATTTCCTCTATTGTATTGAAGTAGCTAAGTGTTCATATAGATCAATCAATGTATGAAAATACTAAAACAGCTTTTCCTAAAATATTTATTTTTAATTTATTAATCTTTCATTGCTTCTAAGGCAGCTTTCTTGCATCTGACAGGAAGTGTAATTAAACAAAAACTATACTCAGTTCGTAGTATCATAGAATGTGTAAGGTTGGAAGGGACCTTTAGAGGTCATCTAGTCCAATCGCCCTGCAGTAAGCAGGGACATCTTCACTAAATCAGGTCACTTGGAGGCCCATCAAGCCTGACCTTGAATAGCTACACGGATTAGGCCTCCATCCTTGTTCATAATTGACAAAACCTTTGATCTTTCTGACTTCTTCTGTCATTTCTCATGGGAAGTTTCTTGGTGGATTGATAACAACTTTCAATATCTCTTCTTTAAAGATCTTTTGTATTAAATGTGACAAAATGTATAAAGGCATTTAATAGCATTATCCCCATTTTGTAAATGGTCAGAATGGAATAGAATAGCATATTTCAGTTGGACGGGACCTGCAATGATCATCTATTGTCTGACTATCATCAACTACCTGATTATTTCAGGGCAGACCAAAAGTGAAAGCATATTATTAAGGACATTGCACCGATGCCTCTTAAACACTGCAGACTTGGGGCATGAAGCACCTCTCTATGAAGCCTGTTCACATATTTAACACCCCTCTCAGTAACAAAATGCTTCCTAATGTTAAATCTGAACATCTGCTGCTGTAGCTTTGAACTGTTCCTGTGCATCCTGTCATTGGATACAAAAGAGAAGAGATCATCACCTTCCTCTCCACTTCCCCACCTCAGGAAGCTGTGGAGAGAAATGAGGTTGCCCATCAACCTCCTCTCCAAACTGGGAAAACATAGAGTCCTTAGCCACTCCTCATAGGATCTGCAACTACTGATTTCTGAACAAAAACACTGTCATGACAATACAATATCATACCTGGTTGACATATTCATTTCCTCAATAACTTAATTATAAAAGAATTACTAATATAAAGTACGTCAGACTCAAGTTAGAATAAAATGTCATTTTATCTTAAAAATGGTTTTAGAATTTTTCTACAGAGTATTTGATCTCTGAGATACAGCAACATGAGAACAGAAGTCATGACTGCAGACAGTCCTGTTCTCATTGGTCTAAGGCCATCATCTTGGAAAGTTTCATGAAGTAAATGAGATCCTCTTAACAACTAGGACGTTTTACTAATACTCAGAATCTCAGTGATATGTTGTGTAAGGACCTTCCATTATAAGTGTACCAGTCACTAGAAGAGTCCTGTCTGATGCTGGTCCCAGATCTGGTAAACTGCTTTCTACTCCATCAAGGAGTATTGCCACACTACTAGCATAATATCAGGTAATTAACTCATGTACATGTCTGCTGAAAGCATGTGTTTTATTGCACTCTGTGTATGTGAGTTAAAATATATCCACAATTTCTTTTGCTATTGGGAGTTTTCCAGGATCATAGTATCATAGAATGGCCCGGATTGGAAGTAACATTAAAGACCATCTACTTCCAACCTCCCTGCTGTGGGTAGGGATACCATCCACTAGGACAGGTTGCTCAAAGCCCCAGGAGGGAAATGTTCAAGTCCAAAACTTCTCTAGGCAACCTTTTCCATTGTCTCACCACCCCCACAATAAATATTTTTAAAAATATTTTTCAATGTATGTAATCTCAATATACCTTTGTTTAGTTTAAAGCCAATCACAAAATCACAGAACCCTAGGAGTCGGAAGGGACCTCAAAAGATCATCTAGTCCAACTCCCCTGCTAGAGCACGATCACCTAGACTAAATCACACAGGAATGCATACAGGCAGGTTTTGAATGTCTCCAGAGAAGGAGACCCCATAAACTCTCTGGGCAGTCTGTTGCAGGGCTCCATCACTCTCGTAGTGAAAAATTTTCTCCTTACATTGACATGGAACTTCCTATGCTCCAGCTTGCACCCATAGCCCCTTGTCCTATCATTGGCCATCACTGAGAAGGGACCTTTGTCCTGTGACTACAATCCCTGATAAAGTGTCCTCCCCATCTTTCCTGTATGTCCCCTTTAGGTACTAGAAGGCTGCAATAAGGTCTCCCCGAGCCTTCTCCAGGCTGAAAAACCACAACTCTCTCAGCTTGTCTTCACAGGAGAGGTGCTCCATCCCTCTGATCATCTTTGTGGCAGTCCTCCTCTGGACTTACACCAACAGTCACACCAACTTTCTTGTACTGGTATGCATTTGCACATTGCTTGGTCATGTTGAGTTTCTCATCAACCAACACCCACAAATCCTCCTCAGGGTTATTCTCAATTTTTTCTCCACCCAGCCTATAACTGTGCTTGGGATTGCCCCTACACAAGTGCAGATCTTGCACATGGTTTTGATGAACTTCATGCAGTTTGCAAGGTCACACCTGTCAAGCCTATGGAGATCCCTCTGGATCATCTCTTCCCTCGAGCAGGTTGGCAGTTTGATGTAGTTTGTAAACTTGCTGAGAGTGCACTTGATCCCACTGTCCATGTCTCTGACAAAGATGTTAAACAGTTCAGGTGCTAATACTGATGCCTGGGGATTAACTCTCATTGCTGGTATCTACTAGGTCATGGACTGTAGCTCTTTCAGTGTGACTATCCAGTCGATTCTTTATCCACCCAGTGGTCCATGTGCCAAGAAGAAAGGATTCTTTCCCTCACTCTATTTCAATAAGTGTCACCATAATCTACTTCTATGCTTGTAACTAAAAATTCCGCATTCTTCAACAGTTAGTTTACATCTCAAAGTGAAAAAACAGCAAGCAAAGCAGCTGAAATAGAAACAGTTGAAAGCTTCAGGAACGAAGAAATAAAATTTATTGTCAAATCATTGCAGAGCTGTACAACTCAGAGAAAGACTAGACTCTGAAGAACTGTATCACCTCCCTCATAAGACCATTTATAAACTTTTGAAAGATTCTATTACTGAAGCTCCCCCCAATTCTTACTGTTCTCAAGCCTCCTCACTCCTCACAGGAGGTCGTGCCTTCCCACTCAAGCTTGGTCATCATACATTCACCATGATTTCTCACACATTTTCAAAGAAAGTCAGGAAATATTTAATGGCCTAGTCTACATACAATGTTCATATATCAACAAACCAGGGTTAAGTACCAAATGTGACCTATGAATATAGCCACTGAAAATGCAATTTGAAATCTAATTTTGGAAAATTTAAATGTTTGACCTTAAAATTTCGGTCCTACTGAGTATCTCACATGAAAATATAAGGCTTGCAGAAAACAATTTAGAAACCTTCAAGCTTTTTCTTCCCATTTAAAGTTGAGCAGCCACGTATGGGTAATCTACATATCCCTGGAGCAACAATTATCTCAGATGTGTGATCTGAATTGCTTCCCAGCATCAGTGATAAAAAGACTCAGCTGACTGAAAGGTTAGTATAGGGTGTCAGAGATTGTGGTCTCTGTCAGGTGTGGTTTGGGCTATTCGAAGCAGTAGATCCTGAAAATGCTAACAAAATCAAAATCGGTTTTGGTGATAGCATCTTAAACGTGTTAAAATCTTTTCGGGTTCTGTTTTATTTATGGTTTGGTTTTATATTTTTCTATGGGCTTCTGTGTGCAATTGCAATATGGATTTTACAGAATGTTTTTATAAACCAATTGCAATATTTCTACATGTTTGTATTTTTCCCAATAGTTTTTATATCTTGTAAGTGCTGCTCTCAAAGAAAAGCAATGTAGCTTGTTTAGTATCTCTTGTACCTTTTAGGTTGAAACAAATCTTGTACATTTTATGAGCTAAGCAGCTCTTTGCAAAGGGAACTGTATTTTTTTATTTGTGTCTTTGTGTGAGTCCCAGCCGTGCCGGTTAGTAACAGGGTTTGTATCAATTTGTTAACACCCATCTAACAAACCCAGGCAAATAACGCAATCAAAACTCATGAGTTTTCCACTATTCACATGAGGAACCTCATTTGTTAGAAGCATCCTGCTGGATTCTCCTGGGACTGCCTGGGACAGAATAATCATATGCTCAGACATGGATTCAGAAGAATTTTTTTTAGTACTTCTGCAATGTGTTTTTCCCACATGCATCAGTGATTTTTTCTAAGCTGTTACTTACTGCTATAGTATCAATTTACATAAATGTCGCTCTTGGTCTAAAACTAAACTGTATGACGTTGAGCACCATTCCGATGCTCATTGAATTCTGACAGGCTTGGTGCCATGGCTACTTCCCTGGGAAGCCTGTTCCAGTGACTGACCACCGTCTTGGTAAAGAGCCTTTTCCTCATGTCTGGTCTTAACTTCCCCTTGATACAGCTTCATTCCATTTCCTTGTGTCCTATTGCAGAGTTCAGTATCTCCCCCTCTACTGCTCCCTTGATGAAGTTGTAGATTGCAATGAAGACACCCTTCGGCCTTCTCTTCTTCAAGATGAAAAAAACAAGTGACCTCAGCCACTCTTTTTAAGTCTTGCCCTCAGTGCCTTTCAACATCTTGGTTGCCCTCCTCTGGACAAATGTCTGATGTCCTTCTTATATTGAGGTACCCAAAACTGCACACAATACTCAAGGTTGGACCACACCAGCGCAGCACAGAGTGGGACAATCACATCCCTCAAATGGATTGCTATTGTGTTTGATGCACCGCAGGACATGGTGGCCCTTTTGGCTGCCAGGGTACACTGCTGGCTTAGATTGATCTACCCAAACCCCCAGATCTCTTTCTGCAGGGCTGCTTTCCAGTCTCTCATTCCCCGGTTTGTACATACAACCGGGATTATCATGCTTCAGGTGGAGAATCTAACATTTGCTCATGTTAAATTTCATATAGTTGGCAATTACCCAGCTCTCTAGTCTATTCAGATCTCTGTAAGACCTCTCTACCCTCAAGGAAGTTCACAACTCATCCTAATTTAGGATCATCAGCAAACTTAGTTAATATCTGGATGCAGGAGTCAAATATATAACTTATAAATGCATGGTCAACTAGATGGATAACCTTGTCGTAAAGGAAATAAAGTTGGTTAAGCAGGACTTGCCTTTTGTGAACCCATGCTGGCTGTGACCAAGGACTGCCATTTTTTTTCAATTACTCCTAGAATAAATTTCTCCATAATTTTACCAGGCATTGCAGTGAGACTATCAGGCTTGTAATTAGTACTGTCTTCTTTCTTAGCCTTTTCAAAAATAAAAACAACCTTTGATAGTTTCTAGTTGACTGAGTCCTATGCAGACTTCAAAGACCATTGAAAAATAGCAGACAGAAGGCCTGCAATAACATCAACCAGATCTTTCAGTCTCTGGGATGAATCCCAGGGAGTTCCATAGACTTATGTGCATCCTTCTGGAGCAGCAAGTCTTCAACAAGTTCAAGATCAGCTGTGAATTTTTCATTTCCCCAGTCACGGTCTTCCAGCACAAGGCTCTGTGGGTCCCAGGAGCCATCATCAGTGTTAAAGACAGAGCATAAAATGTTATAAAGAGGAATAAAGCTTAATGTGTGTTATAAATTTGTGGAACCCAATCTTGTACTGTGGGAACTACTGAGCACTTCAGCTTACTCATGTAGGTAGGCAATTACATATGCATATATTAGTCACACATATGACTTAAATAGAAACATATACAGATATAGGTCATGGAATCATTTTAAGATCACCTTAAAGATAGTCTAGCTCTAATTGCCCCTCTACTCCATGTATACACAAACATATGTTTAAGTATATGTGCATATATGATAGAAACTGACTGATCATTCTTTTAAGGCATGGTATTATGTTTTAATTTCAATATATATCAATGAATTGATGCAAAAATTTTCACAGTATGGAAAAAAAATTAGTTAAAAGTTCAGTTTATATGAAAAATATAGCCTAGATTTGTTTATTTTTTGTTTATATTCTAACAGTGTTTTTAAACTCACTAGAACATACATTATGTCTTGCATGGTCCAGGCAACTGGGAGGACTGCTTTTTCTGTGTCTCTTCTTCTTAGTCTGAGGATGGAATATTGGAATTAAACTGCAGAATATCTATAAACTGCTTTGTGCCAATACTACGTCTAGATTGACAGAGGAACATAAATAATTCACCTCCAACAAATCAATTAATTATATATGGGGTTTAGAATTATTTGTCTCCTTACTAGCTGGTCTGTGAAAAATGTCTTTTAATGTCAACAAAAGCAGCAAATTTATGCCTTTTCTTGTGTAGAGTTGAGCACTCAAAAATACTGTTCACAGACTAAGACCCTGAAATTATATTGTCCTTTATTCAGAACAGGAGGTTCCAGAGCTATGTTGAAAATTATGTGAGTCTCTAAGAAAAAATAGAAAGGAATAAGCATATTAATCAGCAAAACACTTCACTTTGTGTTTTTGAGAAAGGAAAAACAGAAATGTAAGATTTTCTTCCACTACAGTTTATTCTGAGCACATTTCAGTGCAGCAGGGAACATCACTGCAATCCAACAAACAAGTCTGACTTTTCTAAATGTAGAGTGACTGGCATTCTGAAAGCTATATATGCAGGCTATTCACCTGTTGCAGTAAGTCAAGCTATTCCTTTTATTATCCATAACAACCTAATACTATTTCTGGTGGAGAATATAGATTTTTTTTTTCTTTACTACAGTTAAAAATATAGGCAATAAAAATTGCTACATTTGAGGTGCAGGACCATGAAAATATTAACTGTCTACCACATAGCAAGAAGTAGAAAAGACAAAACTGAATTTCCCCAAGATTCATTCTCATTATTATTCTCCTCTCTATGTTGTGTCATAACTTTAATTCTACTTTCTTCTCCAAAAGGTTAAAAAGGAGAAAAAATTGCACTTTGTCGTTTCTTTTTTACTGTTTTCTGTGTTACGGGATTCTGAACTGGTCTTCTGAGTTGGATTGCTTCTCATAGAATGCCAGATCTTACTAACTAAATGGGTGTGATAGAAATAGTTCTTATCACAAAGTGACACACATCACTCAAGATACTATGGAAGTCAGTACATATAGTATTGGTCATTTAAATTACTTGGGGTATTTGAGTAAGAAGATTAAAACACTGTTGTCTATCTTGTGAAATGGTAAGAAAAATAACTTAATATGTCTTGGGTGAGGAATTATAACAGCACAGCTCTTTGTAGCCACTCATCCCATCTTCAGCTAAATGGGCCTTCCTGGTAACAAGCGAACTGTTCTCTCTCAAGCACTGTGTGAACAGCAATGGTATAGTTGCTAGAATGGAGATTGTTCAGACTAAAGTCTGACATAGGGGATAGGCCTGTTAAACAAGAATGCTTGAGCAAATGAGCAATGAAGAGAAGAATGGAATCAACTGGCTAAATGGATGTTTGAATTCTCTGCTTACCCCTTTGAGAAGACTAATATAATGGCTGTAACTGTCCAAGGCCCTGGAGTTTCTAAGCTGAAACAGTGTTGAATTATTAATTGTTTTCTTCTTGGAATTTATTCTGAATTTCTTTCTAACTCTTCTAAACAGTAAAATTCTCTTTATTTTCAAGCCTGGAACAATAACCCTGTAAAAGATAAGATTCTTAGGGGAACTCAGATAAAGTCACTTGCTTTTCCATGTTAATGAGTAGGCTTCTGTGTTTAGGATTTCAGAAAAATCCCTTCTGCAATAAAACCAGGTCCTTATGCCAACAACAACCCATAGCAGAAAGTTTGTTGTTATTGTACTGCATCTGCAGAAAAGGAAACGGTCTGCTGGAGATTGACTCAGTTTTCACAGAGATGCCAAACCAGGTTACACTGTCTGATTAAAACTTTGGAGGCAGTTTTGCCATCAAGCATTCATAGATAAGCTAAATCTGGCTTAGAAACTTTGCTGAATTTGTGCATATAAACGCTACAACTAGAGAATATTTAAACAGAGAAGAGAATTCAGTGTAATCAGGGAGCGATTCAGTGAGTTTTTATCAAGAAAATCCTGCACAGCTCAAGAGATGCAGGAAGCTTAATTGGCCGCCCCCTGAATCCAGCAACAAGTACCCTTTGATTTTATTAGCTGTTACAGAGAGCTGAAGGGTGAGCATCACAGCTTTGGTTTTTGGTGAATTAATGAACAAATCAGTCAAGAAATATTCTTCTAATAGCTCCTGTGATTATTTTCCTAGTAGCCACTGAAATTTATATTCTGAGGAAAAGTAATAGGTAACAATTTAACAGTTTAATATACCTTAAGTTAAAAAGTGTGTATTTCACAGATTTTTTTTTTAACTAACTGATTGATATTTATTTTTTTATATAATACCAACAAGCATTAAATGTATTCTCTATTTAAAGTAATTTTCATGCAGTCATAGATGGTTCATGGTATTTGAAAAGTGTGTTTACAGAAAGTGACAGATCATTAATCCAAGCCTCTCTCTAGGCATGACCTCAGTTTCATGCACAATGACAGTAATTTCTCAAGACTTCTGACTTCTCATCAGGATGTCCCTTCTGCTTGTACAGTTGATTGCATCTAATAAACTACATGATAATAACTTGCCCTTGCTAACTTTATCCACAAGTATGATATAACAGAAGCTGGAAATAACAACTTCTTGTAAACTTACAAATATGTGGATAAAAAGGAACAGATTTGTCAGTTTCATTTTTTAAGAGTAGTAGTGTCTGCAGCTGCTCTTTGTGCATGCTTTGAATGTTCCATTACTCAGCAAGTTGCATGGGAGCTGATGAGTATTTCCAATATTGAAAAATTTGCCAGAAAGTTTTATAATATTATGACTTAGTATTCAAAAAGAACACACAATATAATATTCACCACTTTCACAACTAAATTCCCAACTGGCTGAAAAATTTACTCAAAAATACGTCAGGTGTCTTAAATACTTCAGTGAGGTTTTCTATGGACTTAGACATATGGACCACTCAAAAGTCAGTGCAGCTTCAGTGCCTGTACATGAAACTTTCAAAGATTTCCAGAGGACTTAGCATTATAAATTTCAATTAAGAATCTTGAATACTATAGATGATAATCAAAATTTTATCCTAAGATTCCTTTTATGAAATAAATATATCTGAACTTGCTATCTTTATGCCCTCTAGGAAGAAAATCTTTTGAAATTGCATGGCATCTGATCATATCTTCAATTCCAAAATAGGATTTCAGAACTCTGCCCTAGGAGTGTCTATCACCTGACTAATAAAAACATAGTTCGACCTGTTCAGATGTAAGTATCTATGTTACTGATAGCTAAATTCAGGAACAACTAAAAAGAATCTATAATCACCGACTGATGTTCAAACAAATGGGTGCATCTATAGCAGGTGGAGAGATGGAGAGATTGGGCAGTGTCACGATCCACAACCTAGACGAGACTTAGTTTGGCAGAGGCTAAACCCCCTTGAGTTCCAACCGAACCTCAGATCGCTCTGGGTGGCTGGGGGCGGCTGGGCTTTATCCCCAAGTGACAGCTGTTTTATCCTGATAAGTTCTGAATTCAATTCTTGGAGAACAGAATTGAGAGTCGAAACAGAGTCAAGGTGAAGGTTGTTTTATTTGGAACAAACGTGCAGGGAAAGGGGGGAAGAAAGAAAAAAAAGGGGGGGTGAAAAAGAGAGATAGAGATAGAAAGAGAGAGAGAGTGGGAAAAGGAAGAGGGGTGGGGGGAGGCTATATCTACCATCACAAGGCTGCAGCGTTCCATCCGATGACAGAGTATTCTCTGGGTCCGATGGGATGGGAGAGCATTCCCTCCTTCGTCCCTCGATGATGTAGACGAAGATGATTTTTTCCCTCTTGTTGCATCCCTTTTTGTAGGGATACAGCTCCTTTGTCTCGCTACAAGCTTCCACCTGGCCTGTGGGAATGCTCCAGGGTGGATGACGGAATGTCCAATATGCGAATGGCTCTCCAATGTGTGCTCCCGATAGTGGAATGCTCTCCTGATGTGTGAATGGTTCCTGATGTCTCTCTTCTGGGTGGCTTGTTGAATAGCCATTAGGTTCTCGGAAGCCTGAGCCTGACCAGTGGTGATGTAAATGAGGTTTGGTTAGGTGAGAGGAGAAAAGGGGGGCGGGGACGGTTCTGTTGGCAATTGGTAAGGTATATTTCCAGTGCCTTACAGGCAGGAAAACTTGCCAGTATCTGTGAGTATTGCATTGTTCAGCATAGTTTTGGTAACTAAAATGCAATTCTTATTCCAAATAACAAATAAACCCAAAACCCATGCAAAAGAAACCATGGCATGCTTTGTGTAGTACCTAGCTCCACAGGATGCCTCGCTGAAGTCAATACATTGTTTTTGTTCAATGAAAAAAATATTACCCTGAGATACCAGAAAGGTAGTTTTCCTGTTATATACCTAATTCAAATCAGAAGTTCTGTGGAGATGGAAACATACTTGTATTTTTTGGTACAACAATATACAAAATTCTGAATGGTCTGATCCAGCTCTTACACTTCCTACTGATGCCCAACAGCTCTACTTCTTCACTAGTGATATGGAAACACCAGCAGAGTTTGGCAGTTTCTGGGCATTTTATAAAGAAAGTCAAAGGAGACCATCAAAAGCAACAAAATTGCCACTGCAAACATGACAATTTTAGCAATTGAAAAGAAAAAGCAAATACCTTGCTTTGTAGAGATGGACATGATAATATGGAATCATAGAATGTGTAAGGTTAGAAGGGACATGTAGAGGTCATCTAGTCCAACCCCCCTGCAGTAGGCAGAGACATCTTCACTAGATCAGGTCGCTGAGAGCCTCATCAAGCCTGGCCTTGAATATCTCCAGGGATGAGGCCACCACTACATATCTAAGCAACCTCTTCCAGTGATCCACCACCCTCATATTGAAGATTTTTTTCCTAATATCCAACCTAAATCTCCCATTTCTAGTTTAAAAACGCTACCTCTTGTATCTATTGCTACATGCATAAAATCTTCCAGATGTTTCTGAAATTTCTCTTGCTAAACCAAAAACACCCCAACCAACCACAAACCCTCTCAATTATAAATCCTGCAGTTCCTTTGACTTTGTCAGGATATAGTGGAAGCTTACTTACACATTTGTCTATTTTTATATGCATGAATCCTTTATTAATCCAGCCATGGAATGATTGGATGATTTGGAAAGCATTACATGACATATGGAAAGCATTCAGACCACATAAACACAGTGTTGCTTAAGGGCATTCAAATGATTTATCTGTTTTTTTCTGAGTCCTGATAATATGCTTGTTTAGGAGGTGGGAGCCAATGCCTTTGATTTGAGAATATATGCTAAGAAATTCAGTGTCTGATGAGATCAGATGTTATACTCAGTAATCAAGACCACAAAAATTTAATCCTTTTAAAAAAAAACCATGCTACCAGATTCTCAACAGCTCTTTTGGATTTTCCTTCCTGTGCAATTTCAAATACTATGTGTGTATGCTATTCCTATTACTGATGTCTTTCTTTGTGTAGCCACTTTGCTATACAAAGGAACCAGTGACCCTCAGAAACAACAGATAGTAAAAACTTTAATTACTTAATACTGTCTGGGTCTGACTAATATTTGGCATTCTTATGGTTTTTTGACAAGTGCTTGTGTGCTATTGAATTAGTGAATCCCTATGAATGATAATACTTTCTACTGAAAGGAGGAGGAAGGGAGGTAATTTTTATGAGCAATTTTGACTTTTATTTGCTCAAAGCATTGTCCACAGACAGGAAGAAGAGGTGTGAAACAATTTTTCGCTAACTACTCACGTAGGCGTCTTCCAAAGAGGTCACTTCCTTTTTCAAATAAAATGATTCAACAATGGAAATGCTCTTTTTACTCCAGTAACCGCATGGGACTCCTTGCTGTGGTTTTACCCCAGCTGCTTTCTCACTCCCTACCTGCAGAATAGGGGAGAGAATCAGAAGAGTGAAAGTGAGAAAGTATGTGGATTGAGATAAAAACCAGTTTAATAGGACCAAAGAAAAAATATCATAATAATAGCAATAGCAATATATACAAAAGTAAGTATAAAAAAGCAACACAATTTCTCACCACCTGAATTTGATGGTGCGCAAGATCCCCAGCTGCCACACCAGGCTCCCAGCTGCCCAGCCTCTCAGCCTACACATGCAAGAAAAGCAAGACAAGCAATTCATTCACCACTTCCTATCATCAGGCAGGTGTTCAGTTATCTCCAGGGAAGCAGGGCTCCATTATATGTAATCATTACTTTGGAAGACAAATGCCACCACTCTGAACATTAATGCTATCCCTGTCCTTCTTCCTCCCCAAGCTCCTTGTAAGCTGAGCATGATGTCATAGGGTGTGGAATATCCATTTGGTCAGTTTGGGTCAGCTGTCCTGTCTGTGTCCCCTCCCAACTCCTTGTGCACCCCCAACCTACTCATCAGTGGGGTGGTTTGAGAAGTAAAAAAGGAATTGACTCTGCGTAAGCACTGCTCAACACAGTCATATCTATATAACAAGAGACATCTCTATATTAGCAACGCTTTTCCCAACACAAATCCAAAACCTATCCCCATGCTAGCTACTATGAAGAAAATGAATTCTATCTTAGCTGAAAACAGCACACTCCCTATATATCTTAGTTACAATCACACACATGAAACTCTCTTTGAAATCAGTTGCAAATCAAGTATTTCTGAATCTCTGACCTCAAAATTAAAGTAATTACTGGTCTAAAACCCACTATTATCTGCACTTTCAGCAGAGGTTAGTTGTAAAACATGTTTGCAAGAGGTAAGTCCTCATTATGGCTCTGTATAACTTTCTGTTGTAAAAAGCATTCCATTATGCAGAATGAGCCATTTTGCTGCACTTCTGTGCAGGCAAAGACTCTTTTGGGTTCACTATCTTCAAAAGTTGGCTGCTTTATTTTTCCTCATTTCAGCTAATTAACATTTTAATTGCACAGTTCTTCATTACCTCAGAGCTTAATCCCTGCTTTATCTGCATCTATTGCTGTACCTGGGTGGGGCCTCTCTAGAAAGCCCTTGAACTTGCATTGTTTTCAGTAGGCTATGAATCCAGAATTGGCTGGGAGGTAGCATTGCCATAGATTTTGACTTGAGAACTAAATCAGACAATTATTATGTTGTCACAGTTAAAATATCTTCATTCCACTTACCTCCAAGGTGAAACACAGCTAGTAGAGTAATCTCACTGATATCATAGAATCACAGGGGTTGGAAGGGACCTCAAGAGATCATCGGGCCCAACCCCCCTGCCAAAGCAGGCTCCCTAGCTCACACTGCACAGATAGGTATCCAGACGAGTCTTGAATATCTCCAGAGAAGGAGACTCCACCACCTCCCTGGGCAGCCTATTCCAGTGCTCTGTCACCCTCACTGTGAAAAAGTTCTTCCGCATGTTGGTGCGGAACTTCCTGTGCTCCAATTTTCCTAATATGGGAGATGTTCCAGGCCCTTAATCATCTTCGTAGTCCTTCTCTGGACTCTCTCCAGGAGATCCCTGTCTTTTTATACCAGGGAGCCCAGAACTGGACACAATACTCCAGGTGGGGCCTGACCAGGGCAGAGTAGACGGGGAGGATCACCTCCTTCGACCTGCTGGACACACTCTTCCTGATGCACCTCAGGATCCCATTGGCTCTCTTAGCCACCAGGGCACACTGCTGACTCATAGCCAACCTGTCATCAACCAGGACCCCCAGGTCCTTCTCCACAGAGCTCTTCTCCAGCAGGTCAACCCCCAGCCTGTATTGATACATGCGGTTGTTCCACCCCAGGTGCAAGACTTTACACTTGCTTTTGTTGAACTTCATTAAGTTTCTCCCTGCCCAGCTCTCCGGCCTGTCCAGGTCTCATTGGATGGCAGTGCAGTGTTCCTGCATGTCAGCCACCCCTCCCAGCTTTGTATCATTGGCGTACTTGCTGAGGGTGGATGCTATTCATACAGTATGTAAAACATTGGGAAATAATTAATCAGACCTTTTAACCAGTGGTTTAAGAATCATAAAAATAAATTTATTTTTAAAAAATTAATCATTTGGTTAAACCTTGACCTTTTGTCTGACTGCTATATTAGGATTCCTGTGAATTGGATCATTGCTCCCTTCTCTTAAGCCTCCTCCCTGGCAGTGTTCAAAGCCAGGTTGGATGGAGCTTTGGGAAACCTGGTCGAGTGGGAGGTGTCCTTGCCCATGGCAGGGGGTTGGAACTGGATGACCTTTGAGGTCTCCTTCAACCCAAATTGTTCTGTGATTCTATGGCTATGATTTCATAGAATCATAGAAAGGTTTTGGTTGGAAAACCCTTCAAGATCATCGAGTCCAACCATGATCTGAATCCCCCACTCTAGTAAGCCTATCTATTCTGAAGCTTTTATTAGAATGTGTCAGTGTATATATACATTTATAATGTATTGTTTCAGTAAGGGAAATGCATTTATTTAATGGATTTTCTGATTGCTCAGTTGCAAAATGGGTGCAGTTCTTTTCCAATTTATGTATCATAACATTTGGACTTCCTTTTTTGTTGAAAATGAAACTGTTTCCTAAAGAAAGGAAATGTTTCTTTTGCTCTTTTAAAGAAATGTATGGAAATGTCATGATAAATGCAGCTACTCTTGCTGCTTTGCTTTGTTGAGAAGAAAACATTAATATACTTGAGATCTAAAACTGCAAGCTTTTATTGAATAATGAAAGGTATCTACTTCAGGTAAACTCAGTAGTTCATTTTAAGTAAATTTTTTCATTCCAGTGGTTTTGTTCTGCAATATGAAAAACAGAAAGGGGGAAAACTAGTTTGATGGAATAAAACTACAGTAGCAGCTTCTATGTTGGTAAACACTTTGCAGTTAGTTGGGGGAACTTTTAATACTAACAATACTATTAAACGAGTTTTCTGTGAAGGGAAGAAACTTGCTTCTTTTCAGAATTTTCTGCTTCTCTTTAAACATAATATTTTAATAAGACATGTTTGTTCAATGTTATGTCTCATTCATTCATCTGATTAAAACCAAAAAGTTGTGTTTCAGCCTCATATTTCACTGTCCTGCATTTTGATATCTATCATGTAAATTCTAAGCCTGTGCAAATAAGAGTCTTTTCATACTTGCACATATGATCTCATACAAGATAGTAGTCAAGGAGTCAAACTTGATAATGCTCCTACTTGAGACTTGAGCATCTGATTCTTACCATTTCAATAGAGCTATAGTTAATAAGAGAGTCATCTAGTACATGGAAGCGGGAACAAAAACATTATTACGAGATAAACCAGATGCAGGAGAGCACAGGAATATTATTTGAGATACTTTGATGAATGCAATAGGTAGGACTGAAAGACCTATTGATTCTATAAGGTTTGCAGGACCTGAGCACAGACTGTATGATGAGTGTTTGCAGGAAGTTTGTTGTTTGTCTCTTGCATTTTCTACATGTCACTAAACCTAGAGCATTTCTACAAATGTTTTATAGAATGTGAGTAATTCTCTGGGGCCCATGCAACCCTTAAATATTGCATGCAATGATAGTAAGGTGGCTTTCCAAGAGTCCTGGGAGGATCAGTGAGAGCTGGTACCAACCATGGTTGCAGACAGTTCTCAGCATGGCTTACACGAAAGCTCCTTGGGCATCTGGGATAACTATGGAGACCACAGACAGAGCTTGGGGTAATTAGAACTGACTCCACAGAAAATACTGAAATAGAGAAATTAGAACTGACTTCACAGAAAATACTGAAATAGAGAAATAAATGTTTCTACTTTGGAGTGAAACCTCTGTGTATTGTATCTACTACAAGTTCTGAAAATTAATTTTGAAAGGAAAAAAAATTCAAATGACATTTTTATTAACACTGACAAAAAATGCAGAGGTTTCTGGGCTGTTCTGTTGACTCTCAGGACTAAGGGGAGTCAAGTCAATGGGCACATTTCTGGAGACAGTAAATTTAAATGAGTGTAAATAAACTAGCAAATTTCGGCAGGACATTTAAACATAGCTGTATTAATATTTTTTTAACTTAAAAAAACCCCGACACCCACATTTAAGTTATTCTTTTTCTTCACTACATCTTTAAATTAGATTCTGCTTTTCTGCTTACTTTCAACTTCATCCAGGGAATAACTAGCTTTGCACTGTGAAAAATACTTGAATCAGGTGAAACGCATTTCTTTTCCTTGACAGATGCAAAAATGTAATTAGGGAAATTGTTAAATATTACAGAAGAGTTGTTAAAGTCAATTAAATACAGATTAATCTGTATCTGTACAATTTTCTTTGTGGTTTCTTACTTGAGGTGACATTTATTTGACAGCTGTCTATTCTACTGCTTGTATGTATAATTATTTAATTAAAGTTTCCGCTATAGCTCTATTAATAACATACCAGATTCTAGGAATTTTGCCCAAACAAGGACTGTAAATCAGATTCTCAAGCTATTTTGGCATTTTAAAACAGCCAAAACAAAACAACAGCCAACAAACAACAAAACAAACACACAAAATTTTTTTTCCAAAATTTTTACATGTATGAGCATGTTTCAATACTTCATAGCCTAAAGGTTGCATGACAACATCTTGAATACACACTATTAAATCACAGTGCAATTGCATTTCCAAAAATGTGAAATAAATTGCTCCAGGATTTATCCACCATTTTCCTTGGGTTTAGAATATGTTAAACAGGATAAAACAAGTGTTTATCTTCACTTTATCTTCACTTTATTAGGCTGAAACCTATCAATAAAAGATAACAAAGTGTTTCAACTCATTAGATTGAATTTATCATCTATTTTATCCATTACTGTTGCTGTCAAATTTGGATCAAAACCCTGTATCACAGTGGAAGTTTAAATGGAAAAAAAAGTTTAGTTATTATTTTTCCAGTGAAATTAATAAATTAATGATTAGGTTTCATTATTGTAACTCATTAATATCAAAATTCAAATAGTTAAATTCAGATTTCAAATTATTATATTGCCTGGCACATATTGAGTTTTATTTAAAATAAATGCCATGCTAAACATCTTGTGATTAATGCTTAGGTGATTTACATTCAGTTTCTGGATGAGATATATATATCCCATTCATTGTCAAGAAAATTTTAACTTTAAATTAGACTTAAATTGAAAAGAGGGTCAATAATTAAAGAAAAAAATGTGTTGCTCTTTGTCAGCATAAAATTGGGTTCTTATTGGAACAAATTATTGATTATTTTTAGTAGAAGTTCCCAGTAGAACTTTTGTCTCTATGTTTATTTTTTAAAGGATTCATGATGAAAGATTGCATCTTCAGTCTTGATTGTTGTGTCTTAAAAACAGTAACTCAAAGCAAGTGCAAAGACAATGTGTTTCATTGACAGGAGTATATATAGAAAAAATACATATATTTAAATGTATTATTCTTAAGAATTCTTAAGGGATAACAAAAAGTTCATCATTATTTGCCTCAGAAGGGTTTCAGGCTTGTTGATGGGTTTGTTCATGACTTTGATGCAAGGAAATAACCGTCAATATTTAGATACATGTGTCGTATCAAGCTGAACACAGTCCTATATCCTACCTCAGTTTATTAACCCAGTTGTTACTCCTGATTACTTCTAGGAATTTAAACAGCTTTATTGCATTCTTAAATCAGACAAAAATACTCAGTCTCCTATTGATGTTTGTCAAAACACTTCTCATTGTATGTGTGTCCACATGCAAAATTCCATGATTTATAGTCCTTTTATGTTTCTACCTGTTGTATTGTACTAAGTCTGTTTTTGGACTGAAACAACTTGTTTCCTTTGAGACAAGTCAAGGTCTGATCCTTTGTTCCAGGACCAGTTCCCAACAGAATGTATGGGTGCCACTTTGCCATGCTTGGCTCACTCTGCCATCCCAACAAGATGTCTTCATGACATTTGCAGGGCAGAGAGCAGATTGGGTTTTTTTCATAAAAAATTCCACTCTTTCCATTTTTACATAAAATGCTCTTTATCTGAAGAGCTTTCAACTGACCCTCTTCCTATCACATACTTAATTATAATGCTGCTCTGCTCTTTTGACCTCCCTGGCTCTTGGTGCCTTTTGGCAGTGAAGACAGATTTCATTGTTAGAGCACCTCACCTGCTACAGTGACTTAAGTCACACCTTCAGTAAGTTGCTTAGTTTTCATTTGTGATAGAATAATGACAGTTTCTGACGTCTCAATGGCTTCAGGAGGATATATACCTCAAACTGAGGGAGGATGTGGACTTCTGACCATATAATAAGTAGTGGTCATTAGTTTTCTATCACCCAAGATGATGAAGATCTGTGAAAGGAGCCACCTCCTAGGAAAAGTCATCTGCAGCAGAGCTGCCCAGAACACCAGGAACACATCTGACACAGAGGCCTCATGAAGGTTACAGATACTGTCCTAACCTGTCACTGTCATAGCTAGACACCCGTGCCTCCTTTGTTAGCTGCTATCTCATGCTTCCCCTGGTTACCAGCTGGTGGGGAACAGCAGTGCCAGTGTTACGACAGATGAGAGGAGAAAACTGATTAATGCCCCTCTCCTGGTGCCTACAGCCAGCCTGCTAAACTGCTAGATGCTGTGGTGGTGAGGACAACTATAAATGGGCTGATCTTCATCATTGCATTTAATGACATCAGTGCACCTATATTTGTAACGTTTGGACTGTATTCCAAGTATTCAGAAAGAGGCTATTAATTAAGCCAATAAATGAGACTTTGAATGATTAATCAATTCACCTAATGTCTCACAGGTATTAATAGCACATTCTTAAATAATCTCCTGGTTAAAAGCAAGTGTCTTGGTAATGAGTAACATTTCAACCTGAGAACCTTATTAGATGAAGTAATGACTAACCTGACAGAGAATACATCTTGCCCTGTGTAGGAACTAACTCGCTGCAGTATTTCCTTTTTATGTCATTAGGGATTCACAGGAATTTACTGTAGAGATACATGCTTTTACCCAAGACAGGAGAATGCCAGGCTTGCAGCTTCTGTAGGAAAGGGAGGAGGAGGTAGAATCAAAAAGGATTTTATTGACTGATCAATGCCACAGACCATTCTACTTCAAGGTTCTAAACCACTGTGAGTCATTTACCTGAACAAGTCAAGCAACCTGAAAAGTAGAAGGTGCTTTGCCTCAGGCAAATAGCTTGTTTTAATCCTCCATTTTTTTCCTGATTGCCATGGGGAAATTAAACAATTATCTCTAGTGCAGGGCCAAAGAATAAAAGGAAAAAACTGCAACCATTATTAATCCCTGCAGCCTATAGCTATTTGTCACACTGAGGCAACTGCCTCTTACAGCTACTGCTGTTCACAAGGTGGCTTTGAAAGTTTAAAGATCTTAAGAGAAAATGCTCCCTAGAAAAGCTCTCAAATCTTTATTTCTTTATTGTCTTACACCCACATACACCCTCATTTGACTTTTCCAACTTTAGAGTGCTTGTGAAGAGTAATTTGTACTTGCCAGGGGAGTGGTTTGGGAGTTGTTAATTGTAAAGTGGGCACTATGGTATATATTGGAATTGAAGGGTATAATTCTATACGCCAAAACTAGAAAATAAAGCTGAAGACTGGAGACCTTCACCCTTACATAATTTCATTTCTCTCATCCTTCCTTTCCTTCCCTTACCTTTCCAGACATACTAGCTTTTGCAATCACTGCAGGGCTTTTCCTTTTCCTTTCAGATTTATGATAAATCCCCAACAAATAGGCTTCAGTGGCACAAGTGGATGCATTACATAATCCCACATTTTCAAGGATGGTAAGAGTCGTCAGTAGCTTGCTCCCACTCACACTACCAAATTTAGAATATGACTATTATATAGAGGAAGACACTTTATTCATATTCCCACCTTTACAGATCTGATACTATTGCACTTTTTTGACTGTCTGCATATTTTCTGTTTGTTTATTTCAGAGTCCACATTGCCAGGTGGCAGGATCACATGGATATTGTCCCTCTTCTGCCAGCTACTTTGAGATTCCTAAAGAAAACATAAATGGCTAAAATATGTGCATATAATAAAAGATCTGGGAAAGGTGGGTGACAATATGTTGTTGAGATTTCTGGATAATGTGAACTTGTACCTGACAAGGAATTGAGGTAGTAGAAGAGCTAATTACATAGCTCTCTAGATGAAACACTACAATGCATAGAAGAACGAATAACCTACACTTCCCATAAAAACACAGACTTTAGAAGATTTCAGATATTTAGGTGATTATAATTGTAAAAGTCATATTAACCTCATGGAAAAATTTAGGTGAAAACCCACTTTGAAGAAATGACAGAGCATTCTACAGTTTCTCTCAGCCATGTGTGTATTGTTTTTGTGGTGTCATGTGTGATGGTACCTTGTAAACATTATCAGAAATCATATGCCATTAATATGTACTGTAAGGCATTTAGTATCAAGAGGTTGCGAGTTCTTCCTTTTCAAAACTAAAAGGGCCTATCCAAATAATTATATTTTTTAAAAGCAAAACATGGGTTTGATGGCATTTTCTGTCAGTAGCAGAACTATAATCAAACAGATTTTGATTTTAATTCCAGTAGTGTTTTTCTGGTTTGTATTTTGCAGTGATGGGGAGATTGAATAATTTTTATTTATTTGTTCTGATTGAGTCTTCAATTAAATTTTATTGTTATTATATAAATATTATAATTTCTATTATTTTATTTATATTTTATTTAAATATCTGTTCTTTTAAATCAGAAAAGTCCTAAGACTGACTGATCCAGCAAAATGTATCTAAATTAGGAGAAGCTATAGCATGCTATAGTAATGCTGTCTTTATGTATACATTTCTCTAATGCAAGTCATTTCAACATGTCATTTCAGCATTTGGGCTTCGTTTTGAGACCTCTATTATCAGATGAATGAAGACTGCAGCAACAGCACCCAGCTGTAAGCTTTGTAGATTAGTAGAGAGCAAAAATCTCTTGTCCTCATATGCAGAACCTATGGCCAAGAAGCTTGAGTACCTGGAGCTGCCCATCTTGAGGTGTTACCTCATACTAAAAAAATCATATAGAGTGAGAAATAGAAAATGAGAGAAATGTTATGTGAATTATTTAAAACCTTATAATAAATTATCTCAACAATTCTGAACATGTTACTTCATGCTTACTGGCTCAGATTATCTCTGACTAAATATGTAAGTATGTATTAGTTCCCTGTCGGTACCAATGCAGATAGGACATGATCTGTCACACACATCTGTAAAGGATTTCAAGCATCAGAGTCTCAGAGGATGACTCACAAGCCCAGTCTGACTATTTAGGTGTCCTTTTTAAGTATCCATCATGCAACATTGTTGACGATTATAACTATGGCTCCTTAAACAAATAGAATTGATCATTAACTGGTCTATAGGTGTTGGTTTTTTTATATAGTTTTCAGTTTTCTGGTTTTCATACCTAGGTAGACATATCCTGTTCAATCTTTGCTGCACTGACTAAAATAGTGTCTGATATAAGTGAAAACTGCAGCAGAAAGAAGCGCAGGCACCATTTTTGGGAACCATAAGGTAAGTAGTCTGTGCTGTTGCATTATATGCTCTAAAAACTGTGAAGTTAACATTTACTCCTGTGGGTTGTGACTGTCATCACTTCAACCAGAGTAAAACTTCATTTGAAGTCCAGTGACTTTTTTACCTTAAATAAAATTCTTATACTAACAAATACTGAGACAAGTATATTGGGCCAAAATCAATTATGACTGATACTCAGATATCTGTCCATAGAAATAGTATTTGAGCAGTCATAACGAATATGTATTCTTGACTGAATAAGGACAAGTGGGGCCTCTCCTGTTTTCATCAACCTACTTCATACATTATTTTTCAGCTTTATGGGCTTCAGACCATTAAGCTATCTTTTTTTTTTTTCTGAAACATTTTCTTATGCACATTCATAACTAATATACCATACTTTATACTTAGAAAAGAGTGGGAGGCATTCAGAATTTCTTTGCTTTGGTTTTTGCAGTTTATGACAGAAAAGGAATCAGAGGGCTGGTTAATCTTTAAATCAACAACTAAAAAAGAATATTATTAAGATATTTTCAAGTGTTAACCAATTTACTTTTTCATAGCTATATGGTTCTCTGTTGCTTTTTTATTGTTTACTGAGTGTATACTCTGGGGATTTTTTCCTCTTAGTCTGATATTAATTCATTCTGGAAAATGATGAAACCTATATATTTTATAACTTCCCCAGTAAGGATAGAAAATGCTTACAAATTGTGGAGTCCACAGCTGCATTTTGCTAGTCAGTAGATAAAATGTCGTTACTTCGTGTTAGGTTATTTCCTTTTTTTTTTTTTCTGATAACCTTAAAGCAGCTTCTGAAACAATTCTTTCCAATTAGTACATTTATGGTTATAAAACATACCTTCCTTTTTTTTTTCTTTTTTATCGTTTTTTTCCTTTTTCTTTTTCTTTTTTTTCTTTTCTTTTTTGTTTCTTTTTTTTTTTCCTGTTTGGAAATACGAATTAAAATACCCATAAAAAGTATTTTTCCTGTTTTATTTTAAAAATTTCTTTCCCTGCCACACTAGATAATATGTACTCATCTCTGCCTTTGGTAATGTAACAAACAATTTACTTTGAACCCATGCTGCATATAGAAATGAAGATAATTTATATAGTTCAAACAGTGTGAAAGCCACACGTGTGTCTGCGGACAGAAGTGACTCCATAAGTGATGCTGTGGCTAGTAATTAGTATGATTCTCATTTGTGTTTTCTTTTTACTATGGAGTTTGAAAGTACTGAAATTCTATTATGAAGTATTTTGCTGTTGAGGCAATCTGTTAACTGTGTGACAAATAGACAGCCATTTTCACATTCCTTTCTATGTAAAGTGTTTTAGTAGTAATCATGTTTGTTTAATCATAAGAAATCTACATACAAGACAAGTTTTAGTATCCCATAATTGAATTGTCCTTATACCAATTGAATGGCTGAGTCTGTAGTCATTAAGGCAGGAAAATGTGGAAGAAGGATGAACACTGATAAAGGGGAATAAGAATAGTAGGAAGGAAATAAGCAATTGTTATTAAGATCTGTGGGGTTTTGACTGCAGATCATGAAGTGGCATACAAAAAAAGAAAAGTTGTCTTAGTGCCTTTTCCACTTCCTGAGCCTTGAGGAGTACTCGGACAGTCATGTCGTTGCTCCTGCATGGAAGGGTCTCTTTGCAAGTGTATCTAGGATGTGTAGAATTGGTACCTAGACGAACTCTAAAGGACATAATAGATCAACACCTTCTGCCATTGCTCCAACTCTTTGCCACGTAAAGTTTCTACAGCTCAGGGAAAACATCTTGGGAAAAACATTTGCATTTCTAGCCTCTTGACATAGCCACTGCAGCCACTGAACTATCGTGGCAAGCAAACAAGAATATGTTTTGGCATTTTTATTTTCTGAAGAGTTCTAAAAACACTGAAAGCAGTCTTAAAGTGTTTCACCTTGTTTTTTTCATCTTTTTTGAATTACAATCTAGGTGATTCATCAGAGCATCAGGAAGAAGAGCTCAGGGCTACTTTTTTCCAAGGGAGAAGAAAATAATTCAGGACTCCACCAAAAGTTCCTTGCTGCCAGCAAGAATTTTTTCATGGACTACACAGTGCTTTGAGTCAAGGAACTGCTCTCCCTTAGCTGGAACTCCAGAAAATAAAAACAATGAAAGACAAAACAAAACTATATAACGATTACCAAGAATCCCTCAATTTAATTTATTACTGTATTAATATGTAGATTTAATGTTCATATTTTTCATCTTATCTACATTAGAAGGCTTATGAGAAAGAAATTGCCTTGGACTGCTGCAGGGTAACCTACTAAACCGGCATAATGCAGAGGTGTTTCTATACTCTGTACTTACCTACCGCTAGGGTAAGTAGCATTCAAAATAATTCCAGTGCTAACAGTGATCTCATCATAGATCACATTTCTGCATACAGGTGAAGGAATAACCTTGCAATCTGTGCAATGACACAGATACCCATCCAGTCCCCTTTTTATTTTTAGATGTATTATTTTTTTGTCCAAATTAGGCAAAAGAATAATTTCTCACATATACTACTCCATTATCTATACTCAAAGGCAGCAGTTATCCTTATTTCTGTGTACTGTTTACTAGTATTTCTATATTATCAAAAATTCAGTTATGATAACTATTTCCCCCAAGAAAATAAAAACTTTAAAAGCCAGTGATAACAGATGAAATAGTTATGGAGATGAACAAACTAAGTCATTTAGAAAATATAGTACCTATTTCTTGTAAACATTGAAAAATATACTAAGATTTTTTTTTCCATGGAAGATTATCTTCATCTTAAACTTCAACACTTTATTAACTCTTTTATTATTTAAGGATTTGAGTAAAACACAGGAGCTGTCAAAGTAAAAAGCAATACCTACACTGGCTTGGCTGCAGGCTGTCAAAAGAAATCCATGGTTAATTTTAATGTATTTAGCAATATTTAACAGTTTCTTTCTCGTGTATGATTTAATGCTAGAACTTTTTAAAGTTTGTTTCACAGCTAGCAGACTAATAGAAAGCATTAACTCTTTTACAAAAAGAAAATAGATTGGAGCCTTTTTTGCTTTTCATATTGCTGGAGGTACAGTTTAAAAGAGTTCTTCTGTATATAAACCCAAATTAAATTATTCCTCTTTAATCTTCAAATAAAAAAAAAAAAGGGTTAGTGTACCCTGAAAAAAGAATGTTGGTTAAAAACAGTGGTAAACAAAAAAGTCTTGCATTGGGGAAGTAATTACATAAACCTGTTATTGCCTTTCTGTCTTGATGCAAGACGATTTATTTTTTTTTTTTGCCATCCTGTTTGGTGAATGACAGTCTTTTTTCAGTCAAGGTATACTGAAATAACTTTGCCATATGTCTATCATTAGAAATAGTAAAAGAAGTGGCAGTTATCTTTATATGGGAACTATAAAGCTATTTTTGGATAATACTGTCATGCATAAAATTGTTTAAAATAGAATGTGGTTTGATATTAAATTTCTTATTCATTATAGAAAAATAGTTTGTTCTAATAATTGATAGTGGTAGGTAGTACCATCCCATTTTAAAATTCGCAGTACGTTATAATAGCTAAAAAATTTCTTAAGTGGATTAAGAGATTGCCCAAGGGAAGATCTTGAAAGGTAATGGTCTGTTAGGAGTCATTATCAAATGAACATTGAGGTTTAGCTTTAGATCTTCAAGTATAAAAACACACAGAAACCAACCTGGACAAAGGAAGGATAAGCTTTCAGGAAGAAGGAGTACAGGTATGCATTTTAGAAGATTCTATATAGTTTGAGGTATATCTTTAGAAAATGCATTAAAAAACTCAATTAAACGGTTAAATGATATATCTAATATTCCCAGTATCTAATACCATTATTAATTAAAGATTAACAAGAAAACACTCTGCTTAGTTTAAGAAGAAACCTTTATAAGAACTTCTTATAGCATGAAAGTAGCTTCATGTGGAGTAAACATTTTGTACAATATATAAGACTGAAACTTGATGGAATGTTATAGCCTGATATATATCTCATAATATAGTTGACAATCACTAATTGTCACTAATAATAGACATGTTATAGGCTTGTGAAACAAGAGAATGATATGAGCATAAGAGCCCCAAAGTGTCTGCAACAGTTCCAGAGAAAGGATATCACTGAATACTGATTCAGGACAAATCATATTTTTGCCTTAGCATGCAATAAATTAGTTAAACATATTTACACAAACTTCATAAAAACACCAAAAAGAAAATGGAGTCTCCAAGTTAAGACAAAGCCTCTAACGCAAGTTGAAAACCTTGTTTCAACTCTTTTGCTGCTGAATAACATGTTGCGCTGTGACTTCCTTAAAAAGCAGATTATGGTCCATGTCAATCTAATTGTCTCCTTTACTCTTCTAGTGATTTTGGAGTATAGATCTGAATACTATTATTTCTTGTTTCATTATAGATTTCCATGTTTACCTCACTGCTTTGAACTGAGCTGAAAAGTGATTTTCTTCCTGACCTATCACCATTATTTGCCTTTACAGGGTTTCCTTCTTGCCTGATCTGTGTGTTCCTCTGCTTTTCTTCTGCATCCCTTGATTTTTTCCAAGAATTTCATGTAGATAAAGGTCTCACCATTAATAACATACTTCTGTGGCTATAAATGTTTTCTAACATGCTGGTTTAATTACAGTAGGTTCTAAGGTAGATTTATAATGATACACAATATTAAATATTTTGTAATAACCTAAAGAGTAAACAAAAAATGACAAAATGGCTGTGTTCACCCACATACATATATGCACTTTTTTCCTGAAACAAAAATAGATAAATAAATAAATGATCAAATTTGGTGTTTTAGTAGGAAAGTTAGTCACAGTTCAGTGCTATATGTCAAAATTGCTAAACAGTCTTACTTTGCCCGAATTTCATCATGAAACAAATATATAAATGGACACAACAGATACAAAGCAAATCCAAAGAATTATTAAACCAATTCACTTATCAGATTTCTTGAAATTTGTTTCCATCCTACATTAGTCTTGCAGGTAAGATAAGTCAAGATATTTGAAAACTACACAATTAAAATAGTCTTCAGTAGTAAAGTCAAAATGTTTTCTTACTGAATATCTGTTACACACGCATATTGCAGAATATTTACAGAAATCATGGTCAAGAGCTATGAAAAATAGACTAGTATCACGAGAAATAGAAATATCTTCTAAGTAAAGAAATTATAACGTATAATGAACTTTGGATTCTTAGTTTCATTCTGGTTTTCAAAGTCAGATTGGGGTTTAATTTGCCTGGCTTTGCCTTTACTTGCTCTGTCTGTTTTGATTTGTGTTTTGTTCTTCAAGAGTCAGCCAGAAGCTTTTGGGAGCTGGAGGCTTGCAATCACAGGCAGTGATTACATAGGTCACATAACTCATGTACCGCAGTACTACTGCAATGATTAGTGTCAATTCCACAAGATCCAAAACTGTCCATCATTGCTTAAGTTACAGAAATCTTACTTAGATCCACTTCATAGATGGAGGTTCTGGAGGTGAAATGTGGCTGAACTTTCAATCCCTGCTAAAAAAATAACCCAAACAAAATCCTAAATTTCTAGGCTGTCTTTTCTAGACAATGTTCCCTTTACTGTAGGTTCTTAGAAATTGACTAAGTGCCAAGATTATATGTGAAATTATCTTTCACTTTTCAAATAAACGTGGTAATATGAATGTTGAACTCAGCAGTGAGGAAAGATGAAGGTTTAGTAATGTCTTGCACAATGGATGACTCAGTAGCATCTTGGAGATCAATTACTGGGGCTTTGGCAATACTCAGAAATAAACTACTTTTTCACTGAGGATCAGATCTTGGATGGTATCATTCCTGCAGGTGCCTACATAAAGCAACTTCACTTTGATTATAGGACTATACAGAGATCTCACACAGTGAGCACTGAACAAATTTATGAATTTTTAACTGAACAGCAGTTTTAGCTTCTCTCTACCGTTTACTGATCTAAGCTTTCCCAGGCTTTTAATTCTCAAAGAGCTAAGAAGTTCAATCAAAGCCTAAATTACAGGTTTTGGCAAAAAAGCCATATTGACTTCCCTCTAGAAAAACAAGTCATTTCCAGCAGTGACATAAGACAAGTTTAGTTAAAACAGAAAATATACATATATATGTTAAAAGTTATCATTTATTTTCTTTTCTGAGAAAATATAGAAAAGGAGGAAACCTTATTCATCCCATATCGTTCCTCATTTGTCACCCATGAAAAGTGAGTTCTCAGATGGATTTCAGGTGAAGAATTCAATACAAAGTGTAGTTTACATACAGCTGCCTAAGACAATAATGCTTAGGCCATCCTTCCTGGCTTCCAATTGCTTCTCTAGAAGGGTGAGGGTCCCTTGGAAGTCTTCTGTGAAATCACCAAGTCGCTTGGTGTGTCTTAGGTAAATTCTGAGCATATTAAACAGCACTGTGTACCTACTAACCAAACTGTCATCACTAATGTCTTTTAAAGTGCTGAGGTGTCTAGACTGGCCTTCTAACTCAGTTTTCAGAAATCTTCAGGTCTCACTGAAACTCATGTACCATCTTTGAACCCAAATGAGTTGCTTTCAGTTTCTCTTGGCTAGTTTCATGCAATTTTATCCCACCTATGACAATACTCATGAGTGAGTTGAATGGCTCACATTTTACACTGAGTAATGAGAGTTTGATACCTAGTCACCTTTAGACACACAAATTTAAATATCCTGAAACAGAATTGAATTCCTCCATAACAGCCTCCAGGTTTCAAAATGAAGCAATATCATAGGCCAATAAAAGTTGACATTGTTAAATCTAATCTAATAACACTTTAAGGAGCTATCCAAACTGGTAAAAGACTTCACCTAGTGAATACCTATAATGGGTCTGGCTGGGAAGTGTGAATTTTCTACATAGCAGCCCATATGGTGCTGTGGTTTGAATTTGCACTAAACAGTGTTGATAACAAATTAACATTTTAGCTATGGCTGAGCAGTACTTATAGTGTCAAGGTTTTCCTTTTTCCTCCTACTACTTTGGCCTTGTAGTGAGTAGGCTGGAGAGTACACAAGCAGAACATTGGACCCAATCTGATTAAAGGGATATCCCAGGACATAGTGTTATGCATCATGCAAAGAAGTAACAAGTGAGAGAAGAAATTTCTTCCTTCTCTTTGTTTTGCATGGCAAGAAGTTTATGATTAGACAACTGAATCAAGCACTCAGGAGGAGAATCAGCTCAAGATTGGGCAGTTGAGTCTAAGTTTCCATATTTGAGCTAGCACTAGACGTTTATTTAAACTTATTGTCAATGTGCATCTAAGGACAGCTACAGTGGTCTGAACACAGGGATCCAGTGTCATCTCAGGTGTGTTGTCTGTCTTCCAGGTGTGCTCCAGTCATGCAGGAAACCCATAAACCCTGTTCTGTGTCTCATAGCCCCATGCAGATGTCTTCACTAGTAAAATGCTCCTCTTTTTTTAAAGTTTTCTTTGGTAAACTGGTTACAAAATCTTTTATTTTTTTAAATATGAACAACAATTCAGTGATGTTTTTGACAAATTATACTTGTCACTTATTTAGGGCTGGATTTGCCACTGTTACTCCAGGGCTACCTGTGCATTCTGTCTAGCTTGTTTTCTTTAGTTACCTAACATTGAGATAAATGAAAGATTTTAGCTTGATCAGCGAAAATTCCCACATTTCTGCTACATTTAGGAAATCAACACTAAAGCAGTTCTACTGATAAGAAGGCAACATTTTCCAAATCAGGGAAGAAGAAAATATATTCAAAATTATATAAATACTGAAGGCTATTGTTCTGAGAAATGTAATAATTGTTTTTTGAAATGCTAATGCTGTTGAAAAATAAAGACATTGTCTGGTCACACAAACCTTTCCTCCAACCTCTAATGAAATTCACAATGACCTTAGACATGGATTGTAGTTTTTCTTCTCTTTTGAAGCTATTTACTAACAGTTAGCTTGAATCTTTCTGAGGATTAAGAAATTCTACTCCCACCTTATCAGAAGAGGGGTGGTGAGCATGGACAGGGAGGTGATTGTCGCTCTCTCCTCTGAGTTTTTGAGGCCCCATCTGAAGTACTGTTCTCCAGATCTGGGGTACCAATACAAAAAAAAGAGTTGAACTGTTGGAGAGGGTTGAGAGGAGGGCCACAAAGATGATTAGAGGGCTGGAGCACCTCCCCTATGAAGAGAGACTAAGAGAAGAGAAGGCTGCGGGGTGACCTCATTGAAGCCTTCCAGTACCTTAAGGGAACATATAAACAGGAGGGGAATCAACTTTTTAAAAGGGCAGATGATGGCAGGACAAGGGGGAATGGACTAAAACTAAAGGAGGGAAGGTTTAGATTAGATATTAGGGGAAGTTTTTTACAGAGAGAGTGCTAAAATGCTGGAACAGGCTGCCCAGAGAGGTGGTGGATGCCCCATCCCTGGAAGTGTTCAAGGCCAAGTAGGATGGGGCCCTGGGAAACCTTGTGTAGATCCAGGCCCAGAGGTTGGTGGCCCTGCCTGTGGCAGGGGATAGGAACGTTATTATCCTTGGTGTCCCTTCCAACCCAGACCATTCTATGATTCTATGATTCACAGGAGATTTTACACCTTTTGGGATTTAAGTTGCTTGTAAACATAATAACCTTTTGACCCTACCCCACCACAACATTTTCCATGAAAATTGGATATTGTACAAATTAAATTAGCAGTGAAAGTCTTCTCTTACCTTGCTTTTCAATACGGTTTGTTGCAAGATTTGCTCTTTTGCAGCCACTATCTCAGTATCTCCACTGCTCAGTTTTCACAGATACATTATGATTTAAATTATCTCTCATCCACATTTCTGCATCAATGCCCAAGAAAAACTGAGATTGAGAAGATAGATAACCAATGTAGAAATTAAGACAGATTATGGGGAAAAGTTTCAGTTGGCATAAATGGCTGCTACTCTACAAAGGTCAATGAAAATTGTTCGCTAAATGTAGCTGAAAACCATGATACAATGCATCTTGCAAGAATAAACAGCAAGATACTTTTTATATATGGCCAAGTTCAACTGATGTTTTGTTCCATAAAATAAAATCTTTTATTCAGGTGGATTTATTAATGTTTTTAAGATGAAGATTCTCTTTAAATATTTTATACGTGTTACAGGGAAAAAATAGAAAACAGGTTGCAAAGATCTGAAGAACAGTTGAAGAGCAATTGAACTTAAAATTTTGGGCAAGGAACATCAAGTAGAGAATGGGTTGCTAAGGTACTGAATCAGGATAGAGCATGTAAGCTCCTGCCATTCACAGGTTGCAGACCTTTAGCCTAATTAATATAACTAATATTGATTCTGATTGTAGACAAAAGAAGTTGTAAAGCTGAAAACAAGTGAAACTGCAAAGAGAAGCTGCTTTTTTCATCTCTTAATGCCTTTGATTGAATTTCTTTTCCTGGTATAATCCATTATACTCCCTAGAGATCTAAAGTTATTAAACACACATATCTATGTAGTGCCAATTTGGTGAGCTTTACGCATTGTTTTACCACCTAATTTTCTGACCCTTTTTTTCATTTTATATATTATCAGGAATTCAGACTCCAGAGAGTGAAAGATGAGTAGGCAGACAGGAGGCCTACGAGATTAATCTCAACTCCATTTCCTTAACTTCCTATCAATTCACTTTACAGGAAAATATTTTTTAAGGGTTGTTAAAGATTACAGAGAGGAACCTAATGGGATTTTCAAAATGCCTAGACACCTAAATCCAATTAACCTTTATCTCAAGTGCCTTTAGGCCTTTATGAAAATTCTAACCTAAGAAAATACTCCAACTGGAAATATTACAGCAGCACCTGCAAACTTTGACAGAGAAAAATAAAAGTTAAGTCGAAATCTTTTTTTTTATCATGCAAAATATAATAGGCTTGAGTTTAACCATTTTGCTTTTGATTTTTGTGTACAAAAATGTCAATTTTGGATCTACTGCTATCTGCATTTCATCTTTCTTCCTCTGTGCTGCAGTTACTGATCAGCCAGATTCTTTGACAGTGTTGAAATACTAACATAGTCTTTACAAATGGATGATATGAACTTAAAGTCTAATGTCTGTGCCTTCTGACGTGGACTTCCTATTGATGTGAATCAGCGACCAGTTACTATGCAATCTAATGTTGCTGCAAATCCTTTATAAACAGGAGTCTCACAAACATGACTCCTACCTCAGTTTACAAAAATGCAGGAGACTAAACTAAGGATTGGCTTTAATTCGTTAACTATTTTGCCAGAAAGACCAGCCCCAGCTGTCTCAGCTTTTCCTCATTAAAGAAACACTCAATTCCCTTAATGAACCTCCTGGTCCTTCACAGGACTCTGCCCAGTGTGTCCATGTCTCTTTTGTACTGAGAAACCCAGCACTGGAGACAGTACTCTATGTGTGGTCTCACCAGTGCTGAAGATATGGGGGCAGGATATGACATTCTGGTAACATTTTTCAGTAAGTCATGATTTTTCACAAGATGAAATGTAACAAAGAGGCACATGAGCTTATCAGCCACTGGAGGAGGCTTTTTCATGTTTACTCTTTCAAGTGAAACACTTCTCTACTGGATTGCTTGTGTTTACCATAATGTTTCTCTGTACCGGTTATATGTATGCAGTTCTGTGATAACTAGAGAAATGGCATTTGATCATTTTTAAAAGACTCCTATTCTTTACTCATTGGTCCAGTCCAAGTTAAGATTGATAAGACAGTAATTATATATATTATTAGAGTAAGATAAACCTTTTATTCAACTGTTGGAAATATTTTTTTAGTAGAAAGCAAAATCCAAATATCATTATGTTATCTACTAAGATTTCTGGAGAGCTCTGAAGATGAAGAGCTAGCAGATCCTTTTTGGAGTGGCAGATCAGGTCCCTTAGAAGTTTATATTAAGAGGGAGATGCAGAATGCAGCATTTGTTTTTCTAGAGTTTCCTTATAGCTGCTTCTGCTTGAGCAATTTCATACAGATTTGCTGTTACAATGTTTTAATATTATTATGCTTTTTAAAAAAATTTGGTTCCTAAAATGATACGTGTGGTCAGTTTAGGCCATACCATACGAAAGAACCCTTCCACAAGCTGCCTATAAGCAATGAAGAGTTCAAGTACTAAGGATGGGAATGTAGATGAATCTGTGATGAATCAATAAAAATAAAGGTATGGACTTTCTTAGAAGGATCATGAACTAGTCAAGCAAGTTCTCCTTATATAAACTCAGAGTACCTCTAATGCTGTCTGCTACTTTCAAATTAATCCCAAGTGGACACATAGATCTGGGATAAGCCACACTTATATCTGTATTATTGTCTATGTAGATGTAGACACACGTATGCATATGTACACTTCTTTTTTCCTTCCTGTGCCTAAATCAGTCTGAGGTAGTGATTTTAAAATAAATATGCTTGAATTAATTCTGTTTACCAAAAAATTTAGCTTTCCAAAGTACTTATACAAACTTAATAGCATTGTATTAATTCTTTTTTTTTAATCATTATAAAAGTCTTTACCATTTTCATATTAGATTCCATATCACTGATGACAATATTGGACAGAATCAAGATTAAAACAGTCTTCTTGAAAATACTCCCTTTTGAGATTGATGTGACTGTGTCATTCACAGCTATATTGGAGACCATATAATCCAGTCTTAAATGTAGTATATAGTGCCAAGTCTACATCATAATATGCCATGTTTTATTAAGTCAGCCTGACTATTTTCATTTTCTTTTTCAGACAAGCTAATAAGTGCCAGCCATGTAGTCAGATTTATATGTCAAAGTTTCTTTTCCATAAAATCTCTTCCATCCTTTAGTTATTTATTAATTTCCTGTTCTCTCCATGACTGATACTGTACGAGTCTTTGCGTAATCCGAGTGTGTTGTCAGTACTACAGTACAGTGCCAATCTCTTTATATCTCTGGTGTTGAGAATTGACCTCAGCAATAAAGAAATCATCCCAGTCAACTCTTTTACTATACTAAAAGTGTTTCTCCTCCCCTGCTAACAAACTGCCTCCTATATATTTACATTACATTCATGTCATTGCCTTTGCATGATCCTGTTTCTGAAAAGTAATGTAGGGTATGAATGAAATACTATAATAATGACGATAATATTTCTGTTGTCCCAAGTGATGATCACAGTATCAACTTTCAAAACCCTAAAATGAAATCACACATTCAGAATCCATGTCTTATGATGTATCCATGCAATACTCTTTTGTTGCAGTCTGTAAAAAGTGTGGAAATCACTAGTGTTCTAAACTCGTAATATTTCAAACTGCTTATACAGAAGGGATGATTTCTTCAGTATCTTACCGATATTCACAGGAATAAATTCTGTAGAGTAAGAAATTTCTAAACGGATTGTTTGTGTTATGAATATAATAGATAATTTACAGAGCAGGCAAATTTAACCTTTATGAGGAGATGACTTTTTTGACCTCTTTTCTTCATAGTCTCTCAGCTAATGAAGAAAAGTTCTCCTATGTCTGCTAACCTTATTAATAAGTTTAGTGGCTGGATATCCATGCCCTTTTATTCAATTCAGTCTCTCAGAAACAAAGATGCAGTGGGAAACACCTGGAATTTTTGTCCTTTTGTGCTGATATAATGCAGCTCCTCAGGGTTTCAGCATTTTCATTCTTCTGACAGAAAAATGATCTAGACACATTTGAGGAAAATTTGTGAACTACCAATAAATTAATACACTACCACTTTAAATAAATGTAAATGCTAAGTAAAAAAAATTAGAGCTAATAAATAACATACACAAATGGCATTATATAATATGTAAACCCACCTCATATTTTACAGGTGTTGCTACAGAAAAGCTCATGGCTTTTATAACAGTAAGCCATATAGGAAAGGTTAATATTTTGTCAATCTGCAGTTGTTCAAATCATGTTTATTTTTAGTCTGTATCTTTGAGTATCCAAATTTCTCTTATTCATGATCTTAATTTGAAAATCTGCTATAATAAGAGATACTTTGTCAGATAGTGCTTTGTGCATAGCATTATTTGTGAACATAATTTTAATTCTCCTTGTTAATTTTTTGTTGGTGAATAATTTTATCACACTTTATCAGTGTAGGTAATTTAGTTAAATGACTAAAGAAAATAGCCTTTGAGCCACTGGACATGAAGGGCTGGGAAAAGTAGATAAATTAATAGTTTATAATATAATTTAATGAGATATTGCAAAAAATGCTTATATTCTTAAAGAGCCCTTCAAACAAAATGGAGCTTGTTATCTCCTTGATAAATATGTTTCTTATGTGGTTAAGATTCCAAGGGTTTCATATTAAATCATCTCTTTGCAAGGGCCATATTAATTGCTGGAGCACTTCTGGTGCTCAGCAGTGCCTACAATCAGCTGCAGCTGATACTGTGTCACCACAAATCACCTCCTGATCACCATAACACAGTTAAGGCACACTGACATTAGTATAATGCTCCTGAGTTTTGTGTAGCTTTGGTCTTTTTTTTTGGTTGATTTTATCTCCCTGCAATTCAAGAGGTATCACTGGAATTGTGTGGCCATGCCTGGCTATTATTGACAAAAGAGAGAGGGCCATCATCATTTCAGGTTTTCTCTGACTTCCCTTCTCTGGTCGCAAGATGAGGAATAAAGTATAAAGAGATTCAGCATCCCTTCACATCACCACCGATGGCATATAATAGTTGACTAGGGTTTCCCACATGGGAATGGCTATGGGACCATGCAATAGCAAACTATGTTGTTCTGGTCTCATGTTAGAAGTTTTTTCAGGTACTGATGTTCAGTTAACAGAAACCTAGTGAAATACAGGGTGTACCAGATAAGTTATGTCTCATAAATAGCAATTGCTGCTATTAAGCAAAGCAGAATGTGACAGTAACTGGGTATACAGATATTTACAGCAATATTTGTTTGTAATAAGCAGACTTCCAATTATAATGCCTTTTCAAACATAATTATATTTAGGTGGTATTTTTCTAATTAGCACATCTGAAATTGAGCATCAGTAAATACAGAAGATTTTACTGTGGGGAAATGAAGTCCAGTATCAGTATGATCCAGTATCATACTGAGAACTATGAGGCTTTCAGTACAGTGATGCAAAATGGAAGCAAATCCACACTTAAGAAATTTGGATATGAAATGTTCAGGAAGGATACTAAAAATACATCAACCTACCTGACAACGTAGCAATTAGAAACTGAAGGAAAAGCCTACTACAGAGACAAAGCATATCTAAGCTTATGGGAAGAAATAAATGTTTTGGATATGGGTCCTCTGGTGATTGGGTAATGTTGGCTGAATTTGCATGGAGGATTCTTATAGCTGCCAAAGATTTTGACCTCCTACTTTAGGGAGCAGAGAAGATGGGCATTGATAGGTAGGGAAAGACTCTCAGGAGAAGTCATATATATATGTGTGTGTGTGTGTATAAAAGACCTCTGTGCCCAGAAGATCACGGAGCAGATCATCCTTGAAATTATCCTAAGGTGAATGGAAAAATATGGAGGTGATTTGTGACAGCAAACATGGCTTTACTAAGGGCAAATTCTGCCTAACAAATTTGGTGGCTTTCTACAATGGAGTTACAGCATTGGTGGATAAGAGTAACTGATGTCATCTACTGTACTTGTGTAAAGCATTTGGCACTGTCCTAGATGACATCTTTGTCTCTAAATTGGACACACGTAGACTTGATGGATGGCCTACTCAATGGATAAGGAATTGGCGGGATAGGTAAAGCTCATAGACTTGTAGTCAACAGCTCAAGTCCAAGTAGAGATCAGTGATAAGTGGAAATTCTCAGTTATGAGGGTGGTGAGGTACTGGAACAGGTTACCCAGAGTCTAGTAGTACTGATAATGGCCTTCACTGTTAATTACTCTTGATTCTCCAGTGGAGCATACAATGCAAATGAAAAAATTAACTCCCACTAGCTGAAGTAAAGCTCTTTACCTTTGTTGATACCACTGTCTCCAAAATGTAAGTTTCAGGGTGCGTGGCTGATGACAACTGACACTAGTTTTATTTTGATTTCAAAGTAGATGCTTCTTATTTATATAGGCAGATGTGAAATCAGAAGCAGACCTCCAGGAGCTATTTTGCCATTAAATAACTTGTTGCAAAACCTGCGAAGCTTCCTATCATACAGGGAAAACAAAAAAAGGGAAGATAGTCTTGTAAAAAAAAGCTGTTTGAAAACCAAAATTATTAACACATGCGCACACACACACACACACAATTTTATATATATACATATTTATTTGTGTCTATGGGAATAGATGTATAGATAATCTTTCAATACACTGCTGAAGAAGATGCCTTTATCCTAGCAGCCAATCAATTATTCGGCCAACTAAAGTAGACTTGAAATCTGCAGCCAGTTCTCTGATCATTGAAATTTGTTTAATCTAGGTTTCTTGTTTTATTTTGGCTACAGACAGACACTAAGAATGAAATAAATGTCTAGCAAATACCGATTGTTTGCTGTGAAATGGGAAATCTAGGCAGATTGAAAAATCCTTAAACTTTTTTTTCACTTCTGGCTTGTCAGAAGTACAAAATAATGAGGTAGGCTAAAAAAATCAATTCAGGTGTAGACTGTGCATAGAAATGTGACAGAGTAGACAGACATGTGCCTGTTAGACACCTATTATGTGACTAGTAGCTACCTCTGGCATAAAAGTGGCCTTCCTGCTGCTAGCTTTATTTCTTTGTCACAGCATGACCCTTCACAAATTAAAGCTTTGTATCTTCCTAAAAATAGCTGTACAGTGCTTAAATGATACAATTATGTAGTCATTAGTGACACACTTTTCTTGTTTGGTTCCATGAAAACATCACACTTGTCTCAGATACTATTTCTGCTCCTCTATCTTCCTCATTTCACACACAGTAACATATAAGGTAGACACCACAGACATTACATTTTTATTACTTTCTTCCTGAATTTACTGGTGATGTTGTGGCTCTATGTTACCAAAAAATGTTTTGATTGTTTCTTTTAGGGATGATGTATCCTGCCACTCCCAAGCACAACAGGGATATCTTTTCCAGAAGCAGTAACAGTTCCATAGCAAATTTTAAAGACAAAATTTCAGCTTTTCCTTAAACTTTGATACCTGCCTTTGTAATCCGTTCTTTTCTATTATTTTCTTGTCTTTCAACCTACTTAGCCACATGTTGCCTCTTTCTTAGCCCAAACATAACCGGCTCCACCCCTTCTCCTAAATCAGACCCTGCTGAAGCTCTGTGGCTGTTTGCCTCTGTTCTCTTTTCCTTTTGTTGATGTACTCTGTCCTGCACAGAGACCTCATCTCTTAAGGGAACAACATTGTCGGTGGGGAAAATACAGGCGCTTCTGTCTCCCTGCATCTCACCCTGCAGCTGTGTGTTGGTTTGACCCAGCCTGCAGGCCAGACCCCCACAAAAATCGCTCTATCACTCCCTTTTTCAGTTGGACAGGGAAGCAAATATATATAGAGAGGCTTAGGAGTCGAGATAAGGGCAGGGCAAAACAGACTCAACACAGAATAAAGGAAAGAAACTCTCTAATTTATTACACTGCACTGCACACACAGTGACACCAGAGTTGGGTAATGAGAAGTGTGACCAGATCTTAAAGCATCTCCCCCACCCCTCCCTTCTGAGCAGCCTTCATTTTAGTCATGATTTCTCTCCCTTCTTTCCCCCCATTGTGGCACTGGGAGCACCAGGGACTGGAGGAATGAGGGTTTCAGTCATTTCCTCATGAGTTGTTTCCTGTCTTGGATGGGGCCAGGGAGCATTCCTCACACCCTTCCCCTGCTGCACTGTGGGGTCCCACTCACGGAAGACAGTTCTCCACAAACTTCTCCAACATGAGTCCTTTCCCATAGGGCTTCAGCTCTTCAACAGTTACCCCAGCGTGGGTCACTTCTATGGGGTGTAATCATAAAATCAGAATGTCCCTCAGTCTCTCAAGCTCAGACTGCCCCAGCCTGGTCCTCCATGGTGTCACAAGCCTCCCTGACAGCAAACCTGCTCCAGCATGGGTCTGTCTTTCTCGCTCATGACTGTGCTTCTGTCTCTCTCCACGGGCTGCAAGTGTTGACAGAGACTTGCTCCAACATGGGTCACAGTGTCAACTCTATGTCTCCACCTGTGTGGAGTTGTTCAAGTGAGATATTGTTTATGCAAGGTAATGTCTGACATAACCACTATGGCCCTTCAAACCATCTTGTTAGCAAGTCTTCCTTAACCCTTTACAAGCATCTTATTAGCAAGTCCCCTTTATCACAAATAGCAGTAGTAGCAAGAGGAGCAGTATTTCAGCAATGGTGAGACATACGTCCTTTGGTGCAGACATTCATTGAGGGACACAGTCCTTCACACCTGGTCATCAGCTCTAGGAGTACACTGTTTGAAAGATACCACTTTCGTTCTGCTGGAAGCACAAAATATTTTCAAGAGCTCAGAGCACCAGCTCTGAATTGGCAGAGTGGCAAGTTGGACATCCCAACAAGAGCCAAAAATTTACAGGTGAGGATATGGGCCACCATAAGAAAATCATTCCCCTAGAGACCATAGATTGAGAGGTTTTCAGACTCATTAATTAATGGGCAAATAAGATGGGAAAGTGATCCCAGAAATGGTGCTCCTGTGTGCATTTTCCTGGAAACAGGTTCCTTTTTGGCTGGCATCCACTCAGCATGCATGCACAGAGAATGTCCACAGAGATCTTTCCACATACACAGTAGGAATTGCCTTCTGTTCTTTTGCATATATATAGCCTTTTTTTTTCCTGATGAGATGACATTGCTTACTGTGGATTAATAAGCAGTGTCTGATTTATCACTGGAGAGTCCTACAGAGGATATCTAATTGAATTTCTTGCATTTTTTTCTTCACCAGTGTTGAAAAAACACATGCTGTCTTTTTCAGCTTCATGAGATTTCACATTTCAGAACTCTACTGGGATGCGATATATCAAAAAAGACATTTGTTTTAAAAACATTAACTGTTATTAATAGCATCCTCATATTTATTTTTCTATTTAAATACCATCCTCTGAATACAGTTGAAAAAAAAATTGATAGCACAACTTTAAGAAATTTTCTAAACTGTGAATTTCTTTAGTGTTATCCAGCATTAATTTCTTCCAGAAAACTGCATGTCTCCTGAGATATGACTTAATTAATTTTTAAGAAAAAAAAGTTGCAAAATATATAATATTCACTGTAACCTAAATTAGCATACCTGTTACTGCCTTGATTCTCTATATTTTCCTTTTGATGTAATCACACCTTCTTTCTCTTCCCAGCACTTTCATACGATTTGAGCGTGCAGCAAAGAAAGGGTTCTTGAGGGCAGCAAGATGTGATTTAAATGTGTTTGCTGGAGCTTCAGGGTGTAGGCAATTGAATCCAAGTTAGAACAGCTTTTATTATTATGCTAAAAACTGCCGACTTCTTGACTGGCATAAATAGGATGTCATTTGCTAATTTGAATTAAAGTTACATTTTTCTGCTGTGGGGTTCTTTTTTTTTCTTTCTCTTTTCCTTGCACTGATCATTTTAGACTACATGTTAGATGATGCCTTAAGAATTACCTGAAGAAACCAGAACAGTTAGAAAAGAGTAAAGGTCTCTAATGTCAGTAAAAGCCTTACACCACCTTTATGTGAATGTGGTTTTGTTTCTCTTTTCTTTTGAGCCTTACATTCTGACCCACTTGAGTGGCCTCCATCTGTAGCAAAAAGAGTCAACCAGCATTCTTTGTGCTCCACAATATTTGTGAGTACTATTAAGTATTCCTCTTTTGTGTAGCTTTGGACTTTGCATTTGACCTTGTCATTTCATAAGTTGAACTACTCACTGTGAGAGGTAGTGTATATTAGCCATTTAATACATTTCACTACAAGCATCTTTTTATGTTTGATGGAAAATTATTTCATTTAATAATTTATAATGTTCCAATAATTACAATCATTCCATCTAATAACGAAAAGCAATTTCATTGTGAGGATTCTTGGTAATTTGCAAAAATATGGTTATTCAGGGTTTAAATGCTAGGAAAGTACTCAATGCCTGCATGGCCAGGACATCCAGCACATCATAATAGACACCTTTATTTGCAATACTTCTTACATGCCTTCCAAATTGAGATTTTTAGCAGACAAATGTGATGATTACCAGCTCTCAGGACAGTGCTCACTGCAGCAAAACAAAATGATTAAATCTCTCTCATTGAATTAAATTTCAGAAACTTCACTTGGGCATTGAACCAGGCCTTGGTGACAATGTTTCTTTACCAAAACTGTTAAGCTGTGAAGGCTGTAAAGACTGATGACTGGATTTCATATGTATCATTAGGAGATTTAAACACATATCATAATTAGGCCACAAATCTATTAGTAGTGTAGTCAAAATTAAACAACAAAGTTATGTCAGTTACAAGGTTACTAAGAATCATAGCACAAATTGTTCAATTACTATAAAAACATTCTCAATAATGCAGTTACTTTTAGAAGATTTATTTCTGTAATTTTTCATCACTCTTCTGACAACCTTTTGCACCCTATGGTCAGTGGTGTTCATCTACCTCAAAGAGAACCAAGCACATGGGTATTTGCAACAAAGTTATCATCTATGTAGGTTCTTCATCAGGAGGAGTGTGATCTTTATATATATTATATTATATTACATTATATTGCATCATATTGCATCATATTGCATCATATTGCATCATATCGCATCATATCATATCATATCATATCATATCATATCATATCATATCATATCATATCATGGGATCCAGAGTCTTCCTAAGGTTCTTCTTCAGTGTTCTTGCATGGTCTTTCAGTCACTGTTTGTTTCTGACTGGGCCACAATTCAGTGACATAATACTGAGTTTTGGTAGCGATAGTGCATACAGCTAAAACATACCACTGCAGCCTTGGCATTAATCTGTAGCAAAATAAACCAAGAAGCGTTATTACAGAAGAGCTGACCCTTCTTTGTCCCTTACAGTTTTTGCACTTACCCCTGAAAAACGTGGTTGACCCATCCAGAAAATTTCTGCTAGGTCCTGAGAACTGATATTAAGTTACTGCAAACCCAGTGACCTGCTTCTTGCAATAGCAAAAGTGTATTTGCTAGTTGACATCCTTGTTACTTCATAAAAGACTCTATATTATTGACCTGTAGACACTATGTTTTTCGAAGCAGTGGCCTTTCACTGCAGGGATGTGTGGTGTGTTTCTTGCCCTATAACCAGTACTGTACTTTTCTTTTCAAGTTAAATCCATGATAAATTATAATAATGTTATAAGAAAATTGATTCATGTGTTGTTCACAAATAATTAGAAATAAAAATAATTTTAGTCTCAGAAATTGTTTAAGAAATTTTAATGATCAGATTCCAAATGTCACATATATAATGTAATGCTCAGTATACCACAAAACAACGGTTTTCTTAAAACAGGTATGTACTTTTAAAGCAAATGACAAAGTCTATTTAATTTATGTCCAGTCTTTTATACACATTATTTTGCAAAGTGATTTTTCCAAATTACACATACTCTCATTTAGCAAATCTGTGTGTGCACGTTCATACATATATATATATATGTATATATGGTTATAATATTTTCCCCTGCAGAGATATTTTTACTGGCACAAACAGGCTTACTGTGTATGATGTTTGGCAACAGCTATTCTCATTTGGACAGTCATTTCATTGTTTTGCACTGGAAAAGAGAACATTAACAGAATGTGTTGTAAATGAATGCATTACAGTTTTAAAATTATAATTGCATGGGTTTGAAACAGACTTCAGAGAACCGTATTTTCATCTTATATAATATAGCAATTAAGGGAAACATATTAAAGAGGGACAATGAATTCGTGTATTCCTGTTATGTATAACAAAGGACCAAGAGATTATTTTTATAAATTTTTTTTATCTGCTTCCATGCTTAGACCATGAGTGGAGTCCAGAACGGCAATTCACTGGCTGGGAGATGCAGCTAATGCAAGGATAATAACTCTGCAGTGTTTGTCACATTGGACTGCTTCCTCCAGCTCTCTGCTCTAAGGCTCCCATACCACTGCAGCAGAGTCCAGCAGCTTTTGGGAAGACACTCTGTTGCCACAATTTGGAAAAGCTTTGCCAGAGATTGTGCCGAAAACAGCTGAAAACAGCTGGAGCCCTTGAAGTTCTGGATCCCAGACACTGAAGGCTTTTCAGCGATCACATAACTATACATACACCTACATAGCACTTTAGAAACATTCAGTTTTTAATTGTCAGAAACCTTCTGTGAGTGTCACCCTCGTGGGATAGACACAGGGAATAAAACACAGAAATTAAGCCAGTACTTGTGTGACTGTCTGTGCCCATCTACACTTGGGAATAATGATCTGCTGCTCAGAGTCACTCTGCTTGTGCAGCCCTCCAAGACTCTCTGGTTCGATACCAACATCAGGTGTTTTGGTTTCCCACTGCGACCTGTCAGTCCTGACAAATGAAACCTATGTCAGGACTGGGATCACTTTCTTGTTCTTGATTCTTCATTTCGTGTGCTGGAACTATTGCCTCTTAAGCCATGAAACTTCATATTCTTATGTCTGGGGAACCCCAGACACAAGCTGAAGAGGCTGAGTTCACTGCAGGTGCCTGGTCCCATGGCTAAAAAATTCATTATTAAGAACTCTAGCGTTAAAGTTTTGATTTTTGTTTTTTCTTTTAACCCACTGGCTGAAATAGCAACTTTGATATGCATTAACTTATATATTTAAAGAATTGTTTCTGCAAGAAATTAGCCCATTTTTGTTTCATGTTTCTGTTTTCTTAATTATGCATTGACCTGCAGAAATCAGAAGTTTTACACTTAAAAGCTCATATTAAAATAATATTTTTAACGTTTCTGAAATCTAGATATCAAAGTAAAGGGAGCAGAGAGAAAGCAAAATTCATTAGGCCCAGACAAATGACATTACCGGCATAGAATAAAGACAAAAACAACCTTATTGTAAACTGGTACAAAAATCTGGAAATTATCTGAAGGGATTATATCAGTACTCCTGAGACTACCAGTAGTGATCTCTAAGACATTAACTCATAACAATACTGAAATGATACTGAACTACTGACCTCACCTGTGAGAATAATAGTCTAATTCTTTATGAATCACTCAAAGTCTAAAGGTTGCAGTATACTTCAGAGCCAGTTACATGCACTTACCCTGAGACTATCATCACTCCCCAAAGTATTTTCACTGTTGTGTCATTCTCAAACATAATTTAATGATCTGTGTACATTATTTCTTTACATATGACTTTATGAAGTGTGGTTTTCAATGTATATTTATATTCATTTTATGTTAACATAAACAGAAGTTTGTTTACCTAAATCTGAGCCTGGTCAGGAAAAAGTATCTATCTCAGAAGTCAATGGCTTTGGAAACAACGTTAGCACTTTCTATTTGTTGTCTAGACAGAGACATTAGCAATTCTAAGGTTGGGGAGGGGAAGTCAATAATCCTATAGGCAGGATGTTACAAACCAGCATCCTGATTAAGTGATGAACTACCAGAGAGTTGTGGAACATCAAGGACAAATGTCTGAGCCTGAGAGTAACCTGCAAAAGAGAATGGGCATATAGAAACAGATGCGTTGCACAATCCAGATGTCACTCAAAAAAACCCTGCAATATAAAACCTGTGAATCTTGATATACAAATAGGCTTCAGGCAGCAAATCATGTCAGCATGATTGCAATTTATTATCTAAGTAAAACAGATAGACAACCTAAAGTCTACTTGTTGTTAAAAAAAATAAATATATATATACGCCACAAAACACTTCAGAGTTTTATCTTGGTTAATCCTTGGATTGCTAAATATTAATTCTCTACTTCTGTTTTAAAATCATAGAATCACAGAATAGTTTGGGTTGGAAGGGACCTTAAAGACCATCCAGTTCCAGACCTCGTCCCATGGGCAGGGACACCCTCCACCAGATCAGGTTGCCCAAAGTCCCATCCATCCTGGCCTTGAACACTGACAAGGAGGGTACAGCCACAACTTATCTGGGTAACCTGTGCCAGTGTATCACCACCCTCCTAGTGAAGAATTTCTACCTAACATCTAATTTAAATCTAATCTCCTGCAGCTTAAATCCATTACTTCTTGTCCTATCACTACATTTCATGTAAAAAGCCCCTCTCTATGCTTCCTGTAGGCCACTTTAGGTGCTGGTAGGCTGCAATAGGATCTCTCTGGAATCTTTGCTTCTTCAGGCTGAAAACCCACAAGTATCTTGGTCTGTTTTCATAGGAGAGGTGCTCCAGTCCTCTGATCTTTTTTTGCCCTCCTCTGGACTTGCTCTAACAGGTCCATGTCTTTCTTGTACTAGGGACCCTAGAGCTGGCTGCAGTACTCCAGGTAGGAGTCTCACAAGAGTGGAGTAGTGGGGGAGCATCATTGCATGGATCCACCTCTCAGGCCTGTCAAAGTCCTTCTGGATAGTGTCCCTTCCCTCTAGAGTCTTGACCACACCAAAGAGCTTAGTGGTGTTGGCAAACATGTGAAGAGTGCTCTCAAATCCACTGTCTATGCCATCAACAAAAACGTTAAGCAGTAACGGTCCAATGAAGGTTTGGTTTTAAAGGACCAGAAAATTATGCATAGGGTTGGAGTTATTCATAAACCACTTTCATATTGCCAAAAATGTACCAAAAAATATATATAGATTATGAAATGATGGCGGTACTATTCTTCAGTTAATGCACATTTTTATGGCCTTATAACATTATTATCAGTATGGCAGAAAATTTCTTCCTATCAGAAATCTTATCCAAAATATACTAGCTATGGAACAGGGCTGTAAAAGCACCTAAAGTTCAGGTGTCAATGCTGGTTAGCTGTTATGGTTGTCAGTCATGTGAAATTGCAGTAGGATCTGAGTTCTAACTGCAGTTAATAGTGAAGTGAATTTCTCTCATAAGGTATCGTCCTCATCCACTGAAGCTAACAGGAATATGATCAAATTAGTGTAATATCAGTCTGATTAAGCACTGGAAAAATGACACAGTTCAGTAAAATACTAAAATGTTTTGCTTATCATTAACCCTTGAGAAGTTTTTCCATTAAATTACAAAACTCTCTGTCTTCACTGGGCTTCTGAACATTTTAAAAAATATTTAATGGACTTAACTGTTACCTTGAGTTGTCTTCATGGCTGGGGTACCTGTTTGCTTGATGGCATTGTTCCTCCAAATGTTTTTTCTAGCATTAATTATTAGGAAATAAACCCCAGCAACCCACCACCCTTTTTGTTTTCATCTATGTCATTAAGACTTGTAAAAAAATAGTTATTATTTATAAAACCATACGTTTTTATAGTTGGAGTATTTTTAAGGGATTTTACATTGCACTTAGAAAAGGCTTGCCTGTAGATGTTTCATAGAAAGGATGACAAATTCTTCTGCAGTGAGTTGCTTAGTGGAAAGATATGATTTAGTTTCATTCCCAGTATTTCTATTTTTCAAAATGCTGCCAGTGACAAATCTAACAGGATCATCAATTAAGCAAAGCAATTGACTGGGTTCCAGTTTAGAAATGTTAGAAAAATGTGGCTTCAGTTTAACCAGCCTTCAGATTTGTGAAGTTCAAATCCTTTAGTGTTGTTCTGAACACTCAACTCTGAACTGATAATATTTCTCATATTTTTATGTACAAGTTTCCCTTTTATTTCCTTTTATAAACATTTTGTACATTCCCAAAGGAGAAGCTTAACTCACTGATCAGACATAATCCCATAGTAATTACAGGGAAAACACATCTGTTCTAGTTGTTAAAAACATTATGTTTTATAAATTCAATATGTGTGATTCAACTAAATATTGGTCAAATCCTTCAGTAACACTCAGGCAAGAGCTACAAGTGAAACTCAGCTTCATGGTGCTAAACGGGATGACCAGGATTCTTCTAGAGGAAGAATCACTCCAGAAACTTCTGGAAAAAGCATAAACCAGTCTTGTCAAAAGCAGAGCACCTCTTGGAGTAAGGACTCAAGTTAGAGGGATCTGAGAAACTTCATAGAAGATGGCTAGCGTATATGAAAAAGGTTGTCAGAATAGGTTGTGCTGTCCAAAGCAATTTACTGCATTTGTAGTAATAAAAACTGAAGTTTCTTCTAATCCTTGTTGGGTTTTTTACATCTTCATTGATTATTTTTTTCTTATTATTACCTCTTGTAAACACTTGATTTCCTTATTGTCTCATTTTGGGAATTTTGAAGCTCTAAATGCCATCTCTTTGCCTAAAATGGGGCCATTAAACAGTTATTGGCCTGGGACATACGTGACTTGTGGTGTGTTAGCCTTGTCTAGCAGCAAGGTGTCCACTTTAGCTGCCCTGTCACTCCCCTCTCCACAGGATAAGGGGAGAAAAAAAGATGAAATGGCCCATGTGTCAAGATAAAGACAGGGAAATCACTTAACAATATCCATCATGGGCAAAACAGATTAAATTTGGGATGATTAATTTAATTTATTGTTAGGTTTTTTTTAAAAAAAGGATGTTAAGAAATGAAGTTAAAACTAAAAACACCTTCCCACCATTCCTCCCTTCTTCCTGGCTTGACTTCACTCCCAACTCTTCTACCTGGTCACATCCCTGAGCGATGCAAGAAAGGTGGGGATGGGAGATTAGGGTCAGTCCATGACACTTTGTCTCTGCCTCTCCTTTCTCACCACACTGCTACCCTTGTTCCAGCATGGAGTCCCTCCCACAGGACACAGTCCTTTATGAACTGCTTCAGAACAAGTTCTTCCCACAAGGCTGTAGCTCTTCATGAACTGATCCTGTATGGGTCCTTTCCATGACTACAGTCCTTCAGGAACAGACTGATCCAGTGTGGGTCCCCCCAAGCTACAGGTCCCTTCTCTAGTGTGGATTGTCCATGGGCTGCAGCGTTTTTCAGGGCACATCCACTTGCTCACATATGGGGTCTTCCATGGGCATCAAGGAGACAACCTGCTCCAACACCTGGATCACCTCCTCCCCCTCCTTCTTCACTGACTTTGCTGTTTTCAGAGTGGTTCCTCTCATGTTTTCCCATAGCTCCTGTGCAGTGTTTTTTACCATTTCATAAAAAATGCTTTCACACAGCGGCCACCAACTTGGCTGATGTGTTCTACTTTAGTCAATGGTAGGTCCATTTTGGAAGTGTCTGTGCCTGACACAGGGAAGCCTCTGGTCTCTTCTCACAAAGGCCACCTTTGTCACTACTCCCCCAACAGCACTTTGTCACATAAATGACACACAGACATATACTGAGATAATAGAATGTGAGGGATTCCACACATACCTGGACATTTAACTTAGATAAAATTTTTTAACTAGACCTCATGATTTCAGGTTAAATCCCTGTCCATTTCTAGTTCATTCTTATATTATTCAATACATTTTTATCTATTGGTGGTTTCTAGTGCACCAGCTGTTAGGATGTCCTTGTGGAAGTTGCTGCTTTCATCTGGGAAGGCTTATGTAAAAATAATAGTTACAGAGTGGAAAACATAAAAAAAAGGACCGTTTGTGATTAGGTGTAAATCATTTTATATATTATATTACTCAGCATAAATATCCATTGTCCTTTTAAGCCAAGCTTATGTGTGGACCATCCAATGTTGACAAATTTATACTGCCACACATTAATTTCAAAACAAATATAATAAAGACAGTACTCTCTGTCTGCTCTCTTAGAAATTGTACTGTCTTGTTTCCTGCAGAATGAATTACCTCCTGATCTAATGCGTTCTATGAAATCAAAAGTATTCCCTCATGATATCATGCTTTTAGTTCATCACTGCCATGAGGCTTTTCTGATCTGTGTAACTATTCATGCATAGCAGTTGATTGAAAAGAGTTTGGATTTATGTTGTAAAGAAATGCATGTGGATCTCCAGGATAGATTTCATGCTGTATTAAAATGGAAAACGTATCTTGTGTCCAGCTGAAAAGCTCTCCATCCAATGTAGTAAATACAAATGTGGAAGTATTGATAGCTCCTAGCATGTATATTTTGTTGTGTACTGGCTAATCAATTTTCAGTAGGTGAACAGAGCAGAGCACTGAAACTTTGCCTGCCATGGAAAACTCTGCCATCCAGAGTAGCTCCAATGAGATAAATCACATTTTAAGATGAGGCAGTATTTCATACTAAGTCTTTAAAACAGCCTAAAAGTGCTCACTTTTGAAGGAGTGGCTTTTATGAAATCTCCTGAGCCCCAAGATATGTTCACTATAACATTGAAGGAAGGTTGAACTGAAGCAACTAGAACACTAAACACTGCAGAAACTGTTAGATTTCGGAGGGTCAAAACCTTTTTTCTTACTTTTGTTTTCAAATTGATAAAGAGGCAGCTGTGGGTTTATCTATCTGCATGGAGACTCACCCCACTGAGGTAAACAGAACTGCTTAGATCATATAAAATAAAACATCTGCACAAATCTTTGTAGAACTGAAGACATCTATAAGCAGTTTATAGTCGTTCATAACAGAATCATTTTGATGCAGTATAATGAAGTGCAGTAAGAGAAATATTCAGTAAGAGTTGTATTTAATGTAGCATATAAAGAGTTACAAAATTAAGTTGGAAGATAAAGATAAATTGAACCATGAGAAGAGTTATCATGTGAGTTTAGTGCATGAAGAGAAGGTTTTTTAGCAGAGATACCACTAAATGGAGAATGTGATGGACATTTGGATGAAGACAAAGTTCTGGGATAAGAATAGAGTTAAGATTAGCATTAGCAGATAGGCAGGATCCAAATAAGCTAAGAGTCTGAGGTGGGACAAAATTTGACCTTATCCCCAACAGGTAAAAAGATTCATCCTTAGTGACAAAAGAATAGAATAGATTATCTTTTTGGAGCAGGATTCCTGGTTCTGGTGGGTCACAGGTTGGTAAAATATTCCTGCATATCCAACACTCTGTTTGTGGGTGATGACTGAAATGCCAAAAGAGAGATGGGAACCTCCAAAGCTCAGTTCTGAGCAGCAAAAGGAGGCTGCTGTTTCATATTGCTTTTCAGAGTAATTTCCTCTCTATTGACTGCAGAAGCTATCTAAAAGATAAGCCTTGTTAAACTTGTTAGCTTTCTTGAATACGACTTTTTTGATAAAATTCTGGACTATTTCCCACAAGCTTTCTTAAGAACCTAGATGATCATTTTAAACAACTGTGTCAAAGTTATTAATTATGTTTGTCTGTAAGAGAGAAATAGCCTTCTACCTGTCTCCATGGGGTTTTACTCAATTTGCTTCAAAAATGTACCTAAGAACAAAGCGCTTGGTAAGGGCATTAAATATCCATTGCTCAATTCTTGGTTGGCCTGATGGGCAATGTTGATAAAGTTTTCTTTTTTCCCTTAAATGAAATGAATGATGCAAACCTTGTGATGTACTTTGATATACACTGATAAGCAAAGATATATATAGCATAAGTCATATGCATAAGACGTATGCAATAGCATAAGCATAAAAATGTGAGGAAAGACTGTACAATATTGTTCCTGATTGTATTTTGGCTGTAGCATAAAGCGGCATGACCGAGTCTCCATTTAGTCCAAACCCTCATTGCTTTCGACTAACTTCCAAAAGAATCACAGATTATATTATAGAGAATTTGATGATTAAATAACAAAAGTACAGGATTGACTTTGTAATCAAACCTAAGACAGAGGATTCACTATTATAAGTGTCTGATGCCCTGCTAATTTTTGCAAGATTCCTTCCTTGTCCCTTGCAATTTACTCAATTGAAATGATACTACAACACAAAATAAAGCAAATGGGGTTACATATACATACCTAGCATAGGACATACATATCTAGCAAATGAGGAAAGGCCAGCATCAGAGCAAATATTTCTTCAATACAAAAGTTCAATCATCTACAAGACCATTGTCCTCTTATGAAAAAAACAAAATCAAAACTCATGGGTCCTTTAAAAATGGAACACTCATCTCTTTTTGTCATTCTTATGAAATTCTGCCAAAAATTGTTGCCTGTTGGACAGCATCAACACATGTGAAAGGTATGAAAGTGTAAAGACAAACTTCTCAGGAGCTGCTGCTGAAGAATTTGAACCTTTCCCACCAAATAAAATTAAGCTTTGGAGGAGTCTGAGTAGTGGGCAACTGAGGGGGAAGTGTTTTCTAGGAGCCTAAGTTTCTTAAAGTAGTCAAATACGTTTTTATTATAACTATTAAATGTGTATTATATTTTTGAACATCACAGAGATTTTGCTAGTAAAATGAAATGCCTGTTGGCTGGTAGAAATACAGTAATAAACTTTATGATGTGTCAAGCTGTTAAAATTAACTAAAAGGTAGTTGTCATGACAACTTATAAGATGTCAAGATATATTGGGGTAGACCCATCGGTCTCTGCATGTCTGGCACAAACTCAAAAGATAAAGCAAGTTTGGGTGATAAGTGCAGTCATGTTGAATTAGTCACCTATGGCACTTTGCATTAGTTGTGGAGTTTTATACAAAAATTAGTTAGTTAATGAATGCATGGGAGACAAAAGGTTTATCAAGGGTTGATCAAGGGTTGGTGTTTTATAATTGTTCCCCCACTGAGGCATTGTGACACCTGCCACTTATATTTCTGGCAAGCTGGTTTTGAGTGAAATTACATGGGTATTTTTTTATTACTGACTTGGATTTTCATCTTAATAAGTTTTTGGCTGTGAAAATGTACAACTCAACAAGAAGCTTTTAGTGTTTGAAGTAATAAATGCAACAAATGAATTTAGAATTTAATTCACTTGATCTTTACCTCATTGGTCTTAGAACAACGGTAAAGGTTATTTTGAGGTAGAGCATCAGATATGAATTTGGATTTAAAACATAAATGGAAAAAAGTCGAGAGGAAGAATTCTTTAATAGAAGGAGTTGAAACAAAGTGAGGAAAACTGCTGTCTTTTTCAGCTGAACTGGGTTTTATACCTTTAGGCATTTTTAAAATTTATTTTCCTGGCATCATGCTCTAGCATCTACTTCCATATACAATAACTTTTGTCACTTAATATTCTGTAATCTAAATGATGGAGGCAATATGTATTGGAAAATTTTCAGATGTCAGGTCTACATTATGCAAGCAAGTAAGCATGTGTGTGCACATGTGTGTGCCTGTTAGTCTGCTTATTCACACTGTTTTTATGCGTAAAACCTAATAGGTATATTGTGTAAATATTTTTATCACAAACACAGTCCTTGATCCAAGTATTTTCTTTATAGTCATAAAGATTTTACTGATATCCAGGTACATATAGAAATGTAATCGTAACAACAAAAGTATAGACTGCATTAAAAGTGTATTCTGTGTTAAAACTGATAAACACACAAAACATGGTAGCTAAAGAGAACCACTGTCTTAGAAACATTTAATATATTTGGAAACTTGTGCTGTGTTTATGTCAGAAAATTAAAGTACAACTGCATGGCTTATCTGGCACCATCACTGCAACTTTGAAATGGAAATGTTTACAAGATGTTTTTCAGTTAAGTGCAACAATTTTATTTTTTTTTCCCACAGTACTTGGTAATATTGAAGGTGTTTAAAAATCACTAACTTTAAAGCTTCATACATTATAGGTATCAAAAGCAGACAAGAATGTTTAGGAGACTCTGAAATGATAACTTGATTCGTAATGTGTGGTTACACGAATTCATAGTATGCCAACATATCCACATTTTTCCTAAACTAAATCCTCATGAAGAGCGTACTTTTTAAAAAACAAACACCTCACCCTTGAAAGGGTAAGAGAAGAAGCCATTTCTGTCTAGAAGCCAATTTTTTTTTTCTGGATAGAAGCAGAGAAGTAGTGAGGCTTAGTCATAGGGAAAAATGGTGTTAAACATTTACTGATATGACCAAAATTTAGTCAAGTTTTAATTTGTGCCAATGTCAAAGTTCAGAACTCTACTTATCAGTTAAAATGACTGATGATTTTTTTCAACAACTTCATTTTCTGTGTGAGTAGTACAATGTAAGAGGTTTATGAGAAATGTGCTGTTTTAATTACTCATTCATATGAAGTGGTTATTATGCCTTATATGGTATTGAGTTTTCAAGCCTCTGAACTTCATTCTTGCTTTTGTATTCATTTATGCAGTAAATGCTCAATTTCTTGAAAGCATAATGAAAGCAAATATGAAACAGCAGTTATAGGTCTACTGAAATTTATTTTTTAATTCAAAGGGATAGTCAAGGAAATTTAAGAAGATGGGATTTTCCCATTCTATTCCCCTTGACATTTCTGACCAGTTTCAAATGATTTTAGATCAAGTAAGACTCCAGGTCCAAACTTTTATAAGCTCACAGATGTCAAGCACATTATGAACTGCTAGCACACATTATGAATTTCATAAACTTCAAGACAAAAGTTCACAGAAAGAATATCCTATTTTTCAAACATTTTTTTAATGATATTGCATAGTTCTAGAGTGCAACTCAATTACATTATATCTAAAGAATACAACACAGTTTCAATTTTCTGTCTGATCATTTTTGCTTGCTGCCAAGTTTATTGAATCATTCTTTGAGGTCCTGAAATAAATCCCAAAGACCCAATGGGAAAAGTCCAACTAATATAAATTATCTCCAGATTGGACTCTTTTGAGAATCCTAATTATAGTTCTACTTCAGTTCTGCCCAAACTGATGATTACAGATGATTGCAAAAAGACTGGAAATTTCAAATTAAAAAGGTTTGAAATTTTATCTGAAACAAACAGAAAAACCTGCAATATTAATTACTGAATAAGTACAGGAAGACTTAACAGATCATCACAGGACTAGATTCATTACAGCTTTTGTACTTTATACACCTGCAACAAATCAGCAGAATGTTCCAGAATTTTTCTCCTCATATACTTAGGAGATACCTTCCTTAAGGTGTCAAAAGAAGAAACCCTGAAAATACTAAATAAATAAACAAAACCCCCCCATTTTTTTTAATAAAACACCATTTTCATCTTATAATGAAGTTCCTTTCCTAAAGTACAACTAAATTCTACCTAAGTTCACAAAATAGGCATCACATGCACCTTAGTGCCATGGCTCATTTTGATCATCTCTCAGAGCATCATTTATAAAATAACCTCTAAGACATTTGAGAGCTAAAATCAAGGCCTACTTCTGCTTGAGAGAATTTCTGCATAATCTGCTTCTAAGAAGTCTGCCAGAACTGTACTGCTAACATGAATCACTTCCTGATTTTCTGGGGAGAAACAGTCCATTTAACACCATTAAATATTTAAATCCTTAAATAATCAAAAAAAGAAGAGAGCTTAGCTATGTGGTTATGAATTGTATTTGACATTATAGTTCAAAGTAGCACCCAATATAAAATGCTTGTGATATATGAAGATCAAGATGTCCCTATTTAGTTTTGATATATGGTTTGGTTTCTGTAAGCTTTTTCAACAGTGTTAAGTCAGCAAATTCTTGTGGGCCTCCATCATAAGCTTTCTTCATATGTTGCACAGGGAGTTAGCAGTACTTGGCATCAATACTTCTATGAGTCTACACCTCAGATGACCACAGGTTAGAATGTGATGTCCAGTATTTCTAAGGACGCATATCTTGGCTTGAAAGGTACCAGATCCTTATATGCTGAGCATGACACCATATGGTACTGAATATTCCTTTTGTCAGTTAGGGTCACCTGTCCCGGCTGTATCCCATCACTTGTGCACTCCCAGCCTGCTCACGGGTGGGGTGGAGCGAGTAGCAGAAAAGACTTTAGCTCTGTGTAAGCACTGTTCAGCTATAATGAGAGCATCCCTGTGTTATCAACACTGTTTTCAACACAAAACCAACATACTGCACTCAACTAGCAAAATGTATTACATCTCAAGTAATTTTTGAAGAGCTGAAAATTTTCATGATAAATCAGAAAGGAAAAAAAACAACCCTTAAATAATAAAAATAATGAATGCCTGTGTGAAATACTTAAAAGTGCAACCAATTCCTTAATGCTGACTGAAATCCAAAATGAAGTCCAAACTCTATCCAAAGGGACCTGAAGATGGCCATCATCCAAAGTTGCCTATCATTAACACTGTTAGGTTAAAAGGATTGCCTCAGGCACAGGGGCTCTGAGAACCTGCAGCGATCTGGTGCCCATGTGGGCAAACCATAATGGGACATGTTATGAATATAGATCCTCTAATTTCTCTGATGCTTTTTAAAAGTAACAGTATGCAAGAGAAACTAGTCCAGCAATTTATAAAAAAGCTAGTGATGAGAACTCATTTGGGTTCTAAACTGTGGTTTTGACTCAAGGTACTCATGAAGGACCTGGTCCCTAAAACCCACATCCTTTTTAAAACCCACACTTCTCTCAGGTACACAGAACATATCTAACAGTTCTGCAGAAACAAACAAACAAACAAAAAAACAAATAAAACCCCCAAATAAACCACCCAAACCCAACAAAAAGAGCTTAAAGAACAGAGAACATTGAGATACTATTTTCTTCATATGTTCATCACAACATCAGAGCAATTTTCATCAGAGATGCTACACATATGTGCTTTAACTCATATAAAGAGAAAAAAAACCCCAACCTTTACAGAATTCTTACATGTTACAAGATTGTTCTTTCCTAGTCAGCTTCAAAAATAGAAAAGGTCAAGCAACACCAAAAGACTGTTTCATTAAAATTACAAGCCACAGCACAGCATAAGAGTTTGCCTAATGGAGACTGACTTGGCATCACAAATTGTCTCAGGTAATATTCTGGTACAGTGACAGCATGCAGAAGTCCCCTACCTACGAAGAACCCTTGTTCATGACAGTTTATTAGTTTTCTGTCTATAAACACACTGAATTTCCTATTTGTGCAATATGAACATTAGTTTCCTGGATACTCAGTCTACGTGAATGAGCCATACTGCTCTTTATTTACTGCATTGAGTGAATAAATGTAACTGGTGCTGCCCCTGTGAACCTGCTAGATTCTTTGACAGAATTAGATGGCTTGAGAGGACAAGATAGGTCAGTGTCACTGATAATATCAGTATGACAAGGGCAGACTCAGCTGGAGTATCACCATAGACAAGGTAAGACCAAAGATGGGAACAGTGCAGAAATTCTGAGTTTATCAGAAAAACAAAGGGTCAATTATTTTGGCAGAGGAAATTTTTTTCATGGAGTTTTGGGAAGGTTGAGTTTTCAGGCACCTATATTTAAAGACAAAACTACTTCTGACTTTTTGTGTACTGAAGTAAATTGCCTACCAAGATGCCTTGGGCAAAATTTCTCTTCATTTGAATCATTAGGGTGCATATTGGATATGTTTATAGAACACAAATATAGGGACTTGGTTGATGCCAGGAAAGAAAATATTGGAACTGGATTGAGTTCTTGAATTACCATTAGAATCTGATTAATGTACATTAGAGTGCAACTTGACCTATGCAGTTTGTAACCACAACATTAATAATTTCAGGAAATGCACTCTTTGATGCAGTTGGTTTGTGTAATTTGTGGGCTCTGGGCTAAGAGGAAGCTAGCTCTTCTATGCATCCTGTGACTTGATTGTAAAGTGATCAAAGATCATAATTCAGACTGAATACTTCTCCCTTCCCCATTAACCTCTACTTATAAACTTATTGCCTTTAAAAACACTTAAAAATACTCCTTTAGTGTCTGTGACAGTTGAGAATCAAAAATGAAGATTAATGATAAACCATAATGTATGGGTACAAATCCATTTAGGAAAAGGAGAGATTAGGGGATTTTAGCCAACAGAAGAACAGACTCCAGTGTTACATGAGACATTTTGTGAATCTGCAGCTTGCCTTATAATAGTGGTTGTATCTTCTTATTTTTATCACACAAATTTTATAAGTAGATATACACCCTGAAATCCAGTCTCCTTGTTGAAAGGACATGAATTGCTCCTACAGGGCTTCACTAAATGTTAAGTTTCTAGGAAGAATCTGATGATAGATACTTGGAGTATAGGGAACGTGGGAAACCATTGCAAAAACTCTGGTCAGTCATTAACCTAAATGACAAATCAAAAACCACACTGCTAAGCGATTATTTCCAAATTTCATCTATTCTTGTCAAACAAAACCCACTTTCTTTATAGTTTTATAATTTTTTAAAACTTCAAGTGTTGGCTACAGTTTAAAGGAATTCACAGTTGATCTGGATATGGCTCCTGAATTTCATTTTTTAAATTTTATTTCTGTATTGTGTTTCCAGCAGCCATGTTTTCTGAACCGTTTTTCATATGCACAAGTTTATGACTGATCGCATTCACAGCATTGTAATGCCTATGGCTCTTAAGCCATTTCCCTGAGAAAAATTCATCAGATTTCAAAGAACTGCATGGAAATAGCATAGTAGGTGCTTTACCACCACTAGTGGTACTGGTCTTCATCTGAGCAGTATGTGCTTTACACTTTTCTCAACTAGATGCTCAGGAAAAAACTCCTTTGGGAAACATAAAGGGCCAGCGATGGCTTAAGATCACCACTGTGAAAAAAAGATAAATATGCTGCTTTAGACAGCAGAAAGCCTAGCTGATTTGAACTCAGTCTACCCCTTGCTCCAGTTCCCATTGAGCCATAAATGCGTGCCCAGGGCAGAGAAATAAGGGAATATGAGGAGGCTGCATTTCAAAGTCATTCTACCTTTACAAAGAAAGAATGGCCACTGATTCAGACACTGATTATATGTGGCAGTTTTGTACTCTAAAAAAAAGCAAAGAAAATCCTTAGATATAGTTACATGTATTTTTCATTTCCAATAGCCAGGAAACTAGGTTGTCCCAGATCATCTGTATTCCACTTTCCTCCTTTTGTACCCAGAGCCTGGAAAAAAGAATCAAACAAACAGAGAGTCATGGTAATGTCAGCCTTGTCGTAATTAACGAAATATCACTTTAAATGTCAGCTAGCCAAATGTATCAGGAACATTTCTAATTTATCTAAATACTGCCTCATAAATTGTTGCCCAAGGTATGATATTGCTTTCAATTTAGGACAGCTAATATGCCATTGTCTGTTGCAGCAGGCTCATCAGCACAACAGAGGCATTCTGGAGTCTGTTTTATTTTAGTGTAAGTTAGAAATAACCCTAAAGGCAAGTGTCCATTTCAAGAATTTCTTTTAAAAAAAAAGTAATAGTTCTGTAAACTCTTCATTCCATTTTAAAAGAATGAACACATTGGTTATAGTCCCTTGGTGTTTGCATTGTTTCGCTGAGTGAACAACACCTTTTCACCTACAAAGAATAATATATAATGACACAAAATGGCCTCATCTATCTATGAGATTTTCAACATTTTCATGTTGATGGCTGGAAAAGTTTTAAATCCAGTCATCCCAAAGCTATGTACGTACTTATCTTCAGTCTTACGTGGAGTTCATTCAAAACTCCTACTTTCTGCACCACTCAGTTTGTAATTCAAATTGCCAGGCAGGATGTAATATTTTTTTGCAGTTGATTTCCTGCCTGAAGAAGCAAGGGCTTGTTAGACCTTCTACATCAGTCTTCCAAGCTGTCTCATGGAAAGCAGAAGGCAGAGAAGTAAAACAGCACAGGGCAGGATTTTGGCCAGGAAATTAGATTTTGCTTTATTTTCCTTCCTGCACTTGCTTTGCTAAGTTGTGTCCCATGTTCAAAACACCGACTGGGACCAGTAGGTAAACCAGAGCTCTGAGTTAATTTTCAAGTCTAGTAATAGTACATGATTTAGTATTTCATATTAAAAATTTCTAAATTATGTTTCCATTGAAATATGAAGTGAACTTTAATTGGTTTGGTGCCATTCCCATGTAAAGATTTTGTTTATACTCTTCCTGAACATCTGTTTCAAAACTAGGAAAACTGGTAGGGCATTAAATAGTCCTCTGCACCTACTGGCTAATTAAATCCTGCTTAGAGAAGTATAATTATTCAATGATGACCTTCTGTTTCTGTAAGTGTTTACACAATAGACCTTGAATAAAACTAGGGATTGGGGATTTCAATATCATATTGTTCAACTGAGGTCTGACTGAAATGTGATCTGGTGGGGGGAATCTTTCCTCTGAGTCAGGCTGTGTTATCAACACAAGGCAAGCCACAACCCAGTGTCTACTGCTATAGACATAAGCATAAAACTTTTAGTAGATTTTGTGCTTTTTTCTTGAGGGAATTTCCTTTTTAGAAAAAAGAGGAAAGTTATGAAAGTTTTATGTTAAAAATAGTGTTTAGTGTCCTTTGGCTATTCCTGTCTGAACAGAAAGTATTCTACTGTATTAAAAAATGTAGTTTTTCTTCTTTTGTTATGCTATACTCAAAGAATCTCTACTTAAAAATCTAAGAAACAACTTTGCAAGTTAGTGTAATTTTAAAAAGAAATCTATTTATGGAAAAAGCAATAACCTGTTGCATTAGTTCTCTTCAAATGAAGCAAAACATTCAACTCCCTATATCCCTTAGGCAAAAAACGTAATAATCTTAGAAGTTATGTAAAGACTGTGCAACAATACAAATTTTAGAAAATTGAAATCATATACAGAATAGGTCAAATTCATCCCAGATGGAACTCTATTGACATGAATGGGCTTACAGCATCTATTACAATTGTGTGCAATACAATAATTCAGATGGAATTGTTTGCGTACCAATTGTTTCTAAGTACATCTGTACTTGAAACTTCAAGAATGCTGAGGATCACAATTTCATTATTCCCAGCTCCATTGCTTTCTGCTGTGTTTTATGAGAAAGTAACTTGAGTTATAGTTCAGTGCTGTTATGCATTAATTTAATCGTTAAAGTGTATCTCCAGTAGAGATAGCAACAAAAGGTATAAGAGAGTCCAGCTGCATTTTCTTAAATCACATAAGTATTTTTGTAGTGGTTAGTGAAATCCAGGCTGAAGTACATACAATAAATAACTGAAAGAGGTATATGATTTATTTTCTCCAAGGAAAGGATCAGCATTCTTATTTACTGTAAGTTAGAACTGGACTTGAACCTGAAGTCCAAATACCTAAAGCTATTCATGTTTAATTGTTCTCACAGGAGTTAGGATCTTAGATCTTTAAAACTTTTCACATAAGAACCAAGGAACTGGTGTGAAGCTGAAAAATTGTAGTTCCCTTTGAAGTCAGTAGAAATCAATCTGTCCTTATACAACAGTCTGTACTTTGCAAGTTTGAACTGTAAGACACCAAGTAAAGATGTCTACTTTCAATACACTGATTAACAGGAGCTACTGGGAGGAGAAAAAAAAAATTAGACATGAGTCTATGTAAAGGTTTCCTTAATCTTCCATCATGCTAGAACAAGGAAACACAATACATTTGGAGCAAGATATCTATTTCTCTCTAGTTACTGATTTACACATCATCCTCATTTTCTCATCATCCTCATTTTCATGATGTTTCAATTGCTTTTTTAGCAGGGAGGGAAATTAAGCGAACTCATAATTTAAGAGAATTTCTGTAAAGTTATCAGTGTCACACTGCTAAATGTTTCAGTAGCATACATTGTCACTAAATGAAATCTTCTGTCTTAAATTCAGTGGTCAGGTTCCTAAAAAGAACAGGGAGACTTAAAGCAAGCCAGTGCTGCCTTTCAGAAAGCCCATGATTCACATTACACAGATTGAGTGGGTATATCTCCAGGTTGAGGAAAAAGGGAACATCATTGAAGGTTATTGGCTGCATTGTTCATTTGGGAAAATAGATATCATGTCTCAGGATGTAAATTGCCTATACCTGCATTTTTCAGACCCACCCTCATTTCTCTGTTCCAAACAGATATTGTAGTCTTCAGTCTTGAAGGCTAGAGAGAATGTGTACTCTCTCTTCCCACCCAAAACATTTCTTGCTAACTGAAAGTGGTATTTTTGGCTTAAGGGATAGATGTCCCCTCCAAATATCTACGGGAAAACACACCATTTTAAAAAATGCTTCCAGAGGTAGTACAAGCAACTAAAAGCTTAATTTTTAAAGTTTCTGGTGTTTCAGGACTAATAATGTGTCAATGTCAAGGCTTGGGCAGCCATGGTTGTGTTCAGCACTCAAAAAGTAACTGCACACATCTTCTGCAGGTAATATAAATACACCTAAGTGGAACCTGGATTATTTGAATCCCTTAAGATACCAGATACGGGCAGTTTAAGATTCATAGTTTCTCAATGATACCTAAATCTTGGATTAGGAATTTGCACTGGAACCTAGGAATACAAATTTGTGAATTTGGCCCAGAATCATGAAGGAACGCTAAAGGTAATAGGAGATTGGATACAGCTCAGTGATCTCAGTATCAGAGTCCTCAGTTTAGAGAAAATAATTATTTTTGGGGTAACCGCAGTTACATATATTGATTCACTTCTAGTAGTTAAATCTTCTGGCCAGAATACTTAACAAGTTCCCACACAATCACTGATGAAACCTTAGCTGACAGTTCAGACCAAGATCTTCACACACAGTATGAGCAGAATGGATCATATAGCAGCTTTACATTATTTAACTGATTCATGTGCTGACTTAAACAGGGCTACTGCTTCATCCTGAAAACATTAGATTTGAAAAGTAGGAGGCTGAATCTGCTATTGTCAGGTTACTCTTGGGTAGGAAAATCAAGATGATTCTGAAGCAGCTCAGCAGACACCCCAGCCTGCAAGGAGTACTGATGTGCAGAACTGAACACACATGCAGAGATAGAGCAAGAACAACATGATTAATTTTACTTAAATAATTAACAGCAGTAAACATGAATGCATATTTGAAAATCACTGGCCTGCTTAATGGTCTTTAAAATGAATTAAACCTTAAGCAGAAATGCAAATGGAAGCTGTATATTATCTGTATATTGCAAATAATGTCAGTGGATTCTGTTGCTGGAAAATTTTTGGGTAAAGGTGGGATGAATATCACATTGTTGGTGATGTTAGTTTCATCACATGAAACCCAACAATTAATTTCGTCACTGAACCATAATAACAAACATTAGAGGATACAGGACTATTTTGAACCTCAAGACATTTCTGGGCCACTCTTTTGTGATTACTCTTCAATTCCATTAACAATAAAAATTCCTTGGCTCTGCTCTAATAATGCATGCAATATGGTTGAATTGGATTGAACTCCCAGTTAGAGATACACATTAAAAGTCCTGTCTATAGTTTTTGAAGACAATACAGCAGAATATAAACACTTCATTACTTCTTTCCACCTCCTCAGTATGCTGTCAGTCAAACTCATAGCATTTAGTAATAAAATCGAAGGGTGGCTGTTCAGCCTAAAATTTCAGTATGCCTTTATTAATTAGCAGTTTGGTCTTACAGTCAAGAGAACAATACATCAAAACAGAATAAGATTGCACTTCATCCCTTTATCCTGATTCTATAAAGGATTATTGAACAGGGTCAGATATTTGTAGTCCAGCAAGATGTCATATTGTTTCGCATTCAGGACTGAAGGGTCCATGCCTGAGATACAGTGTCATTAGCACACTTTTCTGTCTTTCAAATACATGAGCTTACTGGTTAAAGTTAAGATTTTGCTATAAATATTTAACCACTGACTGCCTTCAAGAAATGGAAGAGCTATTCGTGTTTCTTCTAAATAGCTAAAATAATAATTAGTCAGAAGCAAGATGATAGGGAAAAAGGAGATAATAGTTCTGTATCCTATTCCTGTGTTAGCCAGATAACCAAAATTTATCCATGACTCTCAACTTTATTGAAATCCAAACCCTTGTTACCAAGCTCCTATAGTAAACCTTGTTGCTTACATTATTTATTCCTGATTGTTCATACTTTTTCTTCTTTTAAATCAACTTCTGTGATTCTGTCAACTTACAGAGTTTATAAACTGTATACTTGGAATATGTAATTATATATACATAAACCTTGAGATCCTGGAGGGTAGGAAACACTCTACTTCTTTTTGTTAAGAAATGGGAAGAAGAATGGCTATGGACCTTTTTTGTCTATCAGGTATATTCAAATGTCCAAGCAGCCCCAGAAACAAAAAAAAATAGTTTCACCCAATGAGTTATCAAACAGAGGAAAGCAGAGATACAGTTAAAGGTAATGTATTAATTTTCTCCAAAGACATGTATGAAGTTACTGCTACATGAGAACTGTGTGTAGGATAGAACTGAAAAGAGAGGGAGAAGAGTGTCCATGTGATGTCAAGGATGCTTTTCTGCATGTTAGTCACTAGGCTACCAGGAGGACTTTGTCATAGAGCTTTGTTGAAGCTGAAGAGAAGTGTAGAGACAAGAGACTGAGTACTTACTTGCTTCAATGTCTTTGGGGATTTTGAGACTGTCTTGTTCATAAGCCCTGAACTGCAAGTGGAGTTTATTGGATTGGAAAGAGAAAACACATGGATAACAAATATTTCACATTAGAACATAATAGTTTTGGTAATTAAATATTATTAAAAATTTCTCTAATGTGAAATATTTGTCTTGAGGTCACTTCCAACCTCTACAATTCTGTGATTCTGTGATTCATGTAGTTAGATATACTGCTTTTTTATTTTCCTGTATCAGTGCTAACATTTTTCATTTTACCATATTAAGGCACCTTATTATAAACTCTCTATTGGTTTAAAAGCAGTGAATTATTGCTCTTTAATAATCCATGAAAATAATTTTGAATAAGGACTAGAACTAGCCTAAATAGTTATGACTGCATATGAGTCCATGTCTTTAGCTTAATTTTTGAATAGATGGCGACATAGAGAAACTATATCATGATGAGCACTAGCTAATAAAGAAGTCTCTACTGCCCTTTTACACCATCTTTTCCTATTTATTCTCATTGCCTGTTGCATTTTATCAAAGCCACTGCAAGATAATGATGTTAACAATCTCCTTCATATTTAAACTTTCAGAATCCACATCTTCAAAAAAATAACAACAAATGCTTTCTGAAAGGTCACTAGATGAAAAGCTTGTGACATGCAGGCAGAAAATAGAAATATGCTGCAGTGTAATCTTAGCCAAGATATTTAATTCTTTCTTCGATATATACTGTTTTTCTCTTGCAGCGTCCTCACCCACAATTCACAGGTGAGATAGAGCCCTTTCTCCAGACTGATCCTTTAGCTTCACTAAGTACAGTGAGTGGAAGCAGAAATTAAATTAATCTGAAAAAATGCATATATTTGTAACAGACCTTTGCATCTAATCTAACTATCTGCATCCCTCACAGTGAATAGAAAAGAACAGACATTTCCAGGGGCAGATCCACTTATCCCAAAACAGAAGTCTAACATACATCAAATTAATCATCCTTAGTAGGTTTCTATTCCTCTATTGCTTCTAATGGGACTCAACTTTGACACCAATTCCTGCAGCGTTCTCCTGGACAAACTGATTGCTCATAAGTTGGATAGGAATAATTTTCTCTGGGTTAAAAAAATGGCTGTATATTCAGGCCCAAAGGGTTGGGCGAACTGAGTTACATAGAGCTGGCAGCTGGTCACAAGTGGTCAGGCCTGGGGCTTGTTGCCTTTAATATCTTAAGCAATGATTTATCAATGGACTAGGGGATCGAGTGTACTCTTAGTAAGTTTGCAAGTGACACCAAGTTAGGTAGGACTATTGATCTATTGGAGGACAGGAAGGCTTTATAGAATGATCTGGACAGGCTGGATCAACGAGCTGAGGCCAGTTGTTAGAAGTTCCACAAGACTGCACTTGGGTCACAACAACCCCACGCAACACTACAGATTGGGGAATAGTGGCTGGAAAGCTGTGCAGAGGAAAACGACCTGAGGATGTTAGTTGACAGCCAGCTGAATATAAGCCAGCAGTGTGTCCAGGTGGCCAAGAAAGCCAGCAACATCTTGGTTTATATTAGAAGTAGTGTGGCCAGCAGGGTTAGGGAAGTGATCATCTGCCTGAACTCAACACTGGTGACGCCTCAAAGGGAGACCTTATCTCTCCCTACAACCACCTCAAAGGAGGTCCAAAATTAGTGCAGATCCATCACACTGTGTCTACAAACTTGGGTGTCCAATTTGTCATCTGAAAAAATAACTGTTTTCTTTAATATTAAGCAGCCACCCTTACCATGAAAGCCATTTGATTCCTCTCTTAGCAAAGGTGAATGACACTGTATACAGAATCTTCATGGCATCTGCTGAATGCTGCTATTTGATGGTGGTGGTCAACATGACAGAGGGATGAGATGTCATCCAGAGGAACTTGGACAAGCTGGAGAGGTAGACCTGTGCAAACCTCATGAAGTTCAACAAGGACAAGCGCAAGGTCCTGAACTTGGGTTGGCACAATCTTCACTACCTATACAGACTGGGGTCTGATGTGTTAGAAAGCAGTCCTGTGGAAAAGGACTGGGGAGTACTGATGGACAAAAAGCTGGACATGAGCCAACAATGTTCTCTCAGCCCAGAAGGCCAATCACATCCAGGGCTGCATCAAAAGAAGTGTGACCAGCAGATGGAGAGAGGTGATTTTTCCCCTCTACGGTGATCTGGTGAGATCCTACCTGGAGTACCACGAACAGTTCTGGAGCCCTCAACACAAGAAGGACATGGACCTCTTGGATCAGGTCCAGAGGAGGGCCACAAGGATGATGTAAGGGCTGGAGCACCTCTCCAACAATGACAGTCTGAGAGAGTTGGGGATGTTCTGGCTGGAGAAGAGGAGGCTCAGGAGAGACCATAGAGTGCCCTTCCAATACCTGAAGGATTTAACAGTGGTAGAACCAAGACATAAGAAATAGAAGCTACTATTAAGGAAGGATGAATGGTACAATCATATTTTTTCAATAAAAAGAGAACTTTTGCTATGATGTAGATGTTATAAGTAGATATACTATATGAACTGATTGCCTTCTCTATATTTATGTAACAAGCAAATATGCTGCCAGTTGCATTAACAGTGTAATAAAGCAGCTAATTTATACAGTTCTATATATGCATGTGTTACTCACAATACAGTTTTACCTTATTTATTGAATAAATTGAAACATCTAAGATCAAAGTTAAACCCAGTATATTATTCTGAAGTTGTAAAACTATAATCAGCATATTGCTTTTATCACTATAAATTGTTCCAAAAAATGAGTCAGACTTCCAGCAATGTTTGCAAGAGAATAATATTTAGTCTTCCCAAGATACAAACTGCGAAAATAATCTTGGTTTTTGTAACAGTCTATTACCGTGGTAACTCACCGGAATAATTTTGCAAACGTAACTATGGTGGTACACCTTACTTTAAAAGAAAACAAAACATCAGAAAAAACCCCAACTTCCACACAAAACCTATATGGTTAATTATGTGTGAAAGAACCAGATCTATCCACACTGGGAATTAATTTAATTAAATATAAGTGTATCAGTATGTACACTTAAGGCCTGCAGCTTAGGCCTTCTGGGTTTTACTCCAGAATACATTTGATGTGCTCTCCTGTCAGGCCTGTCCCCACCGTGCATGTGGGTTAAGACAACTTTGTGTGTCTCTGTTGGTAGTGAAACAAACCAATAAAAAGGGAAAAGAGGCTTCTGTGCTTTCCCTTCAGAAATGGAATAATGCTCACAACCAAAAATCTAGGGTAAAAGCAGAGTATTGAGGACCCTTTCTTTTATGAAAGAACACTCCTTATTTCAGGGAACAGTGGTATTTTTGCAGAAAAATGTTTACTTGTTCAATAATTTGAAAGTAAAAAAGAGTAATATTATCATTGCAAGGTAAAGCATGGAAAGAAAAAGTGTGGTTTGCTACTTTGAGTCTTCCCATTTAATTTTTTTTTTCTAGTTTCCATACTACTAAATGTGCTAGGATCATTCCTTCATGGTCCTAAAAGGCATTATTAGATAACATTAATATATTAATAGAACGGTTTGGCTTGGAAGGGACCTTACAATCATCAAGTTCGCATCCCCAACCATGAGCAGGGACACCCACCACTAGACCAGGTTTCCCAAAGCCACCTCCAGCCTGGCCTTGCACACTGCTAGGGAGGTAGCAAACACAGCTTCTCTAGGCAGCCTGTGGCAGGGCCTCACCACCCTCAGAGTGAAGAGTTTTTTCATTACTGATGGAAATCTACCATTCTTTGGTTCAAATCCATTCCCCCTTGTCCTATCATTGCACTCCCCAATAGAGTCCCTCTCCATCTTTTCTGTAGGCCCTTTCAGGTACTGGCCGCCTCTATAAATCTCCCCAGAGCCTTCTCTTCTCCAGGCTGAACAAACCCAACTGTTTCATCCTGTTTTCATAGCAGAGGTACTCCAGCCCTCTAATTATCTTCATGGCAGTCCTCCTCTGAAGTCATGCCAATAAGTCCATGTCTAATCTGTTGCTTTCACAGTAAAGATATTTGAAGACATGAAAACAGACAATTTGAATAATGTTGGAAGGAAAATGGATTTTGTTCCAGGATTCGGTGACAGGCAGTCATCAGATAGACATCACCATTTTAGTTAGTGATCTGGGTTCCTTTATAGCTAGCATAGGAAAACAAGTATTTTTATGGTGACATTCCTTTTGTTATAAGATAGATGACAAAAAATTCCATCACCTAAACAAAAAAGATGACTCACACCACAGCAGTCCTGCAAGTTCTTCTCAGATTACTACTTCAGTTGTAGATGTCTTCAAGATAGACAGATAATATTCATGGGGTTTGTGCTCCATGCCTTTGTTGATATGATATACATTTTTTAAATTAAAGAGGTTCTTTTACTCAGATATCTTTAGTCTGTCAGAGCATTTTCTGGAGTAGTGTTTCTTGCATCATCTGTATGTAAATCAGTACTGGCAGGCAGAACTGAACATTTAACAATGGTGACATATTTAGCTATTAAAAATTAATCTCTCTGATGTTAAGAGGGGAGGAGGAGTGAGTTTCTTGATTAAGGTCTTCTGGCCAGCTCAGAAATTTCAATTATTTTTAAAGTAATCTTTCTACTCCTCTCCCAGAAGTGGGGGAATATGAATAGAAAATCATACCAAAAAAATTTCTACTTGAAGTTACTTGTACATTAAGAAAAATAAAAGCTGACATTTTAATCCCAAAGATAAGGATAATCATATTCATAAAGCATTTTTTACACTCCTCAAACAAATATGTTCATTTATTGTCTTAGTTTTCCTGATTCAGCCCATAGCAGAACTAAAATTTTTGGGGAAAGCCATTCATTACCTTTTACTCTTCTGTTTAGAAATGGACATATTTGTTCATTTTGTCCAGGCCTGTTCATCGTGGAGGGAGTACAAAAGGAATTCTTAACCTGCTTGTTTTTATAGAAGATTTTTCTTCAGAGAAAAAAAGTAGAGATGGTCTAAGTAGGCATATGCTCCTCCATCCATCAGCTAAGGTTTCTTGAGTAACCTGAAAGGAAGCTGGAACCTGACCTGCTAGATATATTCAGGGTAGAGTCCTAATCTGAGAGCTCATTACTTGCATGAAAACAAAACCAAAATAGGAAATTATAATGAGAATTGGACAGAATTCAGAATTGTTTCCAAGGCAAATTTGGAGAAAGAGCCAGACACTGACGCTCAAGTCCACTAATGCCTTAGTATCCCGCTGCATAGTCTAAAGTGATCATCCACACAGCACAAACTCATCCCTTGTGATATCCTCTTCTATGTTCATGGTGGCTCAGCCTCAGTCAATGCTCCATATCTCCTTCAAGCAACCAACAGGAGACAAGAGAGACTGGACTGTTAGCTGACTTTAAAGACACATAGCTACCCCTATATAGAATATTAGAGAACAAGCACTTGCATGCAACCATCTATCCCAGGCCTGAGGTTGGTGGCCCTGCCTGTGGCAGGGCGGTTGGAGCTTTATGATCCTCGGGGTCCCTTCCAACCCTTGCCATTCTATGATTCTATGATCCCATTAAATTGTTTGGCAGGCCTAGCTTGGTATTACATGGCAGCAAACTGTTCCACAGTGTCATTTGTGCCATTTAGGAGTTATACCATGGAAATTTGCAAACAGGTAGTTTTCACCTGGATATTTCACCCTGGACACTAAGAGCAGATGCAAACCATTTTGACCCAGGCTTAAGTCCAGAGGACAGACTTTGGTACATTTAATCTCCTGTTCCAGGTGCAGCAAATAAATCCAAGTCTTGAGAATCCAAACAGACATGTGCTTCTGTGAGGGAAAATCCACAGGGTGTTCTCTGTAATACCTTCAGCATTTAAAGTAGTCAATGTAGGATTAGAGGATCAGAGAGCAAAGATGTTTGCAAAGCAGGAGAAAGGACTAACATAAGGATTCGTTAATACTTTTTATTGAAATATCTTTTTTTTTTTTAATTACATTATTTACTTCAGTGGCTATTTATTCTGTTTATATAAAAACAACAGATTACAATACAGACTTAAGGAAGCTAAGGAGTAGTAACTTCAAGATCCAAAGAACATGACCTGTGAATAGCTTCCTTGCTTTCTTCTAAGTAGTTCTGCCTCAGGGTATAATTCAAAGAGCACTTAGTGTGCAATCAGTCCTAATGGACTTCTGACTATATCTACAGAGTCTATGTTCTTGAACTCCAGGAAGAATCCTAAATGTTTTCCATCTACAAAAAAAAGTCTCTAGTTCACATAGATTTTAGATTAATGCTTGAACTCTGGCCCTCTGGGAATATTTGGTCAGGATATAACGCTGCATGGATGTCAAAATTATCTACAATTTTGGACCGGAGCAAGCATATTTTCAGGTTATGTTTTGCTCTCACATAAGTCATTTTATAGACAGTGCGTTAAAATGCTTGCAAATAGCAATCTACTGTGTATCTTTCACCTTTTTTGCCCTTTCGTACTTCTTAGTTCCCCTGGTGCTAAGTGCTTGCAAATAATTTCAGTCCCCCAAAGCCTGGAGCTCTTCAGGCAAAGAGAGCAAGCACTAACAAATAATAGTGTCACCGGAGGACCTCACGTGTTACCTGGGCGAAACTCACTAAATGAGTTATTTCCAAACACATTTCTGTTCTTTCAGATCTCTCTCTGACTTCAGGAAGGATTGGTGGAGATGACCTTTTTCCCTTGACATTGTCCTTCCCCCATGCAGGCAGACACACACACACACACACACACACACACACATACAGTTAAACATTGCAGATCTCCTATTCAGTGCCCTGCAGTGACCACTATTGCATCTGTAATTGTGTATGGATAGTTTGGAAGTGACTCCAGATATCCTACTCTCATGTATATCCAGACCTGTCAAAGCATGGCACACATGACCTCCATAGTCAATACTTTAGCAGTTCATCTGTCTGCCCCACCTGAACCAATGAGCTGCTGTCTCATAACTCTGACCATCCCAGTGGGCAGTTTCTTGAGGTGAAACTGAACATTTCTTGTTAACGTCTGCCATTCTTCCCTTCAGGACCTTGCTGGAGACTTGTTGGTCCCTATGTGGAGTAGACAAGTAGGATAGGGTGTGAGTATTTGATGAGAAACCATGAAAAGCCACAAGCTCTGAACTATGGACTCCATGCTTGAGGTACAAAATCTGATGTGAAGCATGAACATGCTACAAGACTAGGAACAGGGTTACCCCCAGGTCAGCCTTGACAGTTCAGCAAGCACAGCCAAGGAAATGGGTCTGTGAGTGACACACATCATTTATTACCATAGGAAAGATCCAGACAGCATGATGCCCACAGTTTCCTGTCTGTTGCTGTGAAGGACAGCATGTAGACCTCATCACAGTTTGTTTTCTTTGTTACCTGAACCAGTAATGGCTTGCCAGTGCTGCAATGAGTCATATACTTTCCCTGCTCCACTGTGTGTGCATTTCTGCTCACTCAAATCTTATGTTTTATTTATCAACACCACAAAATGGTCACTGCCAACAAAGACCTGAAATCAAATGTGCTTTTCCCTCTCTAAGTCAAGCTCTCTTTAATGTTAATTTAAGATCACAAATATTTAATTTTTGAGTTAATGAAGTTGCTTTGTTTGATAAAGGTCAGTGCTGTCAACAAAGAAAAATGGTGAAGTTCAAAGTAGCTTGTTTGTTCAAAAGATTGAACTTTTGAATTCATGATATATATTAATTGCACTTAGTGTTCACAGTAAATAAACACAAAGATGAAATTCACTAATCTCTCCTATTTATTAGAGTTCTGAAACAAATCACAGAGGCTTTGAGAAAAACATCTGTGAGCCTTAGTGGATTGGGAGTATGCATTGCCAGTGGTTTATTTCATCATAAATAATACAGCTTAAGTTCCTCTATTATTCTAAATTGGTAGGTGCTAGAAATTCATTTTATAATTTATATATTTGCAGCTCTCTGAGTAAGAGTATTTATAAGGCAGTTGCATATTTTCCTGGCTCTTTTCTAGAAAGAGACTGCACAACCCTCATCTGTATCTGGGGATTTTTGGATCTTTCATCCACATGGTTGTCAGACTGCTGGCTACAGCTCTGTCTTCATCTCACAGAATTTCTGCTCTCACCATCTTAAAAAGGAGGTTTCTCACAAAATACTGGACTTTCAAAATCTCTATGTACTCACAACCGTGCCCATAGGAACTCTCAGTGAGGACTGCAATGGAGGGCACAGTAAAATTTAGAAGGGTAAAAGAACACAAAAATCTCACAGGAGATTTTAACAAACTGTCTCCATCATAAATAACTTACACACTAAGCCACAGAAAGAATATATAGTGTGGGTTTGAGTAAAAGGTAAATTTAAATAACTTTCTGTATAGGAAATGGGTGGCTATTATGATAATTACTTGCAAAGGTCATGTTAGGAAGCGATCGTTAGATGCTACAGCTGACCTCACATGCATCAGAAACTATTAAATTTCATCTGTTTCCCCTTTAATGAAGCCAGTAACTTGTCTTTGATAAATCATAATTTCTTTTGTGTTAAATAAATGAACATATGCTTAGCACCAATTCAAGGTGTTAAGGACAAAATGACTTGAAAGCACAAAAAGGCACATAATAAAAAGAAATCTTATTCCATAGAAAGCACGATCCTGGATAAAAGATAATGTGCATTCAAGTTTCTCACGCAGGAGCATAGGTATGACCTATTGGGTAGTATTAGAACTTAGCAACATGATTAGTGTGTCTTGATATTAAAAATAAATAGGTCTGAGCTCATTAAAAAGAACTGATTGGGAGAGTCATTCAGTGTCAAATATGGCATTACCTGTTTCCAAATCATTCTAACACATGAAGTATAAGACAGTACATTCTAGATGGTGTCTACCATGTCGGGTTTTCAAACTTTTATCTATGATTTATAGGGAGAAAAGGACTGCATATAGGACTGCATATATTTTGGAACTTCAACCTAAATGGCATAAGCTTCAATTCACATGCTGCGGGTACTCAAACAGCCTTAACATATCTAAGTATCATAGCAGTCAGTTTTCAACTGAGGAAAGTTACAGTTAGCAGGGAAAGAATTTCCATCAAACCCTCTCTTACAGACAAGAAAAATTTGATCGCAGCAGTAAAACTAGTGGAAGCTTAGGAACAAGAAATTATGATCTCTTTAAATTTGCTTTGATAGTAGGAAAGGAAACTGTATGTTTTTGGTGTGCTAAATGTGACTGGAATCAATCATAGGTAACATAATTGAAAAGGTGATTGAAAATGGTAAATTATCATTGTCAAATCCTTTAAGAGCATTTTGGCAGCTGTTATAAAAATCTGAGAATGAGAAACACTACAGTAGACAAAGAATCCAATCTATACAATTTAAAATGGAATAAAAAATAATTTTAAAATAACCTCCAAGCATTAACTATATTTAAAGTGTAATAGGATAAATTTGATTCTTGAGACAAGCTTCCCAGCTATTTTTGCTTTCAATCAGTTGCATGAACATTCCCTCCAAGTAGCAATCCTAACCTGCAGTCATTCAGAATAGAGCTTATTCTGAGTTATTTAGCAGGTCATAATAGTCAAATGATCATTCCTCTTCTAAGTGTCAGGAGAGGGAGAAAAACCTCTAGCCAAGGACAGACATGTCCTCAGTATGATGCCTTTCCATCCTACAATTTCCCCAGTCTCACTCAGAATGGTGATCCCTTGCTGAAAGACTGTTGCCTAAATTTTCCTCCATACAGATTTTTCACAGGGTCTTTTACCATGTATAAATATCTTGTGTGAAAGACATTAATCTTAGGATTTCACTTGCTCCAAAGGTCTCACTTTTGGGATCTCTGTTCATAGGATCCTGAGATGCTCGGCTTCACCAGGATTCTGGCCACAGTCTGGTGGACAATCTTAGGATAGTTACTAGAAGCTAATTAAATTACATGTATTGTCTCATGTCAATGAAAGGGGAGAACTGTAGCCACCTGAGGTCTTTTTTTTAATTCTAGATTGCAAACACACTTTTAAGCATTTTCAATTTTCCTCTAGAATTTTTGGTACTTATATAGTGTTCTTTTCCCTTATAAAAGGTATGTCTTTGTTATATTGATGGGGAAAAATTAGTTGGAATTTTTCTAAATAAACATCTTTCACATTATTTAGGTGATGTAATTTATCTACTAATTCAAGTATCTAGTGTTATGTAAGAAATCTAAATGTTTTCCAGCAATTTATCTCAACATTAGCTTCACCAACCTATATAAATCCAAAAAGTTGCAATAAACCAGTACTATTTTGGAAATCAGCTGCGAAGGAAAGTACTTATTAGGACGATTTACCAGTTATACTGCATCATTAAAAATGTGAATAAGACAGAGTTAAAAAAACTAATATATCTTTTTGTAAGTAGAACTGTGATCCATTCAAAAAAATATTAGTGGAAGGCACTCTAGACTATGCACAAGGTCAAGCTAGGTGACCCCATGAACATCGACTTCCCTAACCATTAGCTTCAAGTATCCTCCAAAAGTACTTGAATTTCAAATTGAAGACATAAGCCTGTAAATAATCCTCCATTCCTCTTGGTTCTTTGTGTTAACAGTTCATTATCAATAAAGTGAACACTTTACTTTTTATGTTAATTCATGTTTTCTGTATTCATATTACTGCTTTTATAAATGCATTATTGCCTTTATAATATTTTTTTGTTTGTTTTATAAAATAACATTCATTGATCAAGTAACTTTTTAATCCTGATAATCTGAATTAATTGAACAATTTTAATCACCCTTTTAATATCTCTCTCTCCTTTGACTGTTTTACTATTTTTTCATGGTTTTTGGTGACCTTTTAGAAGTGCAAACTACAGGAATGTTTACAGTGATCTAGTGCTAGGATTGATGAGCTCTTATACCATTTATTTCAAGACATACTGGAAAAGGTCCATAACAATCTGTTTGTCATCTCCAGACTGTTCTATATCCATTATTTTTTTTATGGTTTATGATTATATGGAGAAAAAACCCAAATAAAATTATGTATGTTCAAGGCCAGAGAAAAAAGTCCTATAATATAAATAGGAACAACAAATGTACTAGCCAAGCTAAGTGAGTTTTCTAGTTTACAGCCTTAATATGAATTGTTTTGACATGACACATACAGGAATTCCTTCTAGAAATCAACCTGAGAAGTAACAGCCATGAGAAATGCTTTTCCCCACCCTGAGACTTAGAGGTTGGATATGAGACTTTATTCCCTCAAGCACAAGATGCCTCATTATAGTGCTACTCCGGGCTATACTGTAATCTTTTAAGAAAAAAGGAGGAAATGCTGAGTCAAACTCTTCTTTCTTATCAGAAGTAGCTTCTACTCTTCCACAACTGAGAACAGATGAGAAATTCGTCTGTGTGAGCAAGAAAAAAAAATTAAAATGCTTTTGATATTACCTGCATAGTCCTGCACAATTGATCCTGTTCAAAGTTGCATCAAAGAATTCCATCTCTTCACTGAAGACATTTGCTGACTTTCTCTTTACACAGCAATTTAGTTACCACTTTAATAAAATAAACAAGTGAAAGAATTTACAAACAGTGGATTTTCCATTCTGTATCAGTTCACTCACCTATCAAATCCAGCATCTGGTCCTCACAGAAGTTATCTTTATGCATGTTTTAAAGAGAGAGTGAACAGTGTCCAGTGTAGGAGAAAACTTACTGCAATTTGTTATTTCAAAAGTGTCTTTTAGAGACACTTAGATGTCTGTGCTCTGAGCCTCAAACAGTTTAAAGCAATTAATAACAGATATTTGTACCTTAATCCCTTTCATAGTTTTACAGATAATAAAGACAACAAGGGCAGTTGTTGTCTGTCTAGACTGATTTCTTCTATAAAACATGCTATGGTAAATTTATTGGATTATTTCCCATTTTAAGTACAAGAAATCTTTTAGAGAAATTGCCAAACAGAGGTTAAACATTGACACTGGATGTGATTCCACTAAAACTAATGGTAGGTTTTTTTGATTAATAATTATCTTAATTGCTGTGATCCAAATTGCTCTGAAATCCGGTTCTTATTCTTCTTTATCGCTCATCTTAGTTTGTTGAATTCCTTTTTCAAATGACTGACTATTAGAAATTCTACTGACTATTAGAATTTCCATGGATTGTATATACACCACTTCAATAAATTTAATGAATGGAACTCCTAGAATATTTCACTGTAGAGCCAGTTTTTCTATATTGTCATCAGGTATATAGTTCTTCAAAATCTTTCCAAATAGTCAAAAGATTTCTGCATTAAGGAATATCCCCAAGAGATTCAGTGTTCCAGAATCAACTTTTTTTTTTTTTGGTACTTTTTTTTTTTTTAGTTTAGTTGTGCTTATAATTGTTTTCAAGTCTGTGAAACTGCCTCCCTTACATCATGATGAAATATATGCACTTCAGATGTTGCATAGAGAGCTAGATAGGAGTGTGTGCATATATCTGTTTGTGAGTACATACTCTACGTTACTTTATTGGTTTATAGCAAGGCACACATAATTTAGTTAAATTAAGACTTACTTGTAGAATCAAGATGATCTTTGCAGTCAGGAGGTCAGCATGAAGTTCTCTCTGATAATTCAGGGTTTTTTCCATGTTTAGTCATTATGTATAGATAACGAAGCTGTCATTACATTCTTTAATATAATTTGAAAATTACAAGTAACAAATTTCATGACAAAAGCACAATCTAAACTAGCCTCATAACTAGCTTTATGGTGGTAAGAAGCAAGATAAACTTGTCAGCTCTAGAAAAGTAAATCTATCAGTGGAAGTGTTTCTGTAGTATAATCATGAGCACAAAAAAAACCAAAACCCAAACAATTCCCACAAAAAAAACCCCCAATTCCTCAATATTTTAAAAAACTTAACATCTGTATTTTTTTCCATTTAATCCGTTACTTCAGTGGTAGCATCACCATTATTCTTCCTGATGTCTGAGCCTTCAGACACAAGGAAACAATAAAGCTGTCTTAAAAGGGCTGATAACAATTTTCCTGGCCAGAAAGCTTCATATCACTTACTTTTGTTTTTTTACATTGAGTTTGGCAGCAGGGGAAATTTATGCCAACCTCTGACTCCTTTAATTCATTTTAAGTGTCAACTCTCAAAGTTAAATCTTATGATTTAAATACCTAGTCCAGGGAACTATTTAACTACTCATTACCCTAGGAGTTATACCTGTAAAATTTTTTTCATTCATGTGATAAGTAATTTCACTGGAACTATGTTTTTCCACAGCAGTGGGAAATCTGGACTGTGAGGACTGAATAAATATTTTGCTGTGGAGAAAAAGACCCTTCCAACTTTTAATCAACAATATTTCCTCTGGCTTTCATTCAAAATGTCTCTATTTCATTATCCTTTTTTTACTGAAAAAAGGCATAGAAAGAAGTCCCCAGGAATGCATATAAACCATTAGGATACAGTGCCATTCTATTTGTCCACAGAGCAGGTTAATGGTTAACGGGACGCTTTTAATTGATTTTTTTTTTTAATATCCTGTTGTCACTAGCTGTTTCCTTTCGAATTTAGGGAGCCTAGCAATCATATCCTATTAATAATCTCTGGGTTACCTTAATACTCACTGTTATTCCTGAATAAAAAGAAAAGTACAGAAAACATTTTTTTAAATTAATACTTTCTTATTATTAAAAAAAAAGAAAACTAAAGAAAATAATTTCTTAAGGACATTTTTACTTCATTTCCATGGATCTCAGGTAGTAAAAGACTATTTCTAGGACTAGAGTATTTATTTATTTATGAGTTAGGGTAAGATGCATGATCTGGTCTTGTCAATACAAAGTCTCCAAGTAAGCATAATATTTGTAACATCTCACAAACCTGGGAATATGCAAGTATAAAGCACATGTTTGATTTGTAACTAATTTAACAGATATCATAGCAGTGGATTTAATAATCTCTGTTCCATCACAACTTAATAGTATTTAATCAATAATTCAGTAGAGATTTTTCTCTGCTACCAATATACATGTAAGCAGTTTTGAAAAATAGGTCTCTTACAACTGACAGCCGTCTGCTTAAGTTTAGAATTAAAACAATGTAGGTATTATATTCACTGTTTTCATGTGGAGCTTTGTGTGTCATAAGATTCTTCACTGAATCCTTTATAGATGGAACAGATAAATGTTGGGGGGTTTTGCTGGTTTTAGTAAATCTACCAGAATTATTGCATTTGAACATAACTAAAGGAAAAAATAGAAAGGCTAATATCAAACTTCGGTATGAATCTGCAGGTCTTTTGAAAAGTTGAAATAAATTAACTTCTTACAGAATATGGCAAGTGCATGGTTTTATATTTCATGTTTCTTTATGAAGAAAATACATGCAACATCACTAAATATAAAAAAGAATGAGAAAACTTATTTTTCTTCTATTCTAAATCATATTTTAGAAGAAAACCTAAACCTGCATATCCAATTTTGCTACTGGTAGGAGAAATAACATCTTCAAAGATGAAACACATTTCAGCTATGACTATTTCCTTATCTTGAAGACATAATTTAGCATAATTTTATTTGTTTTAATCCATATAATTAGTTTACTTTTTCAAGAGTTTTCAGTTAAAAAGCATTATTGGATTGCTAAATTTCTCAAGCTGTTTATTGTAGAACAATAACTGGGAGATGTGTTGCTTGATTAGCACTGGAGAAAATATTGTAACCAAATATATATTAGTACAGTTGATTCTGCAAGGCTTCAGTATTTTCATCAAACATTGCTCAACTTTTTTACTCTGCCCAGGCTGTGAATGCTAACTGAGCTGACACAAATGTTTAATTTAGCTAAATGATCATGTCTCAGATAATTACCTTTGGGGGAGGTAAGACTGATGGTAAACTCAAAATAATGAAACCCATCATCCTCGTGAGTGTTATTCTCTTTATCATTCCTATCCTAAAGATGAGGTGACACAACCATTTTTGCCTTACTTGCAAGAATTTCAAACTATGTACCTAGGCAGAGCATGTAGTATCTAGAGTTTTGTAATATAGTGACATGACTGAAAGGTGAGCAGGCAAGGTGAGAATTCCCCACCTTTCCTTCCAGTCCAAAGATGGATCATTAGAAAAAAGATAGACAAAGTATTCCCTCCCACCCTCCTTCTGTTTTTTAAAGTTCAGATGTATGGAACATTGTGACTGTTAAGCAGGAACACACAATTTTCAAACTTTAACATTTCTTATTTCTAGAATCACATAAGAATTCTAGCACTGCAGAACCTCTTAGTTCTTACTCCTACTGCTAATTACTGTGGTTTGTCAGTGAAAGGGTGAATAACAGACATCTGATTTAGTAACAACAGCCTTTTAAAAAAAATGAATTCTGGAAGCAGGCTTCATATTCTTTTGTGACCTATGCATATAGTTATGCATCATGCCTTATATGCTGGAAGACTTTGCTCAGTTGGTGTTGTGGTTCCGCCGGAGCCGGGGACCACGCATTCAGATTTCCCCCGGAGCGGGGGGGGAGAAAACCAAAACAGCCCGCAGGTTGGGATAAGGGTATTTTTACTGGAAATAACAGGGGAAGAACAAATAACAATGAACAATACAACCTTTTGCTGAGATGAGCAGTTCAGATCGCGCACTCCCCGTAACGGACACCGCGCCGCAGCCCGCGCAAACCCCAGCCGTGACACAAAGGGACCCGAGCTCGCGCCGCGAGTAAACAAAGCCCGGAGCGGAGAGCACGCTCCCTCCCGGTCCCTGCTGTTCGTGCGCCAACACTGCAACACCCCCTGCTTTTTATACTCGGCATGATGTAACTGGCATGGAATGATCCTATTGGTCAATTTGAGTTACTTGTCCCGAGCCCAGCAGGTTAGCCCCTTCCTGGCTGAAGCCCCTGGCTGAAACCAGGACATCATCCACCCCTCATTCCATGCCATTTACGTCATAACCAAAACCAACAAAATCTTTTATACAACATATAACAATTATAATTATGGCAGTAATGAATATACAACAACAAGTTATTTTACAGTCATTATACTACAATTTCTACTTAGTAATTATATTGGTTATTCTCCCCCAAAATCAAATCCCGTTGAGGTACACATCGCACTTCTCCATCTCTCTGCATTACCCACCAGGTACAACCAGGTCCTTGTGCAAAAACAACTCCAGATATGGGCTTGCCTTTGCCCGAAGCAGGGATGACCCAAACTGTCTTTCCCAGTATGCTCTTCAGATGCACTACTGGGACTCTATTTCCTTCTACAGTATGTGGAAACTTTGTTTGGACAGGGCCATCCCGATTGGTAGATCCTCTGGAGTTGACTAACCAGGTGGCTTCGGCTAGGTGTGTGTCCCAATGCTTGAATGTTCCACCCCACATTGCTTTCAATGTAGCTTTTAAAAGTCCATTATATCGCTCAATTTTCCCAGAAGCTGGTGCATGGTACGGAATATGGTACACCCACTCAATGCCATGCTCTTTGGCCCAGGTGTCTATTAGGGTGTTCCGGAAGTGAGTCCCGTTGTCAGATTCAATTCTTTCAGGGGTACCATGTCGCCACAGGATTAGCCTTTCAAGGCCCAGGATTGTATTCCGGGCAGTAGCATGGGGCACAGGGTATGTCTCTAGCCAGCCAGTTGTTGCCTCCACCATTGTAAGTACATAATGCTTTCCCTGGCGGGTTTGTGGGAGAGTGATGTAATCAATCTGCCAGGCCTCCCCCTATTTATATTTCATCCACCGCCCTCCATACCAAAGGGGCTTTAACCGCTTGGCTTGTTTAATTACAGCACATGTCTCACATTCATGGATGACTTGTGCAATAGCATCCATGGTCAAATCCACCCCTCGATCGCGTGCCCATCTATATGTCGCATCTCTCCCCTGATGACCTGAAGTATCATGAGCCCATCGAGCTATGAATAGCTCACCCTTACGTTGCCAGTCTAGATCTACCTGAGCTGCTCCAATCCTAGCGGCCTTATCCACCTGATGGTTGTTTTGATGCTCTTCTGTGGCCCGACTCTTAGGTACATGGGCATCAACATGACGTACCTTTACGACAAGCTTCTCTACCCGAGCAGCAATGTCTTGCCATAGATCAGCAGCCCATATGGGTTTGCCTCTCCGCTGCCAGTTGTTCTTCTTCCATTGCTGCAGCCACCCCCACAGGGCATTGGCCACCATCCATGAATCAGTGTAGAGATAGAGCATTGGCCACTTCTCTCTTTCAGCAATGTCCAGGGCTAACTGAATAGCCTTAACCTCAGCGAACTGGCTTGATTCACCTTTTCCTTCAGTAGCTTCTGCTACTCGTCTTGTTGGACTCCATACAGCAGCTTTCCACATGCGATTCTTTCCCACAAGGCGACAGGAACCATCGGTGAAGAGAGCATATTGCTTCTCATTTTCTGGCAGTGTGTTGTAAGGTGGGGCTTCTTCAGCACGTGTTACCTCCTCATCCTCTGGTGACATTCCAAAATCCTTGCCTTCTGGCCAGTCTGTGATTACTTCCACAATTCCGGGGCAATTGGGATTTCCTATTCGAGCTCGCTGTGTAATTAATGCAACCCACTTGCTCCATGTAGCATCAGTGGCATGATGCGTAGAAGGGACCTTCCCTTTGAACATCCAGCCCAGCACTGGCAGTCGGGGTGCCAGGAGGAGCTGGGCTTCAGTTCCGATCACCTCTGAAGCAGCTCGAACTCCTTCATAGGCGGCCAATATTTCTTTTTCTGTTGGAGTGTAATTGGCCTCTGATCCTTTGTAGCCCCGACTCCAAAAACCCAGCGGTCGACCCCGAGTCTCCCCTTGTGCTTTCTGCCAGAGACTCCAAGTAGGGCCATTCTCCCCCGCTGCAGTGTAGAGCACGTTTTTAATATCTGTCCCTGTCCGGACAGGTCCAAGGGCTACTGCGTGGACTATCTCACGTTTAATCTGCTCAAAGGCTTGCTGCTGCTCAGGGCCCCATTGGAAGTCATTCTTCTTTCGAGTCACATGGTAGAGTGGGCTCACAATAAAACTGTAGTTTGGCACATGCATTCGCCAAAAACCTATAACGCCCAAGAAAGCCTGTGTTTCCTTTTTATTGTTTGGTGGAGACATGGCTGCTATTTTATTGATAATGTCCATGGGGATCTGACGACGTCCATCCTGCCATTTTATTCCTAAAAACTGGATCTCTTGTGCAGGACCCTTGACTTTACTTTGTTTTATGGCAAGGCCAGCCTTTAAGAGGATTTGAATTATCTTTTCTCCTTTCTTAAACACTTCTTCTGCTGTGTCGCCCCATACAATGATGTCGTCAATGTACTGTAAATGCTCTGGTGCTTCACCCTTTTCCAAAGTGGTCTGGACTAGTCCATGGCAGATGGTGGGACTGTGTTTCCACCCCTGGGGCAGACGATTCCACGTATATTGTGTACCTCTCCAGGTGAAAGCGAATTGTGGCCTGCACTCTGGCGCCAGTGGGATTGAGAAGAAGGCATTGGCAATGTCAATCGTGGCATACCACTTAGCTGCTTTCGATTCCAATTCATATTGGAGTTCCAGCATGTCCGGCACAGCAGCACTCATACCTGGAGTAACTTCATTTAGGCCACGATAATCTACTGTCAGCCTCCACTCTCCATTGGACTTCCGCACTGGCCATATGGGACTATTAAAGGGTGAGCGAGTCCGGCTGATCACTCCTTGACTCTCCAGTTGACGAATCAGGTTGTGGATGGGGATCAGAGAATCTCGGTTGGTTCGGTACTGTCGTCTGTGTACTGTTGTTGTAGCAATTGGCACTTGCTGTTCTTCAACTTTCAACAACCCCACAACAGAAGGATCCTCTGAGAGTCCAGGCAAGTTACACAACTGTTCAATTTCGTCTGTCTCCACAGCAGCTATTCCAAAAGCCCACCGGTACCCTTTTGGGTCTTTGAAATACCCTCTACGGAGATAGTCTATACCTAGAATGCATGGAGCTTCTGGGCCAGTCACAATGGGGTGTTTCTCCCAGTCCTTTCCAGTCAGGCTTACCTCAGCCTCTAGTACAGTCAATTGTTGGGACCCCCCTGTGACTCCAGAAATGCAAACAGGTTCTGTGCCTTTATAATTTGACGGCATTAAAGTACACTGGGCACCAGTATCCACTAGAGCCTTGTACTCTTGTGGGTCTGACGTGCCAGGCCATCGAATCCACACCGTCCAGTAAACTCTGTTATCCCTCTCCACCACCTGGCTGGAGGCAGGGCCCCTCTATTGCTGCTGATCATACTTGCCGTTCATTGAGTGCATGAAGGACTTGGAGGTTCCCTCAAGAGGATCAGACATATCAGGAGTGTAGATAGGCCTTCTGCTTGGTCGAGGGTTCTGTTCGGTGGTAACTGGTGCAGCGTTCCTCCTGGTGAAATCTCGACGTGCGATTGTTTTACCTTGCAGCTCGTTCACTCGTGCTCGAAGGGCTGAAGTGGGCTGCATATCCCACTTCCTCATGTCCTCCCCTTGGTCAACCAGGTAAAACCACAGTTTACCTCGTGGTGAGTACCCTCGGTTTTCTCCCTCTCGGGATGATGGACGCCTTCTTCCAAAAGCTGCCACACTGCTCTGCAAGGGTCGGGAGCTGTACACATTGTTGTCAAGGCGCTGGACCAGTTTCTCTACCGCTGCGATGACAGAGAGGGAAATATTGTCTTGGTATTTGCAGAGCCTATAAGACACATCGGCTACAGTTGGTAGATCCGTATCACTCCAGTCTATTGCTGCCAGTGAATTGACGTGCCCTGCTGGTACACTTTGTACAACCTTTCGCCACATGCCTGGGGTGCACGGGACTTCATCAGGATCGGCAGGGAGTTGTGAATTGTTCAAATCATAACTAATTATCTCCCGTACAGCTAATTCTCTAAGGTACTGGACAGCTCTTTCCATACTGTTGCACTTGGGCATATGGCATGTAATGTATTCTTTTATGGGGTACCTTTCCTTCACACTTAACAGTAACCGTTTCCAGAGGCTGAGGATTCCTGACCTTTTTCCAATGGCTTTATCAATGCCTCCTTCTCTGGCAAGGGATCCCAACTGCTTGGCCTCCCTGCCATCTAACTCCAAGCTATTAGCCCCATGGTCCCAGCACCGAAGCAACCAGGTGACAATGGGCTCACTAGGTTGGCGGCTAAAATCCTTTCTAACCTCACGAAGCTCACTCAGGGACAGGGATCGGGTGACAACCTCTGGTTCTGCCTCATCTTGATATCCCCCTGATGGCCCCGGTTGATCATCATCATCAGCTGTTGTACGAACTGATTTTTTTGTGTATTTCCTCTTTTGTACCGGGGCGACAGACACTGGTGGGGATTGTTTCTTTTGTTCATCAGTGGTGTCTGCTGTGGGGATTGCAGTAGCTGCAATGCCAGTTACAGGGGTTGCAGTAGCTGCAGGGCCAATTACGGGGGTTGCCGCAGCTGCAGTGCCAATTACGGGGGTTGCCGCAGCTGCAGTGCCAATTACGGGGGTTGCCACAGCTGCAGTGCCAATTACGGGGGTTGCCGCAGCTGCAGTGCCAATTACGGGGGTTGCCGCAGCTGCAGTGCCAATTACGGGGGTTGCCGCAGCTGCAGTGCCAATTACAGGGGTTGCTGCAGTATCTGACAATCTGTTTTCTTCCCCTCCCCCCTGACAGTACAGACTATGCAGACAGCGCTGTCTGCTATCAAGCAGTGTTTGAGCCCAAGTGGCCAGAGCCCAGCACAGTGCAGTGCTTTTCACATCCCTGGGAAACCTACAACAACTTTTTTTCAGAAATGCAGCCATTTTATGAGAGTCATGCAGCTGCTCAGGAGTGAAGCTCCAAGTCATCGGGGGTGAGAGAGTACTTAGGTAATGGCCTATGTTCTGCCCCTCGTGGTTGTCCTGCCCCTCGTGGTTATCCTGCCTTTGGGAAACCTCTTGAGCAGTATTCATAAACCTGCTCTTAATATATGATGAAAGCAGGATCAAGTGCAGAAGAACTTCTAGCACTGTGGCCATAGTTTCCATGTCAAGGTGATGGTGAAAGTTTTCAAAAACTCTCATAAGAGCTGTTATGTTTAGCCCAGAAAGGAAAAAACCAGTGTAGTTCTCTCCCTCTGTGCTCTCACCAAAATGGCCACCACCACCAGCCCCTCTCAGCCCAGGGACTAGACAGGACCACAAAACCTCATACACTTTCCAGATTAAACTCATAGTCACTAATATAACTGTATCATAAAACATTGTCATAAAGCACACTAGAGCAAAGTATGGGAACAAGCAGGGAAGCTGCAGCCCCGAGATGATACAACATCCTGCCAGGACTGCAAACAGCCTGCTGAGGTTTTTTTTCCACAGCCAGGACCACACCTTTGTAAATAATACCCACAGCATCTTAAACAGCATCCTTACAACTTTTACCGTAATTGCAACCGGGTCAGAGTCAGATCTACTGTTATCCCAACCTTTATTGTCCCACGTTCAGGCGCCAAAATATGTTGTGGTTCCGCCGGAGCCGGGGACCACGCATTCAGATTTCCCCCGGAGCGGGGGGGGGAGAAAACCAAAACAGCCCGCAGGTTGGGATAAGGGTATTTTTACTGGAAATAACAGGGGAAGAACAAATAACAATGAACAATACAACCTTTTGCTGAGATGAGCAGTTCAGATCGCGCACTCCCCGTAACGGACACCGCGCCGCAGCCCGCGCAAACCCCAGCCGCAACACAAAGGACCCGAGCTCGCGCCGCGAGTAAACAAAGCCCGGAGCCGAGAGCACACTCCCGCCCGGTCCCTGCTGTTCGCGTGCCAACACTGCAACACCCCCTGCTTTTTATACTCGACATGATGTAACTGACATGGAATGATCCTATTGGTCAATTTGAGTTACTTGTCCCGAGCCCAGCAGGTTAGCCCCTTCCTGGCTGAAGCCCCTGGCTGAAACCAGGACAGTTGGTTAGGCATTGTGATTCTATTTTTTCAGAATTAACAGATACATAGCAGTAACTGAATACATAGTTCTCAGAGCCTAATCTGGCAAGCGTCTTAACATCTCTTGTGTTAACTTCATAAACACCATATTAATGATGACATTCATCTCATGTAACATAAAGTTATTGATTGAATCTCAATCAGTGGTCTAATTATCTTCTGTTGTCAGCAGGAAGATGCAATTTCCAGAGGCCTACATCTCATTCTCTGTGTATTATGACTGTTAGCACTTCCAGCGGCTCTCTCCACTGATACTGAAGAAGCCTGTCCTGCATCCTTTCCTAATGTACAAATAGTGGAACCTCTAATTAATTAGGTATTTCAAGAGATTGTTTACTTCCTGATTTAATGAAAATTGTAATTTAGGTAAAGCCATCAATCTGATAAACACAGGGCACTGTGTGACATATTTTTGTCTTTTTGTATTGAGCAGGGATACAAGCTGAAGCACAGAAAGTGTGTCCTAGAGCCCCCTTTTTATCTGAATGCAAAACAGTTTTATATTTTGAGTGTACATTTCTGTTGATTTTTCAAATATACCTGACAAAGTTTTTCACATAATGATGACTTGTAAGAATTCTTTTAAATTTACATAGCAAGATTAGGATTTAAAGTAAAAGCAGTTTTCATCCAACCGAATCTTAGAATCTGTCACCAGTTCTGTACTTAAATGTACTTAATTCACAGCAAGAGACTGTTTGCTGACATATATTGTAAATAATGACTCTTCTTGTTATACCTTCTGTTCATGAGGTAATAGAATACTTATGAAGGTATCCAACTTACTGATAAAGAAGCTAGTCCATTATATGGTTGATTGTAATGAAAAACACATTCTTTTCTGATAGATAGCATTCTCAGAGGGAAGGGCCTGTTTCAAACCATTGATTTGATCAATGCGAAGTAACTACTTGTGTCTGTGTCTCTTCACTGACTACAGAGAATTACTACCTAACATTGTTCCTCTAACTGATGTTCCTCAGATAGGTGGCTTAATTAGGGTGAATCCATGTGAAAATGCTCTCCACAGCAGCTCTATGAAGATGATTAATGCTTGTTTTGAGTAGCACTTCCAGGTTGACACAAAGGTTTGATCTTCATTTTGTTAAATGAACACACCATGGCATTATAATATTTCAAACCTTAGTAGTGAGGAACACAAAGAACTTAATCCATATAAAGGGAGTCGATCAAATTCAAGTAAAGTATCCAAATTAAGAGTCCTACTTCTTCCACTTAGCTGTCATTATCTCTCGAAACTCTTATAAGGGCTAAGTTCCCCCACTATTTCAAAATAAATGGACATGTTACCATCTTGCTCCTAGGCATGTACAGAAACACATCAGGCTTGTCATGATGTGCCTTGAGAGCTGTCTGGAGGAGAAAGACATGTTCATCAACACCTGGCTGAATATGAGCCAGCAGTGTGTCCAGGTGGCCAAGAAGGTCAATGGCATACTGGCCTGCAGGAGAAGGGAAATGATCCTGCCCTTGTAGTCAGCATTGGTGAGGCTGCACCTGGAGTACAGTGTTCAGTTTTGAGCCCCTCACTACAAGATGGACATCAAGATGCTTGAGTGTGTTGAGAGAAGGGCTACAAAGTTGGTGAAGGGTTTAGAAGAAAATCTTATGAGAAGCATTTGAGGAAGCTGGGATTATTTAGTCTAGAGAAAAGGAGACTGAGGGGAGACCTCATCACTCTCTACAACTACCAAAAAGGTGGTTTTAATGAGATGGGAGTTGGTCTCTTCTGCCTGGTAGCTAGTGACAGGACAAGGGGAAATGGTCTGAAATTGCATCGGGGAAGTTCAGGTTGAATATTAGGAAAGATTTCTTTTCCGAAAGGTTTGTTAGATATTGGAACAGGCTGCCCAGGGAGGTGGTTGAGTCACCATCCCTGGAGGTGTTTAAAAGAAGAGCAGATATTATACTTGGTGACATGGTCTAGTGTTGGACCTACTAGGGTTGGATAGATGGTTAGACTCAACGATCTTGAAGATCTTTTCCAACCAAAACCATCGGTTCTATGATTCTGTAGTTAAGCTATGAAGCGCTTATCTTTGCCTATCTCATTTGAGCACATCAGCCCAGCACCTGAACAAAAGGCTGTGATGAAATTCAGCTCACAGGGCAACAGCAATTATTAGATGATTCCTTCTACAATTAAGTACTGTAAAAACCTAGTGGTGGATAGTCCAGAGGTAAGCTAAGTATTCTCGACACAAAGTAAATGGAATATAAAGTGAAGTTTTTAATATTTTTATTTGGTTTTAATATTTTTATTTGTTTTTTAAATATTTTTATCTGGTTTTTTTTCTTTCTGAATAACAAGCTAATGAGGGAAAAAAAACACCCTTCTGTATTATTTGACTCTTCTTTATATTGTATCTAATGCAATATTCATTATGGTAAATGCACTCTTGGGAAGAATTTTGTTATGTTTATTTTAACATTTGGGTGATACAGCTTGCATACTGCAATACTCCATTTAGGAATTGTCATGTGGTTTTATAGAATGCTACTAGCACACTCTGTGTCTATTTTATTAACATGACAAAATGAAGGGAAGAATAGTCAGATAATTCTTTATTTTTTAAAGATCCACACAAAGATTATACTAAGTTAGCTGGTGTGAATCCAGGAGAGGCTGAGTGAATCAAGTAGAGGCTGAGGGAGCTGGGCTTGTTCAACCTGGAGAAGAGAAGGCTGCGGGGGGACCTCATTGCAGCCTTCCAGTACCTGAAGGGACCATACAAACAGGAGGGGAATCAACTTTTTAAAAGGGCAGATAATGGCAGGACAAGGGGGAATGGTTTAAAGCTGAAGGAGGGAAGGTTTAGATTGAATATTAGGGGGAAGTTTTTTACAGAGAGAATGGTGAGGGGCTGGAACAGGCTGCCCAGAGAGGTGGTGGATGCCTCATCCCTGGAAGTGTTCAAGGCCAGGTTGGATGGGGCCCTGGGCAACCTTGTGTAGATCCAGGTCTGAGGCTGGTGGTCCTGCCTGTGGCAGGGGGGTTGGAGCTTTATGATCCTCGGGGTCCCTTCCAACCCTTGCCATTCTATGATTCTATGAATCCCATTTCCTGATCACTTTGTAGCTTTACTACATGGCCGTCAGAACTTTTGAAGTAATGTCTGCCCTTTTCCTGTTGAGCTGTACTTTAAAACCACTACATGTACATTCACTACTAGACAATGGCTTGTAGTCAGATTATAAAAGAACTAAGTGAGAATTTTGTAGTTAAAAAAGGCAGATGTAACTATTGGCTGAGATCTACAACATAGTATCATAGAATGGTTTGGATTGGAAGGGACCTCAAAGACCACCCAGTCCCCTGTCATGGCCAGGGACACCCTCCCCTAGACCAGACTGCCCAAAGCCCCCTCCAGCCTGGCCTTGAACACTGTCAGGGAGGGGGTAGTCATAGCTTCTCTGGGCACCCTGTGCCAGTGTCTCACCACCCTCAGAGTAAAGAATTTTTTCCTAATGTCTAATCTAAATCTACCTTCAATTGAGTTTAAACCTACTACCCTCTTCCTTATATCAATATAAATCTCCTGTCTTTCAGTTTTAAATGTCTCCTGTCCTACAGGCCTCTCTGTAAAAAGGCCCTCTACAGCTTTCTTATAAGTCCCCTTTATGTGTTGGAAGGCCACAATAAGGTCTCCTTGGAGCCCTCTCTTCTCCAGGCTGAACAACCCTGACTGTCTCAACCTTTCTATGAAAGTCAGGTGTTCTAGGCCTCTGATTATTTTTCTGGTCTTCCTCTGGACCCACTTTAACAGGTCCATGTCTTTCCTGCACTGAGCAGCCCAGAGTTGGATACACTAGTCCAGGTGGGGCCTACTGAGAGCAGAGTTGTAGGCGAGTGGAGTACAGCCATGTCGTTTGACCTGATGCCCATGCTTCTTTTCTGTAGACCAGGATATGATTGGCTTGCTGGGTTGCAACCACACATTGGTGGCTCATACATAATTTTTCACCCACTGGTATCCTGAAGTCCTTCTCTAGAGGGCCACTCTCTATCCATTCATCACTCAGTGGTGAATTATTAAGGTAGGCACAGTGTGGAAAAGTTCTGGTTAAAAATCCATCAGAAAAAACATATACATTTTTTATTAGTTTAAACTTAGATTTGGAATAGACTCTATCTCTGGACTGTTTATACCTCAATTTCTTGACTGTTAATTTCAGTGTCATAATAAGAGTTTAAAAATTTTTATGTCAACGCTGTTTGAAAGTGATCAAATTAAAACTGTAAATAGAAGCTTCCTACAAAGTCTCTGCAGCTGAAAATCACAGTGAAAGACTTGAAACATAAATTAGAAGGAAGGATTATTTTGGTCTGATATCTTGATTACAAATACTTAGTAAAAAAAAAAATTTGTTTTGACAGTTTAGCATAAAACTACAGCAAATCCCAATTCAGAGAATTTACAGAATAATCAAAGTCTACAAGAACATCTCAAATTAAAAGAGGAGTTGGAGGGTTGTTTTTCTCGTTCCTCCACATGCTCTCAATGAGCATGGATGTCAATTACAAAGGTAGTGCTGTGATGTTTAAGGTTGAAAGGGTTTTTCTAATACATACTGCTCAAAGCATTATTCTCTAGAAAACAAATTCCTGTGTACCCACTGTGTGTAACTCAATCAAGCACTTTCTGAAAAGGTGCAAAGAGAGAGCTTTTTGATGTTTCCTCCCCTGAAATATATTTTTGAAAGATTTTTTTTTCTCTATTTCTCATCTCTAGCTTTCTTAGGTTTGATGCTTTATTCTTTGTGAAATGTCCCTGCCTTTCTGCTTTCTTTTAAATCCTATAGTTATTCCATCAGTTTTGAGATATTTTCTTTTAATCCTTCTTTTATTATCAATTACATCATGGGGCTTTGATGTGGAAAATACTTAAAAAGTCACTTAAAACATGGCCCAATTAGTGTCTTCATTGACCATGTTTTTGTTTATGAGCCATTTTAGGTCTTGTCAGACACATTCAACCTTTCTTTACAAATTCTTACCTTTCCTTTAGAACAATGTTCCAAATTCTCTTAGGTTTTTTCATTGCTGTGAACACTTAGTGATTGAAGCGTTATTTGTGAAATCCAAAAGTATCAAAGGATATATAATAGATACATGGAACTTTCAACTTTATGACACTTCAATCACTCTCAGTTAGCACTAAAAATATTTCAGCTATTGTTTCATATTCTAAATTGATGGACTCAGTTAATTTCTTAGAAATACGAGGCAGTATTCTGGTACACTTAGTGGTAGGTTAAGCTGTAAAGAATTGCATCACCAGTCATAGAAATTAAAACATGTTGTACACCAGGATCATACAAATCCATAGTGTTTTACATCTAGAGTATCCTGCCTGATTTTGTACTTTGCACCTCAGTACAAGTATCTACTTCTTCTGTAGAGGTTTGGTGTGGTAAGAAGCTCTTTTGCAACTGCATGAAAACATTATGCATACAGACAAACTCTAAAAAATAGCCCCTAAAGTTGTATGATACTGTGAATATGAATTTAAATACATACATTAGCTGATGCTTAACCAATAGTTCATATGGATAAGTTCTGTTTTGTGGAAGTAAGAGGAGGATTCTTCTCACGAGAATTCATGGTTCATTTGAGTACCAGTGTAAAGTACCCTGGAATGTTAGCAAAGACAAAGCCAGAACAATTTCAATCTGCAATCACATACAGTAACATTTTAATAAGATAACAAAAAAGAATATTATTACTGGCACACTGAAGACATATATTATACCCTTAAGGTCAAAATGAAAATTATATTGTCCTAACATGCTACCATGAGAATTCATGATACTTTAGTTATCACTCTAAATCTGTTTCACAAGAGATTTACACGATTTTGGGATATGACAGCCTTTTTCTGCTGAATGTATAATAGATAGAAATAAGCTCAGCTATCCTTAGGTATTCAAAAGTGAAACATGAATCTCAAATAGGCGCTCTTGGATCTCTTTCTGCTCTGAAGCACATGCTGCATGATCCAGACACATGTTAAGATGAATCACCCTATGAAGATGCTTATTTCTCTCTACATAATATAAAGTCTTCATTGTCTAACTTTAACTTGTATAAATTAGAAAAGATAAATCCACTCTAACTCATTAGTGTATGTTGCTTTTTGCCATGTTGATAGCTCATCAGTAGACTTTACATTATGTTGCTTATTCTGTAGCCCAATAAATCTAAACAAATGATGATATAACTATACTGAATTTTGTAAGGTATCTGGAATTTGTCATTATCCGTGTCTTGGCAAGCTGCATCATTTTCTGTTCTCAGGTTACTAAAGCCTAAACCTTATTTCCTCGCAGTATTTAGGTGTGGAAACCATTTAGTGGGCAATGAGAAAAATGCTGATAAGAAAAGACTGTGATGTAGAGCAACTATCTGCCATTTCTTTACCTTTCCCCAACCCTCCCCTCAGGATTTTCAGTGCCTCTTCAGAAATATTTCTCAAATATTTCCTTATTTAAAAAAAAATAAATATAGTTTTAAGTTTCTAAAAGCAACATGATTTTTTCCCCTCACTGATCATTCTGTCCTGTATTTGTTACCATTACAATGCTATCTGAAATGATTGTCTAAAGACTAGGCATTAGGGTTGAAGTAAAACATTGCCTCTTTGACTATCTTGCAGTCCAACATGAAATGAGATAAAGTTGCATCATTGTCATCTTTATGTTACATCATTTAAAATGAGTTTTGAGAGAGTGGGATTTACATTGTGAGAGACACAGGACGCATGATGCTTTTGAAATAAGATGTTTGTTCTTTTATATGATATTATGATTTTAAACTTGTAATTTCTATGTCTACAGGAAAAGTGATTGACTGCCTGAATTAGTACATGCAGGACAGACCCAAATAAAGTTCCTACTGAGCAACAAGTCTTTGCTGGCAGAAACAGTATATCCTACTCTTAAAATGGAAATGCTTCTGCATGTCTTTTGTGTAAAAGGATTTGTGGACCCTGAGCTCCAACATTCCAAATCAATTGAATGTTCATGGTCTCTTGCTCTGAGTAGAGATTCTAGAAATTCTGTTGTAATAAACTGTCCTGGGAATTAAGAACATGTAAGCAGTCCCTTCCTCTAAATTCCACCTTACTTGCGTCAGTGTGTTGGTTTTTGTTGGGATAATTTTCTTCATAGTAGCTGGTATGGGGTCGTGTTTTGGCTTTGTGCTGAAAACAGTGTTGCTAACACAGAAATATTTTTGTTACTGCTGAGCAGCACTTACACAGACCCAAGGCCTTTTCTGCCTCTTACCACCCCAGCAACAAGTAGTATGGAGGTGCAGAAGAAATTGGGAAGGGACACAGCTAGGACAGTTGACCCCAACTGCCCAAAGGGATATTCCATACCATATATTGTCATGTTCAGCTTATAAGGGGCTTTGGGAAGAGGAAGAATGTGGGGCAGTGTCATTCAGAGTGTTGCTGTTTGTCTGCCCAAGCAACCATTACACATAATGGAGCCCCGCTTTCCAAGAGAAGCGCTGAACTCCTGCCTGCACACAGGACGTGTTGAATGAATTCCTTGTTTTGTTTTTCTTGCACACATGGCTTTTGCTTCATCTGTTAAGCTGTCTTTATCTCAACCCATGAGTTTTCTCATTTTTACTCTTTCTTCATGGAAGAAGAGTGAGCAAACAGCTGGGTAGTACTTAGCTGCTGGCTGAGGGGAAACTACTACGCTCAGGAGACATTAAAGATGGACAGTCTTTCATCTTTTCTTCCAGATCTTTGCAGGTTTTCTTTAAATTTCCATTTCTACTTATTTAACATCAACATTATTCTCTGACAATTCTACATCTACAAGTAAGTATTTCCCCAAACCTCAGACAAGCCACTGAGATTTTAAAAGAAACAGAAGGTTGCTGTTTAGTTCATTATCACGAGAGTACAGTGCAAAGAAAACATAAACATGAATTATATATTCCTGAATTTCCCATATCAGCTCATTACCAGTGTTTGTTACATTTTTCATATTATATATATGTAGACTTAATGCCTAACAATACAGATCTTACAACACAATCAAAAAATATATTGAGAATGCAGATTATCCATCTGAACCCTTAAGATTATAATTCTCATAAAAAAGTTCTTTTTTTAAAGCATGTCTTCCAGCTGGGGACATATAATTGATCTAAGTATTAAAGCCATACTTTTACTACATAGGATGCTAAGTCTGTACTGCAGTTGTTTACTTTGTTGTTGATGGCTTAACATTTATTGTCCTTCTCAGGTAGTAAGCATACAGAGTAAAGTTATACAGATATTTTTGAACAGAATGTTGAAATGCTACAAGTTCTAAAATCTTTCCTGAAACTGCAAATGACACATTTTCTTTAGATTTGAAAAATGATTATGTATAAACTTCTAAAGAGATTTATATAATTACCTTATGACAACACATGTTCCCTCTCTAATTCATACTTTCCTGCCAGTCCCTATGTGTATGGGGTGACAGGTTATTTGTAAACATCATGTTTATATTACCACTCTCTTTCAGCACTGCTAATTTTCACCCAGAAATATTCCGTCACACAAGTCCAAATGTAGATATGTTTACATGTCAACTAATTCTAAAAACTTGAGGAAGCTCTCAATTACTCTCAATTATGAAGACACATATTTTTATGCTTTTCAATGATGTTGAAAATAATAATAATACTGTAAATATAACAGAAAATTTTGTATGAATCCAAGTTGTCAGTATTTATATATAGTATTACATGGTGGCTTAAGACCCAGTTATGATAAGTGAGGTAAATATATGTATAAAAAAAATATCAACCTTAAAATCTGAACATATGCATCTAGTGGCACCTTCAGATTTAACCATTATTTTCCTTGCTCAGAAATATCATTTAGAGACAGTTGTTAGAAGTGCTTTATAATACAGATTACAATATCATTCTGGTATCTCTCATTCACAAAACAGAAACACCAAGCAAACCAACAAACAGAAAATTTTTAGTACTTCACCAACACCCAAAGACTTTACATATTTCAAAATAATGAATCTTATTTAATTAAATTAGTGATGATTCACAGAAAATTTGCATCATGTTTTGAGTCTGCAAACTGGACCGTGCAAACCCTTGAGTGCTCTTCTGAAACTAGGAGTTAGATTGTTCAAGTTTTCAAAGTTTATTATTATTTAAATGGGTCTAGTAATAATCATGTCTCACCTGACTTTCATTCTGATATATACAGTATTTCTTTGCAGGAAGATAAACATGTCTCTGTGTGAAGTTCTAAATTTGCTTTCTATGCAAATTATAATTATTTTATAGAACAAAGTGCAGGCACACAGATACTTACAGTCTTGTGTGCCTATTCCCAATGTGGAAAGTTCAGAAAGAGGATAGTCCCCCTTGGAGTAATAATTTTTTGATCAGTGATTCTTTTTATGGTTTTCTGAAGAAAATTAATTCAGTGTTACCAATACTGGATTGCTCATAATAATTTTGAAAATAATTGCATAGTAAATAAATAATAAAGGTGTTGTATTTCTTCATATTCCATTTTCTTTCTTCTTATCACATGCTATGCAGAAGATACAAAACTGCACTGGGAAAATGCTAAAAGCAATTTCGTTTGATCTTACAAATAGTATATTTACAGTAGTCTGTTTTGAATGTGTCTGTACTAAAATTGTGGATATAGTTAATTTTACACCAAAATTAACAGAATAAGTTAAGGATTCTTTTTCTTGTTCGAATTAAAATCTTAATTACATTTTCACTGTGAATTTTGTGAGCTGTATTACAGTGCTATAAAAGGAAAACAATAATCTGTACTCTATTGTGAGTTTGATTTCATGCATCCTTCATAGTGAAATCAGTGGAATACAGGCAGAGTGATTTTCCAGCAACAAATTATTGTTCTAGAAACACTGAGATAAAACTAATAAGAGGAATTTATAAAATTCAGCTAGATTTTGAATTTGCATTTCTTTGAAAATGTCTACCGATTTCATAAACACACTTTGCTTTCAGAGGATTAATACTATACCTCTGTCAGACATTGTGGTAAATCATCTAGATTTGATACAACAGTCGCTTAAAATATTTAAAAGTTAACTCAGAGACTTAGACACAACCTGGTTTATAGTGAAGTCATTTAGATGAGAATGCTAAGCAATATACATCACATATTCTACCATAGCATCCTTATGTGGAGAAATAACTAACAGCTTGCTTAACTCATCTGTTCTATATACAGTAATTCAGACACTGATTTCCTACATTCTTTAAGTTTAACATGGGAGTGAAAATGCCTATATATCGTGTTGAAAACACTAAATATTATTTCCTATATGTAACTGTCTCTTTTCCTTCTGTGAAGGGTAGACAGTCTGAAAGTAATCTGTGTCGCACAGTCTGGCCAGGAAGATGCATAAGCAGAATAGATAAAGCATCGGTAAACTTCTATCAGCAAAGGGGCAGGAAGACTATGCTGACCAAAAAGCAAATACTTCAACAAAGAAAGGACCTGATGTTGTAGGAACACAAAACATGTAGAACAATGCACTAATCCGGTCCATCTCTCTCCCCAACATAGTATAACTGCTGTGCAAAACTTGCCAAGAGACAAGACAGTTTTTGCACTGCATCAGTGCAATACTGTTTAATTGGTGCCTACATGCAGCAACATACAGATGTTTCCTTTCAGGGTTATTAGTCTAATTCTTCTCCACAGCAATAGCACCAGCAAAAAAACCCCATGCATCTTCTCCTTTACATGAGCAGCATGCTTTACAGAAGCAAGTCGATTCAACTATAGGCTCTGACTCTTCTCACCTTTAAGCTGTTGTCAAGCAAAAAGGTGAGAGTTTCATTACCTCTTTTCCACCTCCCTCAGTAGTCTGAGAAAAGGCTAGGCACAGGAAATTAGCATTATGGCTAATGAAAGGAGTATGACTTCTGAACCTCTCCCTTCTCTGCTCTTCCTTCTGGAATAGAGGGAATCTTCAATGTGTGTAATTCACCACTAGCATCTGCCATCCCACCCAGCTTTGAGGATACCAAAATGGCTAATGAAGGTCTTTTGCAGGAGTAACTCTTCCTGTGACTTTCACTGGGTAGATGTTCTTGGCACAGAATTAGAGCCAATGGAGTTTTATGTGCAATCTCTGAGCAATTGAGCAGCCACAATCCAACACTGCTTGCTTTTCTAAGACATCTCAGAGATTTTAAGAATTCCTCCAGTTTTGCTTGTTTAAAGCTCTTGAATTTTAGTGATGCAAAATATCATGCAAATTATAATTAATGTGTTTTTTCCAACAGATCAACCTGAAAAAAGGCAAAGTTGGTTTAGTGGAACCAAAGAAAAGGCACATACTGGTGTTATGAAGGTCATTGTCAACACTGAGAGTCTGGTGATAGCAGCTGAAACACTCAGTTCCTCTCTACCTGGAGCAGAGTTTGAAATCTCTCAAGGACTTTGAGTTTCCTCAGCAGCCCATCATGGAGGAGTTCATCAGGTTCTGTAAACCCACATTCTCCACACCAGCATGGGACTGAGGAACTAAGTTGGCAAGAGAAAAGTAATTTATATAATATATAGTTAAAATAGTCATTTGGGCTAATCTTTTAGATAAGTTACAACTTTCTTATTATCAAATATATGTAGATATTTTTAAATGCCACTGTTGTGTTTTAGCCCCGACCAGCAATTAAGCACCAGGCAGCTGCTCACTCACTCCCCCATCCCAGCAGAATAGAGGAGAGAATCAGGGGTGAAAGTGAGCGAACTCATGGGTTGTGATAAAAAACAGGTTAATAGGACACACAAAAAAGAAAAAATAATTATATATATATATATTAATAATATATACACAAAACAAGTAAAGAAAAGCACAATTTCTCTCCACCCAAAGTTGATGCTGCATGAGACACAAGACACCCCAAACTGTTCAGCCTCTTATCCCACACGTGCAAGCACAGCAAACTTCACCACTTCCCATCAGCAAGCAGCCATCACACCAAAGTCAAAGCTATGCAAGACCCCCATCTGCCACTTAGCACCTCAGCTCACCCCCAGTTATAAACAGAACATGGCATGGTATAGAATGGAATAGTCTTTTGGCCACTTTGGGTCACCTGTCCTGGCTGTGTCCCCTCCCAGCTTCCTGGGATGCCCCCCCCCCCAACACACACACCTTCTTGTTAGCAGGGCACCGTGAGAAGCTCAGAAGTCCTTGACTGCTTGTCAAGAGGTAAAAACATCTGTGTGTTATTGACACTGCTCTCATCCTAACTCCCAAACATAGCACTACACCAGCTGCTAGAAAGAATATCAATTCTATCCCTGTTAAAACCAGGACAGCCATTTTGGTAGTGTTATGCCAGCAACTGAAAAGCTCGAATCTTGACCAAGTAAACACTTTGTACCTCTACACTCAGAATGTAACCATTATCCTGGAGGGTGCAATTCTTTCAGAAAGTGTGTTAATGGATGCATCCAAATCTCACATACAGATTTCCCTCTGCTTTTATACTAAATTAAGAAGCAATTAAATGAATTAATATTTAATCATAGATGTAACAATAGGATCCTCTTCCCAAGACAAAGTCTGAATGGAAGCTCAGCCATGTAGTCAGAAAGGTTTCCTCGGAGACTTCTTGCAATTGTGATGGCTTTGGCAGTGTTTTGATTACAGCTGACTATCTGAGTGGATGTGGGATGAACCAGAAAGCAAGCTGACAGTCAGATAAGCAGTGTGAGTTTGGTCTTGGGAGAAAGAAAGTTCCTTTAAGCACAAGACTGTTTGGAATGACAGTTTGAATTTCTAAACAAGGAAATTTTTGTGTTTTCTTTTTCCTGGAAAAGTATGTGTTATAAGCTCTCCAAGAGCTTCCCTATTTTTCTATCTTAGAAAGCTATGCTAGAAAGCTTTTCTGCTTATATTTGCTAGCAGAAGCTACTGCTGCCTTCTCAGCCTTTCTAACAGTGGCTCTAACATTTGGTCAACTGGAAAGGCATAGAGTTTCTCATTAGGTACCCTGAAAATAATCTACGTGGAGCCCTAGCCACTGAAAAAATTGCTCCAAAAGCTTACTTAGAGCAAGATTATCACTTGGATGAAATAAGAGGCCCATGAGGTTTGTTTACCTATAGGTACTTTGTGATTGCTTTTTTTTAGAAATCAAGTTCAAATGAAAAAACATTAAAACGTTTATTCTCAAAAGAGGTAACATAGCAGGGCTTTCGAGTACGTAGGTGATAAGGAAGAGTGTAACCATGTATAATTTATTTTACCAATGGTCTGTTCCAAAAGGCCTTTCCTCACCCCCATTTTCTGACAGCTGGTAACAATATCTCAAGCATTCTACAGCACATTCTACACATGTACTGCAGAGAACTTTCAGCTAAGGAACAATGTTATGTTTTGGTACTGACTCCTCTCTTCTCTAGGAGGTTCATTAAAATTCAATTTTTCTTTTCCCTGTTAGACCTTAATTTACACAGGAGTCTATTTGGATCATCTTTTCGTGGGCTTCAGAAGTTCTAATGACATATTGGGAAGCAGGTTAGAATATTTTGCATGATTATTTGAACTGTTGACAAATAAGCAGCATTAAGAGGGAAATCATGGAAGAGTAGAATGGCTTTTCCCAGTCAGTAAGGTAATGTATAAGTAACAGTGTAATATCTTCATCATAAAACTGTAAACTGAAAACAATGATTTCATAGAATCACAGAATCACAGGGTTGGAAAAGACCCTTAAGATCATCGAGTCCAACCATTCCTGTCCTATGCTAAGTACCTGATCTACCCTTTTTTAAACACATCCAGGGAACGTGACTCAACCCCCTCCCTGGGCAGCCTGTTCCAGGCCCTAACAACTCTTTCAGTGAAAATTTTTTTTTCTAACATCTAATCTGACCCTGCCCTGGTGCAGCTTTGTGCCATTTCCCCTTGTCCTATCACCCGTCACCTGGTTGAAGAGACCATCGCCCACCGCTCTACAACCTCCCTTCAGGAAGTTGTAGGCAGTGGTAAGGCCTCTCCTCAGCCTCCTCTTCTCCAGGCTGAACACCCCCAGCTCCCTCAGCCATTCCCTCAGCCTTCACCAGCCTGGTTGCCCTTCTCTGGACTCACTCAAGGACCTCAATGTCTTTGTTGTCTTGAGGAACCCAGAACTGGACACAGTACTCAAGGTGCAGCCTCACCAATGCCAAGTACAGGGGCAAGTATAAAATGGGATGAATTCCTGTGATCTTTATCTTCACATTAGAGTGAGAATAGACTTACATCAACTGATATAATCTCCAACTATACTTTAAGATGTCATCACTATCAGGAAAATATAAATCTTCAAATGAATTCTATTTAAATAACTTCAGTTGCACCAAATAAAAACCTGGCTCACACTATTAGATTCTCTTGCAATTAAACTGCAGAGACCAGATTAAATGTGAGTCGGATGAGCTGTTGATTGAAACACTCACCATGCCCTTTGGTTTCATATAGGTACTATCTCCATGAGATTCCACTCTACAACTGCCTTTCAGGCAATTTACACATCCAATTCAAAGCCAAATAATGTTTTTATTTAAATAACAAAATATGTAGAGAATTCTTTTCTCCCAAAGTTAAGCAAGTGCTTTTAGATTTATAAGGTAATTGGGTTTTACTTCAGAATTCTACAGTGGTAGATCTAGTTGCACAGGTGACATGCTCTTTTAATTAGATTTTCAGGAAAAGACAACAAAGGGCTCAGACATATTTCAGCTGCTTCAGAAGCAAATATTTGCCTCCTCTCGGACAGGGATCTTGTTGCAATCAGTTGCACCCAGATGGAAGAAACGAAACAAAGAACTGTGAATTACTCTGAGCATGCAGTGCTCAGCATAAGAATTTTCTGTAAGGCTCTCTTGCTGCATGCTGATTGCTTATGCTTTATGCTGCACAAACACAAAACCAGAAACATCTGCTACTGTTGCAAACCTCTTGTGCATGTACATACCAGTGATGTTCATGGTTGTAACGTTTGTACAATTGACAGAAAGACATGCTACTCGAGTTCATACATTTAAACAGGGAAGATAGAATTTCATGTTAGCCGTAATACTTGATAAGAGACATCAGTTTTGTGAAATAAAAATTGATTAGAAAAATTAACTAAGCATTTCTGTGTTTAGGCATTCATTGATTCATCTCTTTGTTCTGTTGTGTGTTTACACCTTGAGGGTTTGAGACAAACATATTTATTGTTTTTCATATAGGAGTCATCTTCACTAATTTTAGCTTCACAAAATTTAAGTGGTTAGTTGAAAATAATTGCTTAGGCCCCTGTTGTAAATAGATGAGTCCGATAACTCTGGAGGGAGATTTAGTCCACTCCAAGTGCAAATTTATCTTGGGATGGGTTGAACTTTCCTCAGAATATGTCTCTGTCTCTCCTTTTGTTAGAAAGGTAGTATAGTTCATCAGCTTGGTTGCCTAACATGGAGACAGTACATCTAGGTAAAGATAAATACCATCCTCTGTCTCTATGATCAACCACCATGGAACATCTTCCTTCTTATGCCTTGGTAGATCAGTTCAGGTGCAAGACCGTGCTTCCTTCTTCCCACCCTCCCCTCACTTGTTTCTTCTGACACATTTTTTTTTTAAAAATCCAAGTCATGATCAAAGCAGATGAATTTTTCTTCCAGGAATGGAACTTGACATGTCTAGTTAAGAAGGTAAGACTTGTGTTTTGTTTCAGGATCTGCTATCAAATTATATCAAATTGCTTCTCCTTTCTCACTGAATTTCACTTTTGTAGTTACACATTTTTTAAAAATGCATTGTGAAAGATGCATTAGAAACAATTACTGCATAAATACATAAATAAACCTCCAAATAAGGAATTTTAAAAACTTTAGATAAAATAATTTTGCAGGAAACGGCTCCCAGGGTAAAAGAGGTCCCCCTGAAATGAATAAAATCATTTAAGTAGCTCTTTTTTTTTAAAGTATCTATCTAGAATAGACATTAAACACATAGTTGAAGTAAAAGTCCTGGTAGCCTTTCTACTTCGCCTGATGACTGTTCCATTGTAGTCACAAACATTAAACTGAACCCAAAATTTTAATGAAAGCTGAGTAATGTTTAGGCCTGAAGTAGACTATTTCACAATTCATTCTGAATTTTGAACACTAAAAGAAATCTTATGATGACATAGCATCTGATTCAAATGCAGTTTCCTAATCTACCAGTTTACACTCCTCCACTATAGCTGATAAAGAAAAATAGTATATACATCATGGAAGAGATTCACTGATAACATTGGGAAGGGGCTGATTTTATTTCCTGAGGATACTAAGCTTTTCTGGGTAGCAAAGTTGAGGACTGACTGGGAAGAACCATGAAAAAGAGTCATGAATACTGAGTAAACTGGTAAATTAATTTAGCATAGATTAAATGCAAAAAGATGTGAATAGAAAAAGAGTCAACTGCATCCACACAGAGATGGTCCTGAGATCTCAGGAATGAAACCTTGATATTACTATTAAATTGCTAGTTCAGTGCTCAGTTGTGGTCAGGAAAGCATATTAAATGCTAGTGATTATGGGGAGAGGAATAGGAAAAAAGGAAAAAAAAAACCAACAAACAAACAAAACAAAAAGATGAAATGTATTTTTACTCAACATACACTGAAATAACAAATATCAATATGTTCAGTGGAACAACTTATAACTGGAGGAAATGCACCTGAAAAGAACCTCTTGTGTCCCATCCCATGCTTACATCTCCCTGTTGAGAGTGGGTGGTGACTTAACCCTTAAAGTATATGAAAGAGCACAGACCAAGTACTAACTTTAAGTTCCTTGTGTGATTTACAAAGGTAGGTTCATTGCAAGAATCAAATGACAATAAACACTAAAACAGGATTTAGCCAATACTGTAGCAATATCTGTATGTGTATGTCTATATATGAGAGAAAGTAAAAAAATATCATAAATGCTGTTGTCATTCAAAATTATAAAAGTTCTTCATTATCACAGTTTTTGCAACATTTCTGCATATTCTTTTTCGCTTTCTTGTTCCACAGGATAGAATATACCTACATTATTCCGTGATGTCATTTGTATCAATACTGTTTATATGGGATGGTCTCATTCACTCAGAATGTTCTGTTCCTTTGACACATGGACTCTCTGTGCTTGAATGTTTAATGTTGAGCGTTATCTATGAGCTTATCTATGATTTAAAAATTTATGATGGACATAAAATCAGTGTGTAGTTATACAGGTCTTGAATTATAAGTTAAAATTATTTATCTTGGACACTATGTGCTCCTATATAGACTATAAAATTTATTTTTCCCTTATTACATGAGATGCTATAGTGTCTGTTGTCTGACTAAATCTGTTATGCATAAAATGCAACAGTTCTTATGATGCTAAAGCAACACCCACAAATTTTAAATGTCAGAATATAAAGCAAATAGAGACAAATTCTGGCACAAAATATCACCACCCACATGAATGTAATTCAGATAAAGCTTCTGCAAAGAAACAAAAACAACTGTAAATCATGTGTTATTGTTTTGCACTAATCCTTTCAGCTCTAATCACCCATAGCAATGATAGGTGGCAGATGAAGATGTACTGGAGTGGAACTAAGTGGATAAAGCTCTCTCATTGATCCTGCTTGATACGGTATGTCTGTCCAGGATTTCTCAATGCCAAACAGCCCATTTACAGTATTAATATTTTTCAGTGTGCTGCATGACTCCCAGATATCCTGGGCAAATGTCCATTGGATGTACAAACTGATCTGCAGATCTTAAGTACATTTAATCTGTTCTTTTTGCACTTTGTGTGAGTTTCGTGCAAATGTATAGTGGATGACCTGTGCACACTGTCTGCCTGTGCAGTTCTTGTCAGTGAACAATACATATGCCTATATTTCTGTTCAGGTTTTCCCAGACATACACATATCTCAACACCTGTTCTTCCATGCCATATATTTCAATCTATAGCAAATGCTCAAGATACTGTTCTGGGTGGCTGGCACACATACAAAGTTCTAAGAGGTAAGAGAATTTGTTTTGCTCACTCTTAAGAAGTTAGCTAGTTTATTGTTGTCTTCAGTTACCTAATAGGAGGGAGCAGAAATTCAGCTGGACAGTTCTCAAAAACACAAAGGAGAAAAGGTAAAAATCACTACTTGGAGCAAAGAACATTCCTGTTAGATATAAGGAAAGACTTCACCATGCAAATGGCCAAATATTTAAATGGTCAAGTGTTGCAACAGTCTGCCAATATGGTTTGTGGAGACACTCAAAACTCAGCTGGACAATGTCCTAAGCAATTTGATGCATTGAGACTACTTCCAGCAGGAGGTTGGACTGGGTGGCGTACAGAGGTCCTTTTCTATTGACATGATTCTGTAATCCTATAATGTGTCTGAAACAGACTGAAATTGGTTTATATTGCTAAAGGCCTGAAAGTCACATTCTATCGCATTTTCACCTAGATGGTATCTTTGCTACTCTTATAATAAAGTAAATGCAATACAAGGCAAACTTGTTTATCTCTTTCCCTTCCAACAAGACAGGAATTTATTTAGGAGACTCACTTCATCCTTATAGTCATTGCAGTGCTGTATTTCTCTTCTTTCACTGGCTATTTCCAAGCTCAGAAACCTGTGTCGATTCATAGATGCTTTTTCAAGTAAAATCTATTGCATTAGAATTACTGTGATCTGCAGTCCTTATAATTTTACAGTTGATTTGGATTTAAGTGATTATGTTTATATAAGTTAAAAATTAAGGAATAATTTGAATCAGAAAAGCAATGCTCTTTTATTGATCTAGAATTACCTGATGGAATTTGTCCCAATAATCAAGTGATTACTAAAAATATATTTTAAATAGTAAGAATGCACATATATTAATGGTGCTAACAAATCTGCAGGTAATACTAGAAGAACTTAACTCATCAGTTTACCTTCAGTGATATCTCTCTTGGACCCTTGCCTATAGTATTGAATCTTGGCCCCACAAGACATAATTGAGCAGTAGGATATAGATTATGAGGGCATTTTTAGGCACACAGCTTCCACTGAATTTCAATAGAAAATGTAGCTATGTGTTTCCAATTAAATGAACATGAACATTTAGAATCAACATTTGGATAAGAATACAAGCATCAGTTAATTTAGAATGTATTCTCTCAAATTATTCTCCAGTAGACTTTTTCTTTTCCTTAGCACAAATGTTGAATGATTCATTCAGTAAAGTGTTAGTGATAAATGAACATAGAAAATACATGAATTTGTACCCATGCTTCTGTTTCTCTTTCTGTACACCACTTTTGTGATAAATGGTTGTTGAGTGTACCTTATACTCCTTTCCTAAGATATACAGAGTAGATTCAGAGGTTTTGTGTCAGCTCATGAGATTTGGGGAATTAGTTTTAGGTTAACGTTGTTAGATTAACAAATATGTATTATCATACTACTTTTATAATTACCTTGTTCGCAGAAAATACACCACAGCAAAGAAGAGAAAAATGCCCAGAGATTCTTTTCTGTTCTCATGGAATAATCTGCTGATTTAGGGTAGATCAAAAATTTTGGGAAAAATCCACTTGCATGGATAACAGATGAGGAAGTTGCTCATGGTCTGTCTATGGTACTCCTGAGGTAAGTTGCTACATAACAATCACATCCCATTTCATCATGGTTTGGGTTTTTTTCTGAATCTTTGTCACATAGAATAGAATCATAGAATCATGGAATCATTTTGGTTAGAAAACACCTTTAAGATGATCAGGTCCAACAATTAACCTGACACTGACAGTTCAACCACTAAACTATGTCCATAAACAACATATCTATGCATCTTTTAGATATCTCAAAGATGGTGACTCAACCACTTCCCTGGGCAGCCTGTTCAAATGATTGACCAGCCTTTTGGTGAAGAAATGTTTCCCAGTATCTAATCTAAACCTCCCCTGGCACAACTTGAGGACATTTCCCCTTGTCCTATCACTTGTTACTTGGGAGAAGAAACCAACACCCCAGCTGGCTACAACCTCATAGAATCATAGAATGGTTTGGGTTGAAAGGAACCTTAAAGATCACCAAGTTCTAACCCCTCTTCCAGGGGCAGGGACACCTCTTACTAGACCAGGCTGCTCAAGCGCCTATCCAACCCAGCCGCAAACACCTCCAGAGAGGGGCATGCACCACCTCCCTGGGCAACATGTTCCAGTGGCTCACCACCTTCTAGTGAAGAATTTCTTACTAATATCCAATCAAAATCTACCCCCTTCCAACAACATCCTTTCAGGTAGTTATAGAAACAATGTTGTTTCCCCCAAGCCTCCTTTTCTCTGGGCTAACAACCCCAGTTCCCTCAGCTGCTCCTCAGAGGACTTTTGCTCTAGACCCTTCCTTAGCTCGTTGCCCTTCTTTGGACACACTCCAAAACATCAATGTCTTTCTTGTAGTGACTGCCCCAAAAATGTTCAAGGTGTGTCTTCACCAGTGCCCAGTACATATGTTCCTCACTGACATATTTAACAAGATAATTTTAAAATTACAGATGACCAATAAGGGAATCAGCAGCCAGCCTAACAAATACAATAGTTTCTAAGTGTATCTGTAATAAAATCTGATTTGGTTCCTGACAAAGATTATTTTTACAAAGCCATGGGTCCACATAAATTTTGTTAACCCTTGAATTAACAAGAAAACTTGGCATAGCCAGAATATTATGGCATTAGGTTTGCATTCACTGGAGACCTATACAACTTTTGTCAATGTTGTACTACTATCTCACAGTTGCAGTTGTGGTAGGCAAAAATATGTACAAGCAATGACTCAAAGTGCCACAGGAAACCTAACTGAAAGACCTCAGTAGCTGTGCTTTTGCTTTTGTTTTAGTCTAGAGCTGGTGTTAAAATCTGTTTGGTTTTTGTGCTGTATGCCTATTTAGCATCTGTACCCTGTCAGCACAAAGAACTCCTCAGGAGTTGTCCATGCATTTTGTTGGTTTGGAACTGAAGCACCAGCAAATGTTCCAGCTGTAAATAACCGAGCTGACATCCTGTCTGGCAGAGATAGGCCATATTCTGTCAAATTCCTTCTAGTCTTGCCTCATACTGGGACTGGAACTTATTCTCAGCCCTCTGTGAAGTTTAACAGCTGCTGGGCCTATGCTAATATGCCTGGACACATTGGGACATTTGGCCATACATGGGCTGTCATCCTGCCCACATGACAGGAAAAGCACATTACATTTGTGTGTATTGTCTGGAAAGCTGCTCCGAATGGGCAATTGAGACTTGGCACTGTAAAGCTCAGGCTATCTTGCTTCAGCCCTGGCCATGTAATTTAGTGGCACTTTTCTGCAAGGATTTTATTTCTAGTTTAAGAGACTCAACGTCTGCTGAAATCAGAAAAGCAGCACGGAAGCACAAATGCTCACTTACATAGCCATTAAAATGCTGTTTGGGTAATAAATCTTTTTAGCTTATTGTTAATAATTAGCATGATGTGATTTGTTTTGAATTTGTACAGCTAGAACCTTTATGAACCTGAGTAACAGAGATGAATCATATACAGAATACCAGGCAAGAAACAGGCCCCAAAAAACTCCACGTTTTTTGCTCCATCTACTTAACACTATAAGGGCAGGGACAGGTGCAATCTAAGGACAAAGCAGCGTATAAAGAAACTGGAAAAGGAAGTAACAGAGAGAAAATGGAAAATTTTATAGGAGACATTAAGAGGAGAAAAAACCCTGTCTATTTCTTACATCTACTCAGGAACACATACAATCAAAGCATATCATGATATACGTAAACAATATAACTGGCCTGTTAGCAAAGCCTATTAGGTTAAGCAACATTCTGAACTTGTTGGCTGAACAACCTTAACACTGCCTCATCTACAGTCAGCTTTGAATCAGGACAGAACTTGAACCTCTTTACACTGTTCATAAATATTATCTATATTTAAAATGCAAGGCTATAATCTCAGAAGCATAGTTATCAAGAAACAGATCAGAGGAGGATTTAAGCAAGATAATGAAGTAAGTTTTCAGCTATTTAGAAGGACTTTGAGAGGTCAAAGAAGCTTGTTTGAAAGTGCAACTAGTTTGGGAGAAGCTAGCATCAAACATTGGATGAGGTTAGGAAACAGTCATTCACGGTAATCACTGGAAGGTTAATTTTGCCAGAAGTAAAACATGATGAACCAGAAAAGAAAAGATAAATAGTTAATGTCTGGAAGACAAGGGACATGGAGGCATGAATGGAGAGGGGATAAAGAGGCTTTGCAATATAGGGACAAGTACAGAAGACTAGTGAAACAGTTGTTGCAGTAACTGAGAGGGAAGATCATAAGAGCTTGCCTAAAAGATTTATGAATGAGCCTTTCAATAGGATGGATAATTTTTATTGGATTGGCAGTAAACTCATAGCTAACTTCAACTGTATAAATTCCAGAGTCTTACTGAGCTGCTGCCAAGACTACCACAGGGTTTGCAAAGTTGGATATATTGGCTACCACGGTATTTTCTACTAACTGCACATGCAAGGATTCTTTCCTGGATTGGATAGCATGGCCTCTGCCTCAAGGACAGAGTAATTTTGTGATGAACTTGCTCAGCAAAACAATGGCTAAGGCCAAGATTCACATACACACAAGCAGGACAGCAGCACCAATACATTTATTGGGTAGAGTTATCAACAGTATGCAAGGAAGAGCACAGAATAAGTTGGTAGAGCTCCTAGTAAGATCACCATCCCTCTCCCTTAAGGGAAAAAGGAAAACACTGAAGAAAGAACAGGAATGAAAGATAAAAAACCAGCCAAACAAAAAAGCACCTGCAAAAACTCAATTTATGAGAATCCTTCAATGGTAAATGGGAAAAAGGCAAATTTCCTGATACTTTATTTGCTTTTTCAGGGCTGTCTTCATATGAGTCACTAACTCTGTAACCAGAGTAACTTAATGAAAGTTTTCCTTAAACACACTTTAATATAGTTACAGGTGAAAATTATTATTTGAAAGTTACTTTGAATTGCTTTTTGCTCATCTCACATTGAAGTTCACCTGCAAGCACTTCCTTTCTTGGTTAATCAGGAAGTAGAAATGGGAGTTTACCCTCTGTACTGCCATTTTGTAGTCCCCAAAATAATATACTCATAGTTTGACCCAGATAACTTAAATACGTGGAATTTTAGAAATAATATTACTTGTTTCCAGGGTGTACGGTGTAATAAAATTTGGTGTGAAATCCATAAGTCTTACGTAATTCAAGTAAATATAATAGTAATAATAATAATAATAATAATAGTAAAACCAGTAATAATAGTAATAACAGTAACAATAGTATAGTAATATTAGTGTAGTAACAGACAACACTGGCATTAAACTACTGGAAGTGATATGACAATTGAGTATACATTGAAATATCTATAAAATGTATTGATAGCATGACATATGTCCTAAAAATATTAAACAAATCACCAAGAAGTTCTGTAGCTCAGAGACTCAAGTTTTCAGCAAAATTTCTACTCCATTTCTGCGATACTTCTTCCTATCTGATAGCTCTCTATAGCCAACATGTTCATGCAGCTTGTTTCCCTTAGTAAATTCATGCTGTATTTCAACTTAACCTCATAACTGTTATGTAAAGACAATATGTAAACTTTTTTCCCTCCATTTTTTTGTTTTCCCATCACACCCTTTCAGGAAAGGATTCCTGCATGGTGATTCTTAATCATTTAGCCAACAGAGAGGTGATTTAAAAAACCCAACAAAAAAAACTTTAAAAAAAAACGAACAAAAAAACCCCACCAAAACCCAGAAAGGAAAAAAAAATTAATAAAACATCTTATTTGTGGTCCTCTAATTTGAAGAATTTGGCAGATATTTACAAGAGATCCAACATTTTTCAGAGAATCACTCGTATGAGTCTAATTCTCCTACATCAGAACAGTATAAAGGTCTACACATCATTTAGTTCCCTCTCTACTAAGAAAACAGAACATAAACATGACTTCAGTAATACATAACCTTCTTCTCTGCAAAGGGTGAGGTTCACCTAAGAAAAGGCTAGATAGCATTTTGGGTGTTTACATAAATGACTTAGTTTGAAAATTCTCAGGATAACACTGCAGGAACGCAGGTTAACTGTGCGGGAACGCGTTAAAGTTGATTCATGAACTGGCTCTCCAATACTGAAATACATAGGAAATTTGCATCTCCATATAATCACCAAGCCATTGCTAAATAGAAAATGGACGTAGAAACCTAGAGCCTTCTTTCTAAACCTGGTTCAAAGGATAAATTTTATACACCTGTAGGATTTACACATAATGGTGAGATAGGATTGCTTAGGTTCTGCAGTGGGGGGCCCTAGCCTGTTGCCTTTGATTTCTTCAAGTTGCATATATAACTACTTTAGACTGATACCTCTGCTTGGCCATTGGATATGCTCCTGTAGGTCACCATGGGCAAAATAACAGAAAGATGGAAGTCTTAGTCTTTCTGATGCCAGTTCAGGATCTGCATGCCTATTTATCCTGAAGTTACTGTTCCATCTGTTTCATTAATCATATCAGTCTGGCCACAGAAAAAAGCATACAGAATAATTCAGACAAATGCCAGTAGAAAGGCTTCCATGCATTCAACTGCTATTACTGTGCTTTTTATTCTTTTGCATTGTCTTCTGTGTGATTTTATTACTAGCACATGAAAATGAGAGTGTTTCTAGTTTTAGTTGCTGCCTGTCCTCATCTGAATTTCATTGTCTTGATTCTGTGCAAATCCAAGTTAAAGTAAGTTTCAGCATGATTTGCAATCCCTACAGATAGTTTCCATTTTTGGAAACTGGCTTCACAATAATATTGAGGGATTAAATTAATAAATTCTTGCACACTTTCTATAAAATCACATTGGTGAAAGAAAACATAGATATGTTGCATTTACAGCCTATGCATTTTTCCTGTATGACAAAAGCAAACTTCAAAGCAGTTTTGTTATTCAAAGCCAATGCTTCAAGCTACAAATAAATTGATGAAATAACAGGGGATTTCAGGAAAGAGAGGAATTAATATATGTATGTGGTATTCTTTTAAGGAAATATAAGAAGAAAAAGCTACTTTTTATTTCATGCCAACTAGTCTAATGTTTTATCCAGCACAAGGAAGTGAACTTGCTGTTTTAAGAAATTTTTTTATTCCCTCTGCTGGACTTTTAATTTTTGTTAAATTGATGAAGGCCACTCAAGGAGCTTGTAATCAGTCTTGCAAATTTATAGAAGAATGTAACTCTAATAAGCGAAGACTTGCATCCTAAATCAATTTTTTCTATACAGTTGCAAAATCTCAGAGGAAAGTTTTGAGCACAATCAGTTCTAAATAGATTATGAGACACCTGGCTGACTAAACAGGAAATTAAAGCACATGACAGAAAATCTGTAATTTTGCAACTATTAAAATGGTAACTTCAGTGTAGTGGGTGGCAGAAAGTAAAAAATATGCAGTCTAGGAAGTTAAACTCCTATGAAACAGATATATTTTTATGTATTTTAGGCTTATTAAATTAAAAGGACATTAATCAGCAACATTTTACCATACCTTTTAGTGAATATCAGTTGGTGATTAAAAGTGTCTCTTCACTTATTTTCTTTGTTGAATTCCAAGGACATCTTGAGGCATCATTATTTTACCGTTTCTATGGACATTTACATATGCCATTAGCATTAGCATTAAATATTGCTCCCTGTATAGAGTTTATGTGCCAAGGTGTTGGCAGCAGGGAGCTGCAGAGGTGGCCCCCTGCTAGAAGAGCCATGCTTCCTATATTGCCAACTGTATCAATAGGAAATATGTAAGAAGAATTAGTAGCCCCTTACCCTCAAAGGCAGGAAACTAAAAGACAGACAGAAAAAATGTATTAGCTGTTTTGCAAGGGTCATGTCTATTTACATGAATAGATACATAAGTAAATATTAAAACTGTCTAGAATCAACTCAAATTTTCCAGTCAGCCACGTACTAGAATCAGTTTTATATGGACCTGAGTCTCAATATACTTTGCATATTAGGGTAGAATTTTTTAATGTCTTTACATGTATTCATCAAATCTTCCTAGGAAATTTAACTTGACTGAGTATGGGTTATTTTTAGATTACTTTTGTTGCATTTTGAAATGGTAGACTATGTTCAAATACAGAAATAACAGAGTAAACAGGGAGTTGAACTTAATTTCCTGGGACACCTTCCAGTCTGAATTATTCTGATATTGGAAAGTGATGGATGGAAAGCAAAGATCACTCATGAATCACAGCCTGTAAAGCCTGTAAATGATGCAGTATGTCAAGAGTATAGATTTTGAATGTGAAATCCATCTGCAGAGGTTTATGATAACTCCAGTTCTTTATGAGTTGATGGTGAATGGATTCTGAAACTAGCATTGGAAAAGGTTGAGAGAAAATATCTAGAGTAACCTCCTGAGTGATGACCTAATCTCTTTTTGTTCCTTGCTATTGATGGTACTTGTAAGAATTCTTACTGTGGGCAAGACAATGCCATCAATTTTTAAGCAGAGGTCCTCATTAATATAAATGGTTTTCTATTTAGCAAGAGATAAGACCCAGAGTTTTCACTCTACCTTCACTACCTTTTTTTCTTGAGGGTTTTTCCCACCTCCTAGACAGACCTGAATCTTTTTCCCCAATACTCTATTTCCATTTACTTTTTACTTTAAGCAGTTACTTCATTTATCTCAAATCCATCACATTGAGAGTTGTAACTGTCCTCCCTGAAGCCGTGGCATACTAAAACCTATACTTCTCATGGACTCTTCCTCCTACTTTCTTTCTTTTCTTCAAAGATTAAATTTTCAGTTCCACCATTCATGTTCTCTGCACATGTCTTCAAAGGAATACATAGTAGAAATACTTGATTTCCCCTATTTATGGAATTGAAGTCCAGTTAACAGATTATTCTTCACCATAGATAAAGTCTTCCACATTAGTAAATTTAAATTTATTTAATTATTATTTGTATCTTTCCATTTTATTTATACTCAGTTTGTAGAAAAATGCCCAAATCAGATGAAAAATATCTGCAGTGGGATCTTATCAATACCATGGAAAATTATTTTAAAATATTTTTAAAATAATATAATTTTGCTGCAGATATCATTTACCACAGCAGTAGAAAACTAAAATAAAAATTGTAGCAGAAATGAGAAAATAGGCCACTTCAGGAAATCTCTTCATATGCAGTTGAGCATAAAGAGTACATTACAAACATGCTTTGACTTATGAATGAAGCTTTACAAGAGTAGTCAAGGCATTTAAATAAATTTTAAGATTAATACTTATTAGAACATTCAAAAATCTACTCCTTATTGCTAAACCAGCTTGTTTCATGATTGTGCTCTCATCACTTCCATCAGTCCACCTATTTATTGCATCCTTTTTCTGTCTCCTGACAAGTTCACAGGACAAGTAGAGGTTGAAGGGTCCTCTGGAGATCATCTAGTCCAGATCCCTGTTAAAGCAGGATCATCCACAGCAAGTTGCACAGGGCTACCCTCCAGGTGGGTTTTACATATCTGCAGAGAATGAGATTCCACAATGTCTCTGGGCAGCCTGTCCCAGTGCTTTGTCACTCTCAGAGTGAAGAAGTTTTTTCCTCAGGTTGTGATGGAAATTTCCATGTTCCAGTTTGTGCCCATTGCCTCTTGTCCTGTCACTGGGCACCACTGAAAAGAAGTCTGGCTCCATCCTCTTGACATCCACCCTTTGGATTTTTGTAATTATTGATCAGATACTCAGTATCCTCTTCTCTAGACTAGAGACCCAGCTCTCAGCCTTTCCTCTTAGGAAAGTTGCTCTAGTCCCTTCATCATCTTTGCAGCCCTCCACTGAACTCTCTCCAGTAGTTCCCTGTCTTTCTTGAACTGGGAAGCCCAGAATTGGACACAGCACTGCAGATGTGGCCTCACCCGAACAGAGTAGAGAGAGAGGATAACCTCCTTCAGCATGCTGACCACCATTTTTGTAATGCCCCCCAGGATACCATTTGCCATCTTGGCCACAAGAGCAGACTGGGTTTTTTTGGTACGTTATGCTATAATATAAGTTCCTTGTTCCATCTTTTTCTTATAATTGTGCCTAGAAATTACTGGAAAAATCATCAGACTTCAACATCCAGCTGACATTCAACTGATAACTACTATGCTTATGTAAACAAAGAATGTTCAGAGGCTTACAACTGGAGTAGATATAAATTACTTTCACACTGGTGCAGATATCTCTGCCATCCAGGCAAACACCTGTGAAAATATCAAGTCCCATTTTCAAAGCAAGGGAGGGGCTAAATCTTCCTATTCAAAGGGTTGCAGGAAGTATTTCATATTCCACTTAAAAAAAAATTACAGGACCTTCCTTGCTACATATTTGGGCGTTGAAGTGCTAGCAAATACAGCTCTCAAAATTGTAAGAATTACTTTGGCTGTATCTTTCAATAGCCCCATGTGCCATACTATAGGAATGATAGGTGGTATCACATGTCAACAATCTGTTACTTCAAGGAGCAAGTCACTCTTTGGAATAGCATCACAGTAAGAGCTGTGCTTTAGCGATTCTAGCAGTGGTGAGATCATGCTGCCTTGTTACAAGTAGAAATCTGCACTGCATAAATTAGTATTTCTGACTACTAATCAATACAAATATCTGACCTTCAGTCTGTCATAGTGTTTTGTGTTTTGTCTTGGTTTTTTTTTTTTCTTTCTCCTAGCTGATAAAGACTGGTTTCTAAGTTGCTTTTGGCCTCCTTTTTTGAGGCCACATCACCATTTTCCCTCTATGTCTAATCTTCCCCTCATTTTTCTTTATTTTTTATCCTAAATTATTCCATTGCACACTTGTGTTACTTTCCCCAGAATGAATTAAACATCTTAATCAGAAGCTTGCAATTAAACATACTCAGTTTAACAAGTTAAACTCCCACACATTTCAGATGTTTCTCTGTGAAATAATATTTACTATCAAGAAAGCTGCAATACCAGTTTTTCAACTCTTTTTGTTTCATTAATTTATAAAAAATTTATACATAAACTGGACCTCAGTGGTTTCTAAAGAATACTTTAATGAAGGATTCTTTATCTTTGTGCAAAAGTACTAATGAAGAGATCAGACTAAAACCAAACAATTAAAACCAGACCAAAAAAGGCCAAAAAAACCTGATGGTCTGATACAATTTCTTAACAGTGAATTAAAAAACAGACCTATTGTAGTTCCCTTTCATTAATAAAGCCTGGTTTTCTTGAAAAGGGGATTCAACTTTGCATATTTTACTCAGTTACTGATGCCAATTCAGACCTGAAAACTGATTTTTTATTTGCGCAGTAGCTTGTCTGGAGTTTCCAGAGAACAAGTGGAGTCATTATATGTGGCAGAGGATAGGGACACAACCTCCTATTCTGTGCTCAAGTAATAATGGTTGAAGAATGGCAAGAAGCCTGACAAGCAATTCCCAAGTAAAAATGAGGAAGTGAAGAGATTGCAGCTGCTGATTATTCAAGTCTTCTAGCATGGCTGAAATTTGAGATTTGATTCTGGGAGCCATCAGAAAGCTTCACTAGGCACCAAATCAGTTTCTAAAACCTTGTTTCTTAGTATGTACAAAATGGCTAACACCATCAGCACTTGCATTAAAATCTGGTAAGCACTACTCAGTTCATGTAGTTGAAGACAGCTTATCTAGGTAACTCAGAGCTGATATATATGCATATATTTTTCTCACATTTCTTACAAGACATCATACCCTAAATCTAGAATTTTTAAATCGTCGTCCAAAGTCTACAACTGAAGTTGGCGGTAAATAATTAAATATATATATATACACACAAAAAGAAGATACTGTTTTAAATAGTATTGTTTCTTCTAGCTATCAGGTGAGAGAAGGCTATTTTGAGAGTCTGTTCAATTAGCCTACACGGTATTTTTAATAAATCAAAGAAACTGAAACTCAATTAAAATATTATTACTAAAAATGAGTATAATTAACCTCACTTAACTGTAATTACCTAAAATGTATTTAATTTTTGTGACCTGCATAAGGTACCTCTGCCAGTAGGAGACAAAATTACTCCTGAATGCCCGTTTCTCTATATCAACTCTGAACAAAGACTAGAGTGATTCTCTAAAATGCTGAAATTTACTATAGCAGATTCCTTTTTTTTTTTAACAAATTGGTATTACAAAGAAGAATATATTTCTCATCTTACTATTCATCAGTTCATTAAGAACTTTTAAGAGGCACTGCGACAAACTAAAGTGTTCTAGAAACTCCAGTGTTGATAACCACATGTGTTACAGGTGAGATACAACCATTTCAATTTCTGTGTTGCTTATGATACACTGGCAAACCTGCCCTCCATATTGCACATCAATTGAAAACCAAAGGTTAGAAAGATATTGTTTTCCTTCCTTTTTCTACATTATCAACATAAATTAAAAATAATACACTCCTTCAACATGTAATCTTCTTTCCGTTGATTTCTATTTTACATAACTTCATAATATCCTTTAATTATCAGCAAAGAAGAATGCACACACTTATAAAACATAATCATTATAACATGAAAAAATGTTTAATTTCTCCTCTTTATTTCATTGTTCCCCACATTTATACCCTTTTAATACTTCTGCTGGAAAAGAAAATTTAGCACATTTAGAAAGTAGCAATGAGGACTGATTCTATTTATATCTGTATACTTCTTGCAATGAATGTCACTCTTCATTTACAAATCCCTATCAAGGGTACTTTCAAATACTATTAACAAGAGGCTGGTTATTACATCAGCCACTGTAATATTGTTATGATGGAAGCAAACACAAATTTGATGAGGTGTCATGATCAAAATAATTTTTACGTGTTAAGTTAAACATGCAAGTTAAAATTAAAACCACAATTTTTTTGTTGAAATTTCCTAAAAATAAATTAAAAATGAAGGAATATTTTTATCAGACAGCCTTCATGCTACAGAAACTACTGAGAGTAGATGTTAGGACAAGATTTTTACATGACTATGCATCAAAAATACCTTTTTCTTTTAGAGAAAACTTATTAAATAATTGGAAAATATAAGAAAAAGACTCTGCACTGAATTGAGAACATAAATTAGGAATGGTCTAGAATCCAAAGCTGATATCATACTTAGCCACCCACATAGTTAATGAAAACACTACTAATGCAAAAGCTAGAACATTATCTACCCTTGGACACTCAAGAGAACAAAAAAAGAAGGAATTACTTTAAAATAGCATTTCAGGGCAAGAAGGATTGTAAAACTGTACAGTATTAGTGCTAACAAAAGCAGATGTTAATCCAATATATGTGATATCCAAATTGCTTTGTAAAGCTTTGGCAGCCACAGGTTGGCTAAGGTACAATAAATGGTAAAAGAAAACTGCAAAATGGGGTTATAGGTACAACCGACATACTTCTAATTTGGTCTCTGAATTCATCCCGTCTGACCTGGGAACATAGTTGCCTAATGCTCCCTATATTTCTGGGGGTACTTCAACTCTTCCCCTTCCTTGGACCTATGGAGAACTGAGACAAGTAACTTACCTAACTTAGATGCTTCAATAACTTTTAAAAAACTGACAGATGTTATTATATTCCATTTCTATTCTGTCTGCAGTGATATCTCAAACTTAGTCTAACTTTGAATAAACTGAACAGTTTCCACCTGTCTTTCATTGCCCACAAAAGGTGGATAATGCACATGATTTACATAGTGATAAATCACCAAAAAAGATAGAAGTACATTACATTCTGTGCTAAAAATGTACAGATTTTTCAACTGCTACAGTCCAACAAGTTTTCAATCAATAAATGCCTATTTCTACTATTATTTTTCAGCTTGGAGCCAAAAATCTTTTATACATTAAAAAACCCTACTCATTCATTTGAAGTTATATGTAGCTTGTTTCCAGAGACTGTCAGACCTCACTAAAATCTGAGTCCTCCTCCACAGGGCTGCTCTCAATCCCTTCATCCCCTGGACTATATTGATACTGGATGTTGCCCCTTCCCATGTGCAGGACCTTGCTTCTGGCCTTGTTGAACCCCATGAGGTACACAAGGGCCCACTTCTCAACCTTGTCCAGATTGCTCTGAGTAACATCCCATCCCTCAGGTATGTCAACCACAGCACTGAGCTTGTCATCTACAGATTTGCTGAGAAAGCAGTTAACCCACTGTTGAAAGACTTCACTCTACCAGTCTATACTTTCACATCTTCTTTCCTCTACTGCACAATATTTAGTTTCTTAGAAGATTTAATTTTCTACTCCTGAGCAAACATAATTTTGTAAATATGCCAAATGTATGTGTGCATTCTTGCAAACCAGATTTATGACAACAATTTAAATCAAACCAGATTAAGATTATTTTTCTTTGCCAGGACAGAGAAAAAAGGAATTGCAAAGTGTTGGGGAATTTGATCTTTTATACAGAAAAATTTAAATATGCTCATTGTCCAAGTTTGTTATTTCCGAAAAGTACTTAGGACTGTATAGATAGGGTAGTGGATGCAAGAGTGCAGATGTTTGTGATGGCCTCAATATGACTGCTAAGGACAAAACAAAGGTGAATTATTGATTCTTATGCAAGATAAACTGATTTTAAGACATTAACTAATTTTAAGTATTAACTACCTTTTACATTTATGTGAAGGGCAATTAAGATGCTATAAGCAGAGCAGTCTGATGTGCTCAGTTTGAAATCATGCACTTCGGATAGAGAACTGTTTTCCTTCTTTTGATCCTTTCTTACCAAGTAGTAAATCTTTCAAGTGTCTGGGGTCCTTCCCTTTCATGTTAAAAATTCTGCGCACTGGACATGAGGAGTGTATTTAAGTACTTGGTCAGATATGTAAGAATTTAAATAATGGGAAAGGATAATTTTAGTACTTTGAAGACTTACTCCCTAACCTCCACTGTTAATTAAAAAAAAAATAAAAAATCCTGTGTGTCTATTGTTCATGAAGCAATACAAATGTGCTAGTGGAGGGGACAGTTCCTGCTCTGAACCTACAAATATCATGTGTGAGAATCGTAGAATCATGTATAGAGTATCTCCAGTTGGAAAGGACCCATAAGGATTATTAAGTCCAACTCCTTCCCTGCTCCTCGCAAAACTCCCTAAAACTAAACTGCATGACCAAGAGTGTTCTCCAGATGTTCCTTGAACTCTGACAAGCTTGATTACTTGACCACTTCTCTGGAGATCCCATTCCAGTGACCAACCGCACTCCCAGTGAAGAACCTTTTCCTAATGTCAGGTCTGAACTTCCCCTAACACTTCTATCCATTTCCTTGTGTTCTATCAGTGGTCCCTGGAGAGAGGAGATCAGCATCCTTCCCTGAGGAAGTTGTAGCTTGCAATGTCACCCCTCAGCCTCCTCTTCTGCCAGTTTAACAAAACAAGCAACCTCAGCCACTCTTCCTAAGTCTTGCCCTTCAGGCCTTTCACCATCTTTGTTGCCCTCCTCTAGACACACTCTAATAGTTTCATGTCCTTTTATTGAGGTCCGCAAAACTGCACACAATACTCCAGGTTGCACCACACCAGTGCAGTACAGAGTAGGACAATCACATCCCTCAACTGGGTAGCTATTCTGTATTGGACATGGTTGGCCCTTTTAGCTGCCATGGTACACTGTTACAGAATCACAGAATGTTAGGGATTGGAAGGGACCTCTGGAGATCATTTAGTCCAATCCTTCCAGAGAACAGGATCGCCTAGCTCATATTCAATTTGTCATCTTCTCAATCCCCCAGCTGTCTTCCTGCGGGACTGCTCTCCAGCATCTCATCCCACAATTTGTATATAGATCCAGGGTTAGAACATCCTGGTTCTCTTTTCTGCTTCATAGAATCATAGAATTATAGAATGGCAGGATTGGAAGGGACCCCAAGGATCATAATGCTCCACCCCCCCTGCCACAGGCAGGACCACCAAGCTCCAGGCCTGGATCTACACAAAGTTGCCCAGGGCCCCATCCAACCTGGCCTTGAACACTTCCAGGGACCGGGCATCCACTACTCCTCTGGGCAGCCTGCTCCAGCACCTCACCACTCTCTCTGTAAACAACTTCCCCTAATATCCAATATAAACCTTCCTTCCTTTAGTTTTAATCCATTCCCCCTTGTCCTGCCATTGTCTACCCTTTTAAATAGTTGATTCCCCTCCTGCTTGTATGCTCCCTTCAGGTACTGAAAGGCTGCAATGAGGTCCCCCGCAGCCTTCTCTTCTCCAGGATGAACAAGCCCAGCTCCCTCAGCCTCTCTTTGTAGGGCAGGTGCTCCAGCCCTCTAATCATCTTTGTGGCCCTCCTCTGAACCCCCTCCAACAGTTCTACATCTTTCTTGTATTGGGGGCCCCAGATCTGGACACAGTACTCCAGGTGGGGCCTCACGAGGGCAGAGTAGAGAGGGACAATCACCTCCCTGTCCCTGCTGGCCACCCCTCTTCTGATGGAGCCCAGGATATCATTGTCCTTCCAAGCTACAAGGGCACACTGCTGGCTTAATTATTTCAATAAAAACTCATGACCTGACGTAAAGAACGTTTTGGTAAGAACACGAACTAAAGCAAGAAATAATATATCTTATTAGGCACTAAGCAAATACTCCAGTAGTACTAATCACAGATTTATTAATCACAACTATCTTATGACAGATAACTTACAAAAAGTATTTCTATTTTAGAAAATACTCAAATTTAGTTTAAAAATTTAATAAAGGAACAGAAAACAAAATCCTACAGGCTAATTCTCTTTTAACATGGAACAATATTCTAAGAATGAGGTCTTCCATCACCGGCAAGTCTTCCATGACTTCTAGCATAATAAAAATGAAGGTACTACAGGAGTTGTAGTCATATCTGGACATAAGCTTGACCCCAAGAGAGAAAAAGATCCATGAGGCATCAGGCTAAACTCTCAGACATGCTTCAGCAGTAATTCAGAATCATTGCTTTGTCTAAAAGTGTTTGCACTTGTTAATCTAGTGACTACTTTCACCTGTAGGTAAACTTGAAAATATAGGGAGTTAAGATTAAGTTTTTGCCCCTTCTTCTTCCAATTTTTATTCTGTCCAATTTCTATCAGTATATGAACTTGATCAAAGTCACAGGGAAACAGAAGAATACACTAGTAAAGGTGTCAACAAACTATGCAGTGTTCCTAAGAGGACCTTCGCTGTCTTTCACAAACTTCAGGGGAAAATCTGTAGGACCCAGTGCCTTGTAACAATAACTTCCCTGAGTAAGTTACTCCAAGACACTATATTTGTAAATTAATCTCTGAAAAACTTTTAGCTAAATTGTACTTTGCATCTGGGCAGCATTCACAATGGGAATCAGGTGGAAGCTGTGTGCATTTTTCTATAGCCTTTTTATTCAATGTACCCATCAGCTTATAAAAGGCAATAGCAGGCCTGTCAAAGAGTAACATGAAGTACAGGATAATAATAGAGGAAATGGAAGGAGGAATCTAAAAACTATCATGGCCTCAGAATTATTTAAAGTTCTATCCCAAGAGATAAAAATACATAGAGACTGGAAGTGTTTGAATTACACTGAATCAACATAGGTAATATTGTCACAGACAATATTTTTTGTCCTTTTTTGCAGATTACTGTATGTTATCTTCATGCAAAGGGGTATGGCTGAACAAACAAGACTGTTTGCTGTGTTTTGAGTGGGACACCCTGGACAGGTGGAACTCAAACAAGGAGATTGACTGTTCCTTGACATGAAATGTGAGAAATTCCTGGAGAGCTACAGTGTGAAAACTCCCTAGGAGGGAACATGTTGAGCAAGCGCTAGCTGATTGTGAAGCATTGCAGAAGGGCAGGGAGCTGACTAAGTCAGTCTTTACTATGAAAACTTAGCACTGTTCCTAGAGACTTAGGGGATCTGTAGATTCTGTTGTAAACCAAATAAAAACCTTACTGAAAATTTCTGAACTGAAATTATGCTCAGAAGAAGGGATTCTGCAAGATTTTGTAGAATCTATGGAAGTTTCTCCATAAATTAGTTTAAAATAAGCTGAAATGTATAAATGTTTGAGAGGACTTCAATTTATCTGAACTGATTCTTCATTCATTACTCTCAGCACAGAATGCCTAAGCACCTAGGCAAAGAGCAGGAATTCTGATCTACCTGGCTGTTTACTGCACTATATTTTTTCTTCTTTTCCAACATTTTAAGGTTTTACATCTCTAGATGTTACGTCCATGATTCTTTGTAGCGTTTTGTGTTCACATGCGCAAGAGAAATGCAGAATGGCAAAACTGAGAATGAAAATAATAAATAGTGTTGCAAGGGAATTAAATATAAAACATGACAATCTAATTAAATATATAAAAAGCAAAGAGCTCTGTCAGGAATTACTTGAGTCATTAAGGGATGAGTGGGAAGTGAGTGACAGATACTGTAGCTGACAGCCTGAAAGAATTCTTTGCTTCATTATTCATACAAATAAATGGAAGGTCAAATCCCAGAGAGTAAGAAACAGTAAATTTTCATGTGGAGTGAATTGAAAACTGTGGTGCTGCGAAAGTTTAGAGGCTTTATGTCTGTACCAGAGCAGATAGTTCAAAGTAGTCTATTAAATGTGGTCAAGGCATTGAGCCTATATATCTTATAGCTGTAAATGATGTTGGAAAATAGCAGGGGATCTAGGAAAGGCACCACACAGCCTTTTGAAAATGTGCAAACAGCTGGGGAAATACTATCACCGAATTGCTGATTCTGTGTCAGGTTGTCCCTGCCAAAAGAACAGCAGTACAAATGGGAAGAGATGGGAATAAGGCAGAAGAATTTCTCTTCCTACTGAGTACTCGACGCAGAGGCTAAAATAAGTCCTGTGTTTTGCACTTACTAGAGGACAGAAACTGGCTTGTTGAGGAAAAAGCAATGAAGTTCGAAGGATGTTAAAGCTATAATAGTCTGAGTAGTGATAAGGAATCTTCCTCCACCATCCAGAGCACCCCTGCAACTGTGATCCCCAAAGGCCTGTCTGTATATTTCCTCCCTCCCTCTGTAATTCAGTCACTACCGAAACCTCACTGTCACTGTGTAATTCTGTGCTGACAGTGAGGAAACTCCCTAGAGTTCTGTTGTGGTTGACATTCGTTCCCTTTCAGCTCAATGAAAGAATAAAAAGCTACATAAAATAAAGCAAAAAATGGATAAGAACTGCAACTGACTCCCCAGTGTGGACCAAGAGAGCCTGAGAGGGATTGTGGGGCTGTCCTTAACTTGCACTCTGTAGTTCCATAGCAGGTTATGTTTGGAGTTTTCACTGGGGACTGGAGAGCTCAGAAGCGTACCATCCTTACCACTGCTCTGTTGCTTCTTATGACAGCCTTAATTCATTAGTGTGTATCTCAGGGTACTACTTTTGCCTACCCATTTGTTGAGCCATACCAGCTCAAAGGGATAGCTTAAAAGGACGTTCAGGAGCATCCAGTTCTGTCACTGATTTCAGGTGGGACATGACACATGTTTACGAAGTACATAGAAATGACATTTTTGGACCTGTTTATTTTTTACAAATTTCATACAGTTTTCTTAGGCAAACACTCATTGAAATCACAGGGAATTTTTATTTGAATACAGCTTTCCAAACTGAGTTGGTTTTGATGTTTGCTGTAACTGAGACAGTGAAAATAAGGTCTCTCTTTCATATTACAATCTTAGTGTGATGGCACAAGATCAGGAATGCTCCTGGGATGCCACTGTAATATTATTGCCTGAAGGTCTCATACTTAATGTGCAATTTTGCCTTAATAGGAAATATTTACATCCCTTCTTTGGGGTTTGCTCTAAGATTTCTTTCTTATATTTTCCTCTTTCATATTGTGTTCTACATTTAACAATGGTTGTCAACCACTTGGCATGTTTACTTGAGTACTTCAAACATTTACCTGAATGTGTCACACACCATTATTAACTTAGGGGTAGACTTGTAGCCATACTTTAAGTCACCTGAATGCACAGACAACATCTATTTTAACATTATTAAAGTAGTGTGCCTAAGTTGAAAAGCAAAAACCACAGGTACCAGTTTTACAATTATACCTGCACCCCATTTTCAGGATAGTAGCCCAAATTCCTTTGTAGGATTATTTATCTGCTCAAAACCAAATATCTGTTTAATTGATCACAGAACTAACAATTTTCTAATAATGTTGGTATTTCCTTTAATTTGTTTATTACGTCTTTTGATAATATACTTTCAGCTTTCTATAAAACTGTCTTCTACTTTCATACCAGTGTAAGAAAACTATTAATTTTCTAACCATTTGGGACAATTTCTACAACTTTTAAAATATTTTAATGTTATTACTGCAATTCATTAAGTGTTTAATAATGTAATTTTGAATAAAACAATCTCTCTTCCTAAAAATAATTGAAAACACAGTGGGGAGCTTTTAAAGGAATTGTCTTAATTAAAAAATCAGACATGACAGTGCATTCCTGTTCATTTATTTTAAACTCCCAGGATTACAAGTCTCTTGGTTTTCAGTCTGGTAATATTAAATTGAGCTTAAAACAAATGGATAGAATGCATGGTAGTCCTGGTTTTAGCTGAGATGGAGATATTATTTTGTTTCTTGTAGCTGGGATATTGCTAGGTTTTGGATTTAATATGAGAATGATGTTAATAACACACTAATTGTTTTCATTGTTGCTAGGTAGCTGTAGTGTTGACACCCAGTCAAGGTCTTTTCAGCTTCTCACGCCCTGCCGGGTGTACCAGAAGCTGAGAGAGTTCAGCCTGGACAGCTGACCCAACAGATGGACATTTTGTGCCAGAGAACATCAGGGTCCATATGTAAGTGGAGAAGAAAGTTGGGAAGGGGGATCCCTGCTCAGAAACAGACTGGGCATCAGATTGTTTTATTTTCCTTTTGCATGTGGTAAGGAATTGCATTTGTGCATCACTATCAGCATTATTATTATTATTCATAATAATAATAACAACTATTGTTTTATTATATTAATACAAATGCTGACACCAATATTAATAGTAATATTAATACCTGTTGTTGTTGTGGTTGTTGTTGCTGTTATTACTACTACTACTACTACTACTACTACTACTACTGTTTCCTTTGATATCCTATTAAACTGTCTTTACCTCTGAGGATTTTTTTTTTTCCATTCTCCTTCTCATGCCCATGTCAGGGGCAAAGTGAGCAAGTAGCTGTGTGGCACTCAGTTACCAGCTGGGGTTAAAGGACGATGATGGTCTCTATCTGGAAGGACCCAGGCTCTTCTCAGTGATGACCAGCAATAGGACAAGAGGCAACTGGTGCAAGCTGGAGCACAGGCAGTTCAATGTGAATGTAAGGAGAAACTTTTTCACTGTGAGAGTGACAGAGCACTGGGACAGGCTGCCCAGAGAGGCTGTGGAGTCTTCTTCTCTGGAGACATTCAAACCCACCTGGATGTATTCCTGTGCAATTTAGTCTAGGTGATCCTGCTCTGACAGGGGGGTTGGACTAGATGATCTTTCAAGGTCTCTTCCAACTCCTAATTTCTATAATTCTATTAATTGCTGTATTACGGAAAATAGTTTCATTCCCTGAGAATATGCCCAGTCTCATGTCCTTATTCCCACATTTTTTCGTGGTTCCAACCTTACTCCCTTTCTTTTGCTGGTTTAGGTCAGTTCACTGCCTTCTATTAACATACATTGTATACATTTTTCCTTAATTTCACAAATGAATAAAAATAATTTTAGGAACGTATTTCAAACAAGGCTTTCAGCTAGTGTAAGTAACTGATGTCAGCAGAGCTACACTGATTTACACATAGCAATTATATGATCCATCCAGTTACTGTTCAGTCAGGACTCAGTCTGAGGGAGGCAAATAAACCCAAAGTTCTTTCTGGGAAAACTGTGAATCAACTTGACTTTCTGCTAATAGAATTTGTCCCATTTCTGTTCCATCTATTTCTAAAAAGTAAAGCAAAAGAATGCTATATACATAAAATATAAAAGGGGCATGAAATAACTGTCTAGTAATTTGTTTTGCTTGGAAGAGTTATTTTTTGCTTTCTTTTAGGGGAAACTAATGTTCAGGAGAAAAAAAGTATGATTTTTTCTTAAATAGAAATGTAGGAGGGTTTGTCTGCATCCAAGGCAAATCTTTTTTACTGTGAGGCTATCCAAGTTCTGGCTCAGGTTTCCCAGACAGGCTGTGGAGTCTTCATCTTAGAGGTATTTGACAAGTGCCTGGACATAGTCCTGGGCTACCAGCTTGAGGAGGAGGTTGGACAAGACAACCATCAAAAGTCCCTTAAAAACTCAGACATTTTGTGTTGATGTGAAACGGTTGTGGTCTGAAACTCTAATAGACTTTTATGTTTTGATTTACAATAGGTAATTTTTAAATGACACAATCCTTAATCCTATGTGGGCAACATGATTTCTTTTTTGTAACGATAATATTTTCAGAATTTTCAGGAACAGTATGGGTTCTTCAAAATTTCAGCTAAAAAAGAGCTATCATTTAAGAGTACTGCTCTATTTCAGATATTATTTCTGCTTTGTCAGAAGAAAGTGACAGATACAAGCTCTTTTATCATAAAATACAGTTACATCCCCCATCTCCCTCTTAGAAATAGAAAATTGAGATAAGGCAGTAAAGTTGATCTGATAAAATACCAAGTTGTGATCAAATTGCTGCTGCTACTGCATTTCATGGCACATGGTTATCAATAACCTATGCCTTCAGCAGTAATATGATTATCGGAAACAAGGCTGTGCTCTTAGTGAATATCAGAAGAGAGGTGGCCAGAAGGGACAGGGAGGTGATTGTCCCTCTCTACTCTGCCCTTGTGAGGCCCCACCTGGAGTACTGTGTCCAGATCTGGGGCCCCCAATACAAGAAAGATGTAGAACTGTTGGAGAGGGTTCAGAGGAGGGCCACAAAGATGATTAGAGGGCTGGAGCACCTGCCCTACAAAGAGAGGCTGAGGGAGCTGGGCTTGTTCAGCCTGGAGAAGAGAAGGCTGCGGGGGGACCTCATTGCAGCCTTCCAGTACCTGAAGGGAGCATACAAACAGGAGGGGAATCAACTATTTAAAAGGGTAGACAATGGCAGGACAAGGGGGAAAGGATTAAAACTAAAGGAAGGAAGGTTTATATTGGATATTAGGGGAAGTTGTTTACAGAGAGAGTGGTGAGGTGCTGGAGCAGGCTGCCCAGAGAGGTAGTGGATGCCCCGTCCCTGGAAGTGTTCAAGGCCAGGTTGGATGGGGCCCTGGGCAACCTTGTGTAGATCCAGGCCTGGAGGTTGGTGGTCCTGCCTGTGGCAGGGGGGTGGAGCTCTATGATCCTTGGGGTCCCTTCCAACCCTTGCCATTCTATGATTCTATGATTCGATGAATATCTGTAAACCATTCTGAAATTCATTGTTATGTTTTGATGTTTATAAATCAGGCTCCCTTTGGAGGTATCACCAGAATACATCACAGGTAGGGATCTAGAAAATAGATCCTGAAAACCTAACTGACCATAAAGACTCTTTACTTCATTGTGGTCATACCAAGACACAGCTCTTCTTGTATTTAGCAGATTTGAACTGTGAGAGTTTTAAATCAGTAGTTAAACTGCATTTCATCGAGCTAAAACGTATTGTGGTCACATGCACAAAATATATAAGATGTCTAAAAATGTCATCTATAAGTAGAAAAATAGTATAATTTGTATAAAGAAGAAAATGACCAAAGAAAAAGACTGAGCTGTGCTGTTATGTGGACTGCTGTTTTTAATTTATTAAGTTTTAATATTGAAGATGTCATTGAAATAGGAAAACTGTCCATTGCATTTGAAAATTTTTAAAAAAATTTATTAATATAAATTAGATACCTTACCATATCTGTTATGCCATGTATGTATAGGTTATGAAACAACTTTACCCCTAACCGAAAAGGCTGAAGAAAAAAAGTCACAAACATGAAAAATACCACAAGTGCAATAGCATATCCAATAAATACTCCATCTGTCATTAGTGACAATGAACTTTTAGTGGCTGAACACTTCACTGTCTCTACAATCATGGTAATTAAGTCAAAACTGTTAGAGCTACTTGCCCTTCATAGTAGGACACTTGAAAGTACCGCATGCTGTACTGGTATAGCATAAACACTGAGATGAACCAAATTCAACTATGGGAAAACAAACATTCTCTGAAGTATGATTAGCAAACCTGTGAATGTGTAGGCAAATGATTGCAGATTGTCTACTTATTGATAGATAACATAGAAGTTCTACCCAATGCAATCAACAACTTTTAAAATGCATATAAATGGACTTCAGTCATTAAAAATATTGTCAAGACTTTATCACTTGTCAAAAGGCCTGCATGCAGTTAATTTTTTCGTGAGTCTGCGGAGTTGATGTATTTGTTTTATCAACAAGTATATAGTGTGAAATTTGTTTGCAAAATCCCCAATGTCATACACTACAAAAATGTCAATGTGAACTTCATTTATATTTTATACATACTGATATGTCTATGGATTTACATGTATATTTTATATTAAAACACACAAAACATTCTTCATAGCAGCAAATGAAACTGTATATGTGCGTCAATGTGTACATATACAATAGTCTGCAAATATGTCAGATGTTTACATTGGTCAGAAGTATATCTAGTAGTTCTATGTGTTGCTAATCCAGTTAATATGGAATTATTTTAAGAAAAAAAAATTAAATAACAGATCCTGCTCCAGAGTTATTTTAAAGAAAGATGTCCTCAGAGTTTGATGATATAATTGTATGATTGTGACGCCATTTTTGTGTAACTCTAAAACAGTTCTAAAATCTATTAAGACATATTAAATCTATTAAGACATGTAACTCTGAGACTCAAATATTCATAATTTGACATCAAACCTATGTAATGATTACATAGCTCTTCACCACTTTGTAAATGTAGAATAATTTTCTTGAAAAGTAAATGACAGCACTGAAATATAAATTGTGATTTCATTTCAGTCCTACTGAGTAGGAAGAAGGAAGATTTCAGAAGTAGTATTTAAGATCCAGGAAATGCTTTTCCATGTGTTCTGAAGCCTAATGTTTCAAGCAACCTCTGTAAAATACTTTCTACTTTGGACTTTCGGGTTTGGATGTGGTTTGGGATTTTTTTTTTTGCTTGGGTTGGATTTTTTGTTTTGTTTTTGTGAGGGAATACAGTATTGACAACTTTAAGACTTCAAATAAAATCATTTTAAGAAGTTCAACTACCAATCATGCCTGCAAAATCACTAACTTTGACATTGGGAAAAACTTGGAGGTTCCATTTTCAAGTTTGCCTCCCTGGTGTTACCACGCAGCGTTAATATGTTAATATTCCGTCTAAAGCTTGATTCTAGTCCCTTTCACAGAAGCAAGATGTTCTATGAGATAGAGCCTGCATTCACAGGGAAAAGCAATTCTGTACTCAAATAATTACACAAATATTTTAGAAATAGTGTATCCAAAAAAACTGTTTTCTTCCTAGGGGAATGATGATTATCTAAGAAGTGCACATAAAAAAAATCTATACAGGTAGAGCACTGTATAGATGTAGACACTATGGATGTATTACGAGTGCAGAAAACAGTTTCAAAATTTAGAATAGAATAAGGAACATTCAAAGGGCATATATTCTGTAGAAATTTCAGTCTATTTACATCCAAACAGGAGGAGTAAATATCTAGCAACAAGCTAAGGAGAACAGGATAGTAAATATAATTTAGTCCAGTGAATTAAGAAGAATGGAACTTGGGAAAACAGGACATACAGTTGGTCTTCCATTCACAGATATTATAAAAGAGCTTTCCAGTTCCTTATGAGTTGTGTTACCACCCTTTCAGTATGAAAAAAAGATGGCAATGTCAATTGCATGAGCTACTGCATATCATATGTCACAGATGGAAAGATATCATGTCTTTACTTTGAAGGACTCCTACTGTCCTAGACCCAAATTGAAAACAAAAAAATAGAAAAAAAAATAAGTTTAACTTAAGCTGACAGGAAAATAGCAAATAGATTTCTACGGAGCCTGAAATAAAATGAGACTCCCCACTCGTAGGTCATTGGTATGCATTAAATGCAATTAAAACTATAGCATACTTGGCACAAAGAGCAGCAGGCATCCCAGAGGAAGAAATGTGACTGGATAATAATTGTATCTTGGCTACAGCAAAGAAGGGTCAGTAGCAGAACACAATAAATTTAAACCAGGTTTTGGACCAAAACTGATATAATAACAATTAGTGTGAATCATACAGCCAATCCTTCCCCCGAAGAGATACATTCAGACAGAATCAAAGCCTGGTCCATAATCAACATATCATTTGTTCTGCTGATTTAGTGACAAATTTTATTGCAAATATGCAAAAATTTTTGCACAGTTTAGCACCTAGACTTGTAGTACATTATAGAATGCTAAATGAGTAAGCAATGTTTAATCAAACTATTTGCATTATCTCAAGATTTAGCCAGAAACTACTTCCTACTTCTACATTTTCTGAGATTATGCCGATTTCCAAACACAGAAATTGTTGAAGATATTTAGAAATTGCTTTTGAGATATGTATATTTGTATGGCAGTGCTTTAAAAATGTTTTTCAATTACGGAATATTTTTTGTGAAACTAGATTTTTTTTTCCCCCAGAAAAATGTAGAACATTTTCGTAGCTTTCAAGATCACTTTGCGTGCCATCATAGAAATCTTTTAGAAAGATCCTGAGTTCTACATTCAGTTAGTGGAATTAAGGCATGAAAAAGTAGTGGTTTTGAAATATCCATAACTACCCTTTTAAAGCCTTGTCAGCGATACTTCTTAACCCATTGACCATTAAAAAGAACACTGTGGCTCTAGACTATGGCTGAACTACTGAGCTTCAAAATAAAAGTGCAGATAAGGATATCTGTTCAGCTCCAAACAGATGTCTTGAAATTTATAAACACCTGGAGCAGTTCTTAATAGCTTTTACATGTGAAAGGGACAATGAAAAAGTTGTACTTGTTTCACAAAATCCCTCCCCTTTTGCAATTCATGACTTGAGATAAACAGATAAAATAAAAAAAAAATTAGAGAAGACAGAAAAAACACAGATTGCAGTCTGGGCTTTGAGGGATGAATTTTTTTTTTTCTCTTTTTTTTTTCTCTCATAATTTTAATAGAAAACTGGTCTTGCAATATCTAAGTCTTGACTTCGAGTAATCAGACCTGCAAGAATATTGTTTCCTTCCTGTCTAATATGATCTAAATCTGAATGAGAAAAGTGACATTTACCTTAATAAAATGAAGAGGTGAAGAAGTGAGTTCTGAAGGATGGCTATGGACCTGTAAAATCGGTTTTCGGGGATTTTTAAAAACCATTTTAATTTCCTTCCTTCCTTCCTTCCTTCCTTCCTTCCTTCCTCCCTCCCTCCCTCCCTCCCTCCCTCCCTCCCTCCCTCCCTCCCTCCCTCCCTCCCTCCCTTCCTTCCTTCCTTCCTTCCTTCCTTCCTTCCTTCCTTCCTTCCTTCCTTCCTTCCTTCCTTCCTTCCTTCCTTCCTTCCTTCCTTCCTTCCTTCCTTCCTTCCTTCCTTCCTTCCTTCCTTCCTTCCTTCCTTCCTCCCTCCCTCCCTCCCTCCCTCCCTCCCTCCCTCCCTCCCTCCCTCCCTCCCTCCCTCCCTCCCTCCCTCCCTCCCTCCCTTCCTTCCTTCCTTCCTTCCTTCCTTCCTTCCTTCCTTCCTTCCTTCCTTCCTTCCTTCCTTCCTTCCTTCCTTCCTTCCTTCCTTCCTTCCTTCCTTCCTTCCTTCCTTCCTTCCTTCCTTCCTTCCTTCCTTCCTTCCTTCCTTCCTTCCTTCCTTCCTTCCTTCCTTCCTTCCTTCCTTCCTTCCTTCCTTCCTTCCTCCCTCCCTCCCTCCCTCCCTCCCTCCCTCCCTCCCTCCCTCCCTCCCTCCCTTCCTTCCTTCCTTCCTTCCTTCCTTCCTTCCTTCTTGTAAACATTTTCAAAGCTGCCTTGAAAACTTTTTTCTCATCTTACTTTCTCCTAACCTCTCCAGTGCTGCCTCTTCTCTCTGGCAATATATTCATGGATGTAACACTGAATTACTGCAGCACTCACTCTAATACTTCTGTAAACTCCATGTGGGTGGAAATCTACTTCTGCCTAGAGCACCACTGACTTCATGGGATGACAAAGCTGTAATATGCTAAGCAAAATAGAAGCATTGCCAATGTGCAATATTTCCTTAGGCATTCTGAAAAATTAGGACAAAGCCTGGTGTCTGGGATTCGTTTGTAATAAATGAGGCTCATAAGCTTTCTTTTCTATATCTGTGTTAATGGAGGATAAGATGCATAGAATCACCTCTGCATTTGTTTATTGCATGGCATTTCTAGCCCCAGGATGCCATAATTTTATACAGGGTTGTATAGCTACTTTCAGTACTTTGTTCTGAGAACCAAATAAAGCAAACTGTATGATGGCTCAGAAATACCCAGGCTCTTCAAAAAGTGTCATTTGATAGCATAGAATAACATATTTTTACACTTCTAATTTTTAATAAAATATGATAGACTCTCTTACACCTTTTGAAGATTTTAAGGCAGACTCAGAGCCATGCAAAAATGTGGTCTTGAAGTAGCAGTAAATTATTTCAAAATAAATTTGCGAAGAACCTGTTAGTAGATATATTTCTGTTCTAGATGCTCTTACACTGCTGTAATTATCAGTTGTCTTTAAAGGGCAATATAATATGACTTATTTCCCATGTTTTTTCTATAAATGAATTTGATATTAAATCTCATCTAAAAATTTAAAGTAATTTTCTTATAACCTAGAAAGGAATATATGCAGTTCTTTTAAAATGAATACACAGAAATCATAATAGAGCACATCAGCAAGAAAATTGCTGGTTTCGGGGAAAAAACCCCCAACACATTTGGTAGAACCACATTTTAGACCACTTGCTGTGTTCCTGTGGTGTAGCACAAACTTTTCTATAGAAAGAAACCTGTAATAAAGAGCTTTAAATACCAGGAAAGGAAAGCTCCAATTCAAATAGAAAAATGGCTTAATAGCTTTCCTGGTTATAATTAAAAGTAGGTTTGTTCAACTCACTGTCCATAGTCCATGTAATTATCACCTGAAATAACATTTCAATAGAGTTGAACTACATAATAATCTTCTTTACCCTGATAATTAACAAGGTTAAATGTCATTTCTGTAGCACAGAAAAATTATTGTTTAAATACATCAGTAGTAAGACAGAATCAAATCAAGAGAAATAATCAGCAATAGAAGCATTTATTTTTTTATGTTTAATTTCCACATAAGACAAAAAATCTCTGCATATTCTATAGGGTTTTTCATAATCACCAGTACCGAAAATAGCAAAAAGAAATGTTAATATGAGAACAATAATAATAAACTATGGATTTCAATAACAGGATTTTTCCTCTCTGTGCTGTATTTAAGCAATATACAAATTAATTTCACATAAAAATAAAAGATCCTGATGCTATGTATGACAGATAAACTGGGAACAAATTTTACTTTTTGTCTTACAATTTGAAGGAACATTAGATTATCAAATGAGTTCATGTTATTACTATATTTCAAATCTTAAAATTCTTTGATGACTCCTGTTAAGAGTTCTTTTAAATACCTCTGGTTGCATGAATAATTTCCACTTTGAGGGGAATCTGTTTTCCCCAAAATTAAAATTCTGATCAATCTTGTTTTCTCATTCCCACATCCATTTATTAACTTTTCATCTTTTTTTTTTCAGAATGTGAGTCAAAATATAACCCTGGTCCTGTGATATTTCATGAAAGCTATATTTAATTAGCATTGGATGGCTTTTTTTTTATGTAACATTTTGTCAAATAAAAATAGTTTGAATTTTTTTTTCTAGTATGCTAGGGCTTTGTATGCAGCCTTCAAAATATAGGCAAATGGCTAGTCCTAAATGTCTGACTAGCATTGTATGCTTATGAGTAAGTATACTTAGAGGATCTTCCCTGGATCAAAGTCAATTCCTCAATACATTACAGAACTAAATGCAAATTTCTAAACTCTGTGTGTGTGTATGTGTGCATTTAAAGAAAAACTCAAACAAAAACCTTTGGATGAAATTCTGTTATTTCTGCAATATCTTCTATTTCAATCAATCCATGTAGTCAAACCTATGTAGCTCTTTATAATAGCAGGTACTGGTCACCTTAGTAAGCAGCAAGAACAGGATTTTAGAGTAATAATTCCTGGAGATTGGTTTTCTCTTCCTCATACTATTGGCAAAAAAAATTTTACCTGCTGTTGCTTCAAGTGTAATCTAGTGAATTGCACATCAGCACTGAAATATCTGAATTTTCTGGACTACTTGAGAACAGAACATAAATTTCTGTCTCACAGAAGAAAAAAAAAGTAGAATCAAATTCCACTACTAAGAAAAAAAGGGCTTTTTTTTCTGTACCTTTTCTTGAGAAACACGATACATTTATGTTTGTGTTTTGAAAATACTTTAAAATTATTTTATTCTTCTATGGGAGCAAAAGCTTATTCCATCTTTTCTAACTCAGGGTTATAAAACTAGGATCTGTGTATGTGAGACTGAACAGTAATTGAGGTCAGGGGGTGGTATAAAATGATCTGAGACAAAAAAGAGCAAACAACTATGTGCAAAGACAGAAGAGTGTGATCGAGGGATTCTATGACAAGGTTCAGATACCTCTGGTACTGAACTGCCAATAAGAGAAGCAAGGTACAAGACTACTGCCAGATGCATTTAGGTAACATATTTTAAAAGGTGAGGGTGTGTACATGTAAATCTATGTATTAGTGCAGCAAAGCAAGTGAACAGAATATCTTTGAGAAACTTTCACTAGATGCAACTTTCACTAGTCAATGCATCTGACAGCTGTATTCTAGAATGAATCAAGTTCATCCTATCTCAAAGCAGGATGATGGACAAGGTACTTCTCTCATCTCAAAGTATATTATCTTATTTTCCATGTGGAACCTGACCTAAATGTGTAATAATAATAATAATAAAAATAAATATATGAAAATTTACTTTGTACATTTTAAAGTGGACACTGGAGGTATTACAAAAAGATGCACCCTACAAAATGCATAGAGATAGGTGTTATTTGGTGACAAGAGTCCCATTCCAGACTTTCCTGACTCCCAAACCTCAACTTCCTGTGCTCTGCTGGCTACGTCCTTGTAGTATGTTCAGTTCCTTACAGTTTTGGGAACAGTTACAGAAGAAGAGTGTGAAATAACCACTGTAGGAATATTTCTGATAAGAAACCACAAAATATTTTCCCACACCTGGACTGGAAAAGAAAGTCCTGAGCAAGGAACACTAAGGGATAACATAAATAAGTCACTTTAAATGAGTGACCTTATCTAAGTCATTGTGTAAATGAAGTTTGAGAAGGGATTGTTTTCACAAGTCAAATTCTTAAAAAATTAGTACTTATTGATACAGTCTACGCATCCATTGACTGAGGTGAGTGCTAGTAAAAATTACCTTTTTGATTTGGAAAGTTCCATATGCATGTGTCATTTTTCCAAAAGTGAAAAGTCATCTAGCTTCACACTGAGAGAGATACCAGACTTTCCCTTACGCTGACAAAGCAGTGATTCAAACCTTGGCTTGCAGATACCTGTGAAATTCTGAGTTTCCTCAAGCCACAGGCCACAGAACAGTAAAAATATAAAACTGATGCCAGAGTCACGGAGCAGGTGTAAAGTCCAGTCAAAACACAACATTGTCTAAGGACTGTTACCTCTGCAGTATTCCTGCTCATTGCCAGGGGATCACTGATCTGAAGAAATGAGGGGTGTAGATTCACAGAGCACCGCTAGAAACTGTTAGTAGCCCAGACAGACACTTTGCACTACTTTAGCCATGAAATGAATGAAATGTTCCTTGTCAATGGCAGTGTATGCCCATTTCTTTAACATTAACAGAAGAAACTTGGTGACTGCTAAAGTTCTCATTGGAAGTTTTACATGAAAATTGCAATTTTGACTTTGTGGAGGAAGGGGCTTGTAAACCACAAATATTTTTGAGCAATTTCCACTGTGTAATAGGTGTCAGGGGGATAGATGGTAATACACAGGTATTTTTAGCCATCTTAATAATCTGTCTACACTTAGGAGTCAAAGGAAAACAAAAAATATGAATGTTCTTGAATAATCAGATGTGAGTGCCTTTTGTAAAAGCAATCTCTTTTAACCAACAACAAACCAGACATTAACAAAAAATGAAAGAATTTTCCCATGAAACACAGAATAGGAATCTGAACAACATAGCATTATTTCTTTACCTAACCCAAAACATACTCTCACCCCCCACCCCGCCTTCCAACTGTGGAAATCACTGTCCTGCAAGGTACACTGTGCCATAATCCTGGTGACAGGCCTGTTCCATACAGCAGCAGAAGCAGAGAAAGGGTCACACACCAAGGCTCTGTTACAGCAAGTTTGTCAGATTTAATGAAAACAAATAGCAGTGTAGGAAAGAGTTGAAAAGTCAGAGCTTGTACCTCCTGATAATTAGAGTAAGACTCAAGCAAAAGCATTTCTGTGTTCAAATGACATTCTTACAAACCTTTTAAATTTAGTTTGCAATACTAGACAGAAAGCTCTTCATGTAAATATTATGTGTAATTGAAATGAAAGTGGTAAATAATGCAGAAGTAAATTTGGGAAGCTTGGAGAAAGTCTATTTACTTCAGACTGCAGTAGCTGAGTGTGATGTATTGTTTTATCAACATGCTTGCAAAACCGAAAAAAAAAGAAATGCTTTTGGCATTATGTACTACAAGTAAGGATGGTGGCAGCTTGGATTTAGTTAGCCTATACTACCTTGTTTAAAACCAAAATTAATTTAACTATATTATCTACCAGATGTGTCCTATACTAGGATGCATTGTATATTAGATGATTTATTATTAGGTTAGTTATTTAAGGGTTTTAATTTTGACATATTATTTAGCAAGTTGATGCAGAGCTAAACACTTAATTACAGTTATGCAGTATCTATGTCATGCAGTGACCCAGGCACTGGCCACCATCTGTGATGTCGTGAAGTGCTCTGAAGAACTAGGTAGCAATGAATTGCAAAACTATTTTTGGTGGCTTGACCCTGGCTGGAATCCAGGTGCACACCAAAGCTGCTCTATCACTGCCCCTCCTCAGCTGGACAGGGGAGAGAAGATAAAATGAAAGGTTTGTGGGACAAGATAAGGACAGAGAGAGATCACTCACCAATTACCAACATGGGCAAAAACCAGCCTCAACTTGGATAAATCAATTAATTACCAAGAAAATAAGAGCTGGGCAATGAGAAATAAAAACATAAATCTTAAAACATCTCCCTCAACCCATCCTTTCTTCTCAGGCTCAACTTCACTCCCAATTTCTCTACATACTCTGCCCCCCAAGCGGCACAGGAAAATGAGGTTTGCAGTTAGACCATCACATGTCACTGCTGCTCCTTCATCCTTAGGGGGAGTACTCCTCACAGACTTCCCCTGATCCAACATAGGCTCCCTCTCACGAGAGACAGGCCTCCATGAACTGTTCCAGCGTGGGCCTGTTTCACGAGTTGGAGACCTTCAGGACCAAACTGCTCCAGCATAGGTCACCCACAGGGTCACAAGTCCCGCCAGCAAACCTGCTCCAGCATGGGCTTCTCTTTCCACAGGGCCACAGGTGCACCCAGGAGCCTGCACTAGTACAGGGTTCCCACAGGATCACAACCTCCTTTGTGTGTTTCCCCTTGCTCTGGTATGGGGTCCTCTATGGGGCAGAATCTCTGCTCCAGCTCCTGGAGCACCTCCTGCCCCTTCTCCTTCAGTGACATTAGGGTCTGCAGGGTTGTTCCTCTCATATCATCTCACTCCTCCCTAGTTGCAATTGCTGTTGCACAGCAGATTTTTCCCTTTCTTAACTCTGTTATCCCAGGGTAACTACCACTGTTAATGATGGGCTCAGCCTTGGACAGCAGCAGGTCCATCTGGGAGCTGGCTGGTATTGGCTTAGACATGGGAGAAGCTTCTAGCAGCTTCACACAGAAACCACCCATATAGACCCCCACTCCCAAAACCATGCCAATCAAACACAATACAGTACTGTAAAATTTGCTAATCTTTAAAAAAGTCACTCTACACTATTTTTACACTTTTAAAAATACATGGTTTGCCTAAGGAAATCTGTGGCCTTTTTCATTCTCCATGGATATCTATTGTATATTTTTCTACCCTTCTTACTAGATTTTCTTTTTAAGAGAATCAAAACTAAAATTTCACATCTGTTTTTTTTTTGGTTTGTTTTTTTTTTTAACACTGCTAGACAGAGATGAGTTAGCTTTGACTAGAAACAAGAGTTTAAGCTATTTGTTGTTTCTCACAAACATGATTTATAAGACACTCATCTATCGCTTAGATATGGAAAGTAGGCATGTCTTGCATCTTGTCAAAATGCCACACACTCTATCAATTGCATCAGTTCTCACACCTTTTTCTGAAGGAATGGAGCACATACCTGAAACCATGACATCCTGATCCTGACAGTTTAGCTAAGGAACATCTATATTCAGTGATTGTTGCTATTACAGTATCAAGTCTGAAGACATACACGCACACAGAGGAAGGGCTGTGATACTAACCTACAGGCATGAGCTGTACCTCATCACTTGCACCTGCCTCTCCAGCTAATGTCTTTTGTCATAAACCACTTCAGGATATTTTAAACTCTTCAAGATTCCTTGTGCAGCCAACAAGGAAATAGGAAATCTGCTGTATATTAATATTTTAAAGATAAATCTATGCAATTTATTAAATCATTCTAGGATTCCAGGAACAAGGGATTTGAATGAGATTCCAAGTACTGTAAGAAAATATGATTGTACGGTTATCAAAACAGACAGGCAGTGAGAAAGTAGAATGAAGAATATAATATCTCTTTTCATTATTAGAAGAGAAATTTGAGGAAATTAAAAGGGGAATGAGTTTTTCTACTCTAATCACAGGAAGAAGAAGATGTGAATTCAAGCTAAGGAGGCAATGCCAGGGAAAAACTTCCCAAAATAAAGTTATGACAGATAAATAGGGTTGTCATCCCCATCATGTAGGCACTGCAAAATCCTGCTGCAGAGTCCTAATGTATAGTGTGACACCCTTACCAGGAGGAAGAAGGTAGGAGTAATCTCTTTCACTGCTGTAATGTCTGTGCTGAGCGGCCCTACTCATCAGGGGATGGCAAAGATTCTCTTTCAGAGCACAGTGCTTCAAGCCTTCCATTGCTGCCATCACATCATCATCCCAGACACCCAATGTTTTGTGCAGTATGGAAGAAAGTTCAACCTCTCCCCAGACAGTCATGGTAAATCTGTACCAAAATTGAAGGTTTTTTTATACACTTACAAAAATAATCTTGGTTTTCTATATATAAAAAGCACTACTGTTTTGGTTATCCGACTAGGATTAACTTCACAAGCCTCTGTTACCCTTCATGTTCCCTGTACTCCCCTTCAACTACTTGGGAAGCACAACGGCTTCTTATTTAACTTCCCTGTAACCACCTTTGAAATTCAGGTATCCCTCACAACACTCTCTTTGTCAGTTTCTTGCATGGTTATCTGTCATGTTTAGCAATTTCTCATGTCATTCCTCTTTGTACCTTGTGTCCTCTTTGGTTAGCTTAACCTTAGACCAGAGACTAGTCAGTGGCTTAGTCACCTGCTTTCAGCTCTAACAGTACACATCTCCTAGTTTTCACATCAGAAAAATAAATGGGAAACCAAATTGTACTGGAGGTTCAGGGAGAGTCTTGACAGAAGAAGATACCAGAATGATTTCTATCATGAAATTTTATCTATCAGGGTATGGAATTAGGTATATTCTCCAATCTTGAAAAGTAAAAAGAAACAAATAAATATTTCACTGCATTTGAGTGTATCAATCTGACATTTAAATTATAAATTGGTACGGGAGTGAAGTTCTGGAAATTCATCTGTTTGGTTCAGATGCGTTTTCTCATAGTTCCTGAGTCTTACAGTATAGGCAGAACTGTTTCCATCTCCACCATAAACCAGGTTTTCTTTAATAGTTTTTAAACCATCTTTAAATATTTACCTTCATAATCAAGCATAATTTTTGACCTGCTGCCTTTTATCAAAGACCTTACCATGTCTTGCACCTTTACTTTCATTTTTTCAGCATGGGCAGACTGACAGAGGTGAGCTATTCCCTAGCAAAGGTTTTATACTGATGCCAAATAATCTTTAATTTTGACATTGCATTTCCTATATTTTTCCCTTTTCAACAGCTTTGTTTCAGTTTGTCTGCCCTTTATTACTCTTACCCCTGATTACTCATCTCTTTCACTATATATTATTTGGTCCTATACATGGTTAGATATATTTTATTTAAATGGGTAAAATAATGGATTTTTTAATAGTTTTTGGTTGTTGTTTTTTTTTCCCAAGGCACTAAGTTATGTCTTCACACTCATTTTAAACCCAGTGTTTCTGGCTAAAAAAAAATAAAATAATGGGAATTTGTGCTGTGTTTTTAAAACATTTCTACACATAAAACTGAGTAGGTAGGAATTTAGTAGCATGGATAGAAACTTGCAATTAGAGTAGAAGCATATTCTGGAAAAAAGTGTCCAGCTTTGCCAGAAGAATATGCCTTGTTCAGGGTTTTTTTAATGTACGGTGAGGTTCAAATTACCCCACAGGCAGATGTCTATTTATCCATAAATATAGACAAGACATTAAGTTGTATGGCCTTGGCAAGTTAGGACACTTACAAAATGAGTTACAGTGGCTCTAAAGTAATCCAAGACCAAACACCTGTGTGCAAGCTCTTATCCTGTCCAACAGATACTATTGCCCTTCACCACAAAACTCAAGTGGGTGACAGATAAAGTTGATAATAATACTTTCTTGCAGCCTCTTATTTTTCATAGTTAAGGCTCTACTAGCATTAGGGTTGGGATTTTTTTTTACATAAAATGCATTTATCATATCTACAATAGCATATCCAGTTTGGGTCCCATAGTTCAAGAATACTGATAAACAGGAGCAAATTCACTTGGTTGGATCCCAGAGTACTTGCTCTGTGAGTGGCTGAATGACTTTGGTGAGCCTCACTACGCCAATGTTTATGGCTGAAGCAGCAAAAGGCATGAGCCTGAACTTCTAGAAAAAGAAATATTAAACTGAGTGAGACTATCTTATCCTTCTGGTTACATTACTAATTTCAATGAGCTGAATAGTATTTTAATAGTCTCAGCATTAGACAAGACAAAAGAGGTAGCCAAACCACTTGCTACATACAGAAAAAAAACCACCCCACAATCTTTTCAGAATGCATCCTTTCAATATGGGAAAATGTAATCTCATGAGTCAAGATAAGAACAGGGAAAGATCACTCACCAATTACTGTCAAAGTCAAAACAGACTCAACTTAGGGAAAATAAGTTTAATTTCTTACCAATCAAATCGGAGTAGGATAGTAAGAAATAAACACAAATCATCAAAATACCTTCCCCCTGCTCAGGCTCAACTGCTCTGGCGTGGGGTCCTGCAGGGGAAACCCTGCTCCGAGGCCTGGAGTAGTTCCTCTTCCTCCTCCTCCTCCTTCTTTACTGACGTGTTGTTCCTCTCACATATTCACACTCTTCCAACTACAGTGGGTGGTACTACTGTTGCTTGGCTTAAAATTTTGATAGCACTAATCTGTATACTTTTTGAAAGCTATGAGGTCTTGAATGCTACCTGTTTCTTTTTCAGTATCCATAAAGCCCCATTTACCATAATTAAAATTAAAACAGATAAATTATTGTTTTGCAGTTAAGTCTTTTTTTCTATGAACAGACAGTGAAAGCATCTCAAGAAAATTAAAGATGTAAATTTTACGTAGTGTTATTGCTAATGCCAGAGGGAGAGAGTTTAACCAATAGAAAATTAATACTGTATTTTTTCAAGCAATACAAATATAATTTTTTTCTTTCCCTCCTCCCCACCTAAATATTTGTAAACATGCAGGTATAAAATGTTTCCATTCTTAATAGAACAAATATACACTCATATGGTAGCATCTTTTGCTACATTATGTCGACCCTAATATCTAGAATATAGCATAACTTTTTCAAAAACTTAATTGCAGATTTTTTTAAAGCAACAAGATCTACGTATTTAACCAGGAAAAAAAAAAAGCTTTTCTTCAAGACTATTAAGAAGACAAAAACATTTTTGAAATGTTGAGTCTTAAGGATACATGAAATCAAAAATCTGTGGATAAGAAATGCAGTAGTTATGTAACTAGAGGCTGAAGTGAGGAGTCCCTTGGGAAATAGAAAAAAGCTTTTAAAATTTCTGTATGTAAATGGATTTCCTATCACATTTTTCAACATTGAAAAAAAAAAGTGTGTTATTTAGCACAAATTAAGTAGACCTATATAGAGAAGCTATTTTCTGTCCACAGAGGAGTACAGCAAGAAAACTGAACTGTAGAAAATCCTCTGTCATAACCTGCACTATATTTGATTTTAAAAGGTTGTCTGCATGAGTGAGAAAAATCCACATTTTTTCACTGCATTGAATCATTATTCTGAGAATGAAAATCTGTCTCATAATACAAATAACATCTTTTTCCTTTAAAAAAGTATCTTGCCTAGTCAGAAATGGAATAATATTGCAAATTAAATTGTATATAAATCACATTATTATGATCAGAGAGTAACAGCAATTAATGTAATATACTGCATAATGTATAATGTTCTGTATATCATTGCCCTTCCCCATACTTTCTTTATTCCTTCCTAATTTTCCAATGACAGTGTAAAATTGAAAACCAATTTACTGATAAAGTTCAACTTTTTCTTTCTCTGTACACTTCCTTAAATATACATTTTTCAGATCAGTGGTAAAGCAGAGGTGGAAAAAAGTGCATTCATATTTTGAGGCATCTCAGTTCAAGCTTTCATCTATCACAAGAAGTATTTGGAATCAAAATTAGATTTGTAGGATAAACTTTTCCAGTTTTGGAGTTTTTCCAGACATACTGTGGTTGCTACATGTTTCTAGCTGAGACACAGAAATGGGATAAAGTCACTAGTAGCAGTTATTTTGAAGCTTGTATAAGCCAGCAAAGGAAGCAAAGGTCAAGAAAGTCAACACTGGAGACAAAATGTGTAGTTAACACGACCGCTTTTACACTGGCATGTCAGCACTCTTTTGCTTTACTAAGTTAATTTAGGATTTAATCTGTACAATTATAGGCAAGGAAGCTCACCTCTTTCTCACCACAGAATCCATCCTTATAAATTGCAAAGCATGAGACTTACAATGTGCCCTATTGTGGTTTTGTGTCCAAATATATTGTGTCTGTATGACCTCTGGAAGTACAGTATATCATAAAATTCCATATTAACAGCTACGGTTTCTACCATACTGCTGGCAGCATCTTACAGATCAAATTATTACAACAAAATGTTACCTACAGAGTCAGCAGATGATAATCAGAAGGTTCATAGGTGAGATCTGTCCAGAAAGAGGTGCTTTTTTCTCTCAATTCAAGAAGGAAAAAACAGCTGTTTTGAAGCCTTTTACACTAACACTCAGAGACAAGTTGCCTTTGGTGTGACAGTTCTGCTGAAGCCTCTCCTGAGTTATGACTACTTGTCTAAAGCTGCAGAGAACACACCAAACTTCATGTAAGCCTGCTGGAATCCATGGCAGGATTTACATGGCATGGTCATAAGTTTTCCCATTGATTTTACCGGAATCTGATTTTGGCCTTTGGACTTTAAACTGTAGGAGGATGTGTGTGACAAATACTTTATTTCTAATGAACTAAGAAATAATTATAGAAAAAACCACCCCAAAACTCAAAGAAAAAAAACATCACCACCCCACACCTCAGAAAGAAAAAACTCAACAAAACCAAGAAGCATACACATAAACACATCTCCAGAAAAAAAAAGAAAGAAAAAACCCAAACATATCTTAGTCTAGCATTTTTTAACTGCACTGAAGAAATGCCGGAGCTCCATATCCTTGGGAACCTTCTTTGGGAAATGTTACAGCACTATGTCCAAAGTGTGTTGGGGTCCAATCACCAAGATGTATTGAGGATGTCCTCTCCCTAGGAAGCTTAGTAATTTTTTCTGCAATCACCTTTGACAAGCTAAATTCTACCATGCTGTTGGCAGAGTAATAAGAGGAAATTCTGAGCAAAAGGCAGAATGCCCGAAAGCAGGAGTATGTCAGATGAGCAAGGATTACTTGGCCTCAAAGGCAATCACATTAGCAACTGCCAGGGTAGATATACTATTCTGAGTTAAATGAGTTAGGATACTGGAATGCTGTGCTTTAATTTGAGAAATGCACACAAGAGTCACCAGCCAGAGCTCATCCCCTGGCACGTCTGTCTCCTCTCTTATCTCATACAGTTGTGACAAATTAGAGCAAACCGTTGGCAGGGACAGCTATAGTCATCCAGCTTTTCAATATGAGTCTGACTTCATCTGTGTTCAAGTGGTTTAAGCTTAATTCATTTTTGGAATAAACAGGTATAAAAACTGCATTTAGGCACTTTCATTCCATATCGAGAGCGATGTATTTTGATACACATTTCTCGAATGTTCTAAAATAAACAGAAGCCACTTCTTTTTTTCTTTTTTTTTTTTAATTTCTTTTTTAAAAAGTGGGAACATCTACTTGTTCCAGGCACAGACTTACTGCAGGACTGAAAGATTACAGGGAGGGTGTATAAGGGTCACTTATTCTCTATTTTTGCATTGCTAGTAACTGAGAGACACAAAGAGATACTGTACTGTTGGGCATTAACATCAAGGCTACATATAGTTCTACACACAAGGATTTCTGTTTATTGTGTTTGCAGCCTGTGTTCCTAGTGGAACAACGTGAGAAGACATCCCATTCCCCCCCCCCTCCATCCCTGCCATTCCCCTCCCGCACTTTTACAAGATGAGCGTTCACCCCTTATCTTTTTCAGAAGTGAATGCTCAGAATCCCTCCCTGCAGGAACATGGCAGGTTCAGACTCTTTCCTCTTTTAAAGCGAATGGCTCCCACACAGCAATTCCCAGTTTGTTCTGAGTTCAGCAGGAGCTGTAAGAGCTTAGGGAGGCAGTAATATAGTTCAAAACTCAGCAGGAGTCTTGGACTCTCAGAGTCAAACAGACTCTTCAAAACGCAGCCCTTCCTGGTTTCCAGCTCCTGCTGAGTGCTGTGAAAGCCCACCTCTTGCTAAGCTGGAAGCCATTACCCCATCATTTTGTTACCTCATGCTTGGCTCAGAGCTATTTCAAAACTTACCTTCACTTCAGCCATAGCACATTTCTTGTGGGTGGATTTCTCCAGATAGGAAAAGGAACAAGGCTTGCAATGTATTACGTACCTTGGTCTTTGCACAAATATTTAACAATAACTTTTAAAATTATACAGTTCTAAAGCTAGTAACTTTCTCAAAGTATGAAGTACAAAATAGTTACACTTAAAACTGAGAGGAGGAATAAAGGAAACACACATATATATATAAATATATAAAACCCCACAAAGCAGAATTTTCCTGAATGTGTATCTGCCATTCTCCAATTCACAGCAGATTTTACCTTCTGATGTTTATACATCCCAATCATAATTTGAAAGAAATGTTTTATGTTTTGGCAGTGCATCTAATATAATATTCTAATCTCAACTAGAAATCACCTTAAGAGAAAAGAGCAAATATCTCTTTTGAGAGAGGGGAAAGGGATTTCAACACTAATTTTATTCTTATCACAGTTGGGAGAAACAGAACGGCACCAGAGAAACAGTTACTCACTGTTCTTTGTTAGTGTGTGTCTAGCCTGCAAAGGAAGTGTTCAACTACTGGGCGGAAGGAAAAGGATGGCTTTTAATGTTATTTTGAAGTAATGAGTAAGAGGATGGAATCCCTTGCTCTAAAAGACTGAGCTGCTTTAAAAGGGTGTGATAGAATTGAAATCTTCTCACAAACTGCATGCAAATTTACCAGCAAATTCACTCACATGAATAATCCATCTCCTACTGATGTCACTTTTACAGGATCAGTAAATTGTTTCACCAAAGTGTTACCATATATAATGTTCAACAAGATCAGAGACCCTGAAATGCTAAGTGTGATTTGTAAATCAAATCCAGAAGGTATGATGGCATGATATAAACGGGTTTCATATCCTGATATTCTATCATGTCTTCTATAATAGATCTGGCATACAGGTAAGTGATTATCAAATTTGAAGCCATCCATTTAAGATCAAGCTTCAAGTATCTCATATGGATCCATATCACTGTTTCCAGAGCTCTGCAGAATTCCATTTCAACTGGTTGCTTATGGTGAAACACTGGAAAGGGTTGTCTATCCCATTCTTAAAGACCTATGAAATCTCCAAAAATGCATCTATCACAAATAGCATTGTTGATATTGATATTGTGCTGAAACAGGATTAGGCTCCAGACCAAGCATTAGGTAACCTTCTGAGACCCTCAAAACTGCACCCCCCTCCCTCCACCACCACCTTCTCGTTTGCAGGGCAGCATGAGCAACTGAAGAGTCCTTGACTGCTTGGCAGCAACTAAAACACCCATGTGTTATCAGCACTGTTCTCATCCTGACTCCCAAACATGGCATTCCACTATAAAGAAAATTTACTCTATCTTATTTGAAACCAGGACAATTCACTTCCAAGAACAGAAGGTATTTTTGATTTATGCCTTTATTACATGTCTTCTGTGAGAAACATCTAGGAAGATACTAAAATTTCCAAATAAAGCCTTAATCAAAACAGAGGATAATAGATCTACCTAAAAAGTAACACTAAACTTGGCTGACTGACTTCACAGTGAAGTGATTTAATGTTACTCAAAGTTTTTCTTTCAGAACATAATACATTTAACAACAGTTCTGGGAAATTCAAATCATACTGTCAATAAGACACAACAAGTTTGTTATAAATTCCTTTTTATTATGAGATATTAAGGAGAACAGACATTTTTCAGTGATAAGTCGTCTCTTCTTTTGTTATTGCACATAGAATAAACTCATATATTTCAAGTGCATAGAATTTGGAGAAAGCCCGATCCATCTATAGGAAACCATTTCTTAAAGCCTTGATGATGCAAATGGCTCAGCATAATTTTATTTCAGGTATGTGAGAAGAACTAAATGACTAAAAGACAAAGATAAATTACTGTTTAATTAAATGTATGTTTAATGAATTCTTAAGATACTTAAAATATTTATGTCAAGGAGGAAGATATAAATTTATTTAATGTTTTTGCTTATTTAATATGAAATATAAACCATCCAGGTTTCAGGGTTAGAATACATATATTCATATGTGTATTCATATGTGTATTTCCATATGTGTATTCTATATTTTTACAGCCTAAAATATTTTTAAAATATCACAGTGGCGATTACATTACTTCATATTGAATTATTTTAAGAAACTGTTTTAATGAAAGATTGTTCTCACCCCCAAGCTGTATTCCTGTAGAGTACTCCCCAGTTTCATACCTTAAACAGCCAGTGAGAAAGCTCTATGCTTAAAATGTTGGGCTACATTAATGTTTATGGTACATCTTTAATTAAATATTTTTCATTAAAGTTATTTGAAAACTTGTACTACTATCTGGCCATGTTTCTGAAGAAAAGATAAAAACATCAGTGTATAAAAAAAAAAATCAATTTGTATCTCACTGTGACTGTAACTCCACTGCTTCCTGAAAAGCATTAAAATATTTCTGATTTTTGTTAAAGAAATACAGGCTATCACAAAGCCACTTAAAAGATTGAATTCAATGTATGGCTTACTGAATTGACTTACTTATATAAATCTTACTGGCACTTTTTTTTAAGACTAAAAGTATCAATTCATTAAATTTAGTGGCCGCTATTAGCTCTTCCTAACATCATAATCTCTTTCCTGAACACTTATATCTATCTCAACAATGCAAAATCCACTTACCTACCAAAATATACAAGAACTGATGAATGTTGGTTAAGTACCGATTCTGGGATACAGAGGTCTTATAGAAATAAGACAGGTGTTCCAAAGGCAGTAAAGACCTATTGATGCCCACAAAACCACTTTGCTAGACATTACAATTATATACTAAAAAATAATTCAGGTTACTCCCCTTTACGTATGTTAGCCAGGCAGGGGGAAACATTGTGCCATGAGACCACAGAGCTGCACAGTATCATTGTGTAAATTCAAAATCAGTGAAACTGGTATGTATTTATTTGCCCCTGTGCAGCTGAAAAGAATAAGACCCTGCAATAACCAATAAGTGCTACACCACAATCTGATGATTAATAATTTCTCTGTGATTCACAAATTTCCATCAAAATCAGACTTGAATATACCCTGCATTTTCACTCCATTATCACAAGTGACTTCAAAAAGAGACTCCCTATCCTACAGTTCCTAGTTGGACAGTCTCTGTCAGGTGTTAGCACTCAGCAACAGCACCATGCTAATGTTTCCTGCTTGCTCTGGACCCAAGTGCTCTTCAGAAGAGTATCATAACTTCTAAATAGCATATATGCCAGAACAAAGGCGAGAGAACGTTGCTGATCATTTTTATGTTGTCCTTGGTGTTTTTTAGAAAAAGTTTCAAAGGGAAGAAATTGAAATTTTTTGTGCCAGCATCTACACAGCGTAAGATGAGGGAGAGATGTCACTTAACTGACTACCTAGAGTCACAGGAGGTTATGGTTGAACTCTTTATCTACCATCAGCTACACTCCCTACACTGTTTGATATAAAATCCTGTTCAATTTCACTTCTATTAGGATTTAAAAGCTACATGAAATGATGCTTTCAGGTGTTGGGGTGTTTTTTTCCCCCACATTGAACTATCTCTTCTTCCTTGCCAAGAATGGAAAAAAAACCCAAAACAATCCATTATTCTATCCCACTGAAAAGTGACAGTCAAAAATTTATTATCACCTCTGAGTTAAGTTAGTCATCCCACTGAGGGGAGGTAGTGTTTTTGGAGATGTAGTGATTTGTAGGAACCAAATGTTTGGGTAGGAATCCTGGCACCAATCAGAAACCGTAATCTAGAAATAAATTATTGCCAACATTAAATGTAATTCAATGAAATAGCAAAAGAATTGTGTTTGAATGTTGTACCTCTGAATCAAAACTCTTCCCAGGGTGCTCTTGCCTCTGTGTAGCACAGGCACAATCCCTTCCTCACAGCTGCAACTAAAAAGCATTCTAACCAACTCTGTCTTATGACTGGTTCTAGTCCACATTCAAGTACCTATTCAACACTTAGCACCACTGGCACACAGCCTGTCAGGCAGTTCTGATTGAAATAAAGTGGAAAACTGAACTGATTAAAATAATGAGTAAAGGCCAAAAAGATGTATATAACGTCTCTTGAAAAGCTATTGTTATGAAGGTCATGTTTTCAGTTTTCCTTAAGCTGCACCTCTCCCTTATTACCTGAAAGCCCAGGTGGTGGCCTGTTTGAAACATCTGACACCTAGAAAAATGGAGGGGAAGGATTGCTTTTGGTACGCCCTTCTAGGCACTAATACTGTGTCTTAACCAGACAGTGATAAACTGCTCAGTGTTCATTAGAGGGTCTTACTCTTCTCGATTGCACAGGGGGATACCTGTAACTAGTTTCATTGATGCTGAATCTACAGAGGTGCAGGTGAGAAAAGTACATCTTAGCCTTTAAATTTTTTTCTTCCCTGAAATCTGTAAGCACATTAGAAGCAGTCATCTTGCATTTTTCTGGAGATAACAACACACCCCTCATTTCTGCAATTCAAGTAAACTGCAAGTTTAAATAAATGTCAATAAAATTTTGAAAAGTTCTATGTATTTTCTAATTAATGAATATAGTTTGCACTAAAATACCTTAAGACTTCTCAGACTGTAACTCGATCATTGTTCAATATAATTTTCTGCTCCTGAACTATTTGAGGGCCCTTCCTTCTTTAATATTAAGGTTTTTTTGGTTTGTTTTTTTAATTTGCAATGAATTTTAAAATCCAAAAGTACTACCTGTTTTTACAAATAAATATAATAAACCATCAATGAAGCAAGTTTTATTTCTTGGCAAGACAAGTATTCTTATTCCCTGTAGCTAAGAGATAGGTAACAGAGATTATAAAACTTCAACATCTTTTCTGTCTGATTCTGGAAGCAATGGAGTATCTGCTACAGCTGGAACTATCTTGTGGCATGCCATGTAATAATACAGCATCATGAAACAGTAGACACACTGTCTAATGGCCTTATTGAAAAATATATATTCCAAAACTCTAGTGCCTACTAAGGAAAACACTGGCTGGGCTTTAATTACATCGATAAACCATATTCAATGTTGATAATAAATCTTAAATAATTGTCTTTTCAAGGAAACACTTGTACTAACAGATACAAATGGAAATATTTACACGTTTTAAGAATCATCCGTATAAGGGTTCAGCTCAGTGGCTTCTAGATTCTGGAAAACTAAATACCATTTCAAGTCAAAAATAGTTTTGGTTCCGTATATTTGCTGCTTACTTCAACAGGCCTCTGTTGGCCTGCATTCCCAGAGCAGTGTCACTGATAATACCATTGACAATACAGATTAAGGAAGTGCCTATACCTTTGTCAGCAGATTGCTGATGAAACAGCCTCAAGCACACATCCACCTACTGCAGTAAGTGATGACAGGACAGGGCTGTATGTAGGCATAGGGTCGATATAGAAGAGCTCTCATGGTACAGCAAAGAGAGGTGCTCCTGGGATGAGATGGGACAGCTCACTTGACTGCAGTAGTAATATAGATGAATACAAGCTCTTCAGAAAGGACAGGATGGGAAAACAAGGATGGAGCAGAGGCCACCCTCCATGTGAAAGAGAAGCTTAGGCTTATGGACCTCTTTTATGGGACTAGCGAAGTGATACCTTAAGGGTAAGAGAGGAGAGGTCAGTGAAGGTGATATCTTGGAAGGAGTGTATCACTGACTACCCAGTTAGTGAGGGGAAGTGCATGAAGTCTCCTTTAAACAACTCATCCTGGAGAAGAGAAGGCTCTTATGTCAGCCTTTATGTCAGCTGTACAGCACCTAGAAAGACATCATCAGTAAGATAGAGCCAAAATCTTCACAGTGCCTGTTGTTTATGCTGAAAGGGTGTGCAAATGATCAGCACAAATTGAAATGAAATGTTCAGGATGGATATAAAGAGAAACTTTTTCCCCGTAAGGACAGTCCAGCAGCTGAGTGGATTGCTCGGTGAAGTTGTACAGACTTCTAAACTGAAGACCACACTGGATAAGACCCTACTCTGAGCAACCTGCTTATAACTGACCTTGATTTGAGCACAAGGCTGAACTAGAAACCTCCTGAGGTCTGTTTCATCCTCAGTTACTCTATGATGCTATGAAAATGGTCTGTTTCTACAGCTCCATCTACTTCTTTACAAATGCAAAAGGTTTTGCAGTAATGCTCAATCGGAATATGACACATAGGATATTTGTTATACCCCTTATGTGTCATACTGGTCAACACAGGAGACCAGATAACTGAAAAAAGAGCAACTCCAAAGGCACAAATACTACAGATTTTATTAGCAGAGAGACCAGAGGAGTCATTTCAGCATACAGAAAAGAAATATGAAAGATATGGAGTGGTCCAGAGTTCCACGGTTTGCAATGTTTACCCCAAATAAACTGCTGACAATGAGTTCAGTTTATCCAGAACCCAGAGGTAAGTGGATTTTGTAGGCAAATACACTGCAGTGAAGAAGGCTTTTGACCATTTGTGCCAGCAACATGTGTAGCTTTTCAAGTCTGATTCACTGGTCCTAACTGAAGTCTTTGATATTCATGTTTTATTTTAATTAGATTTGTGTGGACATAGATTCAATTCCAGTACTTTTACTGGTCTAAAAAGAAGCATGGGAGGTGGGGTAACAAGAGTCGTTTAAACTCTCTAAAATGCAAAGTGATTATAAAGAGTGTCAGTTTTTAACTTAAGTAAAAAGATGGCAGAAGCATTTAAATATAGAAAAAAAAATCATATTTGAATCCAGATCTATTTGCAAGTTCTCAGGAAACCAATGCAATGCATAGGAAAAGCAAATTCATGTTTATGTATTCAAATTTGTGCTACCTTAAAAAAGAAAAAAAATAAATCAGTGTTTGGCACTTCAGACTATAATTTAAAATTAGATTTAAATAAAAGAATAAAGTAGAAGTTATTTATTGACTGTAAACCATAAAACTAGGAAAGAAGTTAAAGAAAGAAAAGTATTTAAAGTGCTAGGAAAATACAGGGCCAGAATTATCTTGGGGAATAAGAACAAACCAAAGAGCTTACAGTCTGAAACCACACATGAACATGGAGGGAAGAAGTATGGGTGGAAAAGTGGGAAAGATCAATGTAATAGAAAGCTAACACTGATGACTATACATTGTCCCTAACAGGATAGGGACAAATTAGAATCATTGATGTGATTTTTAAGAATCAGATTGAGTGGTCTTTGTTTGCATACTAATTGCAAGATTCGGCCCTAAATGGATTAATTTTAAAAGCCTGTACCCCAAACAATAGAAATCATATGTAAACATAGGAAGTATTGTGGTTGTTGATAATCCTATGGTATTTTTTCAAAGCACTCTGGAACAGTCAGAAAAGGAGCTAGTCTGAATGTTCTGTAGTGTTATGCCTTCCCATAAGGTACTGATGTGTTTACTGAGAGGCACTGAAACCTTTTATTGGAACAGAAAGATCAAAATCTTTTTGGAGATGTAGAAACTGCAAAACAAATCAAAGTCAATGCCTTTACTTTTTTCTAGTTTCTCCACATTTGCCATTTATCTACCTGCAAAGGAAATGCAACTCAGGAACACAAAAAGATTTCTTTTTTCCCATAGAGAGTTTCAAAAGAAAACTTGCTTTTAAAATGTAAATCAACCACTGTGCTAATATGAAGAGAAAAACAGGTGAAAGGAGGGAAGCGCACACACACACACACAAAGAAGAGGTGAGATGAAATAAAATAAAATGAAATATCTCTTATTATTAGCTAAGGTGGAATGCAAAGAGATTGGTAGGTATGCAAATACGCAGTATACAAATTCTCCAGCAGACTGTGATCCTCCGGTGAATAGAAAAATTTGTCTGGTATTTCTTAAAAGAGTCTGAATAAATCAGATGTCTTAAGTTATGTAAAAGTAATTTGTGAATCTGGAAACTTGTTTATTGATACACAAATAATATATGCAGTAAAACAAACCATCTATTATTTATGGTTATAATTGGGGACAGAAACAGGGAAGAAATGTTTATTGAGACCGCAACACAAAGCAGTTCTGGGTAATGAACTTTAGAAGTATATATGGATTTGATTTTCAGATATGTCTGTAGTAAAGGCATAACTACCATTAATTTTAATGACTACTGAATGTCCTAATGATGCTAGACTGCTTTTAAAATCTTATCTTTTTCTCATCAACTCTGACAGTTCAAAACAAAGCCACAGAGTTAACTTTTAGAGTTTGCAAGTAAGAAGGTATCCTCTATGAAATTGTTTCCTTTCTTTCCCTAGTCCTTTAAAGACATCAGTGAGATGAAGTGTTTCAAGATTTGAGGATTTAGGGGAAACTCTCCTATTTAACAGCAGGAACAGGAATGACACAGAGGCAGTGAGAACTGCTAAAAAAGAACGAGTGAAGTTCTGCTGCCTGCAGCAGCAACAGATACTTTGATAAATGGCTGATATCAACTAGTCAGTACAGATGAAGGTGCCTTCAAGTCCGATAACAGATTGAGCCCTGTTCTAACGGTGCTAATGACTGAGAAAAAGGTATCTGAACACTTGAGGCACCCACAGAAAAGCTGAAAGTACTCCCAGTACTACACAGGCTTGAACCACAGCTCCTATGAATTAGATAGAACCCAGCAGAGATACCCCAATTTAGCCAGAAAAACAGCACCAGTAAGAAAATGGGAGTAAATAGCTATGGAAAGCATAGCATCCACAAGACCCACAAGTAACCTGTGCTTGGAGCACAGGACTATGCTGCTGGTCTTTTTCCATCTAAACCTTGTGCCTAAGGCAAGTCTTCTTCTGTGGTCAGCAGAGCAATGAGCTCCTCCAGAAGGCAATTCAGATAACATAAGGAGTCTTCTGCTCTAAACCAAACTGTGGAAGTGTATCCTCCTCCTCTGCATGGCCACATAGGTTTTACTGCAACCATCCTCCTGTCCTGGAGATCCGAAGTTACATTCTGTGAATCCCTGTCTTTCCCCGCTGGAGGACACAGAGGTTGTCACAAGAAACATTTCCCAGCACAGTTTCCTTAAACTCACCAGATATTCACCCTAATCCTTCAGAGCACTACTGCACAGTATTCAGCTGAGAAAATTCCACAGAGTCAGCAATCTCTTTTTGTCCTTCCTCACACAGATTTTAAGCCACATTAATAGGTCTTTCCTATTTTTTATACCATACAAAAAGCCAAAGCAGACTAAATTCACAGAAGGTTTCTTGACGAAGGATGTAAGTTTTACATTTGAAATAAAAAATAAGATAAAAATATGGAGTAGAGTAAATGGAAGGTATGTGTGGGAGGGATAAAGAAAAGGGAAGACTATTAAAAGATTTGCAGAAGTCTGAATAAGTATGTGAATCTATTGATGATAATTCAAACAGAACTGCTTGAAGTTTGTCCCAGTGCGGCTGGGATCGGATATGGTGGTTGTCAGCAAATTCAGGATCAGAATGGTACAGGCTTCTTCAAATGACAGAAGAAAGAAAGGGTACAAGAAGGAGATAACCCAAAATGTAGCATGGCATAAGCCATGTTGGCTGCAGCTGAAACGAAAATAAATAGTCTGGTCAATTGAAAGCTATGAAGTAAAAGAGCTTTTGCTTATTCTTATTAAAAAGCAATTCAGGTGAAAAATCTACTTATTTTTCTCAAATATAAAAGATGCCAATGTTTCAGAAGAATCACTATCCACAGTGGTGCATATTGTTAATACCTATTTATCAATTCCACGTGTAGCAAGAAGAATGTGATAACCTATTTAAAATGACAAGATTTTGGAGCATCAAAGATTCTTAGGGATACAGGACAAAGACAAACTTTTTCTTTTTTTTTCATTTTTTTTAAAAATTAGTGACATTATCACATTTCCCACTAAAATTCTAAAATTACCATACTCTTAAAAATGACCCTTTCTCCCTAACTGTGCAGGGAAGAGGCAATTATTGGTTACAAAAATACTTGTGGGCACTTATACTTCATATAATCAATTTATTTGCTAATGAGATATTTTGCCAACACCCACACTTTTTTCCCCAAATCCTTACTCAAAATCCTTTCTCCTTTTATTTCTGCCTCATATAAAGCAAAATAGATTTTCCCCAAACAGTCAAAGACACGAACCTGTAAATTTCTTGTATTAAGTCTCTCAAGCAAGAATTAATTCCTTCTACCAACCTGCCAATGTAAACTACCTCTGAACAGAGATGGATAAACAGCTGACCCCTGTGTCACTGTGGATATATTTATGTTCATTTTCAATTTAAATCACGAGAAGTATATGTTTATCTTTATTTTGCGCATTAGTTAAAAGAAACTGTTCATAGCAAACCACCCACCCAAGAAATACCTTTCAGTTGTCCTTGATGAGTCTCAAGGTCAATATTGCCAAGCAGGTTTCACTCATGCAATTAATTTCATATGAACAATTCTCCTTCCTCCTGCACAAAAACAACAACTTTCATGCATCACTAAAGATTTCTTTCTGCTTTCATACGTTATATCAAACCTTCATACTCCAATTTTAGAAAGAGACTGTTCCAAATTACTGCAAAGCACGATTTTGCATACTTGTGTAAAACTATATGCCATACTTCAGATCTTGTAAGGGATGTTCAAAGTCAGTCTCTGAGGTATAGAAAACTGAATTTACTAACAATTTCTACCATCCACTCTTGTATGGTGCTCTGAGTTTATGAAACTCGATCACAGTGTTCAGGTAAATCTTTTTGTACTTTTTTTCTTACAGTAAGAATACTTGCAACAGCAAAATAAGCCCTTAATACTGAAAGTAGGTGTGATTAGAGAAGCAACAAGAGAAACAGGTTTTTGTAAATGAAAAAACCCTCAGATTCAGATACAACAGAAAATTAACCCAAACATATGGATATATTGCTTCTTACATTTCTGTGAGATTTTTAATATTCTTGTGCCTGTTCATCATCATATTTCAAAATAAACCGGTCAGCTACATCTAGTAAAAATCATTTCAAATTGCACTTAGCAGATTTTTTGTTTCAATTCCACTATTTCTTAGAATCTGTAAGATGTTCTGCCTGGACAGAGCTGAGTAACCAGGTAGGGAAACATTGCTCAGACAGTTCTGGACATGTATTTTACTTTAAAAAGCATCCTTTGAAACTGTGATCCTTTTCTATTTTTAGTGCCTTTGAGATAAGGAGAGCTTTTTATATCAGAAACTTTCTGTGACAGTTTCCAACAAGCAAAGATATGAAGTATATCAGTGAATATTAACATTCATGTGACTGGTAAAGAAAATTTGTAGATTCTCTAGAGCATTCTCTAAGTGCGTGAATTTCACTTTCACAATCCTAAACTGAATATGCAGCATCATGCCATTGTTGATCATCGTTCTGAAGTACAGTATGAATTTCATCCAGTATTTTTTCTGGATGATAATAACAGAGTAAAAGTACTAAATACCTTCCTCCCTCTCCTACAGTTTTCGATTGTTTGTAAACAACAAGAGACCACTGTGTAATTTCTCTTTACTTTGCAGCTGACTGCCTCTGTGCATCTTCTGATGTTCTGGAAGAGAACAGTTATTTTATGAGTTCACAGAAATATCATAAAACCAATGAACTTGCAAAGGAGCAATGTCACTTTTCCTGACTTTCTGGAAACATACACTTTTGCAAATAAAAGCAAAGTTCTGATAGCTTTTCTCTCACTGTTATCTTCATTTCCTCAGAGCACTTGAAAGAACTCATCTCACCTAAAATAGCTATTTAAAAGTTACACATATGCTCTAAACAAAGTTGAAGGAGGTGTCTCTCAGAAACCAAGACATGTTTTTTTGGTGAAATTAATTGCCTGCTGGAATAACCTATTTCTAAAGTGATCATAGGAAGTATGATAAGGTATGACTAAGTTAAACAAGATGCCAAGATGCTTAATTTGAGATGCTGAAGTTCATTTTACTAATATCCTAATAATGTTGTCAGACAGCATTAATTACTGTCTATTAAATACTGAGTATTAAATACTGTCTTTAGAGCATTATGTTCTACATCACCTTTGAAAAAGAGAAAGTTGATCAACACAGATGTATCTCAGAAGGACATGCTAGAATCCAGATCATTCCAAACCCTCTCAGTGTTTTGGGAAGCAGCACAAGAAGCCACCAAACTGGATTTGACCAGAAACCCTAAATTAATCTCGTGACTCTTGAAGGGGTCATTATTATGCTAAAACTGAAGCCCCCTTCCTGATACCTTCTGGTGAGATGATGAAAATCATGGAGGGAAGGCAGTACTGTAACTGCCTTGATGATACAGAGAATTAACTAGAGAGAGAATTAAAAAATGATACACTTGTCTTCCACATGAAGTGAAAATTTCTGCTGGCATAACTACCACAGCATATTTGGGGAACTGATGCTGTTTTCCTAGTGAAATGAGACCAATACCGATTTCTTTTCATTTTAAATTGTCAAACTCAAGGCAAATTGTTACGAGAATTTCGCAAATAGATGTCTGACAGTTACAAAACCTTTTCTTGTCATTTTAGGGGAATTCAGCTTAAAATAGGATGCCTGTGTTTGTATGCAAGTTTATAAATAAAATATTTAAATACAAAGTTTCCAGGCTGAATAGCCTGCACAGTAAAGTGCTTTGTAATTGATAGTACTTAGTAATGACAATAGATGGAAAATCGGGGTTTAGATATGCAGCCTCTCTTATTGTCACTGAGAAATGTGTATCAAATGCTAACACACTCTGCTGAAGGATAATCTCCAAGAATCAGACGTTCTCTCTCCACATTAATTTATAATGGAATTGAGTTTCATACCTAACTCTAACAAAAAAGACCATTGGCAATGAGAGAAAAATTATTAGCAGTGTCACTCAGGTTAATTTGATTACATTTATTATCCAGCTTTTTCTAGTGGTCATTTTTACATTTAATTTCTGTTTCTCCACTACACTTCCATTCTTACCATCCATTTAAGTACAACAAACAACACCCAAAAAATAATTATTCTCATCTGTCATCTGTCTGTTTGTAAAGTAAATATTAGGAAAAGTTCAGACAAGTGCAGGAAAGGCTATTAGGAAGTTTAAGCAACATATCTGATAAGGAATGACGGAAAAGCAATGATGTGCACAGAATCCAAGGGAATTTTACTATTATTTGAATATATAAAGAACCAGATAACAGAAGAAGCATTTATCCTCTTTGACAATGAAGACCCACATTAGGTTTTGAAAGGCAATATATCAGATAATTGAATGTCTTTTTATTTATATCTTATAAGTTACAAAAAAAGAAGACAACCAGTAGACTCTAGATGTCATTAGTGTAAATCTATAATCTTTTCTACTTTGAACTTCTTTCATGTTTGAGACCCATGTTTGAGATTGCTATCATGTTGTTCACTGCTACTGCGTTACCTGTAAAATCCTGATAAATACCTTATTAGAGTTACCAGAAGTTTTAGCCCTGTTGCCAGTTGACTACATTTCTAATTTTCTGACCCTCCCTTTATTTTTTTCTTTTGTCCTTGATAGCATGTACTTCTTTTTCTCAAATCCTACAAGTTTTCTGTTTTTCTTAGATGTCACAGTGGACTTTACTGATTTTGACTTCTACCCATTAATGAAATGTAGAAAAAGGACCTCAATGTCTTTCTTGTCTTGAGGAACCCAGAACTGGACACAGTACTTGAGGTGTAGCCTGACCAATGCCGAGTACAGGGACACAATCACCTCCCTAGACCTACTCATCACACTATTTCTGATACAAGCCAGGATGCTACTGACCTTCCTGGACACCTGGGCACACTGCTGGCTCATATTCAATTGGCAGTCAACCAACATCCCCAGGTCCTTCTCTGCCTGACAGCTCTCCAGACAGTCAGCCCCAAGCCTGTAGCGCTGCATGGGTTTCACCACTTATGACTGGCCTCCAGCTGGATTTGGCTTCATTAACTACCACCCTTCGAGCTGGGCCATCCAGCCAGTTTTTAACCCAGCTGAGACTGCGCCTGTCCAGGCCAGTGGCAGCCAGTTTCTCAATCAGAATGTTGTCATTATGCTAAAAGTTGTTTTAGAAAAAATAGTTGTAAAGGAAATGAAAGAAAATACTATGCATGTATATTTTAAGAATAAATAATAACTTTTGCAATGTAGGGGAGACTGGTTATGCAAATATAACATGGAAACAAGCAAGGGTGCCTTTTGACCTCATACTGTTTGCAAAGACCTCTTTTCAGAGTCTGACACACAATTCTGTTCTCATCCTGGAGTTTTCTTAAGCTGTTTGTGGAATGATAGATTAACCTCTGAGGATTTGCTCTTGTAAACATCAAAAGTTAAAAACATTTGTGGGGTAAAACATGTAAGGATTGTTTTCAGTAGAGATATAAGCCTGAATTCAGTGTATTTGAGTGACTGCAGCCTTTGTGTGTGCAAACTCCACCAAAAAAACAGCGAACAAATCTGAAAGCAGCATAATAACAGACATTAATTCCATTAAGGTTATTAAACTTAATTTGAGGTAATTATAGGCAAAAACTTTTAGCGCACTGTAAGACTGATTCATTACTTACACAAAATATAAAATTGATTTTTGACAAAAGGTTAGTGCAGTAAATTAATACACTGACAAGGAAATAGATGTGCTAGGCCCTGACTGTCCCTGATCCCCCTCCATGGGGGGTTCCCCCACCCTGCCTGCAGTCCAGCACCCCATGTCTGCCCCCTGAGGCTCCCCCACTCTGCCCATGGCACCCCATGGCAGTGGCCAACCTGCATCTCTCCCTGAACACACACACAGGTAGAAAGCTGCAGTATGAAACTTCAGAATCAAGTAAATGGCGTGGGAGCTAGGAATTCGTTCTCCTACATTACAACCTTATGCAAACTTGCACGTGTTCCTTAATATCATTCAGCCAGAGAAATATGAGAGCCTGTGGCAGACACAAAGACCAGTCCTTCCACCACAGTCACATGCTGTTGCCAAAGTAGAGGCAGACTCTCTCATCAGCCATAAATACTTATAATTTCAATCTACGGCTGTCAGCACAGTAGTAAACATTTCCTCAGTTAATTCCACTAAGAATTCTGAGAATAAAGAGATTATGGACTTCTTAAATAGTTGCATCTTTCAATAAGCCTTTGCATTTCTTTTGCTGTTAGAAGGCATGAATGTGGGAAAATGCCTTAAATTCTGTTTAAGAGCACGCAGTACAATTTTTCACCACAATACAAACAATTTTATTGCTTCATATATTAAAAAACCAACAGTTTCAGAAAACCCAACAATCAACTTGGCCTGTAGAGCTATTGTTCTATATCATAAAGTTTTGATGAGACAACACCAAGAATTCATTAGTTGCTGAGATAGCCATACTATGACAATGTAACTTTTTTCATTACAACAGCACTTGTATCAACAAATTGCTTGTTTATAATTAGAAACACTATCATGTGTTTCCAATCAGTATTTTCATGCCCTTTAATACATGAAAGGACTTCTGCAGGTTACTTCTCAAGGCTGAACAAACTTCACTGAAAATCTGCTCACGCTGGAAGTAGTGATAAATAGCCATCTACTATAATCACTTATTCTCGTGGGTGGACATTTGGGTGCTTTTCATCTAACCTATCTTTAGATATCTACTGCAGAGGTACCTACCTGTGACCTTCCCCCTCTATGATCCCCTCATAATTAGTAGAAAGAAAGAGACACTGTAGGGCATGATTCATATGACCTACTTTAAGCATCTGCTTCGGGAGGAGATGAATTGCACCCTAGAGGTGTCAATCTCTCCTTTGATTATAAAGAGAGTTTTAGATCACTAGCCACATGTACAAAGAGATGTCTAGATTTGGCCAGATGAATCTCACCCTTGGTGACATGACTGAATAGGGTCTGAACCAGGCAAACTTTCTCTGAATGCAGCATAGAATTGGCAGGAGCAGAACTATAAACCATCAATGACCTTGAGAAATCCTGTTATTCTAGTCCAGTGTAAAAAAAACCCCACAAAAAATGTATTGACTGCATTTTAAACATTTCCTGTCAAATTAAAAAATGTATATGAGATTTATTGCAGAGTATAATCCACCTTTTTTCTTTGATCATATTTTCAAAAGAACTCTACTCATAAATCATATAGGTGTTGTATTATGTACCGGTTTAATATAGTAACTATTTTTATTCTTGTCAACTTATTTTTTTCTTTATAATGAGTGTTGCAAAGTTTTTTGATGTTGTTTATGGTGTCCTGTGGCTCTAGATGTCATTTCACAGATTACAAAGTTTTTACTAATACTTTCTTGAGTGCATAATACGTTTTATTCTGTACAATTGCAGTTTCCACTGAATACATATTACAGCCAATTATTCCTCATTACAGCATACCTGTCTACTTATGTCAGATCTCATTACTGTGTCTTAGAGTCAGAATTCTGGTACCCAGGAGTTTAAAATATTTGAATACAGAGTAAGAAGCCCACAGATCAACAATCTTTTGTTTATTTTTAGTATGCCATTTTCATTAGATTGACAGTTTGAAAGAACTCGACTCCAGGACTCTGACTTCTTCCCTTTTGGATAGTTGGATGCTAGTGTTCTGAAATAAAGCCTCGTGTTTACTGAAACTTTATGCAATTAACTTGGTGTGTCAGGAAAATCATTCATCAGATTAAGTTGAATGAAACTTTTATAAATTAGAGAATAAGAAAAAAAAATCCTGATCATATTAAAAAATAATACTTAGTGTCTGATATTTTATGCTACATAAAATACTGCAATAGAAAGTAACCAGGGAGTTTACACTGAAGTATCATGCAGGTGCTGATGGAACTGATGGGTTAGGGAACCAAGTCCAAAACTTCCTTTTAACCTCACCTACTTTAATTGGTTCTTGAGATCTCCGATTGTCCCCATTTTCAACACTCTCCATTTCACAAAGTCTGCTTCTGGTCACGCCCAGGAGTACCCCAGAGTACTGCTCTGCAATTAGTCATCTAGGGGAGGACTCAGGCAAACATAAGGGTATCAGCAGTAACACTTAGAGGGATTTTAGAACATGATTCAAAGAAATAATCCCAACAAAACTGTGATTTCATCAGAAAACTAAATTGCACTGACATCTGCAGCCTCCTAAAAAGTCTGGGAATCACAAAGAAAGTATCCTCTCACCCAAATTCCCCAAAAGCTCTTCCACAAGCTCTTCTCAAGGTATACATAAAAAGATGTTGACATCTTTTTGTCCTGTACAATGTACACTGACTCAAAACCAGAGCTGGGATACATTATACTGGCTTCAAGCTTTGGCTATAGAACTAGTTAAATCATTAACCCAAGAAAGCAAAGTTATCATCCACACTATCCTTAAATACATGCCCTGCATTTCAGGAGAGTGTTAGGTTGTACGGGTCTGGCCAAGCAGAAGGCACAGCACCTCTCCTGTATTAAAACTGGGCAAAGCCACAGAACTCAGAACACAGGAGGGAAATCAGGAAAAAAAAACATCTGGATTTTACCATCAAATGGTATAGTCTACTGTGAGAGAAGGGACTAGGGCTAGGTTCATTAACTACTCATTAGCTCAGTACCACAGAACACAAACATAGTTTATAACAATGTATTTTGTCCACAAAAGAGGTCACTTTAGTTTCAGGCACCACCCTGTGTTGGTTAGATCAACATTTCTCTAAAAGCCTCCTTTTTATTTTTAGCTACAAAATAGAAGTGACTGAAAGATCACATGGACAGGAAGGGGAGGGGTGAGAACTGGCTGAATGTCAGAGCCCAGACGTTTTAATAAGCAGCACACAGTTGAGTTGGAGTCCTGTAGCCAATGGTGTGCCCCAGGGGTCAGTGCTTAGTCCTGTCTTATTCAACATACTCATCAAGGACCTGGATGAGGGGGCAGAGCATACCCTCAACAAATTTGCTGACACAAAACTAGGAGGAGTGGCCAACACACCATAAGGCTGTGCTGCCATTCAGCAAGACCCGAACAGGCTGGAAAACTGGGAGAAGAGCAACCATATGAAATTTAACAAAGGCAAGCATAGGGTCCTGTGTCTAGGGAAAAATAACCCCAGGCACCAGTACAGGTTAGGGTCTGACCTGCTGGGAAACCACTCTGCAGAGAAGGACCTGTGAGTCCTGGTGGACAACAAGCTCTCCATGAGCCAACATGGCCAAGAAGGACAGTGGTGTCCTGGGGTGTATTAAGAAGGCTGCTGCTAGCAGGTCAAGGGAGGTTATCCTCCCCCTCTGCCCTGACGAGGCCACATCTGGAGTTTTGCAGCCATTTCTGGGCTCCCAAGTTCAGGAAAGACAGGGAACTACTGGGTAGAGTCCAGTGGAGAGCTACAAAGATGACAAGGGAACTGGAACATCTCTTTTGCGAGGAAAGACTGAGAGAGATGGTATTTGTTTAACCTGGAGAAAACGGAGAGGAAAACTGAGAGGAAAACTGATCAATGCTTGTAAATATCTAAAGGACAGATGCCAAGAGGAAGTGGACAGACTCTTCCCAGTGACAGGAGAAGGGGAAATGAGCACAAACTGGAACACAGGAAGTTCCACCTGAATATGAAGGAAAACTTTTTCACTCTGAGGGTGACAGCACTGGGACAGGCTGCCCAGAGAGGTTGTCCAGTCTCCTTTTCTGGAGACATTCAAAGTCTGGATGCGATCCTATACAACTTGCTGTAGGTGAACCTGCTTTAGCAGGGGGTTGGACTCCAGAGATTCCTCATAACCCTGACCATTTTGTGAACCTGTGAATCTGAATCACTTGAAACTTCTTTCCCTGCAGAAAGTGAAACTGTAATTTCAAAGCCTGCTTACCCAACACACGACACCTACAAATAGAACTGTGGGGTGTAACTCTTAAGCATGATAAAATACAGCAGTGGTAAAAATGGGCAAGGATAATGTCTTTGCACTTCCTGAAATCCTTCACTACCACAGAAAGTCAGTAGATATTGTAAGACTCAGAGTATCCCCTATTCTGGCAAAGGAAATGTGGTGGTGATGATCTTTTTTCAGAGCAATAAAATTCAATAATTTCAAAAGCCTATTTAATTAATTAACCCTCATTAATACTTTGTCCTAAATCAAGTGTATAATTTGAGAAAAGAAAGGAGAGAAAGAGGAACTGAAATACTAACATTACTGCGGAATATAAGTAGAAACTTCTATACTGGGCAGCCTTAGCCTCACTTATAATTACCCAGAGATATCTTTCTACTCAGCTCCCTTTTTGCTCCTGCTGTACATTTCAAAGATCCAGTTGAAAATTCAGCTCTTCTAACAAATCAAAGCACACTGGCAATCCCACCATGAGTCAAATTAATTCTTAGCTTGGCCAAATGTTCTTTAAGTTATCATACAAAAATGGTGCTGCTAGATCTGTTTTACTTACATATATTAAGTATATCTGCTGAAGAATTTACTAAAACAAACTTAAAGTCAATTATAGATATTTGCCTTAACTTACCACTATGATACCAAAGTGTCATGGATAGTCTAAAGAAGTAATCTTTACCACTATTAATAGTAATTAAAATAATCTTCTCTTTCACTTTTTCCTAATGTAAAATTTAATCTGCTCTTTCATTTTTGTTTTTATTTCTTTGTTCTGCTTTCAAGGTTTTCTCTTGTTGCTATTTATAAAGAAGAAAGGCAAGATAGCTTTCAATTTAAATATAAATGCTTAATGGATCACTGTGTTGTTATGAATATTTAATTTTGGTTTACTGCTTTCTTCTGAATGCACACAGTAATTTTGTAAAATAATTGCTATATATCAATAAACCAAAAATGTATTTTAATATAACACATTTATTAATGCATACAGTTAGTCTAATATTCATTCCCCATACCTCACTGAAAATAAGCTTGCACATCAGTATCTTGATCATTTTAAGGGTAGCTCAATGCAAAAATGAAGATTTATGCTTCAGACTACTCAATTGCTAGCTGTCTAGCTACATACTACTATTAAGCTTACTGTAACCTGGATTTGGTTTGGCTTTCAGGATATTTTCTGCTTTGATTGAATTTGCAAATGTAGAAAAAGGAATAGCTTGTTTTGGTTTCTGTTGGGGATAGCATATAGCTAAAACATACAGAGATACTTAGCCACCAGAATACACATTGAGCTAAAGCTACAGAAATTATATTTTAAAAAGTTTCAAAGGTCAAATTTAGTAACCGCCTATTTTTATGACTACACATGGATGTACACACAGATTTATGTATACGTGGTATAGATATTATATAGAGAGATATAAATTAAGGGAAGAATTCACATACGCGGAGATCTAAACCAAAGAATCTCCATGCAGTTGCTGTGTATTGATTACCTCATTATTGATTGCTGCACTTTGCCAGGATGCAAACATTTATCCACATTATTCACTGGTGGCAGGGAATAGATGTTTACTCCATTACCTACCCTGTGAATAAAAGCCATGGATATAAAATACTAGGTCTTTACAAGTTGTTGCAACAAATTATTTTTCTCTAAAGCTTTCAGCTTTAATATTCAAAATCATCAGCTTGTGATGAGATATGCTAGCAAAATCAGACTAAAATGTCAATATCGCAAGCTACTGCAAGCATGGGAGCTGGATGCTGCCATCACTAAGACTACAGAGATCACATGTAGCAGTTGGAAAATGCTGGAAGAAGGACTTACAACTTTCTGACCTTTGTTTTTGTGATAGCTAAAGGGATTTGTGGGAAAATGCCCCCTTCTCTCCTGCTCAGGACAGGGACTCTGTAGATGTCTGAGGTGTAAAGTGTCTATCCCAGGCTGAGGAATCTCAGCAAAATAGCAGCTAAGGGAAGGATTAGTTGTTTGCTTCAAAACACTAAAAATAGTCTTTTTAAGTGTCAAAAGAAAAAGCAGCTGCAGAAGATAAGAGAAGAAACAAGCACTGAATATATCAGTCACAATGTATAGTCAAGAGTACATGCTTGTTCAGTGAAAGGCTTTGAATGGAAAGCAAGGATGCAATCGTATATTGCATTACTGTCACTCAGCTGGATATCGTACACCTATGAGTATTAACACATACCTGACTTGATGTTTCTGGTGTCTTCCTTTCTCGTTTTATTTTCCTTTCAAGTTTGCTTTTTCACGGATGATTTAATTTTTATACTCTGTCTTACATTTCTTATTGTATGTTTATTTGCAGATTTTTCCTGGTCTTTTCTAGTTAATCTCTCAGATATTCTGCATTCAGTTATCTTTGGAAAAGATGGAGATGCTTCATCTCCCAGGAGCCAGTAAACAGAACATTAATAGCTGTCTGAAGCAATGCTGCATGTTCCATATTTTCACTCAGAATAACAATTTTACACTCACTGCTCCACTTAAAGCTATATCACTGAGACAGATCAGACATCTCTACAGCTAAAAAAACCCCAAACTTACAACAACAAGAAGATGCATAGCACCGTTGTCCTTAATATTAATAAGTTTAGCATCCTGGGAGTGCACGAAGCACCTGTCTCTGGGCATATGGGTAGAGTGTACTGCTACTGTGGAGTGCCAAGATGAGTGGATGGGGAGAGAGGAACCAGAGAAAGCTCTAGGCAGAAGAGTTAGATTAAAGTAAAAATAGAGGGGAAAAATGGAAAAAAAAATCTTTCTGGTAAGCCCCCTGCTTGAGTTTCAGGGGAAAAGAAAAGAAAAAAAAAACCCAACCCATCCAGTGGTGCCGTTTTATCATGCACACCTTGTTGAGTCATTGCCCAACTAACTGTTTCCTTTGGAGTCAGTTCTGTCTTCTCTGCTTAAAATGAGAAAAGGTCTTTAGGTTATTCCTTTAGGGCTAAAAAAGAAAAAAAAATTACTTAGAAAAACAAAGTGTCTGAAATAATTTCTGATATATTAATATTTACATGGCAGAACACTTGAGAATAATTTTAAACTGTTTTGATAATTTCATATTTCATAAGCAAAAAAGCGCCCAGGTTTTCACTTAACTGTGTGAACCCTTATTCTGTAATTTCTTACTTTGGTTTGTTTTGTCAAGTTCTTACCACTTACGCCATTTGCCTGGATGTCTAGTACATTGTTAACAAAAAACCACCATGATTTTGCACTGTTTACATTTGTTTTCCTTAACAAGTTCAGCAAAATCTATGTTATTTATTTTTAATGAAAGAACTGCTTGCTTTATGAACAAGTATATAGAACTCTTAATGCTGTGAACCGACTCTCAAGGCACTGAAAATATGGACTATTGCTCTGTTTTCTCTTCCTGAAGTTGGATTTTGCTACTGAAACATTGAATGTCTTGTATTTATATAGGTAAAAAGTAGTTTAAAAAAAATATCATTTTTTTTACTCTAAGGCACAATAGAATCAAATAGAGTGAGTGTACAATTGTTAAAATGCATCCCCTAGGTGTGAAAAAGGCTTTCAACCACAATATAAGTTAACTTGACTGAGCTTTTTTATGCTGTTGTGGCCAAGGCAAGAACCACTATACTTCATGCACACTATCTACTTCTCAGAAGTAAAATATTTTTCCTCCGAAAGAATGGAAGACACTTCCCCATCCCCTCATTTCTTTACAGAACAATATATCAAGTGAGCTTCAGAGTATTTTCTGCATTTCTCTCTTCCATAAATTTGGGGGTCTTCATTTCTCTCTCCATTAAGTTCATGTGACATTTAGATTCCAAATTTCCACAAAATAATCATAATCATATTCTGCTATTGTACAGTCATAATTACAGATATCGTATTATGGAGATTCCTGGACCCAACCACAGTGTGACAGTGTAACAATATGTTGAAGCTTTTACTTGGTTTAATTAATGACCAGATTTCCTACTCCCAAGCTCTTTTCTCTCCCACCCATTTAATAATCATTCCTTCTCTTTTTTTGCTTCTCACAGGAGGGCAATGGGAAGGAGAAACAAAACTTCCATGATGGTCAATCTGCTAAAGGAGACAAGCTCATATGATGGAGTGGCTTCCAAACAAAACAGGGATTCTCAAATTGACAGTCACTGATTTAAATCCTCCTGAAGACAATTAAACATGTTCAGTATTCTGTGTTACTCATATAATGTAACTTTACCCTGCATTTTTTAGTCTTATTACACATTTTCATCTCTTGTGGCCATATTTTTTCCCTTGCATTGCATTGCCGTGTAAGAATTTTGTACTGAAATCCAATCAAAAGTGTTGACAAAATCCCTCTAGAAAATCTGCTTCATTTTATACGAATCTGTTTGTATGCATAAAGTCGATGTCATTCTTGCTACAAGCTTTCTAAACAAATGCTAGGATTTTTTTCCCCAATTTATTTGAATTCAAAGGATGTGTTAAAAAATAGCATGAAAACCTGCATGTGAAAATCTTCACATAAATATCTCATTAGGAGGAAACAGGTATCCCATCAGACACAGAATTTGTACTAATAAAATATTTATCAGTATTAACAGCATCATCTACAGACAGATCAGTTAGCAAGGGATAAACCTGTATGGGCAAAACACTAAAAGCATATTATCTATTGTCTGAAAATGTTCTAGTAGAGCATTTTTTACTTATGCAAGTATTTTAGCAACTATTTCACTTCCACTAGTGCCTAATTATTCTCTTTTTACTTATTCTAAAACGTCTGGTGGTCTCATCAACACTGAATTTGGGTTCTGCTGAGGCTAATTTACTGTTCACATCCACTGAATAAGAAATGAGAAGATACTATCTTTGTCACACTTACTATTGTTGAGTACTTATCAGATATACAGTATATATATACATCTATGGTGGCTTACTCACTTATAAAATAATCATAGAATCATAGAATGGTTTGGATTGGATGGGATCTTTAAAGGTCATCTTAGCCCAACCTTCCCCTGAATGACCACGGATACCTTCAACTAGATCAGGTTGCTCAAAACCCCATCCAACTTTGTCTTCAATGTTTCCCTAGGTGGAGCATCTACAATGTCTCCAATCAGTTAGGATGAACTTGATAGTAACAACATATTATAGTTTACCATAAAAAAGAGAATTTTAGTCTCTTGAATAATTCAAGATATCAGCTGAAAATTCCATCTTTGTAATCACTGAGGTTGCTAATAAATTAAATAATAATAATAAGCTAGAGGCAATAAATTATTTCATTGTTCTCTTAAACTGCTTGCAATGACCAACTTACAAAACAGTCATAAGGATCCATAATCAAGAAAAATGGTCCTATACATATACCTTTGCAACACTGACATATAAAGAATACCCTAAAAAGACAGAGATAGTTTATGTTCTAGGTCACATCCTACAAAGGTCTTCATTTTACATAGAAATTATTATCCACACGATTGATAATTTCCATGGGCTCTTGATACAAGACAAGAGGTTAATGTATGAACTGTACATTAACAAGTCCCTTATCATCAGGTTCCTTTGTTTAGAACCTTTCCCATGGAAATAGCTTTAGCTGAATTGAAAAATTATATACAGTTCTTTGAAAACAGTTCAGGAAACAAAAAGAATGTGACAAGTTTTGCAGAATTACAGCTTTCAGTATTGCAGCTACCACAAAGACTCTTCTTCTTCCACATGTTTTAAAGCGATAATGTTGACAGCATTTATTATGGAAACTGGAGTGTCTGATATTCCTAAGAGCCATTTATAGTGTGATCACATGTCTAATTTAGAGAAAAGTCATCTTCATTCTCTACTGCAAGGGAAGCATATTAATCATGTCATAAAGTAGCCTAACATGATGAGAGAAATAATACATAAAATGCTAGTTTGAGCTTCTCACTTGAATCAAGGCTATCAAAAATTATGATAGATCTATTCAGAAAATAGAAATACTATACTGCATTTATAATTCAAAATGCTATTTTTGTGGAACTTCTCACGGAGTTGTTATCATAACAGGCAATTAGAACAAAATGAAATTACAATAGCTTTTTCATAACACATTCACTGAGTGCAATGAATTTACCTTTGCAACAGATGTGATAAATATAAACTCAATATAGCTCAGTGACCTTGTTTTTACTATTTCCATAAAACATGATAAACAGCTCCACGATATATCAGAAAAAAATCTCTCTTCACTGTTTGAACAAAAAGTGGAATAATCCTGCAGTATGAGAAGTAAACTCTTCTGGACTAGATTACCTAAAATAAATCTCCTAAAGGAACTGATTTTTCAAAGTTGGAACTGTTTCAGTATTTTATTTCAAAGATCACATATATGTTTCACAAATGAGTTTTACAGGTGAGAGTGAAGGATAATGTGCATAGATGATATGCATGACATTTGAGGGGATCTATTTCTACAGATAAGATACTGATAAATATTCTGTAAACCTATCTTACATGATGTTACATAAATAGTTTTTATTTAAAATAGCCTGTCTACTTAGCAAAGAACTTTAGGTGTATCGCTACTACTACCACAGTAGAAAGAGGAAACCCAGGTTTAACATAGCAGCAAAAATCACTAATAATTAAAAGACAGTATAATTAACCAAAATATGAAAAGCCGTGGTGATCTTTGAAGGAACATTTTGGACGAGTCAAAAGAATGAATAGGCAAGGCACAAAGCACACAAGGCTCAGGCTGAGTTCAGTAATGGGAAGAAAAAACACATTCTAGTGGCCTAACACAAATTGAGGCACAACTTAGATCACCAGTCAAAGAAGATGGATAAACACAAAGTTAAGTTAATGTAATAATTTTGAATTTAAGGTTTTTCCCATCCATTCCAATATTATATACAAAAGATTTTTAAGGAAAACTCAAGAATCGTTATTTTAAATTTTAACTGTTATTTTTTATTTATAGTTTTCATGTTGATGATCCAGTTTGATTAAGTTCAGATTTTTGGGGACCTATTAAATCTGAATAATCTCCTCTTCCACATCACATGAAATATCATTTTCTTATAATGAAATCCTAATTTCAATATAATTAAATCTTAAATTCCACACTTTTAAAACACAGAAGACAATTATGCTGTAAATTTTAGATATAAAAATGACTAAACAACTAAAGCATTTTTAATATTTCCTAGTGCATTCTCTGAGGGCCCATTTCATTCACATAAATATGAGAGCTGCACAACCAGACCGGAGACATGTCCTAAATTTTCACTTGAAACCTTAAAAAGGGTTGTCTTCTCATTTCACTTTATACAGATTTACTTTTTGCACATAGAAGAGAATCTGAGATTTGTCAGATTTGTGTTAAAAAAATAGTTAAGCTTAAAATGAAAATACATTTTGATTGAAAAGGAAGAGGTTAAGTTCCTGAATATAAGATTATAAATTTGGAAAATTACAAAAGCAAAAATAAACCAATAATTGTGATTTTGTTTTGCTTTGTTCTTGTTACCCTTAGTCCCCGAATTTCTCTCTACCTGTTCCTGGTTTTCCCAGACTTTGACTAACAGGAAGTGTTGTCTGGTCAATAGCACTCTGACCCCATAGCAGTTTAACCTCTTTGAGCCTTGGACAGCTAAAGTTTAGGGAGCTTTCCCTTCTCTTGCACTTTCTCCTCACATTCTCCAAGGCAGAATTCTTACTGTCTCCTAGACCCTCTGGTCGCTTTATCATACATTAAAGCAGCCTCAGTAACACAGAGCAGTATCAACATCCTCATTCTCCATTCTTTGCTGATGTGTTAAATCTACTGGTTTAGCAAGTAGAACTTTTCTCATTCTTGTGGGCTTCTCAAGGTGTACCCTCACGTTGTGTCCAATAATTACTACTTTCAACTTTAATGAGCACAAGATTTGATCTCTGTGCGCACCTCATTCAAAAATCATCTTTTCTGGTTTCAGACTTTTACAAAGATCACAAACAATGTTTTAATAAGAAATTTTTCCATTGAGGCTATTTTTTCAAATTCTCCTCCACAACTTCTGATAATTCTAGGAATTCGTACTGTTGGAATTATCTACATAAAATGTATCAGCAGTTTGCCCAGCTTTATCAATCCTTGCAGGCTACATGATATTTCATGGATAGAAATGCAGGCTTCTTTTAAAAAAAGCAAACCCCAATTTTTTTTTACATTGCAAACTATTTCAGATCTCCTGAATTAAGTGACTTCAGTTTTTTTATCAATTTTGTTTATTCCAGTATTTGACCTAGAAAAACCTTTCCTAAATTTCAAATTAAAATATTATGAAACTCAAAAAGCTGAAGTGGGAGCCACAATAACTAGGGGAAAGAGCTATTGAGTCAGTGAGTGTTATTTATTTCTGGCTTCTCTGTTGCCTGTTGTTTCAGATGGCAGAGAAAATCACATACTGCTACAATAAAAGATTAGGTGACCCTAAAGAAGGCATTAGATCTCTTTTTAAATGAAGTGCTCATTAAAATTAATAGTACAAAAGAAATATCCTTTGAACCTGAGCTATTACATCTGTCCAAGAAGTGCAGAACAAACAGCTCACCTTGATACAGAAGTGTCAGCAGAGCAACATGCGCTCTGCTGGAGTTCTGAGGAAAAGAAGCTGTAAAGGCAACTCGTTTCCAGAGGGCACAGCATCACTAATTTTAAAAATTCCCTTGAATGAAAAAGTTATCCTTTATATGATAATTAATTCAGTTCAAAGAACAAGTCAGTTGTTAAAAGTATGAATAAAAAAGGAAAATTGGGGGGGTGTAGGGATCATAAGTGTCTTTGTGGAAAGGAAACTGTCAAGGAAAATGCTACCCAATTCTCATTAGAAAACTCTTCTCTCAGCTACTCTGGCTTGAGGGAGAGTATACAATGGAAGAAAAGAAGATTAGTTTTTGTCACGTCACTGATCATGTCTGACAGACTAGTTTGTCAACACAAAATGTGAAATAGTAAACATTTTAAGGCATATAAACAACTTATAAATGGCTGCTGCAAACAATCTTTCACTCTGAGGAAGCAGGGAGTTTAATTTCGTGCTGTGTCCCTGATTCTATTTTCATTCAGTATCAGAATTCAGGTTTACCTACACCACATCTGTCATTATGGCAAACAAATCAGTCTTTGGTCTTCGGCAGCCTTTCAGGTATTGGTAAGTATATTAAAATACACTTTTATGGGCCTTATATAATATCCCATGTATCTGGGCAGTTTTCCCATCTCAGGGACTACTGAAACAATTCACTTCATGGTAGTGGCATTTTTGTTATTCCTCTGGGATGTGGGAGACACCAGATGAAATCTTCTCTCTATCACTCTTTAGCAGCACGATGGTATCACCGATCGTCTCCCACACTGCAGTTCCTCTGTTCACCATTAAAAATTAAGAGGAACAGATGTAGTCTTAGTGCCATCATTTTTATCAGAGGCAGAGTGTGCTTCTGTGAGATACTGAATATCTAACTCTTACAGTTATGCAATAAAATATTTCCGAAATGAGAGACAACACTTCTTCTACAAGTAATATGCTGCTTAAATGCTAATGACTTGATCCTATTTCTATCTTGAACACAAGTCTGCCTTTTGCTAGATGGGAAGCTGACCATTAAGTTAGAAATTACTGGAGTGCTAGCCTTTGTCATTTGGACCAGAAAAAAATCTATCCTGAACCTAAGAAATATTTCTTTACTTGATTGTTGTCACCTTTGGAAGAAAAAAAGTTTTCATTTTGTCAGCCTGGCATTTTATCACAGAAACTGGCTTGTCAAAAAATTCTTGACAAGCTTTAAATGGAATTCAACACAGTGCAAATGTTCAACATTTTCTGACTGGTATTGCAGTAAGAATGAATGTTTGAAATCTCCTAAAATGTTTGATACCCTTCACTTTTAGAGACACTAAAAGGAAAATTCTGAGAGAGCTAATGTAGAAGAGGAGTATTAAATACTATACTTATTGAGTGTATCCATCTTGCTCCTGATCCTTGGACTGCCCTTGTATAAGATGATAGAGGTGGAAGTGTAACATGGGGCAGATTTAAGGACTGAACATTCTAAACATTTGCTGACTAAATTGTATTGGCGGGATGAGAGTCCCTCAGCACTGTACAGGATGAAGACACTTGAAACATCAGGTGTCCAAAAGAAATAGACAAAGGTTACACAAACTTGCATTGTTCCACTGACATCAGTAGAACCATGACAACCGAGAGAAAAAAAATTGACCCAGACACCTAACACAGTCTTTCTCATTGCATGAACTTGAGACCAGATCTACAGATGACAATAGAGCGGCCTCATGCTACAGGCAGGTTGTTGAGAGCATCCTAGGCATGTCACTGTTGTATTTACTGACACTGCTTTCCTCTAAAAGCCCCTGGACCCTGTCTCTGCACTCCTCCCAGTAACATCTCCCTCTCACACAGTTGCTTCTGTTCCCAGGCATCCAGTGTCCTCACTTGCTGCTGGTTACCCCGGCTTATCTCCCTTCATGAGGTTCACCATTGCTGGGTGATGCTGAATGTGAGTAAAAAAAGGAGAAAAACTACATGGCAGCCCTTCCACAGTCAGTTCAAGTCTCATATGTCAGGAAAGGCTTTATCAGTGGTTTGCTGAGGTTTGCTAGACAGTCCTGAGCAGGGGTAGCTATCTGTAAGAAATTGTTTGGGCAGCTGCAAGTGATAATGTTTGTGATCACTGCAGTGGCATTCAAACCATGCAAATAGCTCTCTTGGAAATTACAGAAAATGGGATGAGTGGCCAGTCATAATCACTTGGAACAGACAACTAAGGTGCAAACACTGCTCTCATTTCCAGAGATGAGAAAGTGATCTCTGGTTTCTGCACTGTCAGCTTTTTCTGACAAAGTTGGAGTTTCATAGAGTTGTTGGGCAGAATAAAACTCCAGTATTCCCCAAATCCAGGTAAAAGGGGTTTTATTACCACCAACATGCATGAAAAAACTGCAACATGGAAAATATTTATAGCCTCAGATACCTGAAATCAGAGATCAGATGGAAAATGCAATTCTAAAAAGATCAATTATCTTTGTGACTCCAGAGAAATGGCTGAAACTTCCTTTAAGTCTTTAACAGAGGTTAACTAAAGGCACTGAAGATGAATTATATTTTTAAAACCTCAACATCTGTAAGGAATTCTTATATACTAAAATATGTAATTCATGGGTTTTTACTAGTACCAGTGTTCCTGACTTGTATACTTTAAAGAATCTCAAAAAGCACCTGTGTCATGGTAAATTATCATTTACTTTTAACAAAAATATTTTGTTTACTACCAAGACATTTCCTACAAGGGAAGAGCTGTAAAAATATCTCACACCATTAACTCCTGCTTAATTATAATTCCTTATTTTACCACAGTAGAGTAGATATGCAAAAGCACATCAGTTCTCCATTTTATTGGGCATTCAATTCAGAGTCACACACAGAGCAAGAGTCAGTCAGAGATCATGATCTGAAGAACAGATACAGAGGATCAGTGGGATGAGGAGCTTGTACATGGTGACATAGCAGATGGGCACTGGACCAGCATCTGAATTCCCAGAACTGTTCCTCTTCTGTGCTGCCTTATTATATGTGTGAAATAATTTTGAAGGACCCTTTTCTGGGCATAAAATATTTCCATTATTGAAAGATCAGCAAATTTTGATGCATGAATATGGACAGGTGAATGGAAAAAAAGTAAAACTGAATGTCTTTTGTAACCTGTATCTTTTGGTGCATGTGATTACTAATTACCATTACTTCTATATAGTGTCTTGTTAAAATGCTGTATCATGACTTTCAATGAGGATTATACAGGCAGCTTTGAACAACTCTATTGTAAAAACAGATCATCACAGGACAGCAAGAAAAAACCCAAAACTGTTGTTTTGAAAGAAACTGAAATACTGACTTGAGGTAGTTTTCAAGAGGAAAATTATTTCATAAAGAGAGTTCCTGTGTGACAGAATTTATTAAAGGGATTCTTCTAATAGTGTATCAAAAATGTAGCATCTTTCTTATAAAGAAAAACAGAAACATTTATCATTTGCCTTAATGTTACACTGATCTAAACTCTAGGAGGACTTGCAAACTCTAGAGGGAAGGACCGTTTTTTTCAGGTACAAAATAATAAATGTCAGCACAACAAATAACAAGTCAATTATATTTAATAGTCTGCTGACACTGACTGGCAGAAACAGTGAGAGGTATTCTTATTTCATAATGTCCTAAGGGTTCATTTTAGAAAGAATAATTTCAAAAGCTCAGAGTTATTTGTCTGTTCTATTTATGGCAGTAGGAATAATGAAATTCTTGTCCCTTGTAATAGAAATACATTGAATCCATGTTCAGTGAGGCGTGGCCACTGTATCTTTCCCCTTGGAGAAAGGCAGTTGCAGCAGTGACATGAAAACCTTTATTTGTTGCTTTCTCACCACAAAGAGCATTTTCCATGTGTACTTACAGCAGGGCTTATGAGTCCAAGATGATCGTTAATAGCTCCTCTTTCTGCTTAGTGACTCTTCACTGGTAATGGTAAAAGATGAATTATTTGTTATGGTAAGAGGGGCAAGACTGAAAAATATCAAAACAAATATTTTTCAGTTTGGAAAGAAAAAATGAGAGGCCTGTTAAAGAAGTATTCAATAATTATATTTTAAAAAATGAGCTGGGATAGGATTATATGAGGAGCTACACAAAAGTGAAACTGTATGTACCATGTGTTGATTCTGACATATTTGCAATGCTCGACAAATGGGAACAGACATTGTTCTCCAAAGTTCACCATTCTACAGTCTAAACTTCATCTGGAAACTTTATTTTGTTTAAAATCTGGAACAAAGACATTACAAAATACCCTAAAAGAGGCCAGATTGACTTAATCCATCAATACTTTAGAGTTGAGGCATGCTCATATTTACTGAAAAAACCCTTTATTTCCTATCTACATATCTTTGTGTACAGAGGAATTTTCACATTGTGTCATATTATTTCATTATGTTACCCTTCTATTACCTGAGGATTAAGAAAATATTTCTATTTTGCATAGATGGTACAAAGACCCTAGGTAAATTAGGGCATGTGCCCTAAACCACTGAAAAACAGTAAAATCAAAATTGCTTCTTGTATCAGGGAGCTTGCCAGGAGAGGCTGTTCAGCCTGAAGAAAAGGAGGCTGAGGGGAGACCTCATTACAGTCTAGGGCTTCCTGACATTGGGGAGTGAAGGGGCAGGGACCAATCTCCTCTCTTTTGGGACCAGAGATAGAACCTGAGGGAACGGTATGAACCTGCAACAGGGGAGGTTTAGATTGGATGTAGGAAGAGGTTCTTTACTGAGAGGGTGTCTGGGCACTGGAACAGGCTCCCCAGGGAAGTGGTCCCAGCACTGAGCTTCACTGAGTTCCAGAAGCACCTAGATAATGCACTCAGTCCCATGGTCTGACCTGGCTGGCCCCGTGTGGAGCCAGGAGTTGGACTCAGTGATCCTTATGGGTCCCTTCCAACTCAGGATATTCTATGATTCTATTTTTCTGTGAACTATTGTGCTCAGAGAATGAAACAAGTTATAGAACCTGCCTAGGGGAATTTACAGAATTTATCCCAGAGGTAAGTTAGGCAGAGATCACGAGTCTCCAGAGATCTGGAGCACATCAGGCTAGGCAGAAGGCTAGTGGCAGCAAGAGATTTCTTGCATTCCTGCTCCATTTCAATGGACACCTTGTTCTTCACTGGATATTTCACTGGACTGTCACCTGGTAGATGGCTTGCACTGTTCCCCCCTGGTCCTGCACAGCATCTTCAGCTGCTTCTGCCTCCTTCACATGTACCAGAACTTCCCCCAACAAAACCAATGCATTGCCCAGGAGTTTATTCGCGTTGGTTCACCTCAGTGAACCAAGTTGATTTGCTTCTTCAGAAGAGAATTAATGAATTAACACTTTTCCAGCTTTACTTACTTGCATACATGCTATTTGTCAATTTTTATTGAGTCCATGGGAAAACAGGAAAAGTGGTTGTAGTCTGCTGTTTTACTGATGCTGACCTCAATCCTCCTGTGCAGATACAGCACCTATCTGGCTTGGAAATAGTGTAGGAACAAGTTCTGGATTTTAATTAAAAAATAGATATATTTTTTTAAATACTGTATATAACCATATGGGACAGCAGACTTTGAAAAAAGAGCAACTTTTACTGAAAATATCAAATGTTATACCAAACTACAAATGTTTTATACTGTTCACATCAGGTATAAGTAGTTTTATTTTATGAGACAGACTTTAGTAACTCCTATTTCATTTCCATACCCCAGGCTACAAGATATTACAAATAAAGTTAACTAGCATTTTTAAGAAAGCATATTTATTTTGATACTGTCTGTTACAATTTTTATTTCAGAAATAAATTGCATAGTAGTGGAAAATGCTTCACAGTTCTTCCTGTGTCCCTCCTTTATTTGATTTATAATACAAGAATGTTTTTTTTAAAGTCCTTGATCATATAGAGTATAAAACCAGAAGATATTTCCTGCAAAACCTTTTACCAGATTTATCTTTTTAACTTGACATTTGAGAACAGATACTTCCTTTTCCAACATTTTCATGCTTGGGAGAAACACAACAAATATATTTTTCATTGCATTTTCATTGTATTTTAGATAATATCCATTTAATCCTTTAATTGGTTGAAAAGCTAAACTTTTTAAGGGACATTATATTGAAGAAATAGTTAATAATCACTTTGCAGAGTAGTTAAGCTCCCAGAGTCACAGATTATTATTTTTAACTCACAATGGCTTTGAGATTCCTTCAACATTATTTGTAAATGCTATTTTTAATCATTATTGTACTCAATACTTTTAATCTAGTGAAGACCTTTCTGGAGAAGATTTCCTGGACCTACCTAAGTGACCAGGACCCCAGTGATTGCCTTGTGGCATGACTTTAGAGATATCACACAAGAGAGTATCAGAATGACAATAGGTGCAAACAACAGTTTTCTGTTCCAGCTGACCCTGAAGAGACTGCAAATATCCATGGGAATTGTCTGAGTTTGAGGGAAAGCTATGTGAACACATTGTTCTTTCAAATGATTTAATGGTTAAAGAGCATTATGAAGGCCTCTGCTATTTTTATTTTTTTTACTTCTTTCTTCCTATGGAGAACTACACAGATTCACATTGATAGGTCTTGCATTTCAAAGCTTGTATGACAGGAACAGGTATGCCTAGATTGTTCTAAGCTATGTCTTCCTCCTAAGATTTTTAAACTAAAATTTCACATCTTCATGGCCAGTATTGGAGGGCAAGGGTCTACTCTAAATAACTTAACTGAAGCTTTTTTATCTTTAACCTTGGAGACAGACCTATAGTGCTCTACTGTATAGCATTACTTCAGAATATTCCCACAGCAAACAAACTTTAAAAAAACCCCAAACTTTTTGCATGCAGCAGGTATTTCTTCTGCAAGTGTTTACTACTTAGGACTTTTATCAGAGAGGTATTCAACAAACATAAAGCTTACTCAGGTATAGTATTTTAACTTTACTTTCTATAATAGCTTACTCTTCAATTTGCTGGGCTATAGTTCAGGGCTCATTAACATTTTCATTATAAACCTTGATTATTCCAGCTAAGGATATCAGCTGTTACTAGCTGCTTATATAAAAATAAAGCAGATTTTCAGCCTTGAATGTATTTTAATGCATTATTAAGATCTCTTGAATGCTTGGTGAATGAGATAAATTATTTTATCCAAGAACAAGATGTACTAATTTAGGTTCAGTGAAATGTCTAAAGGTTCATTCATACTATAAAAACATTCCTTTTAATAATTTCTAACCAAACAAATTTGGACTGTGTAAATAAGTATGCCTGAACACCAGAAGTAAACATAAGAAAGGCCAAATTAAAAGTTTATGTGATGCAGGATCCTACCTCTGACGAAGGACAGAAGAAGATGCTATGTCAAGCTCAACACTCTCCATTTCATCATTGACAGAAACCATTGCAAGAATTCAGTGTCAGAGATACTTAAATAATTGTCTTTTGAAAAGACATATTCTTTAAATCCTCATAAATCTTAAGTCATTGCTTTGCTGAGCATGGTAAAAGCATCGTTTTATGAAGGAAAAAGTCATGCTTGACCCATCTGATAAGTTTCTACGATTAGGTGAATAGATTGGTGGATGAGGGGTGAGCAGTGCCTGTTGTTCACCTTGAGTTTGGTAAAACCTTTGACATTCCCTCCAGTCATTTGGAAAAATCATCATAGGCAAACTGAAAAAGTGTGGGTTATGTAAGTGGACAGCAAGGTGCATTGAAAACTCACTGAGCAACCAGGCACAGGTTGTGATCACCAGTAAAAGTACAGTTGGAGGCCAGTCACAGGTGTTGTACCCAAACAGTTAATGCTGGATCGAGTTACCATCCCTGTATGTGTTTAAAAAAAGGGTAGATGAGGTACTTAGGGATATGGTTTAGCGTAGGACAGGAACAGTTGGACTCAATGATCTTAAAGGCCTTTTCCAACCTTGTGATTCGGCAAGTACCGTTTAATATCACAGAATCACAGAATTGTAGGGGTTGGAAGGGACCTCAAGAGATCTTCGGGTCCAACCCCCCTGCCAAAGCAGGCTCCCTAGCTCATGCTGCACAGATAGGCATCCAGACGAGTCTTGAATATCTCCAGAGAAGGAGACTCCACCACCTCCCTGGGCAGCCTATTCCAGTGCTCTGTCACCCTCACTGTGAAAAAGTTCTTCCGCATGTTGGTGCGGAACTTCCTGTGTTCTAACTTGCAGCCATTGCCCCTTGTCCTGTCTCCACTAACCACTGAAAAGGGGCTGGCTAATTCCCCCTGCATCCAATGCTTAAGATAATTGTAAACACCAATTAGGTCTCCCCTTAATCTTTTTTTCTCCAGACCGAACAGTCCCAGCTTATTCATCCTCTCCTCATAGGGGAGATGCCCCAGGCCCTTAATCATCTTCGTAGCCCTTCTCTGCACTCTCTCCAGGAGATCCCTGTCCTTTTTACATCAGAGAGCCCAGAACTGGGCACAATACCCCAGATGGGGCCTGACCAGGGCAGAGTAGAGGGGGAGGATCACCTCCTTGGACCTGCTGGTCACACTCCTCCTGATGCACCCCAGGATCCCATTGGCTCTCTTAGCCACCAGGGCACACTGTTGGCTCATAGCCAACCTGTCATCCACCAAGACCCCCAGGTCCTTCTCCACAGAGCTCTTCTCCAGCAGGTCATCCCCCAGCCTGTACTGATATAGACGGTTATTCCTCCCCAGGTACAAGACTTTACACTTGCTTTTGTTGAACTTCATCTGGTTTCTCCCTGCCCAGCTTTCCAGCCTGTCCAGATCTGGCTGGATGGCAGCGCAGTGTTCCTTATCTTTATAAACAGTGTTATCTTATCTTATCTTTATTAACAGTGTTCCTTATCTTTATTAACATCCCGTAGATGACATGGGACAGAACACACCCTCAGGAATGTTTGCAAATCTCAAAACTTTGAGAAGCATAATATGGGTATGTTGCCTTTCAAAGGGACCTGGACAGGCTGGACAAGAGAGGAATCTCACGAAATTCAATAAGGGCAAATGTAAAATCCTCGACTTGTGGAGTAATTAGCCCATGTATCTATACATTCTGGGGGTTGACAGTCTGTAAAGCAGCTCTGTGGAAGACTACTGGTGGGACAGCTGGCCATAAGGCAGCAATTTATTAGTAAAAAAAGGCCAACAGCCTTCTGGGCTGCATTAGGCAGCAGGCCAAGGGAGGTGATCCTTCCCCTCTACTCAGCACTGGTGAGGTTTTATCTTGATGTCCAGCACAAGGCAAGAAAACTGTTGAAGGGAGTGGGGCATCTCTCACATGTGGAAAGGCCTGAGGGAGCTGGGACTGTTCAGCCTTATGACAAGAAGGGTCTGGGGATTTGTTCACTGTGTATAAATACCTTATGGAAGGGAATGAAGAGGAAGGCACACTCTTCTCAGTGGTGCCCAAGGCAGGACAAGAAGCAATGGGTGTAAATGAAAACATATTTGTGAAAACACATGTTGTTCCATCTGAACACAATAAAATATCTTTTTATTCTGAGGGTGTCATGGTTCTGTCCCCAGCTGGAAGCTGAACACTATGCATCTCCTTGCTCTGAGGGGAGGAAGGGGAAGGAAAAAAGGAAAAAAAAACCCAAATAAACCTTGTACATTGGGGTAAGGATAGTTGAGGACAGCAGAGAGAGAAATAATAATAGGACTTTTTTAGCAAAAATGTATGGAACTGGTGCTACACAATACAGTTTCTCCCTGAACTGACCAACTCAGGCCATGCAGCTCAGAGCCATCCTGGAGCTGGACCGTCCTCAAAAACTGCATGTCCTGGAGCCATGCTCTCCACCCCATTCCCAGCCCCACTTTATGCTGAGCATGTCATAATTGGCATGGAATACCCTTTTTGGCCAGTTTGGGTTACCTCTACTTGCTGTGTCCCCTCCCAGCTTCCTGGGCGCCCTCTGCCTTCTCATTAGCAGGGCAATATGAACAACTGAAGAGTCCTTGACTGCTTGGCAATAACTAGAAACATCAGGGTGTTATCAGCACTGTTCTTAATCTAACTCCCAAAACCAGCATTCTGGTGGAATTCTGCTAGAAAGAAAATAAACTATCCTAGCCAAAATCAGGACAGAGGGTGATCAAGCCCTGGAACAGATACCAAGTCTTAGGCTCTCTATTCAGCTCAATACATCTGTAGTTGCTGATACGTTTGAGGAGCGGGTGAAAAGGAAGTACTGATTAAGATGCACTAATATTGTTATGGCCAGGAGACTAGTTTTTCAGAATATGGGAGCCCTAAATCACATTTATATAACAAAGTCTTCTCCAGTATTACATGAAAGATTCCATTATCAAATGCCTGTTTTCATCTGCACTTGCCTACAGGGTCTGCCCAGACAGAGTAGAAACACCTGCTTTGAGGATGTCACTTCATAATCTGACAGCTAGATCTCCAAAAAGGTTTTGGTGGTGCCCAAGAAAATTTATGTGCTTTCAGTACTGGACAATGAAAAGCAGCTGCCTAAGGAAGTTAGATGCCTAGGTCTTTAAAAAGGAACCACATTGTAGGGGTTACATTATGAATAACATCTGACCATATAGGTACCTAACAAGCCAGATACACACTGAGAAACTGAGTCTATAGTGGTGGATTATGACCTACAAAGGTTTAGAGGTCACAATTTTCAGAAGTATCTGAATTTGCCCAAATTAGTTTTATGATTTTATTATTTTAATATAAAGTGATTTCAGCTATTTACAAAAGTCTGGACCAGCAATTTTAATCAGGCAGCTGGCCTTTGGAGTGATTGTGGGTATTAGTCCTTAGAGTGCATTAAAGCTGCAATTCTGACGGAGATTTTTGTACTTTTTTTTTTAGGTTTTGTGTCTCAGCATGCCACCTCTTTAATATTAAAGTATACTTAAAATTTAAAACTCCCAATACGGCTCTTTGCTGGTGTTTCCAACTCAGCAAATTAGCAGCACAACACATGTTATATAGGGAATAGCTCAGCAACACAATCAAAGCCCCTCAGCATCCTCCTTTTTAGATTTATTCTGGCTTACTCTGCAGGGTGCAAACCAAATGACACATCATACACCTCAGAGACCCTTTTACAGCTTCTGCGCAGACTGGAGAATTCCATCTGTTCTATTAAGGATCATTAACTACCAGGAAAGTATTCCAAACAGTTTCTGTAAAGCCTAAAAGCCAAAATTATAACGTTACTATAATTAGTTGTTTTTTTCTCATTCAACCAGAATAGCTTTAATCAGCAACTGGCTGAAGAAAACACCATGGGACCCAGAGGCAGAGGGGCTCATTAAATCATATAAGGAGGGCTCTGCATGTTCAACTGATAGTGAAAGGTATATCCTGCTATAGCATTGAACTGTCTTTGGCATCACAGTATAAATTGATACATTTTGAAGAAAGAAGTTTATCCTATGAGGAGAAAAGTAAAAAGCAGAAGGAGACTGTATAAATTATGCTTGATGAACTCGCACACATCCACAGAGCATTCAAAATCACACATTATAATAATGATTTACATCTGTAGGACCTGAATGTAAAAAGCTTGTATTTACCTGTTCTGAATAATATGTCTCCACTTCTTCTATCCCAAGTTGAATTCCCTAATGAGCTACGTACCACCTTCAAAATGCACACATTCAACTTTTCACATGGAAGTTGCACACACTTTTTCAAACACATTTGAAGTTAATAAATTTCAGGTGGTGTAATATTATTACCTGAATACAGCTTTGTCTTCTCAAAGGTGGAAGATTTAATATTTAAAATTCAAACAGAGTATTTATGGTTCGTCTTAGTGAAAACCTACAGATTCATTCTCATAGAATACATTAAACAAGTCAATATCACTGAAAAAGAATTGCATTGCCAAGATCCTCCTTTACAGTGCCAGTAGCCATTTCTTAAGCCTCCAAAGGAGCCAGACTTCAAAAGAAAGAAAGGATAAGGGATATTATGCTGTTTAACATAGTTTATGTTAGGCAAGTTAACAGTTTACAGATTTATTTATTTGCCAAGAAAGTATGCAACATACTCCATGCTATTTTTTTAATAGCTTATGTGGTGGTTTGACTCTGGCTGGAGGCCAGATACCCACCAAAGCCACTCTACCAGTCCCCTTTTCACCTGGACAGGGGAGAAAATATATATTGAGAGGCTTAGGAGTTGAGACAAGGGCAGGAAGAGATCATTCCACAATGAGTGTCATGGGCAAAACAAACTCAACACAAAATAAAGAAAACTCTCTAATTTATTACACTGCACTGCACACCCAGTGACACCAGAGTCGGATAATGAGAAGTATGACCAGATCTTAAAGCACCTCCCCCACCTCTCCCTTCTTAGCAGACTTAATTTCTCTCCCTTCTTTCCCCGCACTGTGGCACAAGGATGGGCAGGTAATGGGGAAATGGGGGGTTTTGGTCAGTTCGTCACAAGTTGTTTTCCTTCTTAGCCAGGAGGGCATTCCTCACACTCTTCCCCTACTGCACTGTGGGGTCCCACCCAGGAGAGACAGTCCCACCCAGGAGAGACAGTCCTCCACAAATCTCTCCAACGTGAATCCTTTCCCACAGGGCTTCAGCTCTTCACCAGCTGCCCCAGCGTGGGTCACTTCTGTGGGGTGAAGTCATAAAATCACAGAATGTCTCTCAGTCTCTCATGCAGAGATTGTTCCAGCCTGGTCCTCCATGGAGTCACAAGGAAGACCTCAACAAACCTGCTCCAGTGCGGATCTCTCTCCTCTCTCTCATCCCTGTGTGTCTGTCTACATGGGTTGCAAGTGCTGACAGAGGCTTGCTCCAACACAGGTCACAGCATCTTCTGTATGTCTCCACCTGCTCCATTCAGCGTGGGGCCTCTCCACAGGCTGCAGGTGGGGTCTCGGCCTTTTCTATGGGCTGCAGGGGGACACCCACTCCACCATGGGTTTTTCCACAGGCTGCAGGGGCATCTTTCTCTCTGGCACTTGGGGCGCCTCCTCCCACCCCTCCCCAGCCTTGGTGCCTGCACAGTATCTTATATCTTCTCACTCCCTTCTCTGGCAACAAAAAGTGGCTGCTTGATTTTTTATTTTTTTTTTCTCCTAAATGTGATTCCCAGAAGCGCTGTGACCATTGCCAATTAGCTTGGCATTGGTCAACAACAACTATGGCCTTGAGTGGGCTGGTGTTTCCTATGTTGGGCCTGCAAAGAGCTTCTGGCTACTTCTTGAAGAAGCTACCCCTGCAGCCCCCCTTCTTCACCAGAACCCAGCCACGCAAAACTACAACACTTATATTTCAATATTTTAAAAATATTTGAATTACGAATAGTACTTCAGAGTAAAAGGGGCAGAATAATTAGTGTCATCAGTTCAGTTACAGCCAATTTACTGGCAAAACTTACAATTTTAACATGATGTTTGCCTTATTTATTAAATTCAAAAAAGGCTGCAATTCAGTAAATTTCAGCAGGGTTTATCACTCAAGTAATTCTATCCTTGTCTGTGCATTAATACATCTGATTAAAGTTAAATATCCTACCTTTATCATCCTCATCTTCAAAAACTAACGTGAACAGGTTTGTAAGTGTGACTGTTGTGAAGGGATCATAAATATATAGTGATTCTTACATTTCTTTTCTGGGTGTACTGATAGACGTTCATTACTTATTTATATTTTTCATATAAGAAAAATGTCGATTTTAGGAAAAGTGTCATAACAAACCCTAGTTAATGCACTCTTTTGTTTTCACTAACAGAAATAGTGAGAAATGGATAATTGTCCTAAAGTTATTCTTGTTTAATCTTATCTAAATGTCTGTATCTCAAAAAAGCCCCACAAACAATCCCCTTACTTAGAATACTCTGATATTTTCTCAGTGTTCTCTTACAGTACTTTTACAAAGCTTTGTAATGAGACAGAGACTCTCAAATATAAACAATTAAATAAGACATGTGGTCTTCTAGAAAAGCTGAAATTTCCTGAAAGTTTGACTGTCTGAATTTCAGAATCCTAAAGGTCAAAATTCAGTGTTTTCAGAGGAATAGAAAAGATAAAATTGTGATAATTTACATTTAGATGTCCCAATTTCTTATGCAAATTCAACAGAAATTTGGAAAGTGTTCAAACAGAGAATACTTTCTGATTTAGGCCTGTTTATATTGAAACTAAAGCCAGGTTTACATGATAAGTTGTGACTTTAAACAGTGTAAGACAGGGAGTCTAAAATGCCATGTATGTAAACCTATGGGTCAGACAGCAAAAAATTAGCTAGGAGCACCATTAGGGATGCTTTTTATACTAGCTTCAGAGTCAAGGTATTCAAGGAGTGCAGTAACAAAAATACAATGACTGAACTTCACTGAATGAACCAGGACACTGTTTATGCTGACTGTAAACTTGCATTTTCACCATTTTTCCATGCTCAGTAGACTGAGTCCATTCCCTCAAACCCACCTGGCTTAAGCAGACAGGGGATTCTTGTAAAAAGCAATCAAGAAAGCCAAGTTTAATGGTTTTCCATGTCTAGTTCCTGAAAAAATAACATCTTGACTGGTTGAGTTGTTCAGAGATGATTGCGATATTTATTATCAACTTGCCTCCTTTCCTTTGGTTAGCAAATCATATGCAAACCACTTAAACCAAGCTTGATTGTCTTTGATTGTATCCATTATTCATGGGCCTTCACTAAAAAGTTTCGATGAATATTTTTCAGAGATGGCTTTTGGGCTTTGGTTATTTGCTGTTAGTCATATGTATTTGGTCACATGTGAACATTTCTGCTCTATAAATGGAAAACTATTCTGTTAGTCTGTTATGAAAATCACACTATGAATTCCTAGACTGTCACATTGATGATAGTCATTTGTACTAAAATGAGTTTGAATTTCACATTCTCTATCCTCCATAGTCCAGAGAGTTGAGTAAGTAAAAGAAAAAAAAGAAAGTAAAAAAGTACATTTAATACACAGTTGTGTAAGTTGTATTATTTTTTTAAAATTAATACAGAACTTTAAAATCTTCCTAGAGTAGCTTATCACATGAAATAAGTAAAAAGGGATCCTGTGCATATTTCCACAAAAATCTGCCAGGTTTTTTTGAGTTACAGGTATGACTTCTGGCAAATGTAGCAGTATCTACTATAAGCCCAGCTTAACTTTATTTGCAACTTGTCCTGGTCCTGGCCAGGCCAGAAATAACCTCCCCAAGCAGCCAGCCCAGGTGAGCTGAGTTAGCCCAGGATGTTTCCACACCACCTGCCACCTATAAAAGAGCTGGTCGGGCAAAGGCACTCCTGAGTGTCTCTAGGGCTGTCTGAGTTTGGCCAGTCAGGGCTTTGTGCTGGTTCTTGTGTTATACAGCTTTCTGTGATTGTCGGGTCAGTAAGGTACTCTGCAGTTATCACAGGGTGTGAGTGTAATTGGCTGTTACTATTCTCTTTTAACGGTGCTTTTGTCAGTAAACTGCCCTTATTCCAATCCACTGAGGCTCTGCCTCTTTCTCCTCCACATAACTGCAAACCAAGTTGATATCAATAGCATCTGCATTTGTGTACCTGAAAACATTTTTCATCTGGTTCCTTGCATGTCTGAAGGCTATTGTCTACACCAGAATGACAACTATTTATTATTACCTGTATTCAGTGGATAGAGTTTGAAGCTTCTATCGATGGAAGTTTCTGGTTTGTTTCCATTTTAACTTTGTATTGTCCTCTAATTTAAACAATTACAGATAACCTATTAAGGATTAATAACATTTGATTGATTTGTGTGTTTATCAGATAAATTTATTAAAGTAAAATAATATTTCAGTAAGTATTAACTCATAAATGATTGCGCAACTTATTGCCTGGTTTTGCTCACACTTAAATTGAGGTTCAGAGATTTTTCAAAGCTCAAGAAATAATCCAACCACAAAAGCAACTATAATTTCCGAACTTGAATTGTGACTGGTCAAAATACATTCTAAATAATATAAGAATATTTACAAATAAATTATTTTATTTCCAAAAGAGTATTTAACCAGGTGACTAGAACACTGGCACAACCCTAGTAATCAATTAATGTATTTTCAATTGATTAGTGTTCTTCAAATTGAAAGGAAGTCATTCATAAGAAATTTCACATTTTTTCAGTATTTTGTCCTTTTAAAAAAATATATTTAGAACCAGAATATATCCTGTGCATATTGTTTGATATATTACTATGAAAAAAACACTAAATGATCAAGATCATCGTAGCATTGTAGAATCACTGAATGGTTTGTGTCAAAATCATCTAGTTCCAACCTCCCTCCTCCTGCCATGGGCAGAGACACCCTCCACTATGCCAGATTTCCCAAAGGCACATCCAACCTAGCCTTGAACACTGCCAGGGAGAGGCAGCCACAACTTCTCCATTGTGAGTGCCTCAGCACCCTCACAATAGACAGTTTCTTCCTAATATGTAATCTAAATCTGTCCTCCTGCAGTTTAAACCCATAACATTTAGTCCTATCACTGCACTCAGTGATAAACTGCCTCTTTCCATCTTTCCTGTAGGTCCCTTTTAGGTATTGGAAGGCTGCAATAAGGTCTCTCCAGAGCCTTCTCTTCTCCAGGCTAACCAAGCCCAACTCTCTCAGCCTGTTGTCATAGAATTGGTGCTCCAGCCCTCTGATCATCTTTGTGGCCCTCCTCTGGACTCAATCCAATAGATCCGTGTCTTTCTTATGTTTGGGACTGCAGAGCTGGATGCATTACTCCAGGTGGAGACTCGTGAGAGCATAGTAGAGGGGCAGAATCACCTCCCTTGACCTGCTGACCATGTTGGTTTTGATGCAGCCGAGGATATATTTTGCTTTCTAGTCTGCAATCACACATCGCTGGCTCATGTTGGGCTTTACATTAGTCAACACCTCCAAGTCCTTCTCCTCAGGGTTGCTGTCAACCCATTTTCTGTCCAGTCTGTAGTTGTCCTTGGGACTGCACCCACCCGTACGTGCAGGACCTTGCACTTGGCCTTGCTGAATTTCATGTGATTCACACAGGCTCATCTGTCAAGCATGTCAAGGTCCCTCTTGGATCGCATCCTTTTCCTTTAGTGTGTAGACTGCACCACATAGCTCAATGTTGTTGGTAAATTTTCTGAGGGTGCACATAATCACATTGTTCATTTCACCAACAATGATTTTATATAGTCCCAATACTGACTCCTGTGGAATGCCACCTGTCATTGGTCTCCACTTGGACACTGAGTCATTGAGAGCAACAATTTGAGTGTGATTGACCATCCGGTTTCCATATCCTGGGTAACAAGGCCACCCATTTCCTTCTGGAGAGGGCCGATATTTTCCCTATTCTTTCTTTTACCAGTGACACACCTATAGAAACTCTTCTTCTTTTCCTTGATGTCCCTGGACAAATTCAATTCTATCAGGGCTTTATCATTCCTAACCTGACCCCTGGCTGCTCAGACAGTTTCTCTGCATTTCTCCCAAGCTACCTGCCCTTGATTCCACCCTTTGCAAGTTTCCTTCTTGCATTTTAGCTTGTCCAAGAGCTCCTTGTTCATCCATGCACACCTTATGGCATTTTTGCCTTTTTCTTTGTTGGGATGCACTGCTCCTGAGCCTGGAGGAGGTGATCCTTGACTACTAGCCAGCTAACCTAGGTTCCTCTTCCCTCCAGGTGGAAAAACGTTTTATTTAGTCTCAATTTATTCCTCTATTATTGAAAATAAGCTTGATAATATCAGCTGCTTTTAAAAATCTAGAGGCTTTCTTTTTAAAGAGCATTTACAAACCATTCAAAAGAAATTTCAAGGTTTCTTTAAAAGCAGGGCATGCCTGTAACCCATTAACAACATGCTTAAAACTGAAAACCATTTGAAAAGCCCTTGCTTAATCTAAGATGTACAGATATAACTAAGACAACAAAACAATTCTGTTTGTTAGAGTGAAGTTGTCCTTTGGAGGATCCCAATGATTGTTATGCAAGAGAGGTATAAATGTAATTTTTAGTGCAGCATTTCACCAATAAATGAACATTCCTCTAATTCTATGGTCATCAAATACAGAGACACATTTTATGCATTAGTTTTACCAATTTTCTCACTCTCCCTGGAGCCAATTCAAGTGACAGAGGAATCTAAATATGTCAATGAAATTACTGTGTAAAATATGGCAAGTTTCTCAGTGTTTACAAGTAGCAACCTCCTGATAAAAGTCTCATCCATCTGCTATGACCTAAAAGACTATCTGCAGTCATCTGGGAATGTGCTTTATGCTGCTTCTTCTGTGGTGGTGTAGCTCCAGAACACCCTCTGTTTTCAGCTGCTTTAAGAGCAATGGACGCTGAGCTCTCATTGCAGAGAGCCCTGGCTCCACTGCTCACGTCACAGTGAGAAATGCTGTGAGCAGGGGTTTGCCGGGGCTTCTCAGTAGCTACTTCTCTGTTAGTAATCTGCACAGGGACAGGGCAGGGGTTCAAATTGTTGAAAACTGTAATCCATGATAAGTCTGTACTGTTTTGGGGAAAAAACCATCTAGTTGCCTTTTATAAACGTGGCATCTTGGCTTGTATCAGAAACAATGTGGCCAGCAGGTCCTGGGAAGTGATTGTGCCCCTCTATTCAGCATTGATGAGGCTGCACCTCGAGTACTGTGTCCAGTTTTGGGCCCCTCACTACAAGAAAGACATCAAGACCCTGGAGCATGTCCAGAGAAGGGCAATCAGGATCATGAAGGGGTTGGAGAGCAAACCTTATGAAGAGCAGCTGAGGGAACTGGGGTAGTTTAGCCTGGAGAAGAGGAGGTTGAGGGGGGACCTTATTGCTGCCTACAGTTACCTGAAAGGAGGTTTTAGAGAGGTGGGCGATGGTCTCTTTGCCCAAGTGACAGAGGATAGGACGAGGGGGAATGGATTTAAGCTGGGCCAGGGCAGGTTCAGATTAGACAGGAAAACGTTCTTCACCAAAAGGGTTATTGGGTATTGGAACAGGCTGCCTAGGGAGGTCGTTGAATGTATTTAAAAGACAGGTAGATGAGGTGCTTAGGGATATGGTTTAGTAGAGGACAGGTATGGTTGGACTCAGTGATCTCAAAGGTTTTTTCTAACCTAGTGATTCTGTGTGAATCTTTCAAGGCCCATTTTATTTACTAGTCTCAGTTCGTGTTTACAAATACAGCACAGCTGGTGTCCATGCTGTAGGTCCAGCACCTGGCCAAACCCAGCAGGTACCTGTGCACAGCTGTGGATCACAGCAGGCAAGTTGGGAGCTGGGGCAGAGCTGTAACACTTAAGCCCCCAGTTTTTCAGCACAATAGATTAAAATTAAAGGTGTTTTTTCAGTTTTCAAATAACAGAACATATACAAAAATCCACTGGTCCATTTAATTAGTCCTATGTCCCTTGTTTTATGATATAGAAAAACATATACTGTAAAAATTGATAATACTAGGTTGATTATTTGTGATGCTGTGCAACCACAGCCTACATTCATTTGATGTATAATTGATAATGCTTACTGCCTCAGAAAGACAGATGTAAAGTGAATAAGCCTGTGGGGCCATGTCAGCTTTTGATTTTCAATCATGTTGAGGAGTGTATGCAGATCAGCTCTTCATTAATTAATTGAAATATTTACTGTGGAAAAGCTTACTTGTACTTTTAAAACATTATTTTATCATGCTGAGTTACAAAACAAATTAACAGCAGACAATAGTATATAGCATAAAACAATTCAAAGAAAAAATATATTATTAAAATTATTAAAACTACATACTGATCCAATTGAATGCCTATTGGTTATTCATAATATTAAGTAAGAAAAGAGGCTGCAGGCGAAAAGTTCAACACACATGCAAAACTCCTGATCTATAAAACTATCATTGTCATTCAAATAAGAGTTCTTTCCAAGTGGGAATAGGAACTCATCTAGTTTAAATAAATAAATAAATAAATAAACAAACTAGTTTTAATCAGATGGTTACAATTTGACTACATCCAGTCAGGTTTTGGGTATCTGCAAGGATGGAGACTCCACAGCCTCTCTGTTAAATGTGCATTAATTTGTATAATTAGGACTGACATTACTTTTCATTACAAAACACATTCTCCAATGGATTTCATTCTGTCAATATGCTAACAATGTCAATGTGCTATAACATGGCCCGTGCAGACTGAGCCCTCTTAAAATAATACAAGACACTGTTAAACAAAGGTGCTTTGTGCCCATAATATATTACATACCCACTGGTCTCATTGACACCTTTATCAGTCCCGCTAATTATCTTGTTTCTATATGTATTGATTCTTTCCATTGACCTTAGCAGAATGCTACAAACTCATTTAGTGTCTTAATAGACCATATATTCAATAGCTCAGTAATTTATTCAACCTGTAAGGCACTGCTCCTTGACATTATTGCCCAGTTTATGTACTTCACATAACAAATTCTCTTTACTTGTAACAAACACTAATCAAATAGCAAAGGCATCCTGGCAGTCTGCTCCGAATATTAAAGATTTATGTCAACAAGATTAACTTTTATAATCCTTGCTTGCATGGTATTTAGACATCATGTAGATTAATGGCTCTCACTCCTGCAGCTCTAGATTTCTGAAGTTCCTTCACAGTGAACTTTATTTCCCTTTGCCTTTAACTAATTGAAGATAACTGCTCTACATAATCACTCATGGCATTAGTTGTGAAAACTTGACGAGTCAGACAAGAGGACAGTCATTGTTTGTCAGGGACTTGTGTGATTTAGCTCAATGATGTAATTGGTAGATATGAACTAAACCCACAATTTTATGAAAACATGTTACAGAGTTGAGATGTACTGTCAGAACAAAGCACAAAACAAAGCAGTACTTTCCCAGATTTACTGCAACACTTAACAGTTAGGGCATCTATCACCGATGACACCTCGTTGGTAAAGATACATGGCATGAAGACAAAGACAATTATACAGCTGAATAAAAATAGCTTTAAAGACAAAATACCTTGTTAAAAAAAAAAAACAACAAAAATCAAAGCAAAACCACCCCATCAAAAAAAAGGAAGTTCCTTTCTTCAATACTAAGGATTAAAGAAAGTTGGAGAAAACTTTTTCTTTCAAATGCAAGCACATTCTATTATCCTACCCAACCTTAGCTCCTTATGCGCTCCATGTTATCTACATCTAAACAAATATAAAATTCCTATACTTCTCCTTACTAACACAAAAAGGAGAAATAGGAAAGATCAACTTCCTTTCATTTCCCACAGCCTAAAAGAATACACCTGAACTTTTGTCTTAGTTATATATAAAAAGAATGATCATTCTGTATGTAGTTTCATAGATTCATTAATAACTTGTAACTGCTACAAAACTAATCTCTATGTAATCTCCCATGTAGACCAAAATGTCTTTATTATCACCAACATTTCAAACGATGCTTTAATTTTTTTAGGACTGCCTTGTTTTATCATTCTAGTGTTGACCTTTGTGGAAGGCGTTTTTTCATATTGAAGAACATCTAAACACAAGAAATTCCATACATCCTTACAATAGCTGTCCTTCTAGCTCAACAGGCTGTCCCTGGCACGGTCAATAGAGTGTATTGCTTAGGGAGAACTTTGCCAAAATTTGCGGTCTATTCGTGTATCACTTCTCGAACATCCATTTTTAGATTCCTGCCCCAAAATTTTGACCCCTGACTATATTCCACTTATTGACTAGATGATTTCTTTTCAAAAGAGCCTTTTTGTATGAAAATATTTTGTTTATAAAAAAGTCACATATTAGATTTTGAACTGGGCGTCTTCACACTGTTTCTCCCCTCCCCCACTTTTTCTACATGTTCCTTCTTTTACCTGTTTTGAACCCTTTCTAATTTTAAAAAAATTTCTCTAGATTTCAGAACTGTATGAAAAAGGCAGCATTAGCTATTTAGTCCTGGTGTTGTCCTGTTTACCTAGGACTCCTGTGCACTCTCGCATCATACAGGGATTTTACATTCAACTTGTTTTACATTACTACCCATCACTTTGCAATGGAATGGCATGCCAACCTTCTTTCATTGGTGGCCAAGTCTGGAGCTTCCATCTGTGGACTGCTACACCACCGTGGAATGCAGACTTAAATTGGTTTTGACATGCGAGGTGCACATTTCCATCTTATTTATGCTTATTCTCTCTAAGGGTTTATTTAGTCACATGAGGTTATTTTCGCTGTCTGAAATGGGATTGGTTAAGGAGTAATTGTCTTTTCCAAGTGAAATTGACATTTTATTGTTCCAGAATATAACTGTTAATAATATCTGATTTCAGTACCACAGCGTGCTAACAAAAGCGCATAAAGGTACCTTGTCTTCAAGGCACAGACCTCTGCATTTGTCCTATTGATTTTTTAGTTTTCCATAAAAGAAATCTGTTTCCTAAAACCCAGTTCAATTGAAAGAACAGATCTATCATCTTGATAACTATTGGATTTAACTGTTAATCAGCAGCTTTGTTAACAAAGAAATAAAAAAGTTTGAGGAGACAAGTACTGCTGTCCTAAATAATTTGTTTTGAAAGAAGACAGACATTGTTCTGAGACAGGGATGAAGAGAAAGTAGACATTATACATAAAAGCAGTAATTATTGGATATTGTGTTATTGTATTCCTTAGTCTACTAAGATACTGCTCAGCGGTAAAAATGACCATTGCTGAAATACCTCAGCCCATAAACGTATACATTTATCTGTGTCATTTTGGTGTCCCTGATTTGCTCATACTTGCCTTATTGCTTTCAAATGCTCTCTCTTCAAAACTAGCTTCCACACAATATTTAGCCACCTCCTCCCATATTCTGCGCCTTCCCAACTTCCCTTGTTCACTTTGCAGAATAAGCCTTCTCAACCCTGCACTTTACACTCGTGACTTTTCCTTGTCAGTCTTCTACATGGGTTCCCTTTTCCTGCCATTCCCAATACAAGGAGGGCAACAGAGAGGGAATGTGCTCAGAGGCGCTCAGAAGTCTGACAAAACCCAATCCAGCATATTTTACAAAGATTTAGGACAGAGGTGTGTAACAAAACAGTCTCAGTTGGTATCATCAGCTTCAGAAATTCTTCCTTCAGCAACTTACCCTTTACCCTAGTGACCCTGACAGGTTTGAGAGGTAGGCCTGTGCAAACTGCATAAAGTTCATCAAGGGCAAGTGCAAGGACCTGCGTATGGGTCGGTTCAGTTCCAAACACAACTATTGGCTGGATAGAAAATGGATTGAAAGCAACCCTTAGGAGAATGACTTGGAGGTGCTGATTAATGAAAAGCCCAGCATGAGCCAGAAATGTGCACCTGAAGCCCAGTAAGCCAACTGTATCCTTGGCTACATCAAAACCAACATAACCTGCATGCTCTGCCCCTCTACCATGCTGTCACAACCCCCCACCTGGAGTAATACATCCAGCTCTGGGGTCCACAGGACAAGAAAGACATGGACCTGTAGAAGTGAGTCTAGAGGAGGGCCACAAAGCTGATCAGAGGGCTGGAGCACCTCTCCTATGAGGACAGGCTGAGAGAATTGGACTTGTTTATCCTGGAGAAGAGAAAGTTCCAGGAACACCTTATTGCAGCCTCCCAGTACCTAAAAGGGCCTACAAGAAAGAGAGAAGGATTTTTCATCAGGCACTGTAGTGGTAGGGCAAATGATAATGGGTTTAAACTGAGGGAAGATACACTTAGATTAGATATTAGGAAAAATATTATAACTACTAGGGTGGTGAGGCACTGGAAGAGGTTGCCCAGAGAAGCTGTGGCTGCCCCTCCCTGGTGTTGTTCAAGGCCAGGTTGAATGGGGCTTTGGGCAACCTGGTGTAGTGGAGAGTGGGGGAAGAAAAATATTGGAAACCAAGCAGATGACAAAAAAGGAGTTGTTAACCTCTAGGTGCCAAAAGATACCCTTCCTTGTCCCATTTCTTCAATGTGTCCCCTATCTGCACAGTGGATAGAGGAGATGATGGCACAGGCAGTGGCAACAGAGACTGCGTTCAGGATGGGAAGGGGGAGGAAGATGAGTGTTACTGTGTGGAGGAATGCATGCCAGTTGGGCATTGCCTGCCATGGCTTTACTTTTGACAACAGACATTCTCCTTCCTGCTTTAAAATCATGTTTCATATATTTTGTCATTAGTACTGTATAGCTCACTGCATGCCTAATTTTTTATTTTGTCCTAATGGAGGAGGTAGTAGGATTGAATCTCCTGTAAAGATTAATGGTAAATTTGCTCTGAGTGTCCCATAAGGGTATCATGAATAGCAACTGCAGGCTAGTAACTCTGACAAAGTCTTGATCCACTTGCCTTCATTGTTTCCAGAGAAGTTTACATCCCTAATGTCTAGAATTTTTTATTAGCAAAAGCAAGGAAATGTTTTCTTTGCTTATGGCACCTATCACATATTAATCACTTCCCTGAGGGTGGTAAGATCTGACATAACACCACCGCAAATAGGAGCAATATATATTAAAGCACTACTAGCGGTTGTAAATGCTGCCTATCCCAACTGATGCTCCTTTTCATCAATCAATTGCTCTTCCTTTCTGCCATTATGTGTTCTTTACAGTATGCTTGTATGACGTAGAGAAGGTTTTCCCTACCTGGTGGAGATAAGTCCATTGAGGTATGAAATATTTAATATTGTGCTGCAAGAAAGGCTCATGTATCAACAATGTCACTTCTGTCTAACCTGCTCCTTAATTCTACTTAGATTCTACAGATAGTTGAATCAGACAAAAATGTTAAGTGACATGCTGAATTTAAGTGGCATATACTTACATAAGGTTTCCTTCTATCACCAATTTCACTCTTTCACAAGCCATAACAAGCTCGCCTTTTGCACAGCACTAGCTGAATTGGTAATTAGGGTGTGAGAAATACTGAAGAAAGAGCAGTACAGTTTTAATTGTACAAATTGCTCTGGCTGTAGCAGTGGAATGCCTGTATATGACTGTTTATTGCACATAAAATGCTTCTCAGGAAGACTAGGCAACCATATGTCACTGCATTCCTTGTTGTATGTAGTCTCCATTTCCTTTTCCATGTTTCTTTTAATTTCTAACCCCCATATTTTTCACTCAGCTCATACTCTCACTACTGAATATAGTTAAGCATGAGAGAGACCTTCTCAGCAATGTCTGGCTGTAGGAGAGATCTGAGACCTTTGGAAGCAAGTGCTGGGGGCAAAGAGGTGTGTGAGAATCAGAAAAGAGAAGAGATGTGAGATTCCCTTCATAGGCCCCAAAACCCTACCCCTCACACACAGCAGGCATTTGAGATGTTGAAATCTATCTAACAGAAGTTCCCCATTTAGTCTTATATTCACCGCAGGCAGTAATTGCAGTCGTCATGAAGTGCTGACAAAGATGTTATAACTACTTCGTTTGTCTTTGGTTGTTGTCTGTGTAGGGTGAGACTTGGAAAATTTCTGCTCATTAGCAGTATTGAAATTGAAGAAAGTGTTCATCTTTCAACATAGTCAAAAAACCAATTAAAATAAAATAACAGCTAAGATTTGGTAATTACAGAGAGTTTTTAATCCTAGCTTCAGAAAAAAAAATCCTTTTAAATTCTCACAGTAACAATGAATTTAATTTTGATGTCTGCAGTGACTTTTTCAGCAGCAGCTGGTTCTTTTTTCTTTACAAAAATGGTGAAAAGAAATGTCATGCACACCGTCACAAGTGCCCAGAGATATATTCCTGCACACACTTCATTATCTTATACCTTCATTATCCCATTTAAGAGAAGATAATACTGGATTTGAAATGAAAGTGGACACTGGATGTTCTTAAAATTCATAGGATGACTATATTCTCACTGAATAAAAAACTTTTCTACATTTTTACCCATTTTCCTCATATTTGCACCATCACTGCCTGCAATGTGTAGGGAGTATTATATACTAGTAGGTATTACCTATTTGTTATGAAAATAGTACAAAATTCTTTGAATTGAACTAAAAACATAGCATTTCTATTTTTGCATTATGAGAATGCATTTTTAAAAGTGTAACACACTATTTATTTTTGAAAGTTAAAAATAAAAGTCTTCCTATCTTTCTCTGAAAGTATTTATGTTGTACTGTCAGGAAAGATTACTGTCCAGAACTGAGAAGCTGTGTGATTTATTCTCTGCAGACATACCGTAACATTTGATTATTAAAAAAGACAGAACTTCTGGAGATAGAGCATTAGCTTTGCTTAAAGCATTTTTTGTCACTCATCGTTCTTCTTCAAGTTTCATAATTTTTGACAAAAATATGTTCCAGTTTATGTAGTATGTCACACATGAAAAAGTATGTAATGGAAGTTATTTTAGTGCATCATCATGCAAGGATATTTCATCTCATATCAAATGAAATTAGTACCTTTTTTGTCAATGAAGTTCAGAATTAAACATTTGGAGACTCTAAATCATTTTAAAAATCTCACAGATATGAAAAATTTGGAAGACCATTATGTTTGACTTTTGCCTTTAAAGATTCTAACAAAAAATTAATAATCCAGCAATGTCTCAATTATATAACAGCCATATTTACAGAAAATATAATGAAAAGGGTATTTAAATAATTCTATTTAAAGCTAACTTCCAATGACATAGGAGGACATAACATAATTCCTTTTCAAAATAATCTAGCCTACTTATTTAGATGGAATTCTTCTCTTGAAAACTGTGGAAAAAGGTTTGAAATTCAATTCTAGAAAATCGATTTCAAAACCATTCTCTGTTTCCAGTCAGTAAAGTGTTCTTGTTGAGGAAAAAGTCTGCAATTTTTTAACAAAACTATTTTAAAAATTTGAGCAGTAAATCTTAGTTTCATACAAGGTGTTCATCATGTGTCATGTATATGTTTCAGTCAAAGTTTGAAATCATGCATTTCATAAGGTTACTAAAATATCCATTAATTCAAATAATTATTCAAGTAATTTAAAATATTAAATTACGTGCAGATATTATTATCTGGATTCACTGGAATTATTACTACGAAAGAATACATAAAATTATTTTTTGCTACCAAGTCTCTATATTTGGTCCTAACAGATTAATCTACATCATTTTACAGAACTGTTTCTTAGTTTTCCATTTGAGACTGTTCCATGAAGTTGTCACAAACAGTAGTTGCTTCCCAGATTAAAAGGCTTTCATTAGAAAAGAACATATATTCTGTAGGCTGTGCAAGGCTGAGGTATTCTAAGTCTTTTTGACCTATATTACTGAACCTCAGATCCACAGAATCAGTCTCTTTCGGTGTCTCTCATTTCTCCAAGGTTTCAGAGAATATCTCTGAAGATGAGAATAAAACTTCTGTTCCCATTATCAGTGTCATCATGGAACTTTTCATGAAGTTGACCCTAGCAACTTCTTCCACCATAACTCAGGTAAAAAAGAGGTAAAAAAATGGGGCCACACTGGAATCATCACTTTTAGGTATCCTATCAGAGATTTAAGATGAGTCCTTTTTCCTTCCCCAGCTCCACCAAAATATCTCAGTAAATAGACCCCAGGTAGGGTAGAAGTAGCTCAAGATCTAAAAGGGGAAGATACTGACAAAAGTGGAAAATAAATGTCTTCTTTGCTTTCTAAACAGCTGGGACAAATGACCAAGAATAATAAAAAGGAGAAAGCGTACTCAGAGTGTATTTGTGTAGAATAAAGTTCCTTAGAAGAGAGAAGGTTTACCTCAACCTTATGGAGTTGTTGGTTGCAGAGCATGGACTAATGGCTTTTCTTGCAATGTTTGTAACTGCTTACTAATAATCTCATCAGTAAAATGGTTTTTTTGTTTATTATTTTTTATAAACACTATTTTTTTCCCAGTAGTGATACAATAAAATGCTCATAAAGCCATGTTTCACATAACCTCTGTAATATATGTCAAATAGACCTAAGTATGCTTGCACGGACTTAAACAACTTAACAAAGTATCACAAAATGATTGAGGCTGGAAGGGATCTCCCATCTAGTCTAATAGACTGCTCAAAACTGAGTCAGCTAGAGCAGGTTGCTGTGGGTCTTGTTCATTTGAGTTGGGGTATCTCCAGGAATGAAGCCTGCATGTGCTAAGATTACCATTTCGCCTTGAAATCTCACACGTGCAAAAAACCTGAAAAAACTAGATGTATTCAATTGGATTGGTGATTAATATTTATGCAAGTTGGAAATAGTCCATCTAGGATCTGTAAAGGACTAAAAAATTTGATGTTTCCAGAAATTTCATTCTGAGCCAGATAACTGTCATGATACAGAATCACACAAATATTGGCCATTAACATGCAAGTGCTGATGGGAAGAAGACACTCTCTTCAGCTCTGCATAGTGATGCAGTTTCCCTGGATTCTCATAGCTGATACACAGGCTTTTGGAGCTAAAGAGAATATGAAATACTGGACACTGAAGACTGAAGAATCACAGAAAGAATTAGTGGTTTTGTGGGAAAAGCAATGTGAAAATCCCCACTATCACAGTTAAATCTATCTACATTGAAAAAAAGGGAAAATGAATAAATCAGGTATTTTCTCAAAGTGCCTCAGTAAGTCACAAGAAGAGTCACTAGAACTGCATAACCCTGCACCTAAATCCATAGCTTAATTTATAACAAAGTTTGATCCCTTCTCTTAACTGTATTTTCCTCCTTTGCACTAAAATGACCTTGAATAAAAGAAAAGGACATTCATATTTCATTTACTGAGAATCTCTTTCTCAGATAAATATAACACATCATTTGGAAAGTCAGTGAAAAACAGTGAAAACTAGAAGTTTTCACAATGCAATCACACCTAAATGGATCTAAATTTAATTCTAATTTCCTACCTTTAATAAAACATAGCTATCATCAGAAGATTCAAGTATTTTGCAAAGGAAATACCTTTATACCTTGTTCATCCATAATCTGTTTTAAGTATTACAAGCTGGTGACCATTGGTAAGCTTTAGTGGTATCCAGGATATTCTAAGTTCATTCTATTACTCTGTATATTTTAGGATTCAAATGTAAATCTATTATTATAAAACTCTGATTCATCCTTTCCATTCCATAAGTCTAAGTTCTCAAGAAAACAAGATGGAACAACACACTACTATTTCTAGTTTATTATGTCTTTTATGCAAACATGAAATGAGAAGTCATGGAAAATTGTTTTACTATCTGTTCAGCAATGCCTTAGAATTTAAGAATTTATATAAACTGGCCATCTATCCAGAATTAAAAGTGTTCATTATACCCGATCTTCCGGGCCTTCTTTTTTATTCAAAGGTTTTATGCCTTTTTTCTTGTTGAAATTTTTCTGAATATTAATGTTTCACTGTATATTTTCATAAAGTCTTTGAACATGAAACAAATTATTCTTTCTTGTAAAATTCTAGAACAGTTGTCTCAGCTATTCTACAGCAAGAGTTAAACTCTACAGTATGCAGTTGTACGGTAACTTCAGGCCTTTCATCTAACCTCCGCTACAGTTGGATGTGGAGTGACTCCATGAAGTTACTTCAATTTTACCGGTGTAAAACCTCTTGGGATCAGAATTGTATTCATGTCAGGATACCTTTTTTTTCCTGTACTTAACACAATTTGACTCACTAGCTCTATCTTTTTATAATTGCAGTTTTACAACATGAAAAATAGCATAGGATCTTTCTCCTTACCAACATTTATATCCCAATAAAATAGAATTTCCCAATATTTCAAAAAACAAATCCTACCTTGGGCTCAGTTTTAACTTGTATATCAAGGGCCAAAAGTAGTACATGAAATTAAGAACTAGATACAGGCAAGAGGATGGTGAAGTTAAACGGCATATAAGGAGGAATATAATTTTCACGCTTCTGAAAGTACAACTCAAAGGTAAAATGCCAGCTACAGGGACCTGTAGCATGGTCATACCTTTATGTTGTATGCTATACCTACTGAGAGGCCTATAGCTTCCCTGGTAAAGTTTATGTGAGGATATAAATGTCAAACACTGAACAGGTTGGACAGACAGGTTGTGCAGTTTTCAATTTTGGAGATAATCAAAGCTCAACTGGATGTGATGCTAGGCAGCTTGCTCTACCTGTACCTGCTTGATTGGGACAGGTGGATTGGATGACATCAAAAGGTCCCTTCCAACTTCAATCATTCTGTGAATCTGTGAAAGACATAGCTCACCAGTAGGTGATGCACTGTGAGAGGGGAAATCTAGACATTTCCATCATGAACTAACCTGCAGTGGAGGTCATGTGATATATAGGCTCCTGAAAGTATTTTTCCCCTCCTCCTTGCAAAATTTGGCTTTACAACCTAGATGTAATGTGTCATGAAGCTAAAATCATCAAGCCATAAACTACCCTGAACAATTTGAATTTTTTTCTTTTTGGAGTACTGCTTCAGATTATGCTCAAAATAAATTAATTTTCTCTGGATTTGCAGGTGAAAGAGGTTTTTTTTTTTATTTAATCTAGCTGGAGTTTGTAAATTAGGAAGCCATAGGCATCTCAGCTCCACACAGCAGCTCATTCAATCCCCCCTATAGTGGGATGGGGAGAAAATCAGAAGGGTAGAAGGCAGAAAACTCATGGGGTTTCTGCCATTTTAGGCAAATGACATTAAACTTTTCATAAAGATAATTTAATAAGTGATGTAAAAGCCACTTCACCACTTCCCATGGGCAGGCAGGTGTTCAGCCAGGAAAGCATGGCTGCATCATGTGTAATGGCTACATAGGAAGACAAATGCCATCACTCTGAATGCCTCCTTCTTCCTCCCTCTTCCCTTTTTTCCTTCCTTCTTTATTGCTGAACACAACATTAAATGGTATGGAACATCCCTTTGGCCAATTGGAGTCAGCTGCCTCAGCTGTGCCATCCCTCCCAACTCCTCATGCACCCCCAATCAGCCTACTTGCTGGCAGGGTAGCATGAGAAACAGAAAAGGCCTTGGCTTTGTGTAAGCACTGCTCAGCAGTAACAAAAGCATTCCTGTGGCATTAGCGCTGTTTTCAGTACAAATGCAAAACATAGCCCCACACAGAGAAAATTATCCCAGAAAAAAAAAAACAAACCCAACACATGGAGATGTGTTGTTACATGCTTTTAAACCCCATCCTAGGCATTTGCAACTGGGCCCTGTGAAAATTTGTGTAGATAAAAGCACCTTACAGGTTCAGATATGTATTTTAAAAATATCTGAGAAGTTCAACTAAGGCCTCAGGCAAATATCTTTTCAACATATCCGTATGTATTTGACATTTCTCATTATCTTGTTACATAACACGTTCTATACTATTATATGAGTGGCATCATTCTACAATGTAAACAAATCAAAGGCCGTCTTATCAGTAAGAATAATGCAAGTAGATTTATGTCTGATTATGCTGTGCAAGTTGCTTTGGTTATGGTCTAAACTTTTCTCTGAGAGTGAGGGAGTTGAAACTATCTTTTGCTGTGTACTTGCAGTAATTTTTCTTTGGCTAACCTAGACTGAATTTTAGGACAATATTCCCCAACCAACAATATATTCTTCATGTTTCATTTTGACAGAGAAAAAAAATCTTGGGAAAAGACAGTGAAAAAAGATATTTAAAGAATCATACAGTGATTATTTTCTGTACTCCTTTTTAGAGGGCTTATGTCCATTCTTGTAATTTGCTTAGTAGGAAGATATCACCTATTTAATTTTACATGTTTATTCTATAAGTTTACAGAAAAAACATGGGTTTACTATCTATTAGAAGAACGTCTAGAGTCACACTGGACACAAAATGAGATGCAGTTCAAATCCAACAAATCATTCTTTCAAATGATCCAGGATTACAATTCATTATGCTGAACTGTAGTTATGAATATGCATTTTTACTCTGAACCTGGCAAATAAAATTTATATGCAAACTTTATCAAATAAGAAAACTGGAATTTTACTAATACTATTCCCATTTTTGAAAAATTTCTTTAGGATGTCTGATGTACATAATCCTTGTAGTTTTCTTAAAACAATTATAATTTAATTGCTCTTTCAGGTGTGAATATTCATCCAATTTCAATTAATGTAGGCTTTGAAGGGCAGTGACAAATAAAAGACAAAATCTATGTACAAATATAATGTGTATATAAAAAGAAAACCAATAAACTACCAATTGTAAAGTCATCTGTCTTATATCTGACACTATTTCTATTATTATCCACACTGTATCTAATCCCTGTGTTCTTGGCTATATCAAGAAATATGATTCTTGTCTTTCTTTGTGCTCCATCCTCATTTTCCCCTGAAAAGACGTAAGCAAAGCACCAGTTCAGCAAATCTGCTGTTCTTTTATCTTCTCAATCCCTTTTCAGCTATAATTTCAGTGGAGCAATTTTCTTTTTTATCTTGTCTTCCGTAAATATATTTGAAGAACAATTTACTATTAGCTGAAAAGCACTCTACAATTCAATGATTAGTGTATTTTTGTGTCCCCAATTCTCCTTTTCATACTCTTCTGATCATTTTGGTGTCTCCTTAGCAGACAGCTTGTAGTTTGAAAACCTCACATTAATATTTTGCTCTGAGGTCAAAAAGCTCTGATAACCTTGATTCAAGATTTGAAAACCACCCTTTCAATATATGACTCTCAGAAAGAAACGCAGTAGTGTTACTGTTGAAGAGAAAAAAAAATCATATACAACAACAACAAAATGTTCTTTATTGTACATACTAAAGTGTCACCTATTTATCTGCATTAGCATTCATATAGCTGTCATCATCTAAGTATTTAGCTGCTCCCCAACTATATCATATATCCAATTGCACTACTTCTCTCCCTTCTGAAGGAGACATGGTTGGATTGCTGTGGCAGGAAGTTACAAAGGAAAATAAGTAAAAGAAATAAAAGTTGTTTTTATTATAGGACATGTTAAAATTTTAGTGATTATCTGCTGCATCAGTGGGCATTTATTCTTGTCCACAGTGTCTCTTGCCTCTGAAGCTTATGAGCCTCCCAGGATTTACTGACCTTTTCTCGAGTGCCAAAGACTATTGCTGAATGGGAAGAGAAGTGATCTCTGAAGTTGTGAGGGACTGCTCCATGGAGAACTCAGTGTTTGAACTGCACTGTGAAAACGCATGCTTTTCCTTCTTTGTTACTTTTATTCCATCTTTGGAAGCCATGCTATTTCTTGATCCAGCAATTCAAGAATAGCTGTGAGGTATCATCCTATGCAGTCCTGCAATTCACATACAAGAGAAAAAAAAAACAACACCAAAGCACACAAAAAAGAGCGAGCCCCCAAACATTAAAAAAGAGTAAACATGACAAAGAGCTACCTCTGTGTCAACTTTTCAATATGAATTTTAAGATGGTCAGATGTACCAGTTAAAATATCCCTGAAAACGTTTCTTTTGAATAAATTTTGAATATAAAGTTTTTAGAAATTAAAAATTGCAGAAGAATTATCTGCAATAGAAAAAGTAGTCTTTTTTGTCATCCTAAACTTTCCTCAGATGCCACAGTCACAAAATTTTTGACAATTTTCACCTAAGGGTTTGGGATATTTATGTTTCATTCTCTTCGTGTAGATTGGTCAAATGCAGAAGGAAGTAATTCACTAATACTGTTGTGAAGAAACATTCTACTGTTATATGCCTGTTCATATTATTTGTCATTTATGGCTAGTCATGAAAATATTCATAAATCCTTAAAGCATTACAAAATTAAGCATAAACAAGACTATATCAAAAATTCACTCTAGCTGTGTCTTTATTTCCTTTACTACTTGCCATTTATTATTCTCTAGTTTTTAAAAGTTTCAGTCATCCAATTAGGAAAATAGAAATATAATTTAATTTATGAGACATATCACACTCTCTGAGTAGTCAATGTAAATAGCTGGCAAAGAATACACAGCTGTAAAATTTTTGAGAAATCATTCATTTTGTCTGTGTGAATAATGAATGCATCAGGAAGAAAGAGAATGTAGTTTTGCATATAAACAGGAACAAAAGGGAAGACTTAAAGTCTGCCAAGAACTGGTTTCCAGAGAATAATTTAACCAGCCGCACTAATGACACTTGAAGAATTGTAGCATATGGTGATTCAGTGGTGTGTTCCCCTCAGTATTATATTTGTCTGTTCAAACATTATCAAAACTCATATACATATATATATGCACATATATATGTATATACAGTCAGAACATAGTCATGAAATATGTATATATTCAGCTTTTAGTCATTATTTTCATTTTGTATTTCATTATTCTTGTTGCCTACTCACATCTTCATAGAGTTCCCACCTAAGAGCCTACAAATCTCTGATTACAAAATATTCTTCTTAAAGAATGCCAATAATAAAGTTCTTGAATATATGTGAGCATATTTTTACAAGTATATATAGATAGTGTAAGTCAGCAGTAAGGGCAGACAGGGTGCCATAAATTATTGATGATGGTGAGCAGGAGATGAGGTGTTTGCAAGATGAGATGAGTTACCTTCAGAGTTCCTGGTTGTTTTCTGATGGGCATTAGAATGAAAAACATTAACTATCTACACACAGCAGAGCATGGCTTAGATTACTTCATCTTTATGCCGCCCACACAGCTGGCTTCAAGAGCTGTCACATACATTCCTCTATCTGTCCCCACCATTCTCTATTTCTCCACCGTTCTTGGGGTTTTTTTCTTTATTTCTATGATTGTTTCTAAAATAGCCTGCTCCTATGAAAACTGTTTGGGAAACTTTGCAAAAAAACAAACTACTGTAAACTATGGAAAAAGCAAAACTGCCTATTCAAAATGATCTACATTTCTGATTTCTTTGAAAGGCTTTCTTCCATTACTTTGCATTATTACCACTGTTCTAAATTTTCTAGGAGAATAAAGATTCCTAGAATTACTATTAAAATAAATAAATAATTGAAAAGGTCCTTTAGTAGGCCTTTTTTCTACTATTAACTTCTATTTAGCTTCACCAATTATTTCAACCTAAATGGCAAGACATCAGCAGCTCACTGCTCTACTTCTCTGAATATGCCATTGCCTGTTTTATTTTCCCCATCCCTTCAGTAAATCCTGAAACAGGGTATTTTAAACCCCTGATGAATTTCCAATTCAATGTCCCTGTCATTCTAATATTAATCTCATACAGTGCTTATCTTTGAAAACATGAAAAAAAGATGAAAAAGAAAAAGACATTAGAATTCTTTTTAATATATTATGCTATGCCATACCAGCATAAGGCTTATAGTTCTACTGCTGTCCTTAGTGATGAAACAGAATCATGTCTTCAATTCTCCTTGTTTCATGAAAGTTTCCACAGTTATCTGCCTTGGGGACTTTGTTCAGTTTTATTTAAAAAAATGTTAAGCTTTCATTAATGGTTTTTCAATTTCAAAGTTGTCTCTGTCAGCTGCAGCAGTAATACCAACTTCTTGCGAGTTCCTAGTTAAGGACCTACCAAAGGTTGAGCTCTTGGTTTACTGTTATGTGACTCCAATTCAGCAAAACATTTAACGAGTTACTAGTTCATGCATACATACAGACATATTGACTGAGAATAATTTTAATGTCTGAAATTAAAGATGTATACAAATCCCAACATTTGCAAAATTTTTCTAGAAACAATGCTGCATTTGAAAAAATAAATGGAAATTTCAACACCTTATTTTCAGGGAGAATTATTTTGTTTTCATTTGCGGATTTTCACTGCAAAGGTACCGACTTCGGACATTGTTGTGTGAAACTTTGTGGTAGGATCGGAATTTGCAACTGCTTATCCTTTTATAGATAATCTCTTCTTGACACATGTGAGGCTGGCTCATTTCTTCCTTCAGGATATTACCAAAATTCAAGTTTTTTCATTTGAATCGCTACAGAAAATGATGCACTTTGGTTTTTTTATTCCTTCATTAATGGAATGCAGACTTGAAAACTTTGAGCGATTCACATTATTTCTTTGTGCAATTTATGGCAAGTAAAACTAATTGCTGGTATCCAGAAATTGTTTGCCACTCATATTTTGGCATTGCTTATAGAATATATGATAAGGATTCACTGCTTGTTGCTATTATTCATCTTGTGGTAGGACTATGTAATTCTTTATCAGAATAAAGACCCTGCTATACCAAAGGATTATCCTAGCTCTATGCTGCACACATTTCCCTTTAAGAACTTCAGATACCTATTTTCTTGTGTTAGCAGACTGGAAAGCACTGACCTTTGCAGGCAGTTTGCACCTCCAGAAGAGGAGCAATTGCCTCTGGCATTACCACTAGGTTTGCAAGTGAGAGGGGATTCCTGAGCTCTATGCTTAAGCTTATTTCAGTCGAACAAATTCTCTACTGGGCCAGTTAAAACAAATGATGAATGAATAATTCAAAAAGACATTACTCTTTACTCTAGAATTAGGGTTGCTGCCATCAATGGAAAGGTCACAGCACTTAACATGTGAGTTTTATCATGTCTTCCATATTTTACGTATGAAGTGTATTTCTGTGATTAAATCTGCTGCAACTCCTTGTGGAATTAGCGTAGGATCAAGACAGATTGTGAAGAAAAATATTACTTTAATTTATTAAGGGAATTTATCTCAGTGTGGATATGCAACTCTTAGGATAACAAAATCAGAATGACTGAATGGCAGATGTTGGAAGGGACCCCTAGATGTCATATTGTCTAACCCTCCTGCTCAAGCAAGGCTACCTATAGGCAGTCACTCAGGACCATTCCCAGACAGCTTTGACTATCTCCCAATCTGGAAACTCCACAACCTCTCTGGGCAACCTGTGTCAGTGCTTAGTCACCCTCACAGTAACAAAACCTTTTCCTGATGATTGAAGGAAACCTCCTGTGTTTCAGTTTGTACCCATTGCCTCTGGTCTTGTCACTGGGCACTGGTGAAACAAGACTGGCCCCCTCCCTTTTCATATTTATTGACATTGATGGCGTCCCTCTGAGCTAAGATCAGTCCCTCTGAGCTAAGCTAAGTCATTCCTCATATGAGAAATGCTCCAGTCCCTTCATCATTTTTGTGGGCATTCACTGGACTCTCTTCAATATGTCCATGCCTCTCTTGTACTGGGGAACCCAGAACTGGTCACAGTACTCCAAGCAGGGCCTCACCACTGTGGAATAAAGGGGAAGGATCACCTCTCTTGATATGTTGGCAATACTTAGCTTAATGCAGCCCAGGATATCATTTACCTTCTTTTTGGCAAGGGCACACTGCTGGCTCATGTGGAACATCCTGTCAGCTATGGCCCAGGACACAAGGACTTTAGCCAGATACACTTTTTTTTTCTTTTTTTTCTTTCCAGACTGTAAAATATATCTATGTTTTCAAAACAGTTTTTAAGCTTTTGTAATTTATTTCAGCATAGCAGCTTTACATTACACTGTACTTCTTAAGGAGCTAAAAATTATATGCTATAATTTCTGAATAAATAAATACTAAAGACAGAAAGAGAGGAAGGAACTAGTTTAAAGAAAGTTAGAAACAGCTGTAACATCATGTAACCTAACCTGTGACATGGACTAATTGTACAAATTCATCAAATAAAAAGAAATCCAAAAGAAACCAAGCATCTAGTGTTCTTTGATGATAATACTACTTTCATATATAGCAATGCTAGATATTATAGTGATCAGTTTTGCATATCCAGTTCTGAATTAAGGCACCTGCACAATAAGCAGCTTTCATTATTGTTAATGTAAGGATGGATCTACATATCCTGCCAGTCATGGCAGTAATATATAAGTGATCAGTTGCAATTTACACATGCATTTAGGGCTTCTGATCTTATCCCATACTTTTACTTGCATGGCCATCACTCTCATCCCATCCTTGTACTTTTTGGGGTCCCTTTTGTAATCTGTATATTTCATTACACAGCCTTTAAAGGTGACTTACTGATAATTAATGTTCAATTAGCGCAATCTAATCACACATCCATCTTTGCTCAACGATCACTGAATAGCTGTTGTAGTTTTGTGCTGCCACGTTCTGCTGGGGAAGGGAGGGGCTGCAGGGGTGGCTTCTGCAAGAAGGTTGCTGACCAAGGCCAAGTCCATCAGCGATGGTCATAGTGCCTCTGGGAATCACATTTAGGAGAAAAAAAGCTGCTTCTTTTTGCCACCAGAGAAGGGACTGAGAAGATGTAAGAAACTGTGCAGGCACCAAGGCCAGGGAAGTGGGGGGGGGATGAGATGCCCCAGGTGCTGGAGAGAAAGGTGCTGCTGCATCTGGAGAAACCCATGGTGGAGCAGGTGTCCCTCAGCAGCCCATGGAAAAGGCTGAGGCGCCACCTGCAGCCCATGGAGAGGCCCCACGCTGAATGGAGCAGGTGGAGACATACGGAAGATGATGTGACCCACGCTGGAGCAAGGGTCTGCCAGCATGTGCAGCCCGTGGAGAGAGACAGAGATCCACACCGGAACAGTTTTGCTGGGAGGGGCGGGGAGTAGGGCTTGTGACTCCATGGAGGACCAGGCTGGAGCAGTCTGGGCCTGAGAGACTGAGAGACATTCTGTGATTCTATGACTATCTATTATGATCTATTATGTGATGTCTGCCATAGCAGTGACCACCGCTGGGGCAAATGGTGAAGAGCTGAAACCCCATGGGAAAGGACTTATGTTGGGGAAGTTGGTGGAGGACTGTCTCCTGTGAATGGGACCCCACAGTGCAGCAGGGGAAGGGTGTGAGAAATGAAACAGCTCAAGAGGAACTGACCGAAACCCCCATCACCACATTCCCTGCCCCTCCCTGTGCCACAATGACAGGGGGAGAAGGGAGAGAATTATGACTAAAGTGAAGTCTGCTAAGAGGGAAGGTGTGGGGGAGGTGCTTTAAGATCTGGTCTCACTTCTCATTATTCAATTCTGGTGTCACTGGGAGTGCAGTGCAGTGTAATAGAGAGTTTTCTTTCCTTTATTCTGTATTGAGTCTGGTTTGCCCAAGACATTAATTGCAGAATGATCTCCCCTGCCCTTATCTCAGCTTCTAAGCCTCTCAATACATATTTTCTCTCCTGTCCAGCTGAAAAGGGGAGTGATAGAGCGACTTTAGTGGGCATCTGGCCTCCAGGCAGGGTCAACCCACCACAAAAGCTCAGCTCACAGACATAATGGACCATTAGATAATATAGACATTCATAATATTTTGATAAGCATTATGAGCTATAGTAACGTGACCGGTGCATTACTAAAATTGTTTTCCAATGCAAGCAAGCTGCCATGCTTTGAAGTCAAGATTCAGCTCAGTGTGAGAAACTGTTTGTCAGTGGCTGAGCATTGCTAACCCAGCCTGAGAAACAGGTTATATTAGGATTCATTACTAAGATATCTCAGTGCTTGGCAGTTCAGAGTTGGCTCCTGGCTTTGAACACAGAGAAAGCTAGCGCACATCTGCTATCAAAACAATGTCATCATGTCCTACAGTTTTAATCTTAAACAATGTGGGGTCAGAAACAGTTCTCCAAATATCTTCTATATATTGGATGTACTAAGAATCAATTCTCACGAGCAGGTATCTTTAGGTTTCTCATAATCAGTGTACTTGATTTGTGCAATATTTCTGCATAAGTTATTCTTCATGAATGCACAGTATAAGGTGTATTTTTAATTCTTCAGAATCTATGTGTGGGATTGGTAAATGTTACATTCATAGGTATTGGAATATAAGCCAAGTATAGTTTGTGGCTTAGAAGAGTTCTTCTATGCTGACAGAGTGGGACACAATATGATCTCAAAATTTAGGTGTTGCACATATATGTTTATGTGTGCAGCATGAGTCCAAGGTTCTATCTTACCTACTGGATGTTGTAGACTGAGTTTCATCTGCCAAATTATAGGCATCTGGAGTCATTTAAGACGTTCTAGTGTACTGGAAATATCTGTGTGGTGCTGGCAGATCTGACACAACTTCCAAGAGATGTTTAAAGCTTCATCTGAAAGCCATATGGGCAACTTTTGGGCATCATGAGTGGGACCAGATTGGTAAGTTTAAGAAACTGAATTGAACCTCTGTGTTTAAGAATTTGAGATAAGCCAGTACAGAGCACTAAGTTTACAATGCAAGTAATCTAACCAGTAAGGTAGCTTCTTTAGAGAGTAAACTGAATAATTCTCCATGCTCCATAGACTGGTTGACTACAACTCTACTCACTAAAATAGGTTCTTAGTTCTTCGGCACAGGGTTTGATTTGGGTATGCAGAAAGTTTCATTTTGTGTAACACTAGAGTATCTGAGACATCTATATGTAATATGACATGGAGACTAAGGTTAATGTGAGCCTTTCTGAGCTGCACACCAGGAAACTGCAGCCACCTCAAGTGCCAGTAGAAGTTTTGATGAGGGTGAGTCAAGCACCCAGTTCACCTGTTCCTTGACAGGTATGTCAAGCTCAAAAAGAATCTTTTCCCCTTTTAAATGGAAAGTTGATGCCAACAACATGGAAATTAGATGCTATAGTACTAGGTTTTTATTTACATCTGTTACTTATGTTCTTCTTATATAACTTTTATAGATTTAGAGGTAATTTGAAATTAGGGGTTTTTTACCGTTTTGAAGAATAGGTGGTGTAATAAGAACCCAGTTGCAAGAGTATTAGTAGACACTCGCATAAGCAAGCTCAGATGATCTGCCATTGCACTTCAATTCTAGACTTGATCAGGTCGGGGAGAAGCAAGGTACCTGAGACTATATAATATTAAAACATTAATTTTCACATTCACAATGAAAACTTTGGGGCTTTTTAGTTTCAAAACAGCAAGCATTCAATAGAAGGAAAGAAAACATCTAGAAAGGCAGGGTTTTCTCTAGGTAGAACTTGTACAAATACACAAATGAGAAATCTAACCAAGAAAATGGGTGGCAGGCTCTATTCATTATCACTGTGTAATGCTGAATGCAGACACTTAATATTAGTCAAAGGGCTAAACAAATGCAGGTCTGTGGTTTCTGGTTTGTAGCTAGTACAGATTATGAGATTAGCTCCTCATCTACCTTTAAAGGACTGTGCTATCACACAATATAATTCACTTCTTAAGCAGTTCTCACAGTTCTCTGGATGTCTTTCCAAAAAGCATTATATACTTATATTGTTATTTATTCCTTTAGAGTGAAGATGTCAAAATACTGCATGCCACTGTGAGACTGGCAGATTAGAATTTGAACATTTAGAAACAGAAAATGCTGAGTAACAGCAACGATGGTCATTGAGCCAAATAATCTCTCTGGAGATCTAGATGTGGTAAGAAAGACTGACTTCACAGCAAGACCACTGAATCTATAAAGTCATTAATCAAAGAGCAGGTCCATCTAAATGGACTCAAACCTGAGAGGAACACTAGACTGCTATTAGCTGTAATTACGATGGCATATTTGCTTTCTACCTGAACAATATGATGATGGATAGTATTAACAAAAAAAGGTTGCAGAGAAACAGTTGAAAGAAACCAAATCTCAACTTTCTAAATGGCTTTGAGATGGCATTAAAGTACAAAGTGTGAAATGAACTGTGGCTTCCTCAGTGAAAAAATTTATAAAATTTTACTATCTATGCCTGCTTTAGTCATATATCTTTTTCACAATGTTAATGGAAAATATTCAGTAATGTGCATTTTCTCACCATTTGTTGTGAAGACTTGGAACTCACTGGGATATTCAATACACAGGAATATTCTGGATCTTGTTTAGTTGTTATTTGATACAGCCCTCTGCCACCAAAAATGAGGCTATTCAACAAGGTGTTCAGTCCCACCAAAAGGTTCACTTCTATGTGTACACTTCAATAGCACAATACAATTTTGACATACAGAAGGAGAAAAAACACTTCATAATGCGGACAGTTGTTCAGCGTTCAACGATTTTCTCCTCAGTCCAAAAAGGCCTTTAATCTTTTGGTGAGTAAGCAGGGAATAATCAACATTATATCATTGTCAATGCCAGACCACAATTTCTGGGTGTCCTTTGGTGTTACTTCATAAAATAAAAGTCCATGACCATGACCAGATAACCATTGTTTATGGTTGATTTAGTGATTCACAATGCTGTTAACTTGTGTAGGTCTGTGATGTGCCTTCAGGTTGTGTTGTGCTGGACAAACCCCTTGGCTGCCTGATAACCTCAGCGGTTGCCTCATGGCAGAGGAGCCTGGAGGCAGCTCCCACTTGATATCCACAATTATGCCTCCTCTGCAGTCTCACCTTTATCTTAAACTGCATCAAGAAGTTCTCATGTGAACATTTTTTATGAATAGAATAGTTTTCTTCTGAGAAAATCACATAATAGCTCAAGTGACCAAAAAATGAGGAACCTCCCTCCATGGACTGGATCTGCAGTGTTCCATGAATTCATCCACGGTCTGTCTGATGCTGCATGAATGCACGGTGCCCAGCATCTGAAGGGAGATAAGATTTACTTGCTATGTATGTTCCTCTTCTTAGTCTCTCTCAGTAAAGCAGATATCTCATTAAACCAGGCCTTTCTTAAGGAGATCCAGCAAGAACCTTGCACCATCACTCACTCTCCTCACTTTTGCCCTAGTGCAGAACAGTGATGATGTCTACTCAGTGCAGATCATGCAGGCACAAAAATTAGTAGGCATGATTTGTTAGTTTCACCAAGTTCCTTGTATTAAGGCTGCACAACACACTGGAGGACTGGCATATTTTTCAAATACTCAGAACAAGTGACTACTGAGTAACTTTCCATCCTCTCTCTGCTCCTGGGAAACATTTCCAAGATTCTGGCTTCTTAGTGTTATGTGTAGCATCTGGGAGCATTACCCAAAGATCTGCCTAAAGGTTAATGGAAGAATATACTTACAACCCAGCAGTCAGGCTCTACAAAGTTCGATACAAGGTACTTCTTGGATTAACATAAAAAGATTTTTCCATGGGATAATTAGACTGCTGATGTTACTCACTTCAAAGTGGCACTTAAATAATTGTGATGACATCTGCTAAGTGCATTTTTGAAACAGTCCTTTATAATTAATTACTCATTTTCATGAATCATGCATCTGTTTGAAGTATACCTGTTACCAGTAAGATGCTGGTAATGGAAATTTAATAGCATTTTTTGCTTTTTTTAGTGGGTTGTGAGGTTGAGATTTTTGTCCATCTTTGGTGGACATTATGTCTGAGTTATTTCAGTTAGACACCCTGACAGACTTGATTGTCTGTCCGGACCTGCTAAATCACTGAATGTTCAAATATGGGCAACAGGCTCAAGCTGACATAGATGCATAGGCTGCAAAGTTGCACCAACTCCTCTTCTGGGCAAGGGATGTCTTGTGTGCAAAATCACTCCTGAGTATATGTGAAAAAGGACAAGAGTTATGGTTCATTCTACCCACGTACCTAGTGCTTCTAATGCAGTTTCAAATATAGTATTATTTTCATAGTACAATGTATGGGTATATATATATATATTTGTATATTTATATTGGTTTGGTTTCTTGGATTTAATAAGAATTCCTTTTGATCCACGGATTTATAAAACTTGTCTTAAAATGAATATAATGTTTATGATGCTGTAAGAATTTTTTTTCAGATAGGAGAATTTTTTACTAACAGTATTATTACTAATACACTATCCTTACTGAATAATAGTATCTTACATAGAAGGTTATCATATCTAAACAAAGTCCTTAGCTACATATTTCTTCAAAAAGCATTATTAGAACTTTCAATCCAAGGGGCAGCAATAGGAGAAATTTCTGGCTGTGGCTGACTAATAGCTATGTTTGGTGAGGTGACACAGCTCTTTTTCAATTTTAAGTGGTATGTAGGTCTCTCATATTTCTCCCTTATCCTCCAGTCTGATTTCCTTCTAGATGCAGCCCTCCAGAGCAGCCTGCTTTTCAGTTTTTGCCTTGCTGGATGGAAGTGGACTAAAGGATTTTGTGGTGTTCCTACTCCAGAATCCATCATTTTTGAGAAGCAATTTTGAAATATTATTGTGCCTTTATCATTTATAGGCAGGGTGATGTCTGAACAGCAAATCCAAAGTATCTGGGGCTGAACCACCCATATTTTGACAAAGGCCAAGGAGATACTTCACAATATAAAATAAAAATCTAAGAAAGTTGCAGTTATTGCAATGCAACAGTAGAAGAATCTATGCAATCAATGGCAATCTTACTGTCATCTTCATCTAAGTAATAGGAGGACACAGAGCAAAGAGGCGGGTACTTCACAGTTTGTAGCAATGTGACGGGAAGGGGCGGGGGGGGATGGGGTGGACGTGGGGGGGAATTGACACAAGTTGCAACCAGAGAAATTTCAACTGGATTGCTCCACCCTAGAACGATTAAGCGCTGTTGTGGATGGCCCAAAAGGCTTGTGGTATCTCTGGCTTTGGAGATAACCAAAGCTCACAAAAGGTTCTGACCAACCTGCCCTAGCTGACCCTACTTCAAGCAGGAGGCTCTGCTAGACCCTTTCCAGAGGTCCTTTATAAACAAAATTATTCCGTGATTTCTTAAACACTTTCTGTCCTTTTCCTTCATTCTAAATAAGTTTGGTCTGTGACTCAGCTTTCTGAAAGGCTACACAATCTGGTAATTTAATTTTAGTTTAAATGGCTGCTCTGGAAAATACATTAATGTTATGTGATGGTTTAAAATTTGTTAGAGTTTTGTAAGGGTCTCACCCTGGCACTTAATGTGGCAAAGCTGTTGGGGATTTAAAAATACAGTAGAGGTTATTTGTATTATTATAATCAACATATCCTAAATACCTCACTATAAATACCCTGTTAATGCATAATAAGCAATGATATTAGTATAGATGTATCACAGTTTTTACACTCCTGAAATTCTATTTTAAATGAAATCTAATGATCTGGAGATGTCACTCATTTGTAGCCACATTGCAGAATGCAGAAGATTTAATACCATGCCAAAGCGAGTTGTAATTGAACTGTCCAGAAATTTAATTTGGTTTCATGAAAAGGGATAGTAGTCAGCTTTTGTATTCCCTCTTCCTATAATACAATTTATGTTCATTCTTTTACTGTCTTGCAATTATCATCAGTAGCTAATATGAGCTTATCAACAAATCATCAGTAACTTAATTTATACCCATATATTTAGGATGTATAAAAATGAAAGTTTCATGCTGAATAAAATTTTAGCTAACAGGGGAGGTTGCACTGCTAACTGTTATGCAAATTAAAGTCACTGAAGCATTGTTCAAGGCTCTTGTGCAGATCTATTCAGTGCTGCAAATATTTAGATTTCCTTCCTTTTTTAATTAATTAATTAGTGCTGGGTTCTGTATGATTTATTATGTATTTCTGATGTGCACCATAATCATAAATCCTGGCACAGCTGATAAGCACAGGGAGATCTCCTCTGGGACATAGTACCACTTTGGATTGAATGCAAAATAACTGATGCTTCAATAGTGATAAAATACCTTCCCCAATGAAAGTCACTTAAATAACTGTACAAATGTTATGAACTCACAGGAATTATGTGGGCAATAATACTTATTTGAAATCAAACTGGATAAAAGCTAGCAGATAAACCAAAAACGTTTTAAAATATTATAACTTTTAAGAATCAACTATGAACTACTTTGTTTGGTGAGCAAAGATAATCCGAAGTAGGAAGTTTGTCTTCTGCAGTAGGTAAAATTTGTGAAAGGGGAAGTGTTGGTTTTGGCATAGACCAGTTATGGCATCTGGATTCCAACCTCCTCTCAACCAAGTAACTATACGAAGACGTAAGTACTCAGTGAAAGCTCACCCATATCCAGCTGAATGAGCCTAAAATGTGTCTGTTTTCCAAGCAGAAACTTCAGTTTCTCCACCTATGCTTCTGCTCAGAGGCAGGTGACCCACCAGCTTTTCTTTTGACTCACATGTTGCCACCGCCCTTCATTTCTCAGTTCTCCCACTACAGCTGTTGGTGATGTCTTCCTTGCAAACATCCTTAGTTGCAGCAGGAGCAATATGAACTGTAATAGTTAGGAATTAGGGATGTTATCTAATGCAGGCAATATTAGAAAAATTAGGATTATTTAACTTCTCAAATCTGAAACTACTTCTAAAAAAATAATGTTGGCAAGGGTGGCCCGTGCTATAGAGCAGCTTCTATTTGGGGGAAGCCCATAGGTAAAGAAAAAATTTACACATGGAAAAATAAAAAAAAAAAACCAACAAAAATTTGGGTTACAGTGAAAATATAGAGAAGGTAAAAGATGAAGGGAATACTCACTCTTTTGTAATATAAGTAGGTGTCACTTAAAGAAAAGGTTATGCAGGAGGTTTCAAGCCTGCAATAAGCATTGTGTTTGTTGTTTGCTTTTCAAGTACTGCATGATTAAATTGCCGAACTCACTGCCACAGGGTATCAACCAAAGTTATATATGTACTAAAAAGGGACAGGAAGTTCATAGAAATGTGACTCAATCATATCTCTGAAGTCTGATGGTCCAGAGAAACCATTGGATTGTACATTTTTAAAACCACAACTTTTTCAAAGACTGAAAGGTATACTGAGCTCTAGATGTCACACAGTTTTTATACTCTTTCCCTAAATATCTACTGCTGACCAGTATCTGAAGTAGGATTTCAGGTTACTCTGTATGGACATTTGACCTACATACACAGATCAAAGGCTATAGCTAGAGAATATAGCCAGAGAATGTGCCAGAAATAGATTGAACCATAGAGATTCTACCTCAGTGCCACAGATCCATACTTTAAATTTGTAGCCCCAGTATCAAAAAAAGCAATTATTTCCCCTCCCATTTTTCTTAAACTAGGTTCACGTAGTTCTGTGAACACTGGAATCATTTATTTTTTATTTCATTTGGATTTGGGCTTGCTGATTAACTGACCTTTGGAAAAGTATTTACCATGGTTGTATCATTATAATGCATTGGATCATTGATGTCTAACTGTCCTTCAGTTATGGCACTAGTATGGTTTCTTTTCTCTATTACACACCAAAGTTGGGTTTTTTAAATTTTTTAAATTGAGAAGTATATTAAAAACTTGAGGAAGAAACACAGGGAAACACTTATATATGGCAACATGGTTGTATAAAGCTTGCTTTTTCAGGAGATGAGTCTGTGGCAATCCCTTTAAGGTCCTCTGCCCTTGCTTTCTCTAGTTATCTTCTGCAGCGGCTCAGTAACGGATTTCTAGCCGTTTTTCTTCCCCTGACTGTTCACAACCACTACCAGTTCTGCCTAAGATGACCTGGGATATTTCAAATATTCTGAAACTATTCTACCCAAATAAAACAGAAAATACAATCCTATCAATCTTAAGACAAAAGAATTTGATATTAGATGACAGTCATTTAAAACAGATTTGTATGTTCCATTTCACCAACTTGAAATATGCTTTTAAATGATTCTTGACATTTAGTAATTATGCAGTTTTGATTAAATTAAACTATATACATAAACAATAATGGCAGTGAATCTGTCACCATTTGTTTTCAGAGTTAGCACACCACTGAAACGAATACAAGGAGTACCCTAACTTTCAGCAATACATTTATTTTCATTGAAGAATCAGAAATGTTCATTCTATTTTATGAAAGTCTGAACATAGGGAGCAAAAGAAAGGTGAAAAAAATTAGTCTTATTTTCAATGCACTCACAGGTAGATTTGACTCACAGATTTCCATCCTGCAGAGATGTGATTTCAAATATTTCTTCCTGCCTAAATCCTGATGATTCTAGCAAATTATGAGAAGTTATACTTTATAAATGTAACTTATTTTACTCTTTATTTATTTAAAATTATTTACAAAAGGTTCTCAGGTTTGTGACCTGAACATATGTAAGTCAATGGGGTCCAACAAGATGCATCCCAGAGTCCTCAGGGAACTGGCTGATGTGGTTGTCAAGACACTTTCCATCATATATGAAAAGTTTTGGCAGTCAGTGAAAGTCCCTGGTGACTGGAAGAAGGGCAATGTTTTGCCCATTTTTAAAAAGGGAGGGTAAAAAGGACAACCCAGCGAACTACCTATCTGTCAGCCTCACCTTTGTGCCTGGGAAGATCATGGAACAGATCCTCCTAAAAGCTATGATAAGGCACATGGAATACAGGGAGGTGATTCGAGACAGCCAGCATGGCTACATCAGGGGCAGGTCCTGCCTGAACCAACCTGGTGGCTTTCTATGATCGGTGACTGCATTGATGGACACAGGAAGGGCCATGGATGCATTCTGTTTGGACTACTGTAAAGCCTTTGACACAGTCCCCTACAAGATCCTTCTCTCTAAACTGGAGAGATATGGATTTGTTAAGTGGACTGTTCGGTGGATAAGGAAATGGTTGGATGGTCGCACCCAGAGGTGATTTCCCAGGGGGTCTTATGGACTAATTCCTTGAACAGCTGAAATTTTGCTTTCCTAAAATTCAGGGTCCTGACATTACTCTTTGCCTGACTCATATCTCTGAGGACTGTGAACTCCACCAGTGTGTGATTACTGCAGCCCAGGCTACCTCTAATCTTGACATCGCCTATTAGCTCACTTGTGTTGGTGACCAACAGATCCAGTATCTAATCCCCTCTGTTAGGGCTGTCTGTTACCTGGCTTAAGAAGTTATCCTCGATGCACTTCAGGAGTCTCCTGAATCACCTGCAGATCACCACCCTCCTGGTAATAGGCAGATGGTGGGGTAGTTGAAGTCCCCCAGCAAGCTGAGAGCCTGTGAGCATGATGCCTCCTGTAGCTGGAGTAAGAAGGCTTTGACATAGGCTGCCCTTGATCAGGCGTCCTGCAGTAGACAACAATCATGAGGTTCCCTTTGTTGTCTACGTCTCTGATTCTTACCCAGAAGCTTTCAACCTGCTCATGGCTTTCTTCAGAGACAGCTTTTCCCACTCTATCTGTTTCCTGATGTAGAGAGAAACCCCTCCACCTTGCCTGTCTCTTCTGAACAGCCCGTAGCCATCGATAGCTGTACTCCAGTTGTGGGATTTGTTCCAGCAAGTTTCAGTAATGGCAACTAAGTCATATCTTTCCAGCAGCATGGTGACTTCCAGAGCCTCTTGTTCATTGTCCATGTTGCATGAATTGATGTAAAGGCACTTCAGCATTATTTTTCACTTGGTCTATATTTTCAGAGAGATAATTACTGTCATATCAAACCTCTGAAATGCTTAATAAGAGAAGGTAGAAAAAATCCCCCAAAAAACAAGCCCAAAACCTGGAATATGTATTTTGCAATTTAAAAAATAGAAATTCTAGCATTTAAAATTATTTTTAATTAAATTGGTTTTGATTAACTACGGTGGTCACAGTCTGCCACAGAAATTTCATTATTAGATCAACTGATACAGTTGGGAAAAAAAGGTTTAAGAACCAAGTTTGTCAATTCTGAAGTTAAATGGGTCCAAGTTCAGATTTGTTCTGTGAATTAATTAATTCCTGAGCATGCAACTGTATTTAGCTAGTATTGTAGCCACTGACATATTTGGGAATTATTTCTTTCAGTAAGACATAACAACTATTTTGGCATAGTTTAGCAGGTCAGCCAGTGAATCAGCAAGCTTGTGAAAAGCCAGAATGGATGAAAGGTGCTGAGATCTTGGAAAAAAGTCAGGTAAGTAATTCTTCACACTTCATTCTATTGCTGAATTAATTATGTGCAAAAGGAGAAGTTGTCACTGACTGTCGCTAGTCCTTATTCTGAATCTGGGACCAAATTAAGTTGGTTAAGCCTGTTGTGCTATCTGAGCTGTCTTCCCTACATCTATACTGTTAGCTCCTTGCCCTACATAAACCCACAATGTCTTTGGAGGATATTCTAAGAAATTTAGATGAGTGCTTTGCTTAATACAAGGTTGTTCTGCACCCTGATTGGTTGTTCAGGATTTTTTTCTATTAGACTTCAGTTTTACCCAATCCTACTCACTTCTCAAAGCAGTGATGCAGCTAATTAATCCCTGCCTGAGCTGAAGTGTTGCGTGTGCTTCTTGCCATGATGAAAAGGAGGACTAAGTAAGTAATAAGATATGAAGTTTTTTGTTCATCTCAAAAAGCTGTCACCAAAAGTAAAGAATATTGGCATGTATAGGGTACCCTTATGGATTATGCTACAATCAAACAGAATAAAATCAGGATCAATATTAAAATAGTGACCAAACCAGCTGTCACACTTTTGTTTGTGGAACAAGAGGATGTCAGTCTTATAACATGATCTAACATTTTATTTCATTTTCTTCAATTGTTGCATTTGGCTTATTATATCATGATGATTAAGAAAAAGAATATAAGGAAAAAACCCAAAAAACTTCCCAGGACAAATATAGCTAAAACACAAAAGTCGTGCTACCAATCTGAATTTAATGTGGCAGCTTGATATACAACAGTGATGTGAACAGAAGTGTAATCAAGTCAGAGAGTGGGATGGCAGTGACAGTGGTCTGCAGGCAAGTAAAGGAAGGGGTAAAGCTCATGGACTAGGTGAGGAAGCAGAGTATGGAAAACAGAAGACATAGTGTGTCAGACTTGGAGACAGAAAGGTGAGAAACCAGTCATGAGGAATAAAGCACTCTTTTCAACTTCTATTAGGAAGTTTTCCTATTTCTTTTTACATACTTTATGGATTTTGGTTGGGTTTATTTTTAAACTTTTAAAAATATTTCTACTGCTTAAAAATAGCTATTTCTTGGGGGTTTTTTCAGACAATTAGCAGTAGGTAAAAACCTCCTTACACCCATACTTATGAGTTGCTGCTTCAGGTTTAATTGTTCAGGTGTGAGATTCATATTTTGAAAATTTGCTGCTTTCACATTGCTCTTCTAAAGAAAATCTCAATGCTGAAAACAGAGTTGCTTGCAAAAATTAGCCAAGGTTATTAACTGAAAGGAGTGGCTGTTTAGTATTTCTCTATAAATAGCATTAATCACAGTGTTTCTCTTCTTGACAGACCAGCTGTTGGGTCTGTTTAATAAATACACACCTATCAGACAAGAAGCTGAATAAATAAATGTTGCTACTTACATGAGAAATATAAAGTCTTAAATATATGCATATATGTTTGTCATTCGATTAGTATGTATTTAGAATATATTCAATATATTAAATTAATTTAAAACATATTTAAATCATAAATATATATATTTGGTTTTATATATATATATACATATATAGTTATTTAAAATTTGGTGTTTAAAGGGTGGGCTTGACATTGCTCCAGCAGAGATTTCAGCCAGCCACAGGACTTGGGCATGTTAGAGAGAGGCAGTCCCCAAAGACTCTATTCAGAATGATTCCTCTAGGGCTTCTTGGAGTTAGGGTAGTTTCATATTAGATGTTTATTCTACAGCTGGTTTTCCAGGAGAAACTGCTACTTAACATTAGTTGCAAAGTATGAATCTATAAATACTAATGTTTTTATGCCGCAGGCAGAGCATTGGCATTTGAGGAAGTAGGCTGACCTCAGCTGTTAGAGAGACACAGCCAATGAAAGTGTGCTTGAAGTGGCAAAATAAGTTGTAATGTAAGTTATGTGAGCAATTCCCACGGGTTTTCCTCAGTACTTCCCCCTGCTTCCAGAGCTCATTATCACTAATAATGGTGAAGTGACCTCAGGAATGAAAAAGGTAGCATAAGAGCACCATTTATTTTGTTTCACAAGTGGAGGTTAGCTGCCTCTATCAACTAGAAAATGCTGTATTTCACTGAACCTCGAAGACTGTTTTTTAGAAATTCACTCAAACGCAGGGACAGTTCTTACCTGGACAGCAGCGTGGTGCATCCCACAGGAGCTTCCTAATCCTCAACAAAATAAACCTTATTTCCCCCTGTTGCTGAGCATGGATTCCAGCTGATGCCACGACATACCAGGACAAGAAGTACACACTGATAGCAGCAGAAAGTACTGCCCAGTGCAAATCCCCTCCATCTAAAACCTTCTGAAGCCACAGTTTCAGTGATATTTTCCTCATTGTGACTAGAATTATTTCACTCTTTAAATTTATATTTTCAGAGTTTTTAATACTTGTTTCTGACTTAATTCTTGGTATGAGATGTTGAAACCTTTAGGCACACACTTCTTCCTGCTAAGACAGTGTTCTATGTATGTATCACTGTTGCATATAGCAGAGATTCTGAAAGCAGATGCTATCCTGCCATCTATAGCTTCTTCAGAAAGCTTATAGCTGTTGAAGTGGCATCCTGTTAGCAAGGATAGTAGGAGTTCTGGGAAGTCATGTAGAATTTCTGAAAATATCAGTCAGCCACGGCAAAATCATTTCTATGTTGCATAGTCACTTAGCAGCCCTCCTAAGCAAGAGGTTAAACAGGAGCAAAGAGACCGATGAGAATATTCCCCAAAGCCAGGGATCTTCACAGCAGAATTAATTCCTGATTTGGGATTCAGATGTCACATCTATACCAGCATCACAAAATATTCACTGGATCTCTGTAGCTAGTCGATGGCCAACTACCAGATTTTGACATATTTTTGGTCCAGGTCAGGTAACATGTGCCCGAAAGAATTAATGAGTATTTGAAAGAAGTGTGCCTCCCCCACAGCCCCTCCAAAATTTAAAGACTAAACTTTTAATTGCTTCTTACTAACAGCCTTGGTGCCAGACAATGCTACTCGGCACATTTAATTTGCTAGTATAGAAATAGCCAGAGGGTCTATAAAGAGTGTTGTCAGAAGTATAGCAGATTTCAGATGTCATCTGAACTACTGTGATTGTTTAAGCTTATAGGGGTTGTAATGCACACAGCCAATAATTAAATGTACAAAAACTAGAAATATGGCTTGAAAATGTTCGACTGATTTATTAAAAAATCTATATATGTTGATTAGAAACCAGAGGAACATAACTCTAAAGTAAAACAAAGTAAAGCACAGTAATTCTGCAGAGAGTTTATTTTATGGTGTAAGTACATATCCCACATATCATGTTTGAATTCTTAAAGATAAGATTTTAATTGTAATTTGGCCAATGAATTATTTTCAATGCAAACATAAAGCAATTACAAAACCAGCAATAGGCATACCAATACTTACAACTTTAATTTTCTGGTGAAAGAATGTAAGACCATTAGTGAGCTCAGAGCATTGTCCCTCTGGAGTAAAATAAAATAGCTTAATATTTTCAGAGCTGCTTAAAGCATAGACCTACTGTATTTTCCCAAATTAAAGTATTTTCATTTCTTTCTGCTGAAGAACTAATCCCTCAAGTATTTATAATGCATAGATATGTAACAATTGGTATTTTTGTTTAATAGTGCATGGAAAATAAGGATAATGGGTTTTTGAAAAGTAAGCTTCAGCAGCCTCAGGGACCTGAGAAGATGATATGTAGACAAAGTGTTGGGATGGCCTCTTAAAATTAGTTTCCCAGTTTACACAAGACGTAATATGCAAAGACAAGGTCCACAGACCTTATCTCTCCACTTTAAAAGCTTGCTATCCATATTGGTAGCTTAACTGTTTGCACATTACAGTCCTTTTTCCTTCATCAACACCTCAAAAAAATCTCACTAACTGTGATATTGGAGCAAAAGTGGAAAGGGCATAAACAGAAGAAAGCATCTTGAAATGCTGGCACAGAAGAAAAATCAATTACAACGTGGAAGCAATTTAAAATTCAAATACAGTGCTGGGAAAGCAGGTGAAAAAAATACATGAAAAAAACCCCACTGATCTCTTCACAGGGGTGAGAGCAGTCACAAAAAACAACAGCATAAATATATTTTTAAATAATTTACTGGCTCTGAGGCATTTAACTACCTTCAATTAACTTAGAAAGAAATTATCAGACTGTGCCACAGAAGTTTGCAGATCATTGTGTTCCTAATAAGAATAAAGCTTTTCAAAGATGATACTTTCATTTCATAAAGCAGGAACAGGGAAGAAGCATTTGAAATATTTAAAACAGATTTTTGCAGACTTGAGCTACACATCCAGTTTTGAGGAATCCTCAGGTCCATCTGGGATCAGACATTAACAGGCCTCTGTAGCCTAAGACTAAGAGAATGGCGTTAGGAGAGGTTGGTGTAAGTTCACTATAGCACAGTGAATGAAAAGCCAGAGCAATTCACTCAGCTCGGATTGCATGTTCTGTCGAGGTGGAAAGGAGGAGTACGCTGCAGAACAGAAAATCAGGCTCCCACACAGCCATTTACTCCAGTAAGTGCACAAAATACTAACAGCTTAGCCTTTTCAGCGAGAGACAATTAGTACAGTAGATGTGGAATAAAGCACCATTTCAGCGCCCTGCCTTTAAATAGAACTGCCGCAAGGAAGATTGCTCAAATGTTCAGGCTGGAATGGCATACAAAGAAGCGAAGCTGAGTTTTCTGGAGAGGGGAAGCGACAACGCCCAGAACACCAGCCCGCTGCATAAAGATGGCAGCAGCTGCAATCAGGGGAACTTCTGATCACCAGGAATGATTTTAGATGCATCAGCATCAACAGCACTTCTTCACAGAATTTGTTCAGGAAACTTTCAGGGTTGGGTAACTCATCTAATTTTAGGCGCATGTTTGTTAGACCTCTGAGACAGTCCCCCAAGTAACACAGGCAGGCAGTGCTGGAGAAACTTGTCTCCTTCTAAATGCCTGTTTTAAGAAGAGATGAAAAATTACAAATTTCACCATCTTAGAAATACTTTGTCTTTGCATCAACTGCAAAAGTCTGTATGACTTACTCAGATGTAGCTTACATGAGCTGTGTAACACTCATCAAATGTACTCCATCACAAGAGCCTGTTAAGATGGAAACAAAAGACATACCTAGAGAAAACAAAAACGCAGCTTAAGAGAACAAACTCAATGAAAGTATATTAAATGAAAGAAATTTGAAGCATAGCAATAGAGGGAAGACAACCCAATAGCAAATAACTTGGTGAAATCACACTACAGCCCATGACAAAGAAGAAATCTCAGAATCTTAAAACACTCTGTGAAAATGCATTCAAGAAAGGTCCTATCTATCCTGCAAGTTTTGCATGGTTTTATTTATGCTGAAGATATAATTATGCCCTGCTTCTGGATTATCATTTCCACCATCTCACATTAGTTTGTTTTAAGGACCTGAAAAAACATCTGTTAAACAAGCAGGCCAGTGTGTCATGTTTCTATATCTACTAGACACAGATTCCAACCTTGAAAATGACGGGAAATAAATGGCAATTAGATTATTAAGAATTTAAATAGTTTGCAAAAGAGAACAGTATTAAGCACGGTACAATGGTTGTGTCCGCATCAGCAAGTGGGAAGCAGACCTTGAGCTCAGGAATCCTCAGTCACAGTACAAGCCTTCCAAAGTACTCATACACAAAAACACTGTAACTGCTTCATAGATTTTGGAGGCAAAATGAGTTTGGGCCAGCTGATACAGACTATGTTTGCTGGATCATTAATCTTGCATGCTCTTTATATAATACTGTCTGTGACAGATCCTGTCATACATCTAGCTGCAACCAGGCATCTGACTTGATAATAAATAGGTGGTAGTACATACATGAATGTACTGCATACATGAATAGAAAAGTGCAGGCTTCCATCTTTCTTTCATGAGAGGTGCCTTTATGACAAGAGACGTTTCTGCATTACTAAGGCTATTTTTGCTACAGAATAACTTCACCCTGTGCTCCTGAGCAGGCAGCTGGGCTGTCCTCCCCACTCCACACCTGTGGTTATCCCAGTGAGAGTGCAACTCTTGCCACTGAAGGGTGTGAATGAATGAGCCCACCTACTGTGTGAGCAGCTGCTTGTCATTTCATTAATGACTAAAGGGGGTTCTAATAAATTCTGGTTGTGATCTGTGCTTTCCCCTAGCCCAGTACACTAAGAAGGGAGATTACAATGGTCTGTCCAACCTACCTTTAGCTGTCTCACCTAGAATTTCTGCAAGGACCAAACATATCAATGTATCTAATGAGTTTCATACCCTTGGCGCTTATGGTGTCTTTATCTCCTTTGAGTATCGAGAAAGACTACATAGGCCTGGACTAGATACCAAGCTTTTACATGGTTGAGGCAGGATGAAACTTTGTCACAGTGATGTCAAAATAATGTGTAAAACCTTTATAGTGGTGTTACTTTCTCTGCCATAGAAATGTGTGTGTATCATTACAAGCGTTACATCCAAAAATTACTTCTTAGGGAGTTACAAATCTTAGAAGATTTGATATTCCCCTGTGCACTGATAAGAACAGAGTTTTGTTAAAGGAAAATCCTATTCTGAAACAGTTAATGCTCTAAAATTAGAAATCCCGATCACCCCAAACTGCTTAGTTGTACATAATTCTCAGCAAATAAGTCATTTTAGAGAAGAACATTTAACTTATATTTAAAAATATAGGACTGCACCCCTGGATTTTAAAATCCTTTTGTCTAATAGGAGATGAGATACAACCACAAACATAGTAAAAAAAAAAACAGGTGAAAGATTAACCTTGGGTTATACTCACTTATAAATATTGAATATGCTTTGAACTTTCAATTTTTTGCATGGTTGAAATTTGCATCTCTTAGTAGTTCCAGTGGAACATAACATTAAAAGGTGCCATGAAATTGCATAGCTTGACAACTTGTAAATCATGAACCATACACCTTCAATCAATTTCTTCTCTTTTAGGTCTAGTAATACATGTTTGAACTAAATAGCACTTGTATTTTACTACTCAGCGACTCATCTGATGCTTAAAACTAACTGTGAGACTTTTTTTTTTCCAGGATAAGAACTAGTAAGAGATTAGAGCAAGCTGGTGGACAGAGGAGATGGAGAAGGGCTAAACAGTTTGAAAGAAACTGGGAGATATTTCTTGAGTATTTCTTTCAAGACTATCAAGCTTGCTGTCATCATCACCATCATCATCATCATACAACAAAACAAGTGATGCACAGCACAATTTCTCACCACCTGAAGCACTCAAAGCTGATGCTCAGCTGCTTCCTGAGCTGCCCCGCTATCTGGCCCACCCCTCAGTTATATACAGAACATGACATTGTATGGAATGGAACACCCCTTTGGCCAGTTTGGGTCACCTCTCCTGGCTGTGCCCCCTTGCAACTTTTTGGGTGCCTCCCACCTTCACATTGGCAGGGCAGCGTGAGAAGCTGAAAAGTCCTTGACTGCTTGGCAACATCTAAAACATCAGTGTGTTATCAACATTGTTCTTATCCTAAATCCCAAACACAGCACTGCATCAGCCACTAGAAAGGATATTAAATATATCCCTGCCAGAACTTTACTATATCAACTACAGCAGAAGGGAATTAAATTTAATGACTGATGTGTCTGTTGCAGTCAGACGAATAGTCATAAAATGCAACCACATTTAAAAATAAATAGACCAAAAAAAATGTGAATGTACTCTCTGATGGGTGCATTTTTTCATTGTATTTAAGGGATCTTGAGTTCCAAAGATTTATACAGGTCATGTGAAAAAAAAATTGTCATTTCCTAATTGTGTCCACAGTATCAGCAAAAGAATTAACTTGCAGTCTCAATATTCTTAAAGTCTTTAGACTTTTACGTCTATTGTTTGTGATGTCTGTTACCTGTTTTTCCTAAAGGTCACCTACCAGCCTGTTTGCTCTCCAGGGATTGATTACACATATAGTCTGGTCACAGAACTGCAGTAACTACAATCACACCTTTCCAAATTCATGCTGTTTTCCTCTTCTTGGCATATTTTCTGAGCATTTCATGGTTCTTCTTGCCGCATCACTGGTATAAAACTGAAAAGAATATCGTTTTTCACAGTGCTAATCTCACTTGCCTATTTCCTCCCCCCCATCTTAAACATAGAAGTATTCTGGACTTTACTGAACCTTCCTCAGCTCTGGGTGTGAGCAAGTGTGGCCAAGAGCAATAATCTCTTGCATGGCACCTGTCCCAGGGTGAGTAAAGATCATTGCTGAGACACTGAAGTTAAAATGAATTCACACATTGGTAGTGCTTTATGATTACTCTTTTTTAGGTGACTTGTTTATTGTTTCTGCTTCTGTTTCCTCTATTTAAGGTTGTTATCTCTGCATGAAAATAATTCCTTACATGAAAAATTGAAATATCTGATCCTGTTATAATTTAAAGAAAAAATAATACTGTATTTAAATCACTTCCTCAAATAAAATTTTATATTAGTCTCAGATCATAATATTCTCCATATCTATTGAAATATTCTGGAATAGTAGGCTTTAGACTCTTACAAGTTACAGACACTAAATCTGTTAAGAAATTGTTAGCTTTCTGATGTTTTTTACACAGGGAGGATCTGATACCTCCAAGATTAAGAGTTTCACCTTTGCCTTAAATGTGTTAGAGCTAATTTTGTAGCCAGTTTCTTCTGAGATCCAGCCCTCAGTATAGCAGCACAGGTGCCTGAAAAGGTTAGTGCTTGCAATCATATCAGTTCAATAACTGCTTCATATAAATGTGTATGCTGAGATAGAAGAAGAAATACTAAGAAAATGAAAACCCCTTGGACTGTCAGTTTATTCCCCAGCAAGAAAAGAGAAGTGCCAAGAGCCCCAAACATGTTACTGACTGGCGGGCAGTCATCATTGTTTGCCACAGGGTTGGATTACAGGTCAGGAGCGTAGAGGCTGCTGCTTTTATTCCCACTCCAGATGTGCAAAGCTGCCATAAACCCGTCTGAGTTTATGCTGAAGGATTATCTAGGAGCAGTCTTGCAGTACCTTCTCCACAAGATCCTTGTGACTTTTGTAGGTCATGCGGGCAAGTAAAGAGAAGGTAAGGATAGCACCCCTTTAACTTCAACTACTGCCATGCCCCTAATACACTAAGCATAGCTGGCTTCCTGGCAGTCATTTTTCAACTAATACGTGAACTGTAGGAATAATTGCCCAGACAAATTACCATTTTAGTGTCTCTTAAAAGGCTTGAGTACACTTCCCAACTTTTATCCCTCTGCTTAACCTTAGGGAAATTGCCACGTGTGTAATTTCCAAAAGTGTGTAAGCCTTTCACTATTAATGGACTTCTTATCCTAAGTCAATTAAGAGCTTATTGAAAGTTCTGGCTGCCAAGACGTTTCCTCCCAAGTCTGTCTGTCTTTAAATTTCAAGAGCAGCATTTTGCCATATGATGTGTCTATATCCTCATCTCTATGCATACGATTGGGAGCCTCTACACACTACCATAATACAAATAATTTTTAAACAAAGTAAAAATCTTAACATACAAATTGGTCAAAGTTACATTGTGGAAAGTCACTGAATTTAGAGCTGAATAAAAGTTTGTAACTCTGATTACAAAAGAGAAAATTAAACTCCTCCTATGCTTTTAACGACAGCAGTATTCATTCATTCCCTTACTGCAAGCATTGCCCCTCACAGGACTTTCAAAATTAGAATGATGAAACATTGTAGAATTTAGTAAGTTTCAGCACACTTAAAAAAATACACACAAAAAAATACAATGAGAATTCAGTACAGAAGGGGTCAATGGCTTCCATATTTAAGGTCTTCAACTTTCCTAATACATTTCATATATTCACACACTTTCTCATTCATTCCACATCTCATTTCGTTAAACACTACCTGTCGTTATTAGAATAATCAAAGTATGTCTAAAGCATTTTTAGCAAGTCACACATTCAAACAGCTACTTGGAATTTTTGCATGCTTTTGCTAAAACATATCATATGCCTTGCAACAGCAGCACAAAAAATTAATTCCAGTCGTGATATGTCTAAGAATGTACAGTTTTGAAACAGAAATCTTGCCAAATAAAACTATTGAGAGGAAAAGCTTATTAATTAAAAACTGTCATTAGTGCTGCAGTAGCTATATTATTGTTTGCCCCTGCCTTTGCATCAGATATCACTACAGTACATTTTGAATGTTTTCTCAGGATGACACTTGGTATCACAATGTACGTGTAGTTTTGAAGAAAGCCTATGCCTAAGGCAAAGATTTCAGGTGAATTTCTTCATGGTACAGAGGAAGAATACCTGGATTCACTCTATTCTGGTGCCCGGCCTTGGCTTGTGTGGGCATCCTTGCAGGCAGCTGTCAAGCTGGAAGGTATCTTCAGTGCAGGGCCAGACTCCCAGGCCATAAGCACAGAAACCATTCCCAGTGAGCAAAGGCCACTGCAACAGTCCTCATTGACGGGAGTCCCGGGTCATACAAGAGGGGAAGGGAGCAGAATGACAGCTCAGTGAGTTTTGAGGGTTTCCGAGAAGAAGAGAAATTGGAGCTTTTGACTCAGTTGCTGCAGACCTTACAGTATGCATTGCAGTGAGTAGATTTTTGTTGATGAATGCTACCAACAGCAGAACTTCTGCTGAAGCTTCTCACCTGCAGAACACATTTCCTTAGACAGCTTAGAAGATAATCTTCATATATTACAAACATAAAAAATGTACCCTTTTTACATATCCAGTGCATTGTGAACTCTCAAAACTTGCTCATTTCAAAGCAAATGCTTACTAGAATGTGCACAGGCGCTTTTCCACAGCAAGAGGTCTTTCCATACCAGTTTTCAGCACTTGACAGCAGTAGCAGTGGAAGTGGTTCTATTAAAAAAAAAAACCAACCTGTTCTGTTTTCTTTTGCTGTGTTTTTTTAGTGTGAAAGGAACTTATTTCACTCTTGTTTTTCACAGCATTCTAATAATTCATTAATTTATGTGTAAAGAGAAAGAACAAGGCTATGGGAAGCAATTAGGTCTAGAAAACTGTTCCTCAAAGTTTGGAGTTTGAGAAAGTGATGGGCAAGTGAAATATGTGCTTTGAGACTACACCGCAGTTACTGCTTTCTGCAATGAAAAATCCATTTCAGCAGACCTTTCTGCAATGCATTACACATTCTGAAAGTGTAAGAAAATCCATGGATTTTACTTCTTTAATTTTCAAATAATCAGAATTTTTTAAAATATTTTTTATCTTGACTGACTTAGAGCATATCCCTGCACTTTGAGGGATCTAAATACAAAAGGGTTGGACCTTTTGGTTTATTCAGGGCACACTGGGGAATCTGTGCACAGAAGGTCAGATATTACAGATGCTGTTTACTTGAGCCTCTGTGTACCAAAGGGGAAAAGTAGACTCCCTGCAAATCTTCTCACACACAAAAATATATTTTTTTGCTACACTAGAGAGTAGGTTGAAACTAGAGAAAAACAGAAATGGCTTTTAGTTGGCTGACTGCTTTCACAAGATTTTAACTAATTCTAAACCCACCAAATGAGATAGATTTAAGATGACTGTAAGTCTGCAGATGTAGGGGACTAAAATGCTTGTCACTGACTGATACCATGTTCATCATTAAGCATCTCTGCTTGTAATAACACTGAGAAAAATGTTACTATGCTGCCAGAAAGATGAAGTATTATCAGCAGTAGAAGAAGCAGAGGCAACATCCCGTGTAAAAGGGAAAAAAAGAAAAAAACCCACAAAATAACACAAGCCCCTGATGTTTTCCACTTCCTTTCTCTCCTACAAAAATGACAAGTGTTTTTTAAAGGTATTCTGCCACAGTAAGAGACTGTATGTACATTCTCCTTTTTAATGCCAGTTTTACTCCTGGCTAAAATTATATTATTCTATCGGCATATGCCAAAGTGCCATGCATTCCCCAGGGATGGAGAGGAGAAAGTCCTTGGAGGGGCTGAAATTCTCTTTGTCACATCTCCCGGCCAGGCAATGGGAACTGAAAGGGGTAGTATCTCCATACAAAATACCTGCCTAAATAACAAAACCAATCTTCCTTAGGGTAATTATTCAGCTATGCTAGCTAATACAATAACAAATCATGGTGAGTTTCTTTTTAATATCCAGATTGTTTAAATCCTACATAATTTAGAGGCCTACTTGTAAATTTCTGTTAGACACGTTATTTTCAGTTTATTCAAATTAACACACTATTTCAGCTCAGGCAGAAGGCAGAAAACAGAATAATGATGACTGTTCACTACATTTTAAATCTAAGTTGTAATTCACACTGAACCACGATAATGTCAGCAAATGAACACAGAGGCTGAAAAGTATTCTTCAAAAAAACCCACTGGAATTTCAAAGGAGAAGCAATCTTTTCATACTTATTCTTACGATGAAAGCTCTATTTCAAGATAAATAGTAGAGAAATCATAAGTAATTTTAATATTAATGCAAAATACATTACCTATAACTTTATACCTATACTGGGTTTCCAAACACAGCTCCTAGAAGGTTTTTTATAACCAACATTAGCACTTACTCCAGATAATAATAGCACAAATTAGAACCAAGACTTCACAATTCAAAAGACATTTTGCAGATTCAAACAGAAATACTATCACTGCGTCCTGGTTCTGGCCAGGCCAGAGTCAACCTCCCCAAGCAGCCAGCACAGGTAACCTGAGTTAGCACACGTGAGCTGTGTTAGCACAGGTGAGCTGAGTTAGCACAGGCTGTTTTCCACACCACCTGACATCACTTCCCCATAAAAAGGGCTGGTCAGGGAGGGGTGTGGACTTGGTACTTTTAGGGCAGTCTGAGTGTGGCTGGATTGGGCCTTGTGTCAGACAGCACTCTGTAATCCTTGGGTCAGTAAGGTACTCTGTTATCACTGGGTGTGAGTGCAATTAGCTCTTGTTGTTCTACTTTCACTGTTGTCAGTAAACCGTCCTTATCCCAATCCACAGAAGCTCTGTTTCTACTCTGGGGGAGAGTGAATGGTGTGTGGTGTTCAGCCACTGGTTGAACACACTGGTACACACAAAAATGGGCTTGCAAATTAGAGACTGCTTTTGAAAATTTGTCCCCTATCAAAACCTGGTCATAGTAGACTAGCTTGATGAATTTTAGTAGAATGGTCTAATATTATGGGCTTCTAATATTGAAGGAAAGTAATCAGATTTCCCCAAACTTTTTAAAGTAAAGGAAGTAGAGGCTGACCACTGGTTTCAGATTTTACTTCTCACTTACCTCAGTGAGGCAAAAGTTGGATCCTTTGACAAATGAGAACAGCTTCAAATACAAAGAATCAGCTTAGGGAAGCAAAACTTAACAATTTTAGTTGTAGTTTGCTTTGAAGCTCTTGGATTTGAATGACCCTGAAATACAAGCCAGGCAAAACCTTGTGAACCAGGTTACCATACAGTAGCTGTTGGAACTAGGGTTGAGCTCTCATTCTATCATACAACGGAGAAATATGCTTGACTATGTTAGAGGTCTTTACATTAAAGGAAAAGGGGTAGGTTTTGTTTTTGAGGGTTTTTTTTTTTTAACAAAAGCATCTGACCTTTCTATAAGAAGACTGTCTTGATGTTGTGTCTTGAACTTTCCTTAAGGATACACTGAGGTGTCTGATATTCTATATACACTTTCGAGATCAAAGATGTACTCAGTATTTCATAGTTTTCCTTAGTTTAAAACTAAACAAATGCTTTTTGAGGATATCAAATCACTTGGCATAGGTTGGCATCAACTCTTTCTGGTAAAATATTTACCTAATAGATTAATTATGTAGGCGCTAATTATTCTATATTTCTGTAAGGCAAACTGTTCTGTTTTAGAAAAGCTTCCAAATTGTGACCTAGTGAGGCATTTCTGTCAGGCACTAAAAATTAACATACAAATTTACTGAACCACTAGCAAACTTTGATGTTTTAATTCTTTCTGCTATGAAATGGGATGATCTTTTATTTCAGGAGTAATCTTTGATGTTGGCAGTTACACAAATAAATTAGGAAAATCCCAGTGACAGGAAAAATGTTGACGAATTACTGCATTGCATGAATAAATTCTTAAAAGTACAGATGACTGATTCACTACAAGTAAATGTATGGTTCATGTAAATTCCTGCTAAATTAACCCAGACAGATATGTTGCCAAGCCAGTGCCCTGTAGCTATTGCATAGATGTATGGAGAAGTGGTTTTACATAGTTCTTTAGGAGGTGACATCATTTCTTCACAGGGCTGATATTTTTCATTCAGTGTGGTATCAAGACCCCATATTTTAAAAAAAATAACGATAATATAATGACAGAGTAGCAAAGATTATTCAAAATCTTTTTCTATTTGGCCCAGTGTTTTGACCTGACCTCCAGCATTTTCATTAAATTGCCCAATATTTATAACTCTTAAGTAACAAAATCAGTCCATCTCACTCTTCCTATGAAACACTGCATAACTGGAAATGGCCCATGGTCAAATGCTGTAATGGTGAAAGGATAGAAGGCAGCCCCCTCCGCTATGGAATTCCCTTCATAGTCAAGAGAAGAACACAAATCTGGCTTTTCTCCTCAGTTTCAGACAACATTTGAGGTTTACTAATACATTTATCAAAGGTCTTTGTACTGAGATGATATTGAGCATGAACTGTTAGTTCTCACTGGTGTGCTGTTCACCAGACCAAATTGGTTTTTTGTATCTTCCTTCCTATCTCAGAGGAAAGCCCTAAGAAATTTGCAAGATCTTTTGATACTTACTCAGGAGAGTGCTGGAGGAAAAAAATAGATATATCTACATTACATTAGAGTTTTAGTCTGTATTCACTTCTGAATTGAGTCTTCTCACTTACTATGATTGCGTCAGCACTGCAGAGTGGTCTCAGAGTGTTTACACTGCTTTTGAGTATTCATCCAGGAAGACGATGTCTTGGCTGGAAATAAATCAAAAGGAGCTCTCCAACTGCTGGAGCGTTTGGCTCAGGAGATCAGACAAAAATTACTCTCCTTGAAACATGTATTGTGCAAGCATAAGGTACTCACACCTCTACTCCATCTCTGCATCATATTTTTGGACCATACTAATTAGTTTACTGCTTGTGTAGTCATAGCTGGTAAATTCAAGGAGTGATAGAGTATTAGGGGATACTTTGGGTTCACTGGCTTGTGTTTTTGGTGGGTTTTTAAAATTTTATTTACAGCATTTACAATCCTCAGTTTCCTGGGACATACTGTAATCATTTTTCTCAAGTTTCGATTTATGAGGGATCTGCTAGCAATACCGGATTTGGAGATTCTCTGTACTATCTGCTCCCCTAGCAGCTCTCCCTCCTTTCCTAGGCAATTTTTAACATTGATTTGTTCAGGGATGTGGTCTACAGCAATTCAAACAAAATTGCTTGGTCATAAGCCAAGGGGTTGCACACACAGGATGGATGTGGAAATTTCTTAATCAAGTGCTATCACCAAATCGCTCTCATTGTGGAACTACAGACTCGTATATCACAGCTATTAAAACTAAAAAGGCTTTCTCACCTTGCATAACTTTCAGATTAGTTACATTACATAGATAGGATACACATCCAAAATAAACAGCTTGCTCCTTTGCTTTTGAATTAATCATATGACTTTGCTCAGTAATTTATCCTATTTAACATTATTTTGTTACTCTCAAATTTTAAACGGCCTAAGCTTATATCTTTTCTCTTTACATAATCTATTATTGATTTTTTCTTATTCTCCCAAAAATGTAAAATTGCAGGCACTGCCTCAGAGCAGATTAATTTCTGTACTAGTTAATGTAATAAGTGTCTTGACCTAATTCAACTATGTCTTGAAGTTAGTTTATTCCTCAAAATTCCAAGTTTATTTATCCTAATAACACTCCACTAATAAAAAACTACTTGTACAGACGGAAATTAGGAAAAGAGAGATAAGTGGTTTGTCCACTGACACTTAAGAAGTCAATGACATTTTTCTAAGTTAGAAGATTTCTTCAATATTCTTTTTTAGGTCTCCTTGCATTGCAATGACTTTTCCACAACCCTCCCTTGGAATTTTAAAATCATATTTAAATACGTCATAATAGATTAAATCAGAAACTTTGTTGTGACTGCATGCATCTTAACCAATAAATTAACACCCTCCTCCCCAAACCCAAAACACACAACCTGTATTTTTTTTAATTTATTTTACCATGTATTGAGTTTTCTCCATAGGGAAGCTCTGCTGTAGTTGCTGTCTATGAGTGACAAATGACACATACTTATACATGATAGACAAAAAATTTCAGTTCCAAGTCAAATCTGATTATTCTTTTATTACTGTGCAGTGCTACCTGAATTGGAGCCTCTTTTCTCATTCTTCTTTGTAGGAGTGTAGAAATGCACTTCGCTTTGTTTGGCATCTGGAAAAGTCCAAACTACACATGGTTGGAGTCCCTGGGTAGATCTTGAACTATTGAGTAACCCAGATTGTTTCCAGAGTTCTACAGTTCCTTAAAAATAATACTATAATGTCTCATTTTTAATTCAGATTCCTCTTTCTTGATGCTGTTTTTCTCTGGGCAGAATTAACAGTAGTATCTTTGGGGCCAAAAAACATGTTTAAGCTTCTGAATAATCCTTTCTCTTTCCATCACAATGATAATGCAGGTAAACATATCACTGCATTCATTTTTAAATATTGCGATAGAAGACCAAAGCAGTTCCTTAATTTATAGAACCTAAAATAGAATAGTTTACTTTCAAAGGAGAAGAAAAAAAATTAAATAGAATGAAGAGTGCTAGAAGCAAGTAAACAAGCAAAAAAGTGCTGTCGACATTTTTGCGTCAATATTTTTTCTACTTGCTATACAAACAGCAATTCATGCAACCCCCTTTCATTCGCCAGTAGATAAATTCTAAGTCAAAAAGAACCTTATTTATATTAATTACCTTTTGCCCAAATGATTCTCTTGCATAAAACATTAACAATCATAATACATCCTTGTGAGTAGAAAATTCTTCAGCTCTCTGATTTCCTTTTTACAGTGTATGGCATTTTCCTACATATTGAATTGGACTAGATTTCTGACCCACCTAAAATCATAAATTCCAGCTGGTGTCAAAAGTAGGAGGAGGTTAACAATTGCGAAGTGGCCACAAAAGACGACAAGAAGAATTAGAAGTAATCAAGTTCATAAGTGACCAATTAAAGTATACATAAACTATCAGATAATAATGACAAGTATGTTATTTTAACTAAATACTTGTCTTTTGCTTAATGAAAACTGTACCTGAGTGTTCGGAGAAGAGGTCACTGACTTGATCAGAATAGTAACAGCATTTTTACACAAAGTATGACATTTACAGCTGGATCCTCACCTCACTGAAACTCACTGCTGACTCCCTTGGACATAAATGTTAATAAGAATTCAGAGTAAAGAGTTCACCTCTGGCAGAAAGAGTAGCAATTGAATCAGGGGCTAGGTTTTTTGTATGGTCTTTATGTACATTAAAACAATATTGCTACAAAATCTGAAGGAACTGAATGGAACAAATCTATTACTGAATATACCAAGTTCGTCAAAGAAATCACAGAAAGGTGGTGTGTGAGAGGGAGGAAGTAACAGGATTATAGACACTGTTCCTTATATTGATTAAATTCTTCTGCTGTGTTATGCACTCAAATTGTGTCTAAGCCCTGCCTCTGCTACTTAAATCCCATCTGGAATCTAGCAAACCTGTATGGATTTACATTCCTCACACAGGATATCTGTGCAGCTGCAGCACATTGGACACAGGTCATGCACTGTGGTGGGTTGACCCTGGCTGGAGGTCACATGCCCACCAAAGCAGCTATATCCCTCCCCTTTTCAGATGGACAGGGGAGAAAATATATATTGAGAGGCTTAGAAGTTGAGACAAGGACACGGAGAGATCATTCTGCAATTAGTGTCATGGGCAAAACAGACTCAATACAAAATAAAGGAAAGAAAACTCTAATTTACACTGCACACCCAGTGACACCAGGGTCAAATAATGAGAAGTGCAACCAGATCTTAAAAGACCTCCTCCCCTACCCCTCCATTCACTGGCCATGGTGCCTGCACAGTTTCTAACATCTTCTCACTCCCTTCTCTGGTGGCAAAAAGCAGCTGCTTGCAGGTTTTTTCTTTTAAATGTGATTCCCAGAGACACTGTGACCATCATGATTGGCTCGGCCTTGGTCAGCAACAATTCCAGCCTTGAGTGGGCTGGTGTTTGCTCTGTGGGGCCTGCAAAGAGCTTCTGGCTGCTTCCTGCAGAAGCCACCTCTGCAGACCCCCTTCTCCACCAAAACCCTGCCACACAAAACTACAACACACACTTGGAATGGTGAAATTCTGAGAACATAATCACATACAAAATACTCCTTCTGATGCTGTATCAAAGTAATTCTACTTTATATAGTCTTGGTTGAATAACTACCTTCACTGGGTACTAAGATAATTTGAGGCATAATGTGCCATATACCATTTTTAATGCAACTAAGGCAGATGCCATCTTCTTGCACACATTTTGGTAGTTCCACACATGCATCGCCAATTACTATTAGGACACAAGTTTTTATTGTCTTCTACTAGCATGCAGCTATTTGGTCTTTATCTTCCTTACTTTAGAGAAAAAGCCTGTTCTCCAGAACATCCCCCTCCTCTGACCACATCAGGACTGGAGTTGGTCATCTGTGTGTGAATGTGTGCAAGGGACAGAGTGAATCTCCTAGAAGCTGGAGAAAAATCCCTGGATCCAGCAGGGATTTATTTCCTCTTCTGGTTGGTGGAAAGGATGCTTATGTTTTTGAGCTTTATTTCCCCTTCTGTACATTTTAGCCCCACTATAGAGCTATAGGATTTCATTACCTATCTCTTTGACCTTTATTGGCTCCTCCATAAATTCAGAGCTTGCTCTCTATTCTCTCCCTCTCATCAAGTCCTTAAAAGTCTACCTACATTACGTTCATACTTCACCACTTTGTTGCATTAAACTACAAGCAATTTATTTTGGCTTAGCAGAACACTCGTCATATGCAGAGCCATGAATTTATTAGTAGTCTAATTAGTGTCTTGGCAGCCTAATAGAACAAAGACACATATTAATCCTGTTACAATGATACCAACACATGTATTCCAAATTATCCAATTACTGTTAATCCCCAATAAAGTTATTCTTGCAGTTACATACTTTCTGCAATCTAACACTATCTACTACTGCTATGCTTCTTGCAGTTACATACTTTCTGCAATCTAACACTATCTACTACTGCTATGCTTACCCTTCCCATGATCTTCGGGATCCTAAAATTGACACTGCCACAGCCTCACTTGAGGAAGGGTTTGCTCTGAGTCACCAGTCACCTGAGTTCCCTGTTCGGAAGAGTCTGCTTTTGCTTCTCTCCCTGCTCTTGGGTCTGCTTAGGGTTATTTTTATACAGGTCTGTTTGACTGTCCTGCCTCTTCTTATTCCTCTCAGGTTAGTTATGCAATGACCACTTGCAGCGTATAACTGCAGAGTCAGTGTTAAGCTAAAGCAAAACCAAGTTGGGCAATAGTCTCCTAACTCCTACGCTATTTTGCTGTTACAGACCCCTAATTGCCCTAGATGACTGCTGAAAACTACTGAAGTTACTGTGATCAGCTGCCCACAGCACAAGGCTGCATAAAATATACTGGTTCCTCTTCTTTAGATTCACCGAGTGCTTGCATTTAATTCCTCTGCAATGACAGGAAATAATCAATGTTTAATTTGTCCATTCAATGGGTATGACTGAATAGTAGGGAAAAAAATTACCAATAGCTTGGTAAAGGAACTAAATATCTTTGGAAAAGTCATTTGCTATGAATAATTGGCACAATTTTTCCTGTACCTTAGAACACAAATATGACTGTAAACCTTAGAGCTTTAAAACTAGAGAAAAGTTTCAACTGAAAAAAAAAAATAAATTTTGGAGCAAGACCCCATAGCAAATTTTTGCACTGTTCTAGAAAGATGAGTAGAAAAGGGATATTACCACTGCAAAGAACATTTTCTTTTATTTGCTATTCTATTTTGCATGTGGACTATAGACTCTCATATCATTTTTCAGGCAATAAAAACAGCAGGAAGATTTTACTTTCTTCTAATTGTTCACATCTTATTTTTATATTTTTTTAACAAAGCATGTCTGTCTCAAATGAAGCTGCAGCCACTTTCTTTGGAAAATGAGCTAATAATTGATTGAAAAAGGTATGGTATGGTTATAGTATGGTATGGTAATGAAGCTTCTTGTACAATACAAGAAATGTATTGCACCCCTGATTCTGCTCATGAATTATCCAGAAACAAATCAACAAATCTATTAAAATCATTCCCATCAGTACTGAAATTTTTGGCGGAAGTAGGCCATGAATTATGTACTCCTAAGTTTCTGTCTGATTTATTTATTGGTAACACAAAGCACATAATCACATAATCACAGAATCACAGACTGGTTTGAGCTGAAAGGAGCCTCAAAGAACATCCAGTTCCCACCCCCTGCCATGGGCAGGGACACCCTCCACTAGACCAGGTTGCCCAAAGCCCCATCCAACCTGGCCTTGAACACTGAAAGGGAGGGGTCAGACACAGCTTCTCTGGGCAACCTGTGCCAGGGCCTCACCACCCTCCCAGGGAAGATTTTCTTCCTAATGTCTAACCTAAATCTACCTTCCTTCAGTTTAAACCCATTACCGTGTTCCTATCACTACACTCCCTGATAAACAGTCCTTCTTCAGCTTTACAGTAAGCCCCCTTCAGATACTGGAAGGCTGTGTCTCTCTGGAGCCTTCTCTTCTCCAGGCTGAACAAGCCCAACTCTCTCAGCCTGTCTTTTAGGAGAGGTGCTCCAGCCCTCAAATAATTTTTGTGGCCTCCTCTGGATTCACTCCAACAGCTCAATAGCTTTCATGTCCTGAGGAACCCAGAGCTGGACACAGTACTCCAGGGAGGGTCTCACCAAAGCAGTGTAGAGGGGGAGAATCATCTCCCTTGACCTGCTTGCTGGTCATGCTGGTTTTGATGCAGCCCAGGATACATTTTTCTTTCCAATATTGCCTCTGTTCATTGATTATATCATACTAGTGCTTTGATTTACAATCAAATTTACTGTCTTTGTGAAACATATTTTCTTTCTTAGCTGTGTCTTTGTTACTTGCATACATTCAAATGATCGGCTAGGTTTTGGTTGAATACTGTTGAAACATAAATAAGGAATCTAAGAAAACAAACTATGTGATATAACAAATAGCTTATGCATTGGCTACCGAACGTAATGAGCAGGAACTAGAGCAATAGGGAAAGCCAAAAGGAGTATCACATCTATGTGCACATCCCAAGGAGGAAGGATTTCTAGATCCTAGTGCCTGTTCTCAAAACTAGCAATAATTTTGGTGTCAAGCAACTGCTGGCTAAAACCGAGTAGTGGCAGTTGGTATCCAGAGCTCTGCTCTTCCCCCATCTCACAAGCCAAGCAGTTGTTTGTGCTTTCAAAATACTGTATTCCCTCTTGCATATTGGCACAGCTTCCACAGAACATTGTGGCATGCTGCTGTCTGTAGAGAACCAGCACACACAGAACAGTACAGTGTGCAGAACATCAGCTCCTCCGTTTGGTAACACAAGGCAGATTACAAGGACAAGTGAGTGAAAATAAAAGAGAAGTGTTTAAGAATGAGTATTTAATCAGCAGCTTCAAGAAAAAGTACTCAAATCCTGCTTGGTTCCACAGTGCTTTTTAGCCACTTGCTTGCTGCTTGCTACACACTTTTCCTCAGTTGGTGATGAGTGCTGGAAGTCTACATGCATGTTTTCAGTGTTACCAAAATTCTCTGATTTTTAAGTAAGATTACAAACTGTTCAGTCCGGTATTCCTCTATAAACACCTGCTGGGAATACAGTTTTCAGATATCCAGTTGTTCAGATACCCATTTTTGATTGTCTTTTATAATAACCTGCTCAGGGAAGCAATGATGAATTGCTCTCTTGAATAGCTTGGGATGCTGAACTCCTGATTGATGCAGTCAATACTCATTCTTGCAATAGCGAGAGACAAAATAGTACTAGTTTGCCCTAGTCAATCCTTGACTTCAGCAGCAGGGTGCCCTGGTAAGGCATACCTGCATCTGAAAAAGGGGTCAGGAGCTGGGATGGACAGTTCAGCATCTCTCCCACCTTACCATCTCTCCCACCCACTGCTCAACCTGCCTGCCGTAAAAGCATGAGATGCTTATTTCAGTCAGCCTTTCTCACTGAACAAGTTCAAGGAAACTTTTTATTTGCTTCTTTGAAGTACAGCAGCCTCCTGCTTTCATTTGGTATTACAGAGAATTTTACTGCCTCTTTCCATTTCGCTCCTGCCACACAAGTACGGTTACAGTTTCTTAACCTACGCAATGAATGGAGGAAATTTCCGGGGTAGCAAGTTGCAGGTATTTGATGCACATTATAGATTTGTGAGAGCAAGGACGCATTTGTCTTTTGAAGCAAAGTAGCATACCTGTGAAGTTTTAGTGATTTATCACTGTATATTTTAAGCAGCCTCTGGCACACTACTGTCCTCTGATGGGCTGTCAAGGTGTTACTCCCTGTAACTTGCCTCTCACTCACAGCTCAGTACACAAAACAGGTGGCAAGTGGAGAGCAGATTGAGATAGGGGTCTAACGCTGATTGTCAGTGTACTAGTGTCTTCCTTACTTCTCCAAAGTTAGGGGACCTTGGTCGCTAAATGGCAGCACTCTCACCAGGACAGGAGGCAGTTTCCTTGGGACATAGGGCATTTTTCCTTCGCTTTACATGAGATTTCCAAGTCAGAAACTTCTAAATTGTATTCCTTATGCTCTACTTCCCCATAGCTTTGATCTCTTTCCATAACACAAAATTAAATGAAAGAGCATTTATTTTGGTAGTAAAATATTAAGTATAATGATGTTCACAAAGCAATTAACTTTTACTAAAGGGACTTTTTCCTGATGAATACAGCAAATGTTAATGTGTAAAACTAAAACTGGAACATTTGCAAATTTTGGAGTTTATATTAAGCCAAAAACTTGCCTACAATAGCTGTGTGAATGCTTTTGTATACACAGATAAATGTTTGCAATGTTTGTATAAGACATACCTACATTCCTGGAAAATCTAATTACAGTTAATCCACTTCTCTTTAAAAAGCCTTTAACCTTGACATCTATTTCACTCAGTAAAATAAATTATTTATTGTTTTAGTGGCAATAGTCTTCTGTTTCCATTCTTTAAGCCAAATATCCTCTGCATGTACATGTGTGTGTGTTTCTATATACAAATGTAAGCATATATATAAAACCAGAAGGAAATAAAGACAGGTCTGTCATACTGCCTTTCAAATTCAGCAGTTTGCACCTGTTTTCATCAATGCTGATTTTATTTAAGTTTTTTTGCACAATTTGCAATTTTCCTATTGTCAACCAAATCAGATCTTAATGAAACTTCTTGGGCATTATCTAATGTAAGACCACAAAATCATGACTTTAATTTAAAATCATATCATATTATTGAAGTAATTCAGCATTCTTTTGACTTACTGTCTCTTACTTTCTTGACATTTTGTAGATTTTTATGAAATCTCAAGGGTTAGACATTTTCTTTTATTCCACATTATATGATTTAATGTAATCTAGAAAAATAAAAACTGTCATCACAAAAGTAGCAACTCGATAGCTAGCTTCCATTGTTTTATTTCAGGAATGGCAAAAGCAAAACCTTTTGCAGGATCAGGGATGCACTGAAACAGAAAAAATACAAACAGAAGAAAGGAGAAAATGCATATAAGGCTCTCATCAGCAACAAACTGAACAAGACATCAACTACCAAAAAGCTCAAGGGTTTCTTAAGCTATTAAACCTAGTTTTCCCTTGAAATAAAGAAATTTATTAGATGAGACTATAGTAAATCGGCTCAATTCAAATTACATACAATATAATGGTTTTCTTTTCCTAATCCTAGCTCAAATCACTCATATGCACTTACTTCCAGGACAGCAACACCATAGGAGAAGTGTACTCATTAAATCCAAAAAGAACTAAGCATTAACAGTTCCTTAGCTATCTGATGTTATCTAGTTTTCAGTGATTTCTATAAATCATTTATGTAATTGTCAATGTTAAGATAAGATTCTCAGGAAGTTATATATTGTGTGCCAGTCTTATTATATCCAATTGACAAAGATTTTTAAGTTTAAAAATTGCTTCTTGTAGATAAATAGAAATATTCTAAAAAGGTTTTGTGTTCTACTTATATCTCCAAGTCATTTCCCATATATATTCCCTGTATATTATCATACTGCTATGCTATGTATTTTTGTATTTACATAGAATCATAGAATGGCATGGGTTGGAAGGGACCCCAAGGATCACAGAGCTCCAACCCCCCTGCCACAGGCAGGGTCACCAACCTCAGACCTGGATCTACACAAGGTTGCCCAGGGCCCCATGCAACCTGGCCTTGAACACTTCCAGGGATGGGGCAACCACCACCTCTCTGGGCAGCCTGTTCCAGCACCTCACCACTCTTTCTGTAAAAAACTTCCCCCCAATATCCAATCTAAACCTTCCCTCCTTTAGCTTTAATCCATTCCCCCTTGTCCTGCCATTATTCCCCCTTGTCCTGCCATTAAATACATGAGTTGCATCTCTACTTTTCAATCCCCACTTATGCACCGTATTTTTGAAAGAAGAACACAAAGAATACCCATGAAAAGAAAAGCTGAATATGGTAACAAGTTTGTAATCACAGCAAAACTATTATCCATACTAGCAAACACCTATGTGCTGTTATTTGCTGGCTCCTGGCAACTCCTAGCTCTTGAAGCCTGGAGCAATCCATCTCCAAACAGGCTGCAGCTCATCTGTGTAGTTTTGCTTTCCTTGATTGTCTTTAACCTAAAGCAGAAAGACTCGCACCTCTGACAGTGCCAGCACGCTCTGCATGCACATAGTTTGTATGGTCATGTTAGGCTGTGGTCCAGACTCATTTAACATTTTGGACTGCCAGAGTGTTTGTCACACACTTTTCTAGAAGCATAGAGTAAGACAAATGGCTTTTTATGTACAGGATGGATTGGGGCAGATTGGCTTGACTGTGAGCTCCACCTCTTTAGGAGAACACCACCTACTGCTTGCTGCATAGCAGACTCCAACCTGGGTACAGAAAACTTTCAACCAATTCAGGCACGGATGGTAGGCCCCAAGCACCCCTGAAGAACAACTGAAACCCTAATATCCTGCAAACTGCACTCCTGTTCACAGCTCCCCATCTTCTGTGGGGCTCTGGTATGTGCAAAGATGAACCAGTAGCCAGAAATGGCAAGCAGCACTTCCTCATAAGATGCGGTTTTATGGAAAAGTCAGGTATTTTTGGACAGAAAGACCTGGGGAGACAGAAGTTCACACTAGGGTAAAATGCACCAGTGGCAGGCAGTGTTGTGTATGGAGTTACCTCCACGTAGATGATGAATGTTTCTTTCCTGTTTAACTCTTGTTGAAAAGCTTTCACAAAAACAAAACAAAACAAAAAACAACCCCAAACCCAAACCTCTTTTACAAAAGCTTTTGCCAAAAAAAACCCCTAAGTAAAATTAGGTAGAGAAAATCTTTAGAAAAAAGTATGTCCAGCTCCACTCACTGTTTTTTGTTATATATTTGTGTGTGATAGCTTTTCATCCTTGCATGACGAGGCAGAGGCGTCAAAAGGGAAGAGATGTCTTTCCAAATTACACTTAGATATGGAAACAGAAAGGTATTTGCGTGAAACACTGATCTTAAATAAACTGATGGGAGAAGTTCAGAACTTTCTCCTCTCTCTCCTCAAAGAAAGGTATGTCTACTAATAAAGTAGTATGTCAAAGACAAGATTGAACCTCTTTTCCTTAGGATCAGCCTTGGTATTGCCACCACAGACCAACAAGAAGTTTACCCAAAACTGTGGGTTTACCCAGGCTGTGGGTCATGATTAGGTGGAACCTGGATGAAGGCTAGAGATCAAAATCTGATGGCAGTGCTCTGGGATGCGGGCTTTTCCGGCCGAAAGACAGGCTGCCCTTTGCTTTCACAAGTCAAGGAAGGACAAAACCCTCTCCACTTTGATTCGGAGACCAACAGGCGAGAGCAGCACGCTTTACTGCGGCCGAGGCCCGCGTGACTATGGGTTCTGACCCGGAGGTCAGGCGCGACAGCCCGGCACGGCCCACGAGCAAGGCGGCAGGGGTGGCTGCCGCTTGGTGCGCCAGCACCCTCCCACCCATCTTCCCACCCACCTTCCCCTGGCAGAAGTTCCCCTGCCCGACAGCTTTCCCCGGAGGAAGGGTGCTGGAGGCCTGAGCCCAAACGTGCCCTTGCCTCGGAAGCGGCGCTGGGGGGGTGGGGAAGACGTGCGGGAGCCCCGCGGGGCGGCGCGGGCGATCCGGGCCAAGCCAAGCCCAGCCCAACCGAAAAGTGCAGTGCCGGGGAGGAGCGCGGCAGCGCTCGCAGCAGCACCCAGAGCCTGGCAGCTGGGATGGAGCCGGGGAGGGGAGGGGAGCAGGAGGGGCAGCGCCTTCCCCTCCGAGAAGAGCGAAGTTAAATAGCCTACGCGACTCCGCCGCCTTCCTCTCCCACTGACTCCGAGCCTCCAGCGAGCCCCCCCGCGTCCCACCCCCTCGCCCGCCCTGCTGGTGGCGCCGCCCCGCCCGGGCCGCAGGGCAGAGCGCGGAGCGGTGCGGTGTAAGCCTGACCCACGGAGCCCGGACGCCCGCACTGCCGGTAGGGGCGGGCGTTTGGGAGCGGGTGCCTGAGGCGCCGCGTCCCGCCGAGCCGCTCGTCTGAAGGACTACGCCAGCTGCATGGGAGGAGATGAGCGTGGCGGGGAAACAGCCTCTTCCAGCACCGCTCGAGCGACCCGGCAGCCTCCTCGTCCCCACCTGGGCAAGTACCCGCTTTCCCCTTAGCCCGTCCCAGTACCAACTTCCGCGGCGGGGCGGGTGGTGGGGAGGGTTCTGCCGTCGGCGCTGCCCGGAGGGCAGGAGGGAGGTGCCTGCGTGATGGGAGCGGGGCGGTGCAGACCCTCAGCACGGCGGGCGGAGGGGTTGGTGCGGGGGGGTAGAGCCGTGGGACCTCCACGACGGGCCGGCCTGCCAGACCAGCCCGGTGCTCTCGGAGGGATGAGGCGGCGGCCGCCGATGCTCAGCGCGGCTCCCTCAGGCGGGGTGCCCCCCTTCTCGTGCTTCGCCCTCTCAGCCCGGCACCCGGCTGAGGAGCCGGGCGGACACCGGCGGTCCGAGCGCGGTCGGTCGGGATTTGTCCCCCGCGCTGTGGGGGTTGTACCTGATGTGATCGCGATTTTCAGCCTGCCGTGGCAGGGTGCAGCGTGAGGGTCGAGTTTCCCGGGGACAGCACTGAATCGCTGTGTTTGTGTGTGACTCAGCTGCAAGCCTGTGCTAACAAAAAGAGATAAGTTAGCTACTTAGACGCATTTACCACCTCACGCACTTCTAAGAGAAGCCCGTGAGGGAGTTGGAAGATAACTTGCTACTTCACGGCAGCGTATTTGGAAAATTATTTATGAATGATGCCCTCTGACGGCGGTTCTCAGCTGTCCCTGATTTATATAAAATGTAGCAGGTATGCCCTGCCTGCCTTTTAAAATCATTACGGACTCTCCGGTTTAATGTGCCACTCTTTTTGGCACGTAAAGTTGTTTTGTTGAAGTGTAATTGCAGTGTTTGTCAGTCACTGTCTAAAAAGTTATTAATTTGATTTATATAAAATAGTTTACTCGCGCGAATGTAAACATCCGTGTAACGTTATTTCCTCTGCTCTGCCCTTTAGGCAGTTTCTGTGATCACAGCCTGGAGGTTTTTAAATGAAAAGTGTTATCTTCCTCATGTTTTATGTAGCATGTTGTTTAGAAGGTGTGTTCTTTCAGCTGCGTGAAAGATGATTTAAAGACGTGTCCCCCCTCACAGTGAATTCGTAACTGCTTCAAGCTTCTGTAATCTTAAGACTGAGAGTAAATCTTTGGAAGATGCAAGTGTTAGGAGCAAAGGGTAGAGGATACCTGACATCATAAGTGTGTACGATACTGCACTGTGGAAACAAACTGTTGTCTTGTCCAAGCTGGCTTTTGCACTGTATGTAGTGTATATTTGCATCTCTTTTGACCATGTGTGAAGATATGCAAACACTTAACCTTTGGGTTTTTAGAATTTCTATAATTCAAAATTAAGTAATCGAATTAAACGTCCTGTAGAATCCTCTGTGTTTTAAAGCTGTTCCACAGCTCTTAATTTGTAAGACCTGTTCCTGAACTGCAAAAATAATCTGCGCAGCAATTACCTAAAATGTTAACAGCTGAGTAGGCTGTATGGCAGTTCAGAATATTTCAGCGTTAAAGGTGAGGGATAATCACTATCATTAGGTGAAATTTATGGCTGGTATTCTTGTAGTTGTATTAAATGTATATGTTTAAGGCCAATAGGACATGCTGTTCCTGCTGATACTCATGGGATTTCTGCCTGGGGCCAAACTAGACACTAAATGAATGGTGTACTGACCTTTTGGACAAGAGTGGTAGGAACTAAAGGCTTGTGGCTATATAGTTTACGTGGGTCCTAAATGGGAAATAGTGCCATGAATCTAAAGCTATAGCAAGCTGTCTGTTTCCAATAACCACAGAACAACTTAGCCTCCCTTCTCTAAGTATTTTAAATAGAGGTGTGTGAAAGAGTGCATGTATATATAGTCTTTTAAAAAAGCCATATAAACTCTTAAGTTCAACAGGGACATCTTATGGCAGGTACTTATTTAGGTGAGTTCATAACTGCCTGGCTTCCTAGATATGCCACATACTCAACCTCTGCAGAGAATTATGCTCAAAATGTCTTAAAAGATAAGGACTTGTTTTAGAATTAAGTATAAGTACTTGGCTTGCATTTTGAGTTATTTAACAGCATTGTAATCTGGGTCTGTTTACCTTGCTGAAAGGCAAAAGATGTGTAGATTATTAACAACATATTGACTGTGGACATTTTTCTTAGAAATAGATATTATAACACTAGTTGCCTTTTAACTGATAAGTATTGCAAGATGAGTCCAATTCATTGTTTTGCATTGTGGTAGCTAGGCAGTCAATACGTAAACATATGTGTAGATATGTATTTTTCTCTTTGGAAGGATGATAATTAAATGTTACTCTGTGGAAAGTAATTGAGCATACATCTAAATTAAGGACTACATGATAGGTTGTAAATAAAATGCTAACATATTTTGTGTCCTTGTGGTTTTAACACTTAATCTCTTTTAAGAATGTTTCTCACAATAAATCTATGAACTTCTCGAAGTACAGTTATTTATATTCTGTTCTATAAAACTGAAATTTCAGCCAGACCTTGTCTGTAATGTTTGGCTAGTCTTTTCTTCGTGCGATTTCTGATACTTGTTTCACTTGGGATCAGACACATACTATTTTTAAGCTGGTTGCAGAAAGCAGCATCTTTCATCTATCTGTAGTGACTTTTGATTATGATTTCTCATATAATTCTTTCTCCTCTTTGCCCTTAGGAATATTCAAGAGGTCATATCCCTTAGAAATTGCTACTCATTAGGTCAGTGAGCCAGTGCCATGATTTTATGTGGATTTTATGGTCTCATTGATCAAGTATGCATTAGATACTGTGTTTTTAAATGGTGTTGCTAGAAGCCTTGAAAGGGAATTATAGCCTTACAGTCACTCATACTATTGATATGCCAGGATTTTAAATGAAGACTAAAAGTGTATAGCTCATAGCTATGTATAAATAAACTTTGTCACTAGGTGGGTTGTTTTTAGAATGGTGACTCTCAAACTCCTGTTGTGAATGTTGTATGTAATAGACCCAGTTTCCTAACAACTTACATATATAACCACAAAAAAACCAATCAGCAGAATTTTTTTATAATTACTTTTTTTTTTGTCACAGAACCCAAAGAATAAAGAAGATGTGAAACTTACTTGGATAGTGCCCTTTTCTGAAGTTATCAAAACTGTGACTTCAATAGGAGAAAGAGCAGCACATGCAGATTTTGTATTCCTTTCCTTCTCTTTTTTTTCCCAATGTGCCTGTGTAATTTAGATACTTGGACAGAGATGCTAGTCCAAATACTTGCTATTTTGGAAAGCAAGTCCTGGGGCGCTGATGTTTTCTCAAAATTTGGCGTCCACCAACACAGAAGCTTCCTGAAAGTGAACACTAGGTGTCATGTTACCACAAACATCCGTGGGTTCCCTCTTCCGTCTCTATCTTTTCAGGGTCAATGCTTAATCTTGCCATTTTCCTAAAATAGATCGCCACTGTTAATATTCCACACCAGTATTTTGGTATGCTTGGACTGCATTCAGTCATACTCTGTGACTGTAAGAAGCTTCAACTTTGTATGTTTTTTATTAAAAGTTCTATTAGCACTGATGTTGCATGGATTTCAAGATTGTTACCAAGATCTGTCAGTTTATGCCACTATACACATCAATAGCATATACTTGATAATTGAAACTTTTCCTCCCATGTACTCATTTTGTATTAAAATTCCTTGCTGGGTAAAAGCTGATTTCAGAAATTTGTTGTGAGCAGAATTTGTCTTCTGATTTGGAGATGGAAACCACTAGAAAACAGATAGTGGAGATTGGTGATAGGGAGGTGGTGTCCATGTATTCCATGGCATGAAGCCTAATAATTACTTTCAGTGCAAATTTTGTTGACTTCCCACTAATTTGTGAAGATGCTTTTTCCCCTAAAACTCTGAAATTCGTAGTTTCAAAAGCCTATTAAATTTACCTGGCATTTACTAAACATCAAAGTAAACAAATGTTTTCCATTTCTTAATTAGGCTTTCTTGCCATCACAAACTAATCTGAATTCTGCTTCTACCTGTATATACCTCCTTGAAAACTGTTACCAAACTGTTTTTATCAAACTGATAAAAAGCTTATTCAAGCTTATGGCTTTAACATCTTAATGGAAATAAGGCTTTTGCCCACCTGCTGCTCTGAAAAACAATGTCTGATCTCTGAAAAAGAACAGTGTTGGTATTCTTTTTACACCTCAGATCTGTGTTTTGTATTGTAAGCATTTTTTCCCTGATGTTTTAAACATTTTATGAGACAAATATAAATAGAATCAATTTCACTTGGGAATGCAGAGACTGCCAGGGATAGAAATGGTAGTGGAGCTGAGCAGAAGGAACCGGGCATGACCGTGTTCTTACAGCACTGACACCTAATATTGCTTGTCAGGGGCATCACAATAATAGAGACAGCAGATACAACTCAGACTCATTGAGGTTGAAAGGGACCTCGGGAGGTCCAGGAGCCTAACCTTTTCCTGAAAGCAGTGACCATGTTGAATTCCGGCTGAGTTGCTAAGGGCTTTTCCCATTGCATTTTTAAAACCTCTGAGGATGGGGGTGTCCAACCTCCACGCAGCCTCTCTGGGCAACCTTCTCTGCTGGACAATTTTCATGATGAAGCTGGAGACCACAGTGGGGTCTCCAGGAAAGCTGCCTCTTCTTTAGGTTTAAGCAATCCAGTCTTCCTCAGGCTCCCCTCACAGGGGAAGTGCTCCAGGCCTCTGACCTGGCATCAATTGCCCTTGCTTCTGTTTATCAGTCTCATTCATTTATTGCAGGCTCCAAGACTGGATGCAGTCTGTTGAGGGCCAAGTAAAGGGAAATGATGATGTGGGCTGTATCTCTTGTTGCTGATGCTGTGCATCGGCAGAGCAGTGTGCACTGGTGACTATATGGCCTCCTGTCCACCAGAACAGAAAGACTCCTGGTCCTTTTCTCTCTCTCCTGATGTCTCAGAGAGAAATTGTAAGCAATGAAAAGTTTTTAAAAAGCAGATGGCTTGTAAAAAGGGCCTCTCTTCCTCTGTTAGCTAAGAATGAATACATAACTTGAGGGGATTATTGTATGCTTTTTTTGTGTGCTGTTTCATGTACCTCTTCTCCGCCCCCCCCCCCCCCCAGCCCAAAAAAAAACCCCAAAAAAACCCAGGGAAAGGCTGATGCTGACTTTCATCTGAAGTTAAAATTCATTTACTATAAAACATCTGTGTTAAAATACTCGGAACAATTTAGTGGATTTACTCATCCTTCATATTACTGGCAAAGCTGACAGTTAAAGCCAATGGAGGCCCAGGAATGTGCTTCTCTCCAAATGACCTTTGTCAGTAACACTCAGTTAATACAGACACCTAATTTTTTTGGTCTCTATTTTCTTTGAAAAAGGCCGGCTGATTCTCCTGTTTTGAACTCCTCTGTACCTGCTTGTCTGAACTTTCTGTCTGAAGAACAGTGTGACTCCAGCAAGAGCTGTCGTGCTGGAACCCTTCTTTATTTATGCATATCAGCAGGCAGATTTCTGTAATGAGATTTACAAACTCTCTAAAGGATATAACCTTGAAGAGCTGGAACCCTTTAGCAAAATCTAATCAATATTATCTCATTTATCATCTCCTTGTGAAGTTCAGATTGTAGTAGGGACAAAATGCATTTGTAGTATTTAGAGAAGTTATAGGCAGGAAAATCAATGCAAAACCTCAGTTGTTTTATACTGTATTTGAAGAGGTAGATGCTCGCACCATACAGTATTGTAAAACTATTAGCCTTATAATGCTTCCCTCCACCATGCCAAACCTGTGGGACTGTTTATGCCTCTTGCTTTGGGATTTTTGCTTTTCTGCAGTTAATATGAGACTCTAAGTCACTGGATGAATAAAAGCTGAGGAGAAACTTTTCCCCTGAACAGAATTTGGTGCAATGTGATCTGCTGTACGAAGTGCATCCAGAGTAGCTTTTTTCCATAGGTGTTTATCATCCACACTATTAACATTCTTCCTAGTGTCTGAGTGGCTGAGTTTCATGTTCCTTGGTCTAAAGCAGTACTGACTTCACACTTTACTTAGATATGTGTAGCAGGGAGGGTTTAGTTGGTTTGTTGAGGATCACAGAAGCAGTCTAACCCAGAGAGAGATGGAATCAAAGCCCTTTGGTGTTGAATCATTGTTGTTGGCTCCTGATGATTCTTCCTTGCCACAAAGTGGAACTTCAGTTGTTACTTTTGATGGGCATTCCTACTTTGTATCTAGTTTTGTATGAGGGATAACAACAACTGGAAAAAGTTCAAATGGAGCTCAGAGACATTCACCATGTGTTTTGTGATAGGCTGTTTTCACATAGCTAGTGGAAATACAGTGTGTTGGCTGCACTGTGCACGCTGGTGAACAGAGCTTCATCTGGTACTCTGAGTCATACTACATCTGTACACTGGATGGACTGTAAATTGTGTACTGAGTTGTAGAGTGCACTGTGAAGTGGGTGAGCAGTATTTTTCCTACTGTACCAGCAGAGAAGCTGAAGAAAAGGTTTAGTTAAAATTATGGGGTTTTGTTCATGTATTTTTTTTACTTTGGATGAAGTAAATTTCAGTATTTTTGTTTCCTGAATACGTGATGAAATGTCGTTGCATATGAGATGGAGAATGTTAGAAGTTCTCCACATCTCTCTTCTTTTTTTTTTTTTTTTTTTTTTTTTTAATGAGTAACTCATGCACGATTCTGTCCAATCCAATAATTGATGCAGGTTTCTTTGGAGAACACTCATTCATTTAAGTTACAAGTGCAAGCATAATTGCTTCTACTGCCTGTTTAACTAAGTTAGAGTATATTTAGCATCACCAAGACTATGGATATGTTGTATAGCTTACCTAATAGCTAATATGTGCCATGAGAAATATAGAACAAGCATACACATCCAAAACAGTGCTAAGCAATATGGAAGACAGTAATGAATATTTATTTTGTTTCCTCTACAGAATAAGTCTTTTTTTTCCTTTTTAAATGCATGTAAAACTATTAGGTTTATTGGAGGAAAGTATCAGAATTGATCTCATTGGGTATCACAAAGACACGTGCATAATTGAAAACTATTTGTCAGAAGTGTGGGTGGCAGTCTTTTTCTCCATCAAAGCCTGTTCAGTTAGCAGACCAAGAGAGAGATTTTTCATTTGTTTCACTGGCTGCAGCTAAGACACAGATTCTGCAAGGAAGTTCATAGGCACATATCTTTCAATACAAATCCTGTCTAGCAGTATTAAGTCATGCTTTTAGAAAGGCTTAAGGAATTACCAGTAGGTATTGTTGTGTTAATAAAATGCAAGTTTCTTCTGTGCTAATAAAATATTCTACTCTTTTTGAGCGGGCATTATAATCTAATGTTACGTGGTATGTCTTTGCCTCTGTTGTTTTTTTTTTTTCCTTAACATGTCTTGCTGCCTTATGCAACATTTTTGTAAATGTAGCATTTAAATGTTCGTCTGCCACCCTTCACACTCCCTGATGGGTGGGCAGTATAAAGGTATGCAGCAGTGTGTGCTGTGCACTCATTTTCAGAATACAGTTGAAGCCTAAGTAAGCATGTGTTGCCAGTTTAGTCTGACAGTCTTGTTTTGTCGTGTAGCTGTTGCTTTTTATAACATCTTTTCTTTTTCTAGTTTTGAATTGTCAGTGTAGTTATCAGTTGCTTCAACACACTGCTTTATGCAACTATTTATCGTACTTTTAATTTAAAAGATGAATTAATTACTAAGGCATCTGGTGCGTCATATGGTGCATATGTTGGATGTGCTAAACAGAACAGTCTTTTTTCATATAGTAAGAGAAAAATGGCATTACATAAAATAATTAGACTTTTTAGTGGGCTTTGAAGAGTAACTGTACAAAAATCTCCAAGTCTGTTATCCATGATTTTGTGATCATTAAAGGAATCTTTGATTCTACTGGAACAAGCATGCACACCTATATGTATCTGTATTTGTAATACATGAAAAATAGAGGGAGGGTAAATGAACTAGAGGGGAACAAGAACTTTATTATACATGGGTTAGTTATATGATACTTCATCCAAGTGATAGTCACAGAATGGGTTGTGGTTAGTTCTATTTAGAATTCATAAGGCAAGATTCTTTTTATTCTTATTGTCTATAGAAATTACATATCCTCTGTGCTTATCAAACACTATTTGAAAACCTCCTAAGCCTTCAGATAAACTTGAGGTAATAGGTACATTTGAACCCACAGTATCTAACTCCACACAAACCTCCAATTTCCTTGGTGTAGTAAAAACAAACTTCACCTTCATTTTGCATTAGAAAATTACTGAATCTACTGTAGCCAAAATTACCAACTGATACAATGTTTATAAGGTTTACCATGTTTATTAATTTGTGACATCGTGTCATCTCCAAGAGAAGGATGGCAGAAATTTGATACAGGCCAGTTTATTCACAGTTACACACCTTTGGTCCCGATCAAGTGAAATTGGATTTGTATCACCCTTTTTACTTACAAAGTTTCAGGCGATGAGGCTTAAATCTATTCAGTGTACCTTACATTTACAAAAAGTAGTTTTTCATTGAAAGTAGACCTCCAAAAGTTTAACAGCTTTGGGGTTTTTTTTTCTTTGTGAAATGGGACATTAACAAAAGCGTGGCACCATCATGACTCAGTTTAAGCAATCAAGGTTTAAGGAGATGCAGGATGCATTGGTTTCTTACGACCTTCAAAAGCAACGTGATCTATACTGATTCAAACGAGAAAGCAGCCTGCTTTAAGCATATCTAGCTTAGGGATATTGAGGTACTCCTAAAGGTAGGTGGTCCAGGAGGTAAGTCCGAAGTCTGAATTGTCCAAATGCTACCACAGCAACCTACTGGTGAGCATTAATCAACTGAAATTCTATAGAACTGATTTGCATCCCACTACTGACTTTTTCTACCTGTGATTGAACTTTCAGAGTAAGAAAACAAAATTTTTAATTCTTACCAAGGGCAATATTGTAGCAGTTGGATCCATCTGTGTCTAATACCTTATTTCTTCGAAAGGTTGGGAAAGAAGAAAGAACAGATAGTCTTTTACTTACTCCAACTCAGGAAATAACCCATACCAGCCACAGTTAACTATCTGACTTGGTTTTTTGTCCCCTCTTCATTTTTTTAGTTTATTGTGTGACTGTGTTTATGAGCTGTTGTGCTTATGTACCCTTCTACTTCTGAACTTCACTTGTTTCTGCTCCTTCTTTATAGTCTTTGCTTTACCAGGAAAAACAAAGGGAAAAAAAATAATTCAGGCTTTCTCATTAGCTGATCATGTGCACTCTTTGTAGATGTTCCATTTCACAGTTATCACACTACTTGACAAAAAGTAAACAAAAAAGAGAGGAGAAAATTCTTTTTAAGGAACAGAAACATTATAGGGTAGTTATTAAAGGGGATGGATGTGAAAGGAGTGAGTAGACAGCCAGGTGTTACCTAGACCTCAGGGAGCACAGAGTGTTGTTTTCTGGGTGACTTGTATCTGTGAGTAGTAAGAAAAGTCCATACTTTACTCTCTGCTACCTCAGTTTCTTCTTTTCAGCTTTCAGCAGTTTGACAGACTTTCATAAATGTCAGTAAGGTTAACCTAATGTCTATTGGCTGTAGTTTTCATATCTAAATATAATTAAATGTAGTAAACCTGCTTGAATTGAGTCTGTATTTCTCATAATTCTAGTGTCATTTTAATATGGCCAGGGTCAATCTAATTCTGTTCCACAAAAGCATCTTGCTTCATCAATTTATAGCATAAAATGAAGACTTCATCTTTTAAAATTTATAAAATTTTCCCTCTCTTAGTCCAATATGTGATTCATTTTGAAGTGCCACAAAAGACGTGCAAAAAGTTCTTCATGTGTATTTTGTAAGCAATTAGTGTTAGGGCTGTCTTCTCTGGGAGAACTTTAAAAATATTTTTATATTTTGAATATATAAAGACTATGCTGCTGTACAAAAGTTATGACTTAGCCCAGCATATCTTACAGAAGTAAGATAAATAAACCCACTAACCTATTGCTGTGGTTTATGGCACTAGGGTGTGAGGTGAGTATAATACAGTTCTATAAATTCCTTTTGGATGGACTTTATAAGTGGTAAAAAGTAGATTGTTTTGTAGAGCATCCCTTTTTTCAAGTATTTCTGTGAAACTTTGGCAAGCAGACCCTATCAAGAGAGAATTATCAATATAAATTGAAAACTCTTGTCCTAGGGAGAAGGGATCTTTCCCATTTAAGTTAAATAACCAAAACATTCCCCAAAATGAAATACGAGGGAACATTTTTAGGGGTAAGGATAGTATTTCTCTGACTGACTTGTCTGACTTTAATCTCTGAGTTTATTTGTGGTGGTGATGTTTCATTAGGAGGGCTTCTGTTCACTAAGAACTGATTCTCTAGCTTACATTTAACTGGATGTGACTTAAAAGAACAATCCAAGCAGTAGTCCATGTTGTGTATATATAGTCTGCAAGAAATGCTAAAACATATTTTATATCTTAAATATAATTGAAAAATTGTAATCTTAAACATCATTGCACAGAATAAAAATTAAGTATTCTAATTGTAAATTGCAATCTTAATAGTCTCATCAGCTTTCTTGATATTTGCAGATCAAACATCTTGTGGAACTAATTTCATGTTCTTATGTGAAATTCAGGTGCTTTCACGAATGACTCCTAGAGATACGTTTTATAACTGTTTCAGTTAACCGGAACGTAACACCTTGTCTTAGTTTTTTAAGAGGTAGTATTCTTCCAGTCCTTCCACTGGTGGTACAAGGTAACCTATGGTTTAGAGATACAGCCATACCTGAGGGTCTAGGAGTTTCATTGGATGTAGTCAAGTAACTGCTGTAGAAGCTGAGCAATACTCTGTACCCTTCTGAAGACAGGTTTTGGTATCCTTTTCCTTCTGTAGGTGGTAATAACTGGCTATTGACTACACTAAGGCAGCCATGGCATAGCTCCAAGCACTAAAATGCATTTGATCATACTGTTAGCATTTTCCTTAGCATAATTTTGTCCTAGGCAAATTAGCTCTCTTCCAGCCAATATCTAGACTGTGACTTGGGACCATTGTTGTGGGCAGCTGTGGGAAATGGAAGAACAGCCCTCGAAAGGAGACACAGTTGTGCTTGTTGGAGGGAAGCCGTGAAAGCAGGAGAAAAAGCAGTAAAGCACGAGATGGAGGGTCTTGTAGAGATGTAAATTTGTGTGTTGGTTAGCAGGGTGGTGACATAGTGTGCTTTGTAATGTTAGGGAAGGTGCAGACAGAAAGATGCCTCTACAGACAGACGCCTGCACAGCGAGAGTCCGCAAGGGTGGGACAACCTTTTGTATAAGAAAGTTGTGGTTCATTCTTATGTTAATGAAAAGTTAATGAAAACTTGACTCCAAGATGCTTCGCCAGCCATCAAGAGGGTGTAAAATTCTGGGTCATGCCTTTAGAAAGGGCAAGAGCACTTGGATTCACTGGTATGAGCTGCACCAGCTGAACTCCATGACATCTGTTGCTTCATTTGCTAGTGTAGATTCCACTGCTTGTCCACTTCTCTGTACCTGTCCCATTTGACAGTGAAACTAACCTGATGTGCTCAGAAGTGTTTGAAACTTGCTAACTCTTTTATTTAGGGGAATTTACTAACAGTGAGCTGAGTAAAGGACTTGGTTATTTTCAAACAAACAAATATTTATATACTTTGTGGTTGGCAGAAAAAACATAAAATGGTGATGGAAAAATACTCTATTCCAAATTGTCTTTATTTCATCCTAGGACTTGTGCTTTTTTTTTTTTTTTTTTAACTTTGAATTAGGGACATGCTTTTCAGGTAGATCTCATTGTCTTCCATATTTATTGCTCTGTAGTCTGTGTTTTTAAAGTGGTACAGAGTGCACCAAAGCTATATCCACTGTTGATAGATATATCTGAATACAAGTAGGTTTGTGGAGTGAAACAGAGGGACTGAACAGTCCCACTTTATGACTCTCTGGGGTTTTATTTCAGCCTAGCCTAGGTGGTCTCGCCTGTGGACTGACCACCCGTTAGTGCTTGGGCTCACTAGCTTTGCCCTTGAAGCATACCTCCAGCTGGGCTGTTCTGAGACCACGCTCAATTCAGACCATGGCATAAGAAGCGGGAATGACTGGGGGAGATATGCTTCAAAGATCTAATGCTGATCTAAATGATGATACAGAGGTATCCAAGCTGAATGTCTTTCAGATCAAACTAAACTGAAAGTTGTTCCATAGATGCACGTGATTAATTGCAGCCACTAATGAAGTTTTAGTCCATAGGACCCTGCTATAGCATGTCCAAAAATAAACTTCCCCAAAATGCCCATTGTAGGACTTGTGTCCATGACAAAAGCAGTTCTGTTCTGCAGGTTGACTTCTGTAGTGTTTTGCTATTCTGTCTGGATATAGGCTCAGTAAGTTATAGTCTATGGTTTTTATTTCCAAATGTTATTAAAAGATGCAGCCTTCCTATCTGTGCTGGTTCCCTCCCTCCCTGTCTCTTTGCCTCTGTCTCTCTCTGGTAGTGTATAAATGAGAATACCTGCCCCTTCTTACCTTTCCTCACTAACCACCAACTTTCCTTCAAATATTTAGGATCTAGTGAAGATCAGGCTGAATTAGTATATGTTGGCAGCTCTTTCTATTCCTCCTTCTTAACACTAGTTCCTAATTTTCTTACACTTGAGAGGGTGTGGCGTGCTATGAGATGTGCTATGAGAAGTAAGGTGAAAAATATACTTTCAACTTGCAGATTCTTGTAGTTACACAAACTGAGGAATTATGTAAAGAATTTATGCTGCTTGTTTTTCTCTTCTTTGTGCACTGCAATGTACTTGTCATTACTCAGCTCTTTTAAGATGTGAAGCAGAACAGAATGGTGAAGAATATTCCAGCCTGTAGATGTGTAATTTTTGACACATGTAAAACACCCTCTTCTTTGTTATGGGAAATTATTCTTCCCATTAATTTCTCAGGACAAGTTAGGAAATCAAATGAAAATTTGGAGGAAATCAGAGTTTAAACAAATCTATTAAAAAAATATTTCAAGCACTTAAATTCTGGTTTAAATCACCCCTGAATGAGAGAGAACACTCGTAACCTAGCAGTTATGTAGGCTGCTTCTGCCTAAAAAGAAGCAATAAACAAATGGGATTGCAGTTCTTGGTGCTCTAATGATTTAGTTTCCAGTTCCTCTCAGTTCTTGTTGCAGGTTGCCAGGTCTGGTCTTGCTAGTGTTTTGACTACTAGTTTGCCAACAATTTGATTATAGTGGTAGTGAAGAGAGGAGAGTATATGACATGAAATTTTCTTCTTATGGATCAACTGAATTTCAGGAGAACAAACTTTTTGTGCATTACCTGTCTGTTTATAAACGTTGCTTGCTATTTTGTCAGGTTTGATACTGTACTTTGGCTGGCATTTCCCTATACTTTTCTTGTTTGTGTACTGTGGGACTGTTCCTGGTGAATAGGGACACTGACCTTCATTACCACACTGAGCTCATTGCTTACTTTCCCTGGTAGAGTAGCCTGTTCCACCTCCTTCTCACTGCTCCCTGGCACCTGGAGACCCAAGTTGATCAGGATCAGGCAGTTGAAGTCTGCTGTTAATTCATCTGGTTTTTGCAGTAGGATATTTGCTCTCTGCAGCAGGTTTCCATGTGTCTGAAGGCTGTCAATGTATCTTCTATAGCATAAGCAGTGTCAGTCTCCTGACTCTTCGAATCTTGCATTTTCTTTGCTACTGACTTTTTTCAGTTGTCCCGTATCTGACTAAAAATTGTTTATGGGACTCCAACTGTGGCTCGGTCAATATGGTGAATCAAGCAGGATTACTCTAGATGTATCTTATGAAGTACTCATAATTACACAACATGGAGCATGAAATAGATGATTGACTTACGTTTGGCTTGTGATTTTCCATAATCCTCCAATTTCTTTTAGGAGAAAAAGAGTTTCCAATGTTTTTGTCGCTCTTTTGTTCTGTTAAAATGGTTTTGTGTGCTTGACTCTGTTAAGCTGTTGGGCTTTTTAGCATCCAGATTTACAGCCTTTTTCAGAGCAGAATATATCATAGCAAAGTGAACGCTATTCTGAGGATAATGACCTTATTCTGAGTATTATTAAGAAGTTCTCAAGTGAATTGATCATGATGAAATTTAAATACTCATTTAAAAATGAATCTTTTTGTAGTGGTGATAACTAATATAAATGTTTGAGCTACTTGTGTAATTTCCGTATAGCGTGTTCTTTAAAGAGCAGTCAGAGATATACACACCAGCCAAGTAGATGAATCAACTGCCACTCATTTGTTTGGTATATGTGAGAGGAACAGGATTATTAATTGATGTTAGTTTTTTTTTAATTAATTGTGTGTAGATTCTGCTCAAATTGCCACTTAATTTTTCTGCAGCAAAGTAAACTGGGGAATTTGTGGTTTAGGTCTCAGAAACCTTCGAGGAATGGTATGCCATATAACATGCTGCTTACACCAACATATATGTACATGTGTATATTTTATGTTTTTCTGCTTTTCCAGGCTAGAGCTAAGTTTCCGTTGAAGCTGGCAGAGTCTGGCTCTAGAAAGTAAGATATCTGAAATACCTAGGTAGCATGTGAGATCAGGATTCAACTTTAAATTTGGTGGTCACGTGAGTTATCTGTTCCTATGCAGTTTCATGGTGAAGGTGTTTTTCATTCATTCCAACTGTAATTAGAGTAACTATTTCTAAAAAGAAGAAAATTAATAAACACATGTAAAAGCCACTTTTCCAAAGTTAAGTAGCTTTGCCACTGTCTTCTCTAAAGAAGAAAATATGTGGAAGAATACAGTCTTGAGGATTGCGGAATGTTCTCTCTCTCTCTCTCTTCCTCTCCTTCAGAGTTGTTTTGACTATTAGAATTGCTATATGAAAGAGAATAAAGGAAGCCTCAATTACAGACGTTTTTCAGAATATATTAAATAAGGATTTGGCCGTGACATTTATTTTCCTGATCAAGGTAACTTCTGGATCTAGGTGATGTAAAATAACCTGGATGGAATTACAGAACTGGAATCCAGTAGTTTCTTTTCAGTTAGTGTGCTACTTAGTGTAATAATGTTTGATTTTTTTTTTATTATTATTATTTGTTTTTCTTGGTTCAGTGGAAAAAAAAATCATGTTACAGTAAGGCTTTTGCTCCTTCAAAGATGCTGGAAATAAAATTCATTAGGACAGAAAGAAATCGAATCCCCAGTAAAAACATAGGAAAGCCGCACAATGAAATGGCCATTAATCCACAAGTACCACACCAGATGTACGTTGTGTTATTGAACAAAAATAAGGAATATTTTATTTTCTAATAGTTCTAATTTTATGGATATATATCGGTGGGATGGAGAGAGTATTTTTTTAGCAGACTTTTGAAAGCTAATGCTATATTCATAGTTTCTTTCACATTACAGTGAACTGTATGATGCACTTCTGTAGCAATTCCTTTATTAAAACCTTCAAATTCCAACATTCAGTAATGAAGTTTTATTTTCATACAGCAATTTAATTATGTAATATTTGTTAAAGATGGATGACTTGGTACAGACAAAACTACCTTTTAAATTCAAACCAATTTTGCTGTTACAGCTTTTAATTATTTAATATCAGACCTTTTAATATAGTAGCTAAGAAGGTGATACCAATGTGTTGTGCTGTTCAGGATTTTCATTACAATAGAAATACTCAAATCATAAACCAGCTGAACAGAACTTAGTAGAAAATAAACTTTTTTTTTCCCAGGGAAGAAAAACAAACTTGGCTTGTAACCATGGAAGAAAAAATATATGCATTTAAAAAGATTAAAAGCTAACTGAGGAAAACATCCAGAGATGTAAAAAGAGGGGAAATACCAGAAAAGAACAAGATAAGAGATGTATTATTTTCAACACAACCTTTTTTTCCCTTCTGCTGCTGTGTTTGTCATGATATTTATTTTTTTAAATATTTTTTAAAGATACAACCAAAATGCTTTTTTTACCTTAAACAGTAAAACACTAAACTTCTTTATGAAATGCAACGTGGAATTCTTGAGTAAATAAAATCTGCAGCTATTTCAAAACTTACACTCAGATAATACTTAATTACTTTTTTCTTATTTTCATCCTTATAGTACTGATTACTCCATGTGGATTGTTACACTTTCGTGGCAGTAACTGGATCCACTGGATCTCATTAACCAGAGTGCAACTTTTGTGTGAGGTGTTAACTTCAGTGAGACTGCACAATATATAAATACCTGTGAATTTTTGTAACTAAGTTGTCAGAATTAAGCCTGAGTCTGCATATGCATGTCTTTTTTCTCTCTTGCCTGCATTACACCTCAGTAGTTTAAGATTTACAGAGCCAGACTGTGCTGTGTGTTTATGGAGAATTTCAGAGAACCCAAAGCAACATGCTTTCATATTCCGTGAAGTGTAGATTTTATTTGTGATTCATATGAAGGCTAAATGTAAATACTTTAAAGAAATGTAGGGGAACAGTTTATTTTCTGTGCTGTTTAGCCTGTAGCATAGAATAAAAGAGCACCCAACAAATTCTGTAAAATTGCTTTCTCAAAAAATGAAAGGTGGTGCGATTCAGTTTTTTGCCTGAACTTGGTCGTAATTTCAAAAAAGTAAAGTAGTACATTTTTTACTGTTGCAAATGCATAGAGCATTTAGAGGTTTTCTTTTCTTTGGTATGGATTTTACTAAATATCAGATAGTGAAATAAATTGTAAAAAGTTATCTGTGTGATCATTATATTCTATTAATCTGTAAACAAAATAAATAACCCCCCTATTCTTCCTGCTTCACAGGACTGTTTAGAATATTCCAAGTGCTTCTCTTCTGTAGATCCTAGATGAGAAGGAAATTGTGGATGGTCTTAAACATTTTTAGGATAATTTTAGTATGTTTTCTCTGCAAAGGTAGTGCTCTGTAGATTTAGGAGGGGACACTGGGTTTTAAAGATTCTAATCCTAGCTGTGAGCCATGAGATCATGGATCCCAATAAGCATAGCAGTGGCAGTAGGTTTACATCAGGCTAGGTGACCTGGTCATTTGAATGTTGTTGCATCCTTGTTACCTGAAGTGTGAAACTGGGTTATATGCAGAGTTACTTTGTTTCTCACTATATGGCATTCTTCTAACTTTGGGTAACTGATTTTTCTAAACTCGCAGTTTATGAGATGAGTTCGTACTCAATGTTAGTAGATTCACCGTTGTGGTTATGTGCTGCCCCCCTCTCCCTTGAGCTGCTTAGTGCGATCTCTCCCCCTTCTCCTAGTCTGTGTGCCAGCCTGGGATGAGTTGGGTGCAGATTGTGTAAAACAGACCAGAGTATTACATCAGCCCCTTGACGTGCCTGGCTCTTTCCCTCTTGTTTGGGAATGGTAATGAAAATCAGTTACCTCCTGACAACTGGGTACAGCTGTACCTGGGTTGTGGCCAAAAAGGGGAACATGGCAGAAAAGCTTTGAGTCTGCACAACTGTTGGAAAGTACCAGAATATTTAATTATACGATCTGGGCTGAAGTGGAAAGGCACCTGACAAAAAATTATCTCGGATCCTGGAAATAATGATTCTAAGAGAGACCTTTAGAGCTCTCCTGGTTCATAGCAGGCTGTGACCAGCGTCTGCCCTGAGTTGGGATGCCTCTCAGGTATAAACTTCTTGAGAATTTTCTGCCGACAGAATACCAGGGCAAAGTCAGTCTTCTCAAGTGTCAGGTGAGGAATGCGGATGCATTGTGAGCATTTACTCTAAACTTAGAAGAGGGAAATTTTAACTATAAACTGTCACCCTTTTGAGTCTTGACTTGCTGAGGAATGCCAACACATTATGAGTTTTTATTTGTGAACTTGAAGAGGGAGATCTTAACTATATGCTAGTTTCCTTCATCCACCTTTCTACTTAGATAAATTCCATGTATTCACCTTTATGAGTGTGGGTGACATATTACTGGGCCCTAATATTTCTGTTTGTTTGTGTTTATCTTATGTTTTATGTCTTTCTATCTACCTACCTACTTTGATTTAAGATACCTTATAGGTGGTCAGCAGGTTGAGGGAGATTATTCTGCCCCTCTGTTCTTTTGAGACCCCTTCCTGTTGGAGTACTATTATCCAGCGCTAGGGTCCACACTACATGAATGATGTAGAGCTGTTGGAGCAAGTCCAGAAGGCGACCGCGACAATGATCAAGGGGCTGGAGCACCTCTTCTATGAAGAGAGGCTGAGAGAGTTGGGTTTGTTCAGTCTGGAGAAGAGAAGGCTCTGGGGTGATGTAATTATGGCATAACAATACTTAAAGGGATCCTACAGGAAAGTGGGAGAGGGACTGTTCACCAGGAGTGCAGTGATAGCACAAGGGGCAATGGCTTTAACCTGAAAGAGGGTAGGGTTAAGTTAGATGTTAGGAAGAAATCCTTTACTATGAGGGTAGTGAGACACTGGAACAGGTTGCCCAGAGAGGTTGAGGAAGCCCCATCCCTGGAGGCCAATTAAGGCCAGGTTAGATGGGGCTTTGGGCAATCTGGTCAAGTGAGGGTGTCCCTGCCCATGGCAAGGGGGTTGGAACTAGGTGATCTTTGAGGTGCGTTCCAACCTAAGGCATTCTATGATTGAATACAGTAAGTTAGTGTTAAATTTGTCATCTTTGTATCTAAGTTGCTATTGAATATATATATATTATTAAATCACTTGTAAATCATTAAATTAACCAATAATTAAGTGCTGCTAAGATTTAACTGTTGTTAGCCTATACTATTAATAAATTCTGTTGACTAAATTGTAACCATGTCAAACACCTTTTAATCTGTGACGGATATCTAGTTTTTGGTTTAATAGTTTGCATTTTTAGATCTGATTTAAAGGGTTTGAAAAATGAAACAGTTGTTGATTTATTCTCACTCCTTCATCCACCCTTTCAGTCAAACATTTTGCTCTCATGTATCCTTAGGATTATTTCAACTTCTGTCCAATGGCACATGTGGTTTTCATTTTGATCCTGATCTGAGACTGAAATGCCACATTTTTGTCAAACACCTGGGCTCAACTATAGCCAAAATGAACTATTCCTTGTGTTTATAATCATAAGATAAATCTTAATTAGTGTTCAGAAGCTCTGAATTGAAAAACAATTTTGAACCAGTGGAAGTAGTCAGTTACCACCAGTGTTGTCTTTGTTAACTTTCCCTTCCTCTGGGAGCCTTGTGCTTGCTGTCGGTCAGCACGCAAAGCTTGACTATCAATGGCTCTGTACTCCTGAGTATTAGATGAAGCCCTTCAGTGTTGGGCACCAGGAAATGGAGCTTTGCACAAATGAGTATGTTGTTCCTACATTCCAGAAAGTTTTTCTGGCCAGTGCCCAATAGTGTCTATTTACTAATGTCAAATTTAGCACCTTCCCAACCACACTAAAAACTGATAAAGCATTACAGTCTAGATTCAATGTACAGGTGGACTCTTGCATTTGAAAATGGTAACTGCATGTATGTGGCCTCCTCTGCAGCAAGTCAGATGCTTTCAGACATGTATTGTGAGAGGTCAAAGCAAGATTTTTTTTTTTCCAGTTTGTTTGCACCTAATAAGTTTCTCTTGGTCCATTAACGTACAAACAATGTCAGGAATCTTTTCTATTTTGGTTACTGCCTGGACCTACTTCTGCAATGGAATTTGTAGTAATTGGATTATCAAATGACTATAATAGTTATCAAGAGCTGAAGTAATAGATATAGGCAGAGTAATTTCATGCTTTTCAGATGAGATTATATTACATTTAGGATAGGTCACAAATGACTCCATGACTTCACCAATTTTAATTAACTTTAATATCCAAGAAGAAGAAAGAACCTTGCTAAATTGTCAGTCTTTGTAACTTTCATTGTTATTTTACAGCTGTCAGTTTTCTATGCAAAAGATTTTATCTTTCAATTTTTTTACATATTGTCTTTTCATGGTCTTTTCGAAATGTTATTTTGGGTTGTCCTTCAAACTGAAGTGCATGATCTGCTGGACAAAGATTGATTCTTCCCTAACCTGCCAATCAGTTTTCTGTTTGGCAGAGGACTGGTGTTGAAGCTTTGATGTACATATTTCAACATTTTTCTGTGAAAGCCATTACTGTGTGGCCTGAGATACCTGTTTATAAAATTGATGAATTTTAGGTTTAAGTACCAGGCCTCACAGTTTCTCTCCTAAACTACAGAAACTTCCTCAAAGGCAGTGCTTGCAGAATAAGCAGTGTGGTGCTTGTCAGTGCTGTAGAGGTAGTTATTGCACTTGCTAATTTCTTTCCCTCTAAATTACCAAAGCAAATATTTTCAGAGTTCTAGCATTGTTTCTTCTAGATTTCTGTATCATTTACTTAAATCAGCAAACCATGTAAGAAATCCCCTCCCAGCATCGCAGAAGTTTGTAGAGATGCTTGTTTTGAGTTCTGTAATGGCTAGGCTGTGCTAACAGGTTAGCCTGGTTATAATGAAATAGTTTTATTTGCACAGTTAGGGGGCTGTTGTAAGTAGAACTTCCTTAGAGGCTGAAAGAGCAGAATGTAAAATCTAAGTTACAATACAGCATTTCACAAAGACCTCATTCCTTCAAAACCAGAAACAACGAATCTTCATGATGCCCAAACCCAGAGGGCACCTCTGGGTCACAATGCCCCTATCCACAGCCCAGGAGCCCCATTTGAGCCTAGCCCGGCATCCTCTGTCCCCACTTGAACCATGCTGGCACCAGGTTTCCTCCTGACTTCTTATTTTGGTTTCCTGGCTTGGCCTGGGCTTGCTCCTTTGCCTGATGCTTGGTGTTCTTCTGGCAGGACCACCCTCACTGATGGCTTGCCTACCCTTTGCGAGCACCCCTTCCTCCTGCTGCTCCCTGACATCCAACTCCCACTGTGCAGGAGGTGGCTGTGGCCACCTGCTCCTGCTTCAGTGGATGCCTGAGGCTGCATTTAGTCCTGTACCAGCTGGTGGTTTTCCTCAGGTAAGGTATAGAGTGGGTAAGTGGCAAGCAAGTGCTACTGGCTTTCTGTACACATATAGAAAGTAAATCCAAAAAATAGGGATGTTATTTTCTGCCCCAAATTGCATTATGCTCTTTGAAGTTATGGATTTCAAAACGGTAAGGAAGAAGTGAAGGTTTATAACAAAAAGCTTTATTAATTTAACTGCCAGTTGAGTAATCTTTCAGGAGGCTGTTTGCTATGGCACTTCTCATGTTCATTATTACTGACTAAACAAAATAATGCAGATTGTAATAAGAAGAAATTTTGTAATCTAATCAAGCCATTTCACTTTTGGAATGTGTTTCTTCTGGAATTTATGGACAACCCATTACAAGTTTGGCAAGACAGATGTATTATTTCTGGCTCCTCTGATAGGTGTCATGTTTCAAGTGATAATGAGTCTGTAACTTCACTTGGCAGTTTACTTAATGATCTGGTGACTGTAATTTTTTCCTCTGGTAGGGATGTTAATGTACGCTACTGCAGCTTGAAGTTTTGCCTCTTGTTCTGTCATTAAGAACAAATGAAATTAATTGATCCTGATTTTCTTTCAAATCTGTAATGGTACATTATAAAGTAGTTGTCAACTCTACTGTCAGGATTTTCTTTCTGATATGTCCAGTAAAGAGTCGGATAAAATTGCAACAGTAGTTGGAGCTAAGGAGTCAAATGAGGAATATTTTTGTTTGTGTTTCCATAGAGGAGCAGTATTTCTAATGGCAAATCTCCTATATTCTGCGGGAAGCCTGACCAAAACACAGGAGAAGGTGATCTGTATGTTTGTTTATTTTTTCTTACATAAATAATTGAAACTGGTATTAAGTGAAATTTTCAAATAATACAGCACATCTCTTTTGGTCATTTCAGGTTGTTTCTGTAGAGAGTTAATGCTTTGACTTGAAAAATGAGTTGATCATGAATTAGGTTGGGAGATGGGAAGTGTAGATAAGAAAGGTTAGGTCAAATATAGCGTAGTGTATGGTTTTCATGGGACCCCAAAGTTACCATTGCAACTGAGAACACTGCTGTAATGTGTAATCTTATTCATTTTAGCAGGATATTGATTCTGAACCCTAGTAGTATCAGTGACAATGTTGTATTACTAACTACTCTTCTACCGAGGTGAATGGTAACTACAGCACATGCTTGCATGCTCTTTTCAGACTTCTTTTAAGTCTGTCTTGTGATTCAGAGAGCATCCAGACTTGCACTGGACTGACAGATGTTCCGTAGTGTGGTAAGAGATGCAGTGCAGAAACCTTAAATCTGAGGTCAGGCAGTGCCTAACTGACAGCTAACAGTGTAGAGGTCCCCAAAACGTCTTGCTGGATAGAAAAATAGATATATTGTGTGGAAGACCTATACAGTCCTCATTTGAAAATTAATTCATGTTTTGAAATCAGTAGTATTTATGTATGAATAATACTTCCTGTAATTGATAATACAACTTTATGTTATGCTGAGTATGCAAGTGTTTTTCATAATATCCTGTTGTCAGTGAAGGCTGGTTGAATACTCAACTGAAGTATTTTTCAATTTTCCTCTTATATGGTTCATAAGGCTTTAATACTAAAATAAAGAGAAGAAAGTAGGAGACTAGCTACAGCAGAGGAAAACTTGAAGCTACTCCTCAGGAATTTTGCAATAAATACTAAGTAAAGGGATTACATATCATTTTTAAAGGGTACACTTGATATTGGCATGGCTCTGCAGTCATGGTATGATTACAAGTTGAAGACTACAGTCAGTGCATGTACAGGCAGCAAGCATGTAAGGCATCTGTAGCACAAATAAATGTCATCTGGTGATTCTGTGATGATACTATGTTGAGGATTTCAGGAATACATGTTTCATGTAAAACAGACTACACAGCAAGGTTAAGTAGATGCAGGTATAGTAAATGCAGCTGAGAGAAGACCTGTGATACTCCTCCTTTGAAGGTGATTAAGAATGCATTCTGAACTGGGTGTTTGTGTAGACCCAAATCCTTCTTTCTTTGAAACTTTTTTTAGTAGGATCCTGCTATCAATATTAAGATTTAGTTCAGATTAATGTTTTCATCTTTTCCCTGTTGTTCAGTATAAGGAAGTAGATACAGTATCCTCATTTGATTTAGGAGAAACTTGAGCTCACAACTGGGAAAGGGACAGCAGCTCTGCAGTTTCTGCTCAGTATGTGCATATGTTTGTGTCCACCCATCTTCTTGAATAGACCTTGTTCCTCAGTGTTTCCCTTGCTGCTTTTAGCCATATCATATGCTCAGTTTGCAACTGTCAAAGTTTAATGTACTTGTCTCCTGGTACTGATGAGAGATTGTTTGGTCCCCAAGATTCAAGAACTGAGTCATGACCGAACGCTGCTAGACTCACCTTTCTTTCTCCTGGAGAAACTGTTAATGGCTTGGACTGGCATATGCTGTGTTGGGTTAGAAGATGGCTGGGCTCTGAGAGTTGTGGTAGTTAGAGTTACATCCAGTGGATGGCTGGTTACAAGTGATGTTCCCCAGGGGTCAGTACTGGGGTCAGTTCTCTTTAACATCTTTATCAGTGATATGGATGAGGGGATTGAGTGTACCCTCAGTAAGCTTGCAGATGATGCCAAGTTGGGCAGGTGTGTTGAACTGCTGGAGAGCAGGAAGGCTCTGCAGAGGGATCTGGACAGGCTGAGTCTGTGGACAGATGCCAACTGCATGAGGTTCAACAAAGCTCAGTATTGGATCCTGCATTTGGGGCACTAGAACCCCAGGCAATGCTACAGGCTTGGGGATGAGTGGCTGGAAAACTGCCCACAGAAAAACATCTGAGGGTGTTGGTTCACAGCCAGCTGAACACGAACCAGGAGTGTGCCCAGGTAGCCAAGAAGGCCAACAGTATCATGGCTTCTATCAGAAGTTGTGTGGCTATCAGGACTAGGGCAGTGATTATCCCCCTGTACTCAGCACTGGTGAGGCCACACCTCTAGTACTGTGTTCAGTTTTGGGGCCCTCACTACAAAAAAGACATTGAGGTTCTGGAGCGTGTCTAAAGAAGGGCAATGAAGCTGGTGGAGGGTCTAGAGCCCAGGCCTGATGAAGGAACTGTGATTATTTAGTCTAGAGAAATGGAGACTGAGGTGAGACTTCCTTGTTGTCTACAGCTATCTGAAAGGAGGTTGTAGTGATGTGGGGGTTGGTCTTCCAAGAGACAAATGATAGTACAAGATGAAAGTTGTGCTAGGGGAGGTTTAGATTGGGTATTTGGAAAATTTTCTTCTCTGAAATGGTTACAAATCGTTCAAACAGGCTGCCCAGGGAAGTGGTTGAGTCGCCATCCCTGGAGGTATTTAAAAGACATGTGGATGTGGTGCTTAGGGACATGGTGTAGTGGTGGACCTGGCAGTGCTAGATTAACAATTGAACTTGGTGATCTTAAAGGTCATTTCCAACCAAAACAAATTTATGGTTCTATGGGTAAGATTGTTTGCAGACTTAACTGTAGTCTCTGCAAATCCTGACATCTGTATGTGGTCTCCTTGAGCCTAGCAGCATATATTTAAATAGACTAGCACATCTGCTCTAATTGTGTTGCCTTTTTGAAGCAAGGGCATTGTGTGACATTACTGAAATATGAGTACTAGGGTCCTTTTCAGCTTTCTTCAAACCAAGATCTGACTGGTTTCAGAATTTAAAAAAGGTGTGCTTGTATGCATGTTCTGGGGGTGATGCTGTTTATCAAACTGGAAGATGAAAGAATGTGGAGAAAATCAAAATACAAATACATGAAGAAAAAAAATTGCTTGTCTTATATTCTACTTTTAATTTATACTGGAATTTTTTACATTGATGTGAAATGCACTGGTACAGTTTTGAAATATTTCCTTCTTTTAGCTGTGTTCTAAGAGCAAAGCTGAAGTTATGTTCTCTTGTGTGAGTAGTTGAATACTTTATAGTGTCTGTTGACTGCAGGAAGAATTGAAATTTCCTCCCTTTTAGTGTGTTACAGAATGAAGTCTTTATATCAGAACGTTAGACAAAAAAATTACAGGATAAATGTTTCTTAGGATTTATTTCTCTTTAAGAATGACATATTTTGGCGACTAATCAGTTAACCAGTGTCATCTTAAAATGCTTGATTCACTTGAAATGTGAATCAGTCCCTCATTTTGAGTCTTAATTCAGATTAACTGCAAGCTTGATGATATACACTTGAGTGTCTAATTTAAGCTTTTAAAGATCAAAGAGTGGCTGTCTAGCTTCAAAATTTGTTACTAAAACCCTACATAAACAATTAAAGCTGGATGTCTTTAGAGCAAGACTCCCTATGTACGACATAGTAGTTAACACAAAATTATAAGTATCTTAAGGTGGTCACAGTGTTTATACGATTTGTACTTATTTACAAAAGAGCTGCAAGTTTTACTAACACAATTAGGTAACAACTACTGAAAGAGACAAACTAAAGGTTGATAAGTAAAAATAATTTCTTAGGAATACAGTCAGGTACTGAAGCAAAATTTAACCTTTTTCTGTTTGTTTTCTATCCCTAGTGAGTTTCTGGGTAATTGCTTATGCTGTAGGCTATCTGAAAGAAGCACAGCATTTTTTTTTTAAAGCTGTGTTTCCTGGGAGCCATTTTCATTTCATAATACACATAGCTGAGTTTGACGTGATTAAATTGAGTAAATGTATATCCATAAATTAACTTTATTATTCATGTCATGGAATAGGAATAGGTTGGTACTCACATAGCCATTTGGGAACTGTACTCTTGGGGAGGAGGTTAAGACAAAGAAGAGAATAATTTTAATGAAAATGCTAACATCTGCTAAAGCAACATTTATATAAGCCCTACATGTACTTTTTATTTAAATGTCTTGAGACACAATTATGGCACTTTATTCCTTTCTGCCTCAGTCATGTAATCCTAATTTCAAAATAAATTATATCAGACTTCAGGTGAGCTGCTGGTAATTCACTGTCAAATATTATTCTGTTAACAGTGCTTATTGAAACTTTCCTGGCCAGCTTTTTCCTCCTGTCCTTGTAGAACTCCCCATGTCCTATCAGGACTGTCCTCACTGTTCTCTCTCACAGTGACTCTGTACACCAACAGATTTTTCCCCTGTTGTTTGAGAAATGTCCTGCAGACTGTGGTTATGCTTTGCTGTCTGAGGATGCTTCTGTGAGATACAGAGGCTCCCTGCCACCATCACAGGGAAGTCCTGTTCATGACTGTATGAACAACCTGTGTTCTCCTGTACACAATGAAAGCCTGAAGCCCTGAAATTTTAACATCCTAAATACTGGTATACTGATAATTTAGTTTAATGCTATGAAGAACATAATTTTCATGTTAGTATCATGAGGTGAAATGACCCAAATTCAGAAATGCATGTGGTGAATGCCAAGAACTCTTGTTTACTGCAGCTTGTGTGTCATGAAATGGCCCACAACCAACACTTATGCACCATGTTTAAGACACTATCCCTTAGGTATGGTTTTCTTACTAGCACAGAGTTGGTGCAGTAGAGTGGTGTGCTCGCCAGGCTTCAGCCTGTATACAGCAGAGTCAGTGAGACAGAGAGAAGCAGCTCAAGAAACCTGGAGTGATGGCCAGGACAGACGATGTGGGTTTGTTTGTTTTTTTAATTTCTGACTCACTCCCTGGAATATGCACCCTCTCTGTAATGGGAGAAGTGTATAATATGATGCATTTTGACTTTGGATTTTTCTTGCAACTTTCACTGAAACACTGATTCCTAGGCAGCTATACTGAGGTATGCACCGTTAGCTCATGAGTTCATTTGGTATTTTCTTTGGATTTGAGGGCAGACTGATAGAAATTGATGAAGGTAAACAGAGAATGGTAGGAAAGTTCAATGTCTGTTTTCTCCTACTGTGAGACAGCACAAAGAACTTTGCTATAGCTGTGGATATAACTTTTTTTTTTCTTCAGCCTCTTCTGTGATGACTTGTAGAAATGCGCTACTCAAAGTAAAAATATTGCTGAACTAATAAGCACTCAAGCAGTTAGTTGGGAAAGCAAAAAGTTGGTGAAACTTATTTAATGTTTATTGCATCAACCGTAAGTTATTTTTTCAGGCATTGTATGTGTTCAGAAGCAGGATATCTACTGTGGGAAGATTACAGACTAAGATATGGTCAATGAGAAAATGTTGATGGTTAAAGCTCTTACATGTAAAGTACCACACAACTAACTTTAAATGAAACTTCAAGCAGATAGGAATGTTGCAATTCTGTGCACACTAACTCATGATAATGCATTCTAAAGACAAATTCATACATCACTTTTTTTCAGGTCGTCCTGCTCTTAGATCCATTAGCTAAACCACTGATTTCTCACATAGTCTCTTTGGCTGCCTCAGTTGCCATTGTTTGGATATATTGCAGATTTTGAAGACTTCTGCAGTGCTAACTGTGGAACTCAACCACTTGTAAGGCTGTGCTATTCGAAGAATGATCAAGCAGAAAATGAGATCTTTCATTGCCATTAAAATATGTAAAGTTTTGAGTTCATGTCTCTGGCATTGGGAAAAGGGTTGGTAACGGAAACAGCATATTCTAGGTACCACTGTTACATTGGAAAAGAGAGTTGATTAAGGAAAAATAAGAACACTGTCGTGTGTGTCTTAAGACTACAGAATGTAGTAAGAAACAAAATCATCACTCGCTTTTTGTATTCTTAAAATTATTAGTAAGCAGGTGTTTGAATCAAAGAAATATCTCACTTAAGAAAAAATGTTATGTAAGTAAAACTCCATGTTTAAGACAGCCATACATACCATGTTCAAGTGCCAAAACGTACTAAATATATTTGGCTATTTTAATTGTTATTTGGTCATCACTTTCTTTTTAAGATTGTCGAATGTGGATATGTGATACTTTATACAGCTGCTGTTGGTGAATAAGTAAGACAAAAGAGCTTATGGTAGCTGAATTCCTTTCTTAACTTCAGGTAAGCTGCAGTACCTGTATTATCAAACACCATATTGCAGTTGGGGATTTGCTTCTCCTTAGCACCTATGCTTCTTCTGGATAGCTGCTGTATTACTTTTATTATTAGAAATACTAGTATTTTTATCCAAAAACTATTTTATAACTTGTAGTTTTGTGCTGTTAATGGGTTTCAGGAGAAATAATAGTCACCAGACAGGGAGCAGATCTTTCTTGTGTATTTGTGGAGAGTGACCCATACACTTCTTTTTCATTTCCTAGGCTAGAGAGCCAAGTTTTTTTCAGATTTGTGTGAAACACTGTCCATTCTAATCTTACTCCTACCCAGCTTCCGTATCTGTGCTAATCTGACTTCACTTTTCTTTAATAGAGCCAAAATACTGATATGAAGATGTCACTTTACTGGTGTTTACTCACCTGGCTTTCATCCTTGTACAACACTGAAGAACAGTATTTGGGTTGTATAGCTTCCACTCTCATAATACTACTTTCTTGTCAATGAGCAAACTTACAGAAGAAATTCTTTGCTTATCCTTGCTATATGGCCTTGCCCTGTGTTAAGTGTTAGTTGTGTGGTAACTTTCATATCGGTTTCCCAGACTGTTAGCATGTTCATGGAAGGACCTAACTGGTAGTAACCATAGATTTTTCCATTATCAGTGGGTTCTGTTAGTGCTTTCAGCATTTCTGCTGTCATCCTACTCCTCTTTGCTTTCTGATTCCAGAGATGATTGTGTGCAGATAGCACAAAAAAAAGCAAATAAAAGAAAAAAGTTAGTTAAAAAAGGATTTGGAATAAAAATGTCTCAGACCTTAAGCCTCTCTGCAGTGATACTAAAATGAAAGACTTTAAAAGATTTTTTTTTTCCTAAGAAAATTAAAGACAAAATAAAATTAAACATCATTATCTTTTACTTCAGAAATGTCTACTTATAACATTTGATTTATAGCCCTCTGGAACTTGTCATCAAGATTAATGTGGAGAATAAATTTTTAGCTGCCATTACAGACATCAAAAAAGATTTGTATGGTTAACCGTTGGTGCCCTCCTCTCAAGGATTTTGTATGTCTTATCAGAACATGTGACTGAGATACAGTACCCTTGAATATCTGATTAAAAGAGATGAGCAGCATGAAAAGTTTATGCACAGTCTGTGCAATCTTGATTTAAGTGGAGTTGAGTGAAATGATTTTTGCAAAAGGAAAATCAAACTATGCAAGTGTCTTGTACAGTTGAAAATTCCAGTAGCCCTTGCATATAACTTCTGCCAAATTATTTGGGATAATACACATCCAGTTTCTCTCGCTGAACAGTTGTATCAGTCATCTGCTTACAAATCTTATATGTCTGAAAATCATGCAAAACAGCTTTAAAAATAAAATCTGATAATAGTTGTGCAAAGTTCATAAATCTTTCCACTTCAAAGGAAGTGGGAATGTTGTCTACTTGGTTGAAGGTATAGCTTGGGTACTTTTGAGAACTGAAAATTAACGTCTTTGTTCAGCAAAGGTTCTCTTTCTTATCAGAGGTAAATTTTAATGTGGAGCTCTGTTAGTGCTTGTGCTGAAACGATTATTTTGAAATTTGGGGCTCTGAAGTTAACAGCATCTGTACCGTTTTGTGCTTAGAACCTTCTTGTGGTAGGTCCCTCTGGAGCAAGGCAGAGAAAGCTTACATCTGACTGCTCGGTAGCTGGCAATCCTGCCTGACCTTTCCTTCCTTGCCTAGGTATCTACCAAGCCAGCGAACAGTGCTCTGCCTCCCTCACAAGCCTATTGTTTTACAGTCTTGCAAGCATTGTACACAATTACATTTTGTGTGAAAGGGGTTTATAAAGTACCTTAAGTGAAAGCCTCATGACATATAACGCATTTCTGCTTTTCACCTATTCAGGAAAACAGTATTTTTCTTAGTGACTTTTCTATCTCTTTTGCCCTTTTAATCAGAATTTTTTTACTAGTGAAATGTCCTTCTGATGTTGCATAGACAGAAAAATAACTGAATGTACCAGGTATGAATCTTAATCAGCTTAAAATAGAAAAATTTAAATTAATTTTTGATGGGTCAGTCTTACTTTTCAAAGAAGATGAAAAAATATGTATGTTTCAATTGCTGTAATGCAATATTATTGTGGCTGTCACTCAGGCTTTTCTTGCTAATCCAATGAAAGACTAATGTGTTATGATTAAGTACAATACTTCTGGCAATCCTTTAAGGCCATAAAAAGTAAATTAGTTATGAAAATATTCTGCTTTAGTTTAATAAAAAAGCATTCTGTTTCATTTAGAAACAAATACCAAAATCCCTGTAGCAAAGAATGCTTTAGAGAGACTTCCTTTTATATTTAAATTAGGTTTTGAAAGAGAACATCACAATAGTTTTTGGGAGAATGGAGTAATAAAATCTTTGTGAAATTGGTTGTTTAGTTAATATGCATCTCAAAGGCTTGTAGTTATACTCTAGATGCTTGTAATGAACAGCATTTTTGTATTGTTTAATAGTGATAAAATAGGAAAATGCGCATTTTATAGAAGAAAAGATATATTCATGCTATTAATGTTTTTCATAAATATTTTGGAGTAATTTTACAACAATTTGCTTTTGACAAAATCGGATGTTAGGAAGAGGCATAGACTAATATAATGCTTTTCTAGTCTTCCACCAACAAAGTTCTTACACTTGCCTTTTTTCTGTGTCTGTATGAAATCTTTATCAGTTCGTAACTGGGAGAGGTCCTGGATGGCTACTCAAGAGCTAAAAAGGGAAAAAAACAAAACCCCAACCAAACAAAAAAACCCCACCCAAAACACCACACCACATATCTGTGATTTGTGACCAGGGAGGGATCTTGGTTTCACTGTTCATCCTTGTTTAGCCCACCAGTGGGAATGACCCTGCAGAATCTCACAATCACTGTGAATGGTTGGATTCGTGGTCTTTCAAGCTTGTATACGGAGATATTCAGCAAGAGTCAAAAAACTCTTGTATTGTATTTTCGCTGTTGGTTTGCCTCAATGACCAAAAAAACCCTCCTTTAAAACATGTTCTGAATGTCAGGAGTTAAGGTTTTGTGTTTTTGGTGTAGAAACCAGTGCTTTTAGATTTCATCCAGAAGTTTTTTTCTTTCTAATCATACTTTAGTTCAAGCCAGCAAGTAGGTTTTGAAGTTTTTTGCAAGCTTTCAAAATAAGCTTTTTCTAAATTAAAAAAAAAAAAAAAAGTGCAGTGGGGTCTCTTTGGTGGAGTTTGTTGGGTTTTTTTCTGTCCAGCTCTGTTACAAGAAGGACAACTGTGTTCTGTCACTTGTTACCAGTTTTGTTCCTTTTTCTTTCTGGAAAGGAAAGCCTTTGTTAGTTTAAGAAGGGCTGTTGTCAATTTTTCTTTCTTTAATGATGAATTAAAATTAGCCAAGGTCGCTCTTGTGTTGTCACATGAAACTTCATGCAAATATTAAACCTTGAGCTAAAAGGAAAACTGTAGAGGGATTTTGGGTTGTTCTGTCTGTGTGACTGATTTATAACCTTGACAACTCAGTGTCAAAGAAACTGCTGGACTATCTTTTTTATATCAAGCAGGTTTTCGGGTTGGTTTTCTTTTGGCTTGGATAACTCAAAAGCAATTATAGTTAAATGCTGTCTAAAGATGAGAGTTTAGTTTTATTGATGCAGTGTCTGTTACACTTCTAATTTTATAGAAGGAAGGGAAAGCATGTTTAGCAGCATTCTGCAACTAAGTACTTTAATTTTTTTAAAACTGTGGTTTTATGAGAAAAACAGTTTTTGCTAAGGTGCTCACAAACACTGAATTAGATTTCAGAATGGCAGGTTGGATGTTCTGAGTTCAAGTTTTAAAAAGTTGAAACATGCAAAATGTTTTTGCTTGATCATTGTGGAACAAATATTATTCAGTCTGTTTGAAAAGCAAATGCTCCTTTAAAATTAAGTCCATTAAAACATCACACCAGTGGACATTCTGATCTGTGTTTTAGATTAAGATTTAGATTAAATCTTTGAAAATTTTTTGCATTTCTACATGGCAACTGCTGCTTTATGCTAGCATTTTCTTTTCTTTTTTCTTGCCCTGCCTGTAACATGGTTATTATTTTGCCTGCTGCATTTTGACCAGAGGATCTCTTACTATGTCATGAGCTATCAAGGAAAAACCAATATGGAACACCAGATGTTGTACTTTTAACAAATCATTGTGTTAATGTTAGGATTAGATATCTGAAACTTCTTATGCGTAGTAACGTTGATGTTGCAAGAGTCTGTCTAAAGCCAGTCTAACATCAGTATAAATCTTTCTGTTGACTCCAGTTACCACTGCATTTAGATTTTCAGAATGCAAAGGTATTTACAAATGTTCTCAAAATGGTTTCTAATTTGGTGAAAAGGGAGGAACATTGCCCATCTGGATAAATGTGGAGATTTCAGACTGGAAAACTTGGCCACTCTGAATGTACGTCATATCCACTGGAGCATTAATCCTTTCAGTGCATTTTTGTGCATCAAATGTCAGAAAGAATTCATTAATGTATACTGTTATGAAATCTCCAGAGGCCTCTATAAAACCATTAATATATCATTAGAAATTTCATGCGAAGACCCCTGACACTTTATTGAATTCTCTAAGTATAATGGCTAGAGATTTTTTGCCATTATGCTAGAGTAATATGCTCAGTATGCAATCGAGCAACTGATGTGCTTGAATTTTATTTGTAATTTTACTTTTTACAATGCCAGTTTAGCACATCTGAAATGCAGCAAGAAATAAAGTGGCACCAGGAAAGCCATCCTTTTTCAGTGCTGAGGAAGGAACATGTGGTCTTGCTTAGTTTGTTAAATAATGAAAATGTATGCATGTGGTAAAAACCTGTTAATTTGCACTTGTCATGTGCCCACTCTATAATTTAGACACAAAATTTGACATCTTCATTCCATCTAAGAAAAGATTTCAGAACAGTGCTCTGCTTTTAGGTCTTCTGTTACTGAGGTTGCAACATGTTTGTAAGACGCATCATCACTTTTATGTGACTGCAGGATATAATCTTAAATAACAAGAATCAGGAAGTAAATCCAACGTATTACTGTACAATTTTTCATAGCTTTAAAGTCAATATGCAGCTATTTTAAATTACATTGGGAAATTTAAATGATGAGTTACTGAAATGTATGCACATTACACAAATAAATTGTGCTAAAAATGAAAGTAGACCAGATTTCTGGAAACTCCATGCTTAAGTTTGAGATAGAGTGACTTCTGATTAAAAGAGTTCTTGCATCCAGATACATAATGAATGCTTATTACTAGCTATTTATTTGCTTGTATTACTTGAGTTAAACAACAATGGCTTCATGTTGCTTGTTCATCACTATTTTTTACATAATGTTTCTTTATATGCAAAAAGCCTGAACACTTGATCTTCACTATCGAATCTTATATTTGCAAGTTAGAATTTCAATTCTAGTATGGAAAGGAAAATTGTTGGTCATATAATCATGGAAGTATTGCTTTTTTTAATCTTTGTTGCCTGTAAATGAAACATTTTAAGAAGACTTAGGACAAAAGGAATTGTGTGAAGTCTATAAGTAGTTACAAGTGTTGTAGAAAGAAAAAAAAAAAATGTCTCGGAGCTCTTTGTATACATTGGAACTGAAGCCCGTTGGAGGCAATGGGTAGACATCCCAGTGAGGTCTTTCAGACAGGCTGTGGAGTTAGTTTTTAGAGTCACTGAACCACTGGTGTGGGAAGGCACTTCTGGAGATTCTGTAGTCCAACCTGTTGTTCAGAGCAGACTTGGCTGGAGGAGGTTGCTCAGGGCCATATCCAGTCAGGTCTTGAATATCTGCCAGGCCAGATGCTCCACAGCTTCTTTGGTTAATGTCTTCCAGTACTTGACCACCCTCAGTAAACTTCTTGATGGGACATCTCTCTATGACCAAAAGTAGGGACAAGGCAATTTATGACTATACTTGCTACTTACACACATTTAGCCTTTTCCTTACTTACTACTTTGAACCGTATTTTAAGTAGAGGGCTAAGGTGTGGGTTGTCACAGTGCCACAAACTTTTTTCCTTTTTCCCCTGAACAGAACCATGTTTTCTCTTCTGTGTGTCCTTGGAATGGTTTGGCCTGATTACAGTGGGCCTTTTAAATTCTTATGGGTATGTGACAGTTTTAAATTAGCTCGGGGAGGGGGGTCTCACCTCCACAAAGTGATTTCAGTAATATAAAACAAATCAAATATTCTTGGTCATGGACAGAGGAGAGCAGCTTTGCTCAGAAAGACCTTCTTGTACATGATGAATAGTACAGGGAACTGCATGGAAACCACTTTACAGTGTTGGATGCAGACAGTACCATGTTGCTGATGCTCTAGCAGACCTGAGCAGAGAGGGAGGCTACACAGAAGCCTGCGGGCTAAGTTTGTGGAGGGAAAAAAGAATGAGGACTATAAAGAATAAGGACAAAATGTTTATACTTCTCCAATGAAAAAGGAGTTTGGAAAGCTTTAACATTTCTTGGAAGTCAGAATTCAAGGAAAACAAGGACCTTTAAATGGAGTGTTTCTAACATGCTTGGGAGAAGGAATAGGGTTCCAAGAACCTCAAAAAGAAAGAGGGCTGCAATGATCATATATAATGTGGTTCAGATAGAAGAGGAAAAGACAGAAACCTGTATTCCATTTGTTATATGTTTTCAAGTATTGTTCATATCCCTGGAGCCTCCTATAAATCTTACCCTTCTCTGCAAGACGAAGGATAATGGAAGTGTTTGACAGGATGGTGGTACTTTATATTTTATTTCACAACTTTCACACTATAAGGACTGTTCCAAAAATACCAGTTTTCAAAGCTCCGTTATTTATAAAGAGCAGCTAATCACAAAGCCAAGTGGTGTAAGAAAGAGCATACCTACCTATTATGTACCTCCTTGTAAGCCTGCTGCCTGAACAGACAGGAGGTTGAAACACAGACTAGGGTGACATTCAGCAAACCTTGCTCATAGACTTTTGTCTGTGTTCAGAGTTTCAGGCATGCAGGGTTTTTTTGAAAACCAGAATAAGAAAACCACCTCTTCTTTTTTTTCCATTCAGCATAGGAGAACCTTTTGTGTTAAGAGGGTTGCAATGGAGGTGGGCAAGCCTGTATGTTTCCTTTTAAACATTCAGTGTCATGTGGGACAGTTATGAATGTATTGAAGTAGCTGAGAGAGCAGCCTCAAAGTGACACTGAACATGACCACAAGGAAAATGCATTCTTGATTTGATCTTGGGATTTGAATCTGAATCTCTGAGGATCCTCTGTCATTGTTTAAAATGTAATTTCAGTGTCACTTGGAAAGAATGAGATGATACAGATTTATTTTTTTTGTCAGTTGTTGAATGATATTGCCCAGAGTAATTACAGTGGGTTTGATTGACATAATTTTTAGCTTTTTATGTAAAATACATTCTCAGTAGGAAAGTCTGTTTGCTATTTTCTTCCAGCACTTCACTGTATGCTTAATCTCAGGTCCCTTGTTCTGTGTCCAGGCTTTTCAAACAGTCCTAATGAAAAATGTCTTATGTAATAGATATATAATTTATATATGTATATTTATTTAATATGTGCTTAATTAGTATGTTTCAAATGTTTGGATTTTTTTATTTGCATTTCTCTTCTGAAAACGGTGAAAGCTACAGAGAGAAAAGCAAAATTAGTGTATTAATAAGTTAGGATTTCTAAATATAAAAAACCTAAATGAGAGACAGCAGTGATACTCATTCAGTTATTCTTGGCTGCAAAGTTAAGGCTGAGAATATTCAGTGATGTGTATTTAACACTGTATTGTAGTACGTAAAAGGAAGCCATGCCTAGTAAGAGTGTACAGAGAATAATAGTATCAATATAAATACATAGAGAAACTAAGCAGAATGTTATGGAAAAATGTGTTAAGCTGTTATGCTGTACTTCTCCTTTCCAAACAAAGAATTTTTATTTTCTTGCATTGTATAGATTCATTATGTATGTATGTGTGTGTGTGTGTATGTATATATATATATATATGACATTGAGGACCATATGCAAGAAGAATAATATGTATTTACAAAGATATTCTAAATGGGAACTTAAATATGCAAAAGCATCAAATTATATGCCACACAAAATCAATAGAATAGTGGATACTGATTCCCAAAATTCTCAAAACCAAGCTCAATTATATATGAATTTGGAAACTAAGAGGATGGCTGCCCCGTGAACAGATGCGTCATTGGAATGACTGGATGAAGTCCTTATTCAGTATGGCAGTTCTAAACAAGTACTACGTTGTTTTCTATAATATGATTGGAAGTAGATAGATAATATATTAGTAACTTCAGGACATGTTTCTATCTGGAACTCTACAATAGATTAGTCCCAATAAAGTAGCTGGACTATATTTTGATACACCTGATCTGACTGTAGTAAGGGAAAAGGGTTTTGCTTGTTAGAATTAATATTTGAAAAAATGATTAAAAATACACTGCAAAGTTGATTATAAACACACACTCTGTACACAGAAGAAGGATAAAGGAATCCTTGTCAGTAAGCAAAAAGTCAGTAATTCAGTGGGTAAGATTGTTACTGCTGATTTTGAGGAAAGAGGTTATTTGAATTTTTGTCTGGGTGTCTGATAAAAATAGAAAGATGAGCATGGTGGAGAGAAAGAAAAATTGTAAAGTAGATAAGAGAAGTGACATGGGAGAGATAGAGCTATCACTTTTTAAGTAGGAAAATACATACCATTTGTGTGATAGTTGCTTCCAGAAAAAAATTGTTTTATTTAAATAACTCTTAGTCTGATTCTGTGTGAACATAGCTTGCATATCCATGTGTTTAATGCTAATATTCTTACTTCCACCATTTCTCCCAGGGCTGATAAGACCCTCTGATTACTATCCACTATTGATTGTTCAAGCAGGCAAGGATACAATCATAAAGTGTAGCCTGGGTGCTATCAAAAGGGAATTTCGTGAACTAGGGCGCTCTGTTGAGGTGGGGGGGAGCTCAAATAATATCCTCGTCTATCCCTACTAGTGGGAAGAGGGGTTTGGAGCAGGTCAGGAGAACCCATGTGTTGAATGAGTGGCTGAAAGACTGGTGTCGGCATAAAAACTTTGGGATTTTTGACCAAGGGAAGGTGTACTCTGCTCCTGGCATGATTACTGCTGATGGGGCTCACCTGACTCAAAGGGAAAAGTGAATCCTTGCCCAGGAGATGGCAAGGCTTTATTGATCGGGCTTTAAACCAGTTAGGAAAGGTGAAGGGGGCATTGGGAAGGCTGCTGGGGTCAGGCAAGTGCTTCTGGAGACACGACACGAGTTGACGGTGGAAGAAGGTAAATGCCGGCAGTACAGTGACGGCCTTGGGGATGTTGTTCCATGTGACAGTAAGGAAAATTCTGTGGATTGCCCTGAGGACTCCTCAGTGGAGCTGCAATTGCCCTTCCCCTGTCGGAAATCTCGCTGTGATCTGTTGAAGATACCTGCATCTGCTGCCCCACTAAAATGCCTTTATACAAATGCACGTAGCATGGGAAACAAACAGGAGGAATTAGAGATCTTTGTGCAGTTGCACGGCCACGATCTCATTGCAATCATGGAGACGTGGTGGGACAGCCTGGATGACTGGCACGCTGTCATGGATGGCTATGTGCTTTTCAGGAAAGACAGGCTAGGGAGGCGAGGTGGAGGAGTTGCTCTTCATGTCAGAAAGCAGCTGGAATGTATTGAGCTCCACCTGGGGAAAGATGAACCATCAGTCGAGTGCTTGTGGGTAAGAATCAAGGGTCACGCTAGTATGAGTGATACTGTTTTGGGTGTGTGCTATAGACCCCCTGATCAAGAGGAGTGAGCTGATAGTGCTTTCTATAAGCAGCTAGAAGTAGCCTGGAGATCCCAGGCGCTTGTCCTTATGGGGGACTTCAATTATCCAGATATTTGCTGGGCAAGAATTACGGCCAGTCGTATGCAGTCCAGACAATTTCTGCAATGTGTAGAAGACAATTTCCTGCCACAGATGGTACAGGAACCTACAAGGGGAGGGCAGGTGCTGGACCTTGTTCTTACTAACCAGGATGGGCTTGTTAGGGAGGTGAAGGTCGGGGGCAGCTTAGGACAAAGTGACCATGAAATTATAGAGTTCAAAATCCTGTGTGGAAGAAGCAAACCAAAAAGCAGGATAGCTACCCTGAATTTTGGAAGAGCTAACTTTGATCTCCTCTGCAACCTATTAGGAGCTCTCCCGTGGGCTATGCTGTTAGAAGGAAAGGGGGCCTGTGAGAGCTGGGTAACATTTAATCAGCACGTCTTCCAAGCACAGGACAGATGCATCCCTTTGAGTAAGGAATTGGGAAAGAGAGGCAGAAGACCTAGGTGGATAAGCAGGGAGCTCATCAGAAAACTCAAAGGGAAGCAAAAGGTTTATGAACTGTGGAAACAGGGTCTGAGCACCTGGGAAGAATATAGGGATGTTGTCAGGGCCTGTAGGGATTCGACTAGGAAGGCTAAAGCCAACCTGGAAATGAAACTGGCAAGGGACATAAAGGGCAATAAAAAGAGTTTTTTCAGACATGTGAATAATAAGAGGATGACCAGGGATAATGTAGGTCCCTTGCTGAATAAGGCAGGTGTCCTGGTAATGGGGGATGATGAGAAGGTGGAGATACTGAATGCCTTCTTTGCCTCGGTCTTCACTCCAAAGGCCCCTCGGGACCCACAGATCCTGGATGAAAGTAGGAGTGTTTAGGGAATGAAGAGCTTCCCTCTAGTTGAGGTAGGGGAGGTCCAGGAGCGGCTCAAAGGGATTAATGCGCATGAATCCATGGGCCCGGATGGGATGCATCCATGTGTGCTGAGGGAGCTGGTGGAAGTGATTGCTGAGCCACTCTCTATCATCTTCGACAGGTCTTGGAGAACAGGAGAAGTGCCTGAGGATTGGAGGATAGCCAATGTCACTCCAGTCTTTAAAAAGGGCAAGAAGGAGGATCCTAGCAACTATAGGCCAGTCAGCCTCACTTTGGTCCTTGGAAAAGTTATGGAACAGCTTGTTCTGGATTCCATCACCAAGCAACTGGAAGAGAAGAAGGTCATGAGGAGTAGTCAGCATGGATTCACCAAGGGAAGATCGTGCTTGATCAATCTCATAGCCTTCTATGATGTCATCACCGGCTGGGTGGATGGAGGGTGAGCAGTGGATGTCATCTACCTTGACTTCAGCAAGGCTTTCGATGCTGTCTCCCATGACATCCTGATAGAAAAGCTGAGAGAGTATGGGATAGATAAGTGGACAGTGAGGTGGGTCGAGAACTGGCTGTCGGACTGAGCTCAGAGGGTTGTGATCAGTGGAGCAGAGTCAGACTGGAGGCCTGTGACTAGCGGTGTTCCCCAGGGCTCAGTGTTGGGTCCAGTCCTGTTCAATATCTTCATTGACAACCTTGATGAGGGAATAGCATCCACCCTCAGCAAGTACGCCGATGATACAAAGCTGGGAGGAGTGGCTAACACGCAAGAACACTGTCCATGTCATCTACAGGATGTTAATAAAGATAAGGAACACTGTTAATAAAGATAAGGAACACTGCGCTGCCATCCAGTGAGTCCTGGACAGGCTGGAGAGCTGGGCAGGGAGAATCCAGATGAAATTCAACAAAAGCAAGTGCAAGTCTTGCACCTTGGGAGGAACAACCGCATGTATCAGTATAGGCTGGGGGATGACCTGCTGGAGAAGAGCTCTGTGGAGAAGGACCAGGGGGTCTTCGTGGATGACAGGTTGGCTATGAGCCAACAGTGTGCCCTGGTGGCTAAGAGAGCCAATGGGATCCTGGGGTGCATCAGGAGGAGTGTGGCCAGCAGGTCAAAGGAGGTGATCCTCCCCCTCTACTCTGCCCTGGTCAGACCCCACCTGGAGTATTGTGTCCAGTTCTGGGCTCCATGGTTTAAAAAGGACAGGTATCTCCTTGAGAGAGTGCAGAGAAGGGCTATGAAGATGATTAAGGGCCTGGACCATCTATCCTATGAGGAGAGGCTGAGAGAGCTGGGGCTGTTCAGCCTGGAGAAAAGAAGACTGAGGGGCGACCTGATCAATGTTTATAAATATCTTAAGCATGGGTTGCAGGGGGAATCGGCCTGCCCCTTTTCTTTGGTCAGTGGAGACAGGACAAGGGGCAATAGCTGCAAGTTAGAACACAGGAAGTTCTGCACCAACATGCTGAGGAACTTTTCACAGTGAGTGTGACAGAGCCCTGGAATAGGCTGCCCAGGGAGGTGGTGGAGTCTCCTTCTCTGGAGATATTCAAGACCTGTCTGGACGCCTATCTGAGTGATATGTCCTAGGGAGCCTGCTTTGGCAGGGGGGTTGGACCCGATGATCTCTTGAGGTCCCTTCCAACCCCTACAATTCTGTGATTCTGTGAATTCATAACTGTGAGTTCAGTGTGTTACATACTGAAAGCTTACTTTATTTTCTTTTGGGATCAAAAAACTCAGTTTAATTGAAGGTAGGGAAAGGAATTATGAAGGCTGAAAATAATCAGGTATTGTGGGTAGATCAGTTTTTCATATTTATTTGTAAATGTTAAAACACCAACCTTTTCTAGCATCTTAAAGCTGTTGTAGGCTCCAGTTGTAAAGAAATTTTGATGGAAGGGAACGCTATTTGCTGAAGAGATAATCTGGTCTAGCTGAATCAGATATTTTAGGTCCCAAAAAAATATAGATGCATGAGTGTCCTTCAACAGTTTATCCTTATTGAGAAATGTAGTACTTGAGCCAGTCTGATATTATTATCCTTCTCAGAGCCAAGCTAGTCCAAGTACCTCTTTATAGTCCACTGAGAGATGAACCGTTGAATTCTGCTCTTTCCAAGGCACCGTTTTTGGTTAGTACACTAAATACCTGGTGTCCTGGTTCTGGCCAGGCCAGAGTCACCTCCCCAAGCAGTCAGCCCAGGTGAGCTGAGTTAGCCCAGGCTGTTTCTACACCACCTGACATCACTTCCCCATAAAAGGCACTGGTTGGGGAGGGGCACGCCTGAGTACCTTCAGGGCAGTCTGAGTGTGACCAGAGCGTGGGGTTGGTTCTTGCATCGTGTAGCACTGTTATTGTTGAGTCCATAAGGTACTCTGTGTTATCACTGGTTTTCAGTAATTTGCAGGAGGACTGATACTGTTCTACTTTGATGGAGCTTTTGTCAGTGAACTGCCCTTATCCCAACCCACAGAGGCTCTGTCTCTTTCTCCTCTGGGAGTGAGAGAATTGCCTGTGGTGCTCAGCCACTGGTTGGGGATGAATCACCACATGTATTTTTAAGGGGCCTACCTTCAAAATCAATCCTTGGATGCTTAAAATGGTTTCTCAGTTAAGCACTTACACTACTCTCCATAGTTATGAAATTAAATTGATTCCCTGGAATAAATTCAAGCAGAGCAATCATTAAAATGAGACAAATCCTCCTTAACTGGTATGCAGAATTTTAACAGATTCCTGATCTTTATGAAGATATGCAGCAGTTTGCTTACAAGCAACTTTGCAGTAATACCTTATCCTGCAGATCTTTAAGTGGGCTTTGCTGTCACTGCAGCGCAGTGAACTTCAGGATTTAGTTACAAGGTGTTTTTCTGACTTGATTTCATAACTGAAAAAAACCTTCAAACCCAAAATACAAAGAAAGATCAAGAGGTTTATTGAAATATTTGTCTTCTGCTACTTACATCCCAACACAGCTGTGAGGAGATTTCATTGATTTTACGTAGATATCCAAACACCTTGTCTGTGTCAGATGGACACGGTTTTGTTGACTTTGAACATGGGCATGATACACTGATGGTTTTAAGAGATGAAGAATGCATGACTGCTTAGTGTTGATGAAGGTCTCTTCAGCCGAAGATGCTGTCATGATATGTTTTAGTCTGTCAAATGTAGGTGTATCTTTTATACTAGTGCTTTGCTTTTAAAAAATGACTAGTCACTATGATTCCAGTCTTTAAAAAAATAGCCTGCAGTATGGACTACAACTTTTTATTATTTCTAGCTAAGACATGAATAAATTATTCTTTATAATAATTTGGAATGGTTCCTCAGTTTTGTTTATTCCAAAACCGTGTAAATCATTCAAGATCACCAAAATGTTTTGATGTCTGTACTTGTAACACTGTCTCTGCGTGGAGAGCTGAAATAACTTAGCTCAAAAAACACTGTGACGTATTTTATGACAACATCTAAGATCCTGAACTGAGATCAGGTGTTTGCACAAATGCATATGGAAAACACCATTACTTGCAATAAGACAAATTTGAGGAAGGTAACAAATTTTACTGAGCATGGTACAGAATAAGCTGTTGTTACACCTAGCTTGATTGTGCTAGAGAGTCATATACCCCCTGTAATAGCAACATAAATTCTCTCAAATCACATAGTTTCAGGAAAAAAATCTTAATGTCCCAGGAAGAACTGCTTTGTAGCATTGTTACTTCTTGCTGTTGGGCTTTAAAAATTGTATTTAATTCCTTATGTAACATTTTTAGGAAGGGATGCAGGTGATATTTCAGCTGTTCTCAAATAATTTTGTCTGAAATGCATTAAAATATATATTAAAAAAGTATATTTAAGATATATGAAATTTTTATTCACAAGTTTGTTCAGTTTCGTTGCTAAAGACAGAATTTGTTCTTAGATCACGGTTTAACATTTTGAACTATGATTTCTATTTGCTGTTTGCAAAAAAAAAGCTTTTTCATGTCACCTTTAAGAACTGGATATTTATTGCTGTCATGAAAGCATTATAAGGCATTGCAGATGCTATCTGGCCTAGCCGTGACTGCCTTAATTCAACTCTGTTTTCATGTAAGGATGATATTTCCAAACTAAAATGTTCCAGTACTGCAGCTAATTACTGTTCTGCACAAAACATGAACAAAGTTTACATTGCTGGAATATATGGGGTTGGTTGCTGCTGTGAGAATTAGCTCTGTGGACATAACCTGAAATTATGGCCACTCTTTGGGTAAATAAGATGTCTTAGTCTTGCACTCTCAATTTGAGGTAGACTGAATAATTAGTCTGAAATGTAGTGTTGTATTCCTACTCATTCCATGTAGCTTTTTTTCTTTAATGGTTATTATCTGTGTGACTGAGATTTAAATAGAAAAGCAAATTCTTTAAAACAAAAAATAACTCTGTGAAACTCTTGTTAGTATACATGCCAGGACTGTGTTATGGAAAAGGTTTTTGTTTTTTTTAAATCCAACTAAATGCTTTTTAGGAAAAAGGATTTTCATGGGCAAGCATATTGTTTGCATTTGAGATTTATTGAAGGTAGGGTGGTGAAACCAGGTACTTCTCAACCCTGCTATTCATGGTGAAGTTCTTGGTGATGCTGTTAAATAAGGCAGAAGGCTGAATGTTACATGGCACAGGCATTTGGGGGCTGAGGGGAAGATACCATTGCAACTTCAGAGCACACCAGGACCTGGCAATGACACTCCCTGAAAGTCTGGAGCTGCAATTAGGGGTAAGCCACTCCTTTTTTGGGATTAATTTGATACTGTATTTTAAAATGCTGCTGTGCAAAGAGCTGTGCGAGCAAGAAGAGTGGGACAAGTTCATGGGATTACTTGGGATGCATGTCTGCACTGGTGCCATCTAAAGCAGTGCCTGGGACCACAGCTGAGCTAGTAAACTCTCCCTTCCCCAGGGAATGGTCCCTGACCCATGTTTATCCCTTGCCATGCTGAGGGACTGGCCACTGCCCAGGGTGCCTGTCAAGACTGTCAGACCCTGGCTGTAATGGCAATTCCTGGTTCACCTGGACAAGTGGGTCAGTAATAACCTGAACGCTAGGTCATGGTAAGCACAGCTACAACAGGCTCAGATAAGCTCAGGTCAAGACAAATCCAAACCTTTAGAAGTGCAGAGACTCAGCACTATCAGGTTGGTGTGGACCTTGTGACCTTTTAAAGACAGAACAAAAGCTTATTTCCTTGGTTGTCCCAGAAAACCCCGGTGTCATCTGGATGTTTTTTAAATGCTGGAGACTGAAAAGTGGTTTGGGTCTCACATGTGGGTGGACTCTGGTGCCACATCCACCGCACAGTGAGGGGCTCATTTCATCCTTCAGTGCGGTGGGATGGTGCCAAAGAACAAGGTTGTTCAGGCAGTGATGCCCTGTGTGTTTTGGGCCTTCTATCTGGCCTTGAAAAGTGCTGCCTTTTCATTTCTTTACTTTTATTTTTAGCACTGACTCATTCATAAAGGTGCCATAACAAAAGCACCAAGCAGAATGTAGTCAACAGTAAAACTGTAAGTTAGCAACTTTTTCAAGGTCTATTAAGGCTTTTGCTTAGTTTACTATAATAATGTATGCAGAGGCAGTATCTTGGTATCTTGCCATATCATACCCACCTTTCTCCTTTGCTTGGGTACAAGGGTACTGGCTATGTGGTAACTATTTCAGGGCATTGCATTGCATGGGGATGTTGCCAGCATGAAGTATTGGACCCAAACCCTACCACTGACCCAAACCCTCCTCTGGCAGAATCACAGGTTAGCAGGAGCCTGAGGAGTCTGGGTAAGACCACTAGGACACAGAGCACAAGTTTAGTAGGACACAGGCTGTGTCAGCAGGGCTCCAGGCCAGTGAACTGCCCTGGCACATTTAACTCATGAGTCTAGACATAGTCTTTGGACTGAAGCCATACTCGAAGCAGCAGTTATCACAGTAGGTAAGGAATGCACAGTCCACAGACTACTGCACTGTCACTCCGGCTTTGAATGAGAGCTGACTGTGCTCTTCACCTTGCAGAGTACTTGCTGTGGAAATGAAGCAAGTGAACTCCTGCTTGCTGAACAGACAGAACATGAGCACCAGGCAGTGGTGTGCAGCAGTCAGCAAACTGGGAAAGCAAATTCCATCCTTTTTGACACAGAAAATTACTTTGATGCACGTCCTGCGGGAGTGCTCATCACTGGTTAAAAATTCTTGCTTCTTCCTGGGACAGAGCTAGAGATTATCAGACACATTTTTAATGCCATAATGCTGCCCCACTGTTCTCTCTTTGGTGGCATTTCTATGAAGAGACAGGGTTGCTGACAGTGTGAACTGCTATCATAGTGTCATCTGTTGTTCATTCCAGCTAAGTAAGGAAAAGGGCTGGCAAGATACATATATATACATAGACATATATATATATATATGGTCTGAATAGGGAAGGGCTTTTCCAACTGTAAGCGGTAGACCAGTATTTCTTGCAGATTGGGGGATCAGGTATTTTTCTGAGGGGACGTAGCAGCTGCTGGCCATGCAGGAAAGTGGGTAAGGATCATGAAGCGAACTGAAGCTGGGACCAGGATGAACTGGGAAGAGAACCTGGAAAGAATGGCATTAGTTCAAGGTGATCAGTTCTCACTTTTTTGGATCATTTTCCAGGTTCCTTGATCCAGTCTGACCATCCATCCAAGACAGGTGTAAGAGTGCTTGAAGGAGTGTTTTCACAGAATCACAGAAGAGTAGGAGTTGGAAGGGATCTCTGGAGATCATCTAGTCCAACTCCCTGCTAAAGAAGGATCACGTACAGCACAGGATTGAATCCAGGTCAATTCTGAATGTCTCCAGAGATTAAGACTCTAAAACCTCTCTGGGCAGTCTGTCCTAGTGCAGCCTTCTGGTGTGTTGGCTGCTCCTCTGAGGTCTACATATTGCCCTTGTACCTTAGTCAGCTACTCACAATAAATCTGCACTGAGTGTAGCTCGTTTCTTGGCTTTGGGTAACACACTGATCATGTAGACCAGAAGTAGGATATTTATAGGATGTTCTTAGAAGTTCTTATGAATGTGCTTGCAAATTGTTTTCTGCATCTGGTACTAGCAATAAAAATAATGTTTTTCTGGATTTCATAATCTCTGCAGCAATATGATAAGGCTTTTCTGTTGTGTGAACTTACAGTGAAGGTTTAGGATGTTAAGAAAAGGTTTTTAAAGTGTCATTCTCTTCACAGAGTTGAAAATTAAGGAAGATACAGCAGATGATAATAGGAAAGGGAGGAGTCTTACAGAATTAGATCAGAGCCTGTAGTTAGGTGGTATTGATGGGAGAATGATATGTTAGAATGACAACTCTCTCCAGGCATCTGTAATAGACATAAAACAAGCATGTGTTGCTAATTAGGAATGGCCTTGCAGTAAATGAAAAAGTTTGTTATATATCTTCTTTTAATGGATGCTTCATTATTTTCATTGTTTTTCAGCAGGCATCATCTGTTTCATTACTTTTCTTTAATCTTGAAAACATAATGCCTGTACCATATGTTGTGCTGTGTTGCTCTGATTGTATGCAGACAAGACAGCTTCTGTATTTTGCTTCAAACTGAAAATTCCATTATATACATATAAATATATATATATAAATTATTTTTAAAAATAAGACTGATGGAGAAATTTGTGATGTATTTTGTGTTGTCCAGGGTATGGGAATGGAATTCTTTGTTCCTTTGAACTAAATAGCTCTGAAAGACACATATAGACTTAATGTTTATTAACATCTTAATGTTTATTAATATCTTAACATTTTGTAAGGACTGCTTCAAAAGATTCACACTGTCAGACTAAAAGATGACAGAATCTAGGGTTTAACTGGCAAAGGGATACTATGGATAAACTGTTGCACAGCTGTTTGCCAAGATGAGTTCCTTTCTTGTCAAAGTATACCAATCTCACTTCTGAATTTTTCTTTTCTAAAAAGGAATCCTTGCTTACAGAGTGCTCTTGAAATGGAAAATAGGCATTGGAGTTGTCCTCAATAAAACAGTAATTGCAAATAATGGCAATAGATGCCAGTGCATTCTTCAATTCTGACTCCTAGCTGTAGTTTTGAGTCTGTAAAATTTTTAGCAGTCATGTGACTTTTGAACATTTGGCACATATCAATTAATAGGAATTGAGCTTTTGAAGAAAAACTTAGGAGCCATTATAAATGCAAGAGGATTCTCTTTTTACTAGCATTTTGGGGTTTGTTTTTTTTTTTTTTAGCTTTGGGTCCTGCTATGTCTCTTCATGCTAGTATTTTAAAATTGTTTGGTAAAAGCATTATGTTAATTTTTTGTAAGCTTTAAGTGTGATATACTTTCTTAATATGTTGCAATGAGATTTTATATTCTCTGATGTGATCGTTGTCTTACAAGGCCTTTTTATAAATAAAGACCATCATTTTTGTTAACATTTAATGTAAATGCTAAAATATAAACATTTAGTGAGCTATAGACCATACTAGAGGTCATAATTCTGATTTATTTCCACTACTGCCTCATAGAAGGTCAGTGTTGCTAATACTTCAAAGTGTTTTTTGTGGTTTTTTTTTATTTTGGAATAGCAGTTACTTCATTAAAAAAAATGGGAAAAAGGGTAAGTATCTGTGCACTATATTAAATGGCTAGTGTGTACTTTTAACTTACAAATTCTATTAATAATTAAATATAGCACATTTAATATTTCCTGTGTCGTGCTTGAGATTGATTCAACTGTGTGGCTCAATTTTCTATGGTTATGATGTGTAAGTGAGACCAAGTACTGACCAAAAAGGACAGGGAGGAAGGGCTGGAGGGAGAACGCTGTGAGAATGCTACCCAAGGGCATGTGACAGCTCACTCTTCTGCCCCACGCGTACCACCTGTTAGACACAGTGTTTCATCAGTGCTGTCTCCTGATCTGTGCTTCAGCAGGGGGAATGCCAGTTAGTGCAGCCCAAACTTTACCAAGGAGTAAGCTAGCATTTAATTAGCATGGGTGATTTCTGTCCGTGCCCTGACCCTGGTTGGTTTGTTAGAATATGGTTTGGGAGAAGACATACATTTTTCTTACAATTTGTCATCACTTTTAGCATGTGTCTGACTGATTATTTCAGCTTCTTCTTGTCCATTAGAATGACAGGCCTTCTGTAACATGCTGAATTTTTGTCACTCTAAACTTGCTTGCTGTTCTTAGATTGCATGCTAAGAACATGCATTTTCTTGAATCCCAACCAAATCTGGAAAAAAATGTTTTGGGAGGGGTTTGCTGTGGGTTTGTTTGCAATTCCAGTTATGATCCTCTGATAGTGTGCAAGGCATCATGAGAAAGATCTTATAAGCAGTGAGGAACTAACAAGAGTACTGATGATAAATTTATAAACTAGGCGTGTAGTCACTTCATTGGTTTATAGATCTGCGTCCTTATTGTTTCCAGCAGATTTGCATTAAAAATGGTTATATGCAAAAGAGCAAACTCTCCCTGCAGATATAACACTCCATCATCTTTTAAGGTCACTATAATTGAGGATTTCAAAAGCAGTAACTATAGAGTTTCATTTATGGCATCATGATTTTTTTCAGAAATGCTTAGATTGCAAGTCTCGGCAAAATATTTAAAATTAATAATTTATATAAAGGATGATTTAAATATTTATAGTGAATATAGGAAGTATGGGCTCCACCTCAAAATACTATAGATACTATGGTAAAATTGATGCTTCCAGATCCAAAGAAACCACTGCATCTAGTTTAGGTATAATTAAGTGGTAAGAGACAGAACACCCACAGAATAATGAGGATTTCAGAACTGTTCAGGTTGGAAGGAGTCTCTGAAGATCACAGAAGGCTTTGAAGGGACCTCGAAAGATCATCTAGTCTAATGCCCCCGACAGAGCATGGTCACCTAGAGTAGGTCACATAGGAATGCATCCAGGTGGGTTCTGCATGTTTCCAGAGAAGGAGACTCGGCAGGCACTCTGGGCAGCCTGTCCCGGTGCTAGCAGAACTCTTCTGCTCAAAACAGGTAGTTTTGAGTATCTCCCCATGTGGAGATGTCAAAACCTGCTGGGGCAGTCTGTTCTATCCAGTTGTGTTCAACCACCCTGTCAGTAAAATAAGTGTTTTGATATTTAAATGCAGCTTTCTGTATTCCAATTTGTGCTCATTAACTCTTGTCTGTTCTGGATCTGGCTGTGTCAGTCTTCCGTAGTGTCTGCTTTAGGAATTTATATACATTGAGAAGATAACCCTGGAGCCTTCTCTTTTCAGGGCTGGACAGTCCTAGCTTTCTGTGTCACTGGTATTGCTTTCCCATACCAATTGCCCCAAGCCTGCACTGGTCTATGGGGTTGTTCCTTCACAAGTTCAGGACTTTGCTTTTTCCTTTGGACTTCATGCAGGTCTTGCTCACCTACTAATTCAGCTTCTCAAAGTTCATCTGAATGGTGTATGTGGTGGTTTGACCCTGGCTGGAGGCCAGATGCCCACCAAAGCTGCTCTATCCCTCCCCTTTTCAGATAGACCAAGAAGAAAATATGTATTGAGAGGTTCAGGAGCATATCAAAATATATAAAATGTGAGATGTGAAAGACTAGATCTCTGTAGAAATTAATTGCTGAATATTTTTGTGGCATGTTTCGTAAGTAAAATTGTGAGGACAGCACCCTAGGGCTTCACTTGGCCTTTGAGATTTAATAGGCAATAGACTGAGGAACATGGATGAAAATAATGCCAAGGTGTATTTGTTCCTTTCAAAGAATGTATTAAAAAAGACTAAGTGCTGCTTTATCAAAAGTGTTTCAAGTAATCACAGAATCACAGGGTTGGAAAAGACCTTTAAGATCATCAAGTCCAACCATTGCTGTCCTATGCTAAACCATATCCCTAAGTACCTCATCTACCCTTTTCTTGAACACATCCAGGGATAGTGACTCAACCACATCCCTGGGCGGCCTGTTCCAGGCCCTGACAACTCTTTCAGTAAAAAATGTTTTTACTGCCCTGTAAAAAATGTTTAAACCTGCCCTGGCTCAGCTTTGTGCCATTTCCCCTTGTCCTACCTCCTGTCACTTGGCTGAAGAGACCATTGCCCACCTCTCTACAACCTCCTTCTAGGTAGTAGTAGGCGGTGATAAGATCTCCCTTCAGCCTCCTCTTCTCCAGACTAAACATCCCCAGCTCCCTCAGCTGCTCCTCATATGATTTGCACTCCAGCCTCTTAATCAGCCTGGTTGCCCTTCTCTGGACATGCTGGAGGACCTCAATTTCCTTATTACGGTGAGCAGCCCAGAACTGGACACAGTACTGAGCATGAACTAACAGGTTTCAATCTGTGGGAGTAAATAGTCCCAAACTCAAGAGTTGCACTTGGTCAGTGCAATGATGCTGTGATTTCTTGTGTACTGCAAGAGGAATTGCACATTCATTTTCTGTTCCTACTGGAAAAAGGTTGTTTCTTATTACACGCTTAGGACTCAGGATCCGCATGGCAGGCTTCACATCTTTTCAGTTAATATCATTGCTTATAATTATGCACAACTAATTATTTTCATTGTTACCCCTGGCCAGACCAGTTTGGTCCTCAGACCTTGTATTTTAAAACAGAATAGAAGTACATAGAACTCTGTTAATTCTTTTAAAGCTGATGAAGCTCTATGCAGTGATCATTGCTGGAGCATGGTAGGCAGTGGTTTGTATGGATGATCTCATTTTAAATTTTCTTGTGGCTTCCTCTGAATTATTTGGCGGACTTTCAGAGGAAGGATGCTAGTGTAGATAGTGTGTGGATTGGGCTTAGTATGAGACATAGACACACAGTGGATTAGCATTGTTTCTGGTTATTTTTGGAGGTGAAAACAACTTGTATGGACATCAACATTTTTGGAACTAGTTTTTTATGTGTCACTAAAATAACTATAAATAGTGAAATTCCTGGAGTGAAGCCTGATATTTTTTAAATGACAACACCTTTTTGAGTCAGTTTCTCAGAAAAGGATTGTATTCTTTTAAGCCTGTTACAAAGGTTTCTCTGACTTAGCTTATGGCTCTGATCTTAGATTTTATAAAAGGAATATCTTTATTTAATTTCTGATACTGTCAGATGTCTTCCCTAGCACATGCTGATGCTTCGTTTTGACACTTGACTCATCCAATTTGTTTCTTAATAACTGTTAGGAACTTGAGGCAACCACTGAACTTCTAAAGTGAGGTCAGCATATCTAAACATCTTCATAAAATTGTCTCTTGCCTCAAACATACTTTTGAAAAACATCTATCTAAGAATCAGATGTAAGTTCTGTTTTAGAAAACACTGGATGATACACATGGCAATTTTTTTGAAATATGAGATTTCAGTGTTTCTATTAAATGTTCTAATAATCAAATTTGCTTATGAAAGTAAGAAAACAATTTGAAGTACCTTGGAAATACAGGTAAAGTTCTTACATATGGCATGTTTTGTAATCTACTTTCCTCTAGACAGATTAAAAATCATCGAGAAATTTCTACCCAAAACACAAGATTCAGAATGTTCTGAAAGTTTATTTATAATAAAAATTCTGAATCTTTCAATCTTAATTAAGATCTCTTGAGATTTTAACCTTTTTTTTTTCAGTTTGGATATTTCTATGAGTGTGTGTGTGTGTGTGATTATGAAAATTGACCTAAATTTCAGAAATGTATTTTAATAATATCCTATATTTGCATCACTGGTTATCTATACAATAGTACAGTGACAGTCTGCATTGTAGCAGTAAATTAGACAGTGCTGGGGCTTAAACTGGAAATACTTCCAAGTTTAGGAGGTGGCACTGGCAATGTAGATTTTAGCAAATATGTGAGGGCCTTGGGTGTAAGAGGAGCAATGCCACACAGAGCTTAAAAAGCAGCTGGGCAGGGACAAAAGATTGAGCTCATGCAATAGCCTATGTTGTGTTTCTGTCAGTCAAGTCAAACATTTGGAATAAATTAGAACTTCTGGCCATGTTTTTGTGGGGAATGGCACTTGCTCATGGGCTGATGGCTTAGATTAACATTTAGGACTTCCTTTGACAGAGGGAGAGTTTTGGCATGTGACGGGGAAAGTGAAAATTTAGGAAGATTTCTGTTTAATTAAAAGATAGCCTTAGTCTCAGTATTTGCTTTGGTTTTTCCCTAGAGACTGTCTAATGCCCAAGTCTTACAAAAACACAGAAAAATAGGAGCATATGTATGGTTTTATTTTGCCTGAGGTTACCTTCAATGGGGGAGGTGTTTGCTAGTGAATGAAGAGTATGGAAATACAAAGAGATCTTGCAACAGAAGTTCAGAAGAGAGACTGGTCTAAGTAGTGTCAGTGCTTTTCTGGTTCCAGTGAAGAAAGGAAGAAGAGGCCAGGTGAGGATGAAAAGAAGAGCTCTATTAGGGAGGGCTGAGGTTTTTTTCTAGATTTCATAGGAGGCATTTATTCATCTTCATCTTTTCTGTACCATGTGGTTTCATATCAGAATACATGACGATTGACACCTATGTCCCTCTTAACTACATGCCACTACATTTTTGTGAATATGCTAGATGATCTTGTGGTAGAACATATGTGTATGCATTTGAATTTTTCTTTATCCTTCTTCCCTTATAGCTTACGTTTTACTGGTTTGAAGATTAATAAATTTGCCTTACAGATTAATTTCAAGTATTGAAGTCCCTCAAGAAGACTTATTTAGTAAATGTAAGCAGATATTTAAATTCTCATAAATTCTTACAGTCAGAAATTTTATGTACCTCTCCAATACCGAAAAACCATAAATGAAAATAAGAAATCTTTAGCTATTAGTAGTATGGTATTGAAAAGTTTTTTGAAAGCAAAAGAAAAGGTGCTTGGTTGGGGAGGAAGCAGACAGCGTTATGCTTGGGAAAGGTTAAATGTTAAAACCAGTAAACCAAGGTGGTTTTTTTCCCCCATAAATTTTAAATTATTAAGATTTTTCTGCTGAAAAGAAAAAACGCATCACCATTTTATGTCTCATTATTTTAGTAAGGTCAAGGTATAACTTCCTTTATTGCGACATATACAAAACTAGTCTAGCCTTATTTTTAAGATTCCCTTCCTCTGGAGTTACTGACAGGGTATCTGCTGCAGGCCCTCTGCCCTCATGGGCTGCTGGAGGGGTCTCGGGCTTAGTTTTGGCATGGACCACACAGTTTTCTCCATCTGTCATCCTGTGCAGAGTGGGAGTTCAATGGGATGTGGGCAGTTCCCAATTGGCAACAGGTATATTTTCCTCCTCTCCGGGGGGAGTAAATGTGATCAGCATGCTGGACCTGAGCCATTCCCTGCCATTTGGCATCAGTGACTGAGGATGATCTTGGCTCCATCAAATTCATTTGGGTTTTGTCCCAATGTGCCTGTTACCTTGCTGTGGGAATAGTGTGGAGAACCCTGACAGTTTTTACTTTTCATGCCACAAAGATGATTAGAGGGCTGGAGTACCTGCACTACAGAGAGAGGCTGAGGGAGCTCAGCCTGGAGAAGAGAAGGCTGTGGGGGGACCTCATTGCAGCCTTCCAGTACCTGAAGGGAGCTTATAAGCAGGAGGGGATTCAGCTTTTTAAAAGGATAGACAATGGCAGGACAAGGGGGAATGGATTAAAACTAAAGGAAGGAAGGTTTAGATTAGATAATAGGCGAAGTTTTTTCCAGAAAGAGTGGTGAGGTCCTGGAACAGGCTGCCCAGAGAGGTACTGGATGTCCCGTCCCTGGAAGTGTTCAAGGCCAGGTTGGATGGGACCCTGGGCAACCTTGTGTAGATCCAGACCTGAGGTTGGTGGCCCTGCCTGTGGCAGGGGGGTTGGAGCTCTATGATCCTTGGGGTCCCTTCCAGCCCTTGCCATTCTATGATTCTATGATTAGGAAGATGTCAGGACTGCAGTATTTATATTTAACCTGTGTTATGGTTTGCATGATACACCTGGTGAGGATAACAGATCTTAATAGCATAATAGCAATAGAATTTTCCCATCATTACATTTTTTCTTTTCCTGAAGTGAAGATTTGTGATATGGGAGGATACGTGATAGCAATACAGATTCATATTATTGGCTTCTGACAACTGTTGTGTCTAGCTGAATAATTTGATTACACTGTTAAAATAATATTTATTTTCCCAGTAGGTTCTGAATTGATCTTTAGTCATATTTTTTATTGAAAATATTTGCAGACATTATAGGACTATTTCTGTGCTAAGCAGATTTTTGTTGATACACAAGGGTGATGTTTTTCTGATCACATTAAAATTCTCAATAGGCAGAAGTCTAAGAAGCCAGTTTGAAATGTTGGTGTGTTTGTTTTCAGAAGAAAACAATTAGGAGAAAGTTGTACCCCAACCTGAGAGTGCTGCTGGCTACTTGACACCAGCCTTTCTCTCTGAGATAGTTTAATTGTCCAAAAAGTTCAGAGGATTACATTAGTTGGTAGAGGATTATTGGTTTCAAAAACAAAGTTCTTGCATGCTTTATTTGACTCTGATCTTAATCTTCACTGTGGCATCCCACAGCACAGCAGCACAGGGAAAAAACGTCTGCCCCTTTTTGCCTTGGTTTGACTCTTGAGAGGCACATAGGTGCTCATAGGGGGTTCCGCATTCATGCCAGAATGCGTTGGTCCTGGGGTTAGCTCACTTTTCTGGATCAGCAGTAATGTCTCTTGAACTTGAGTTAATTCTTTCCTTCCACAAAGTGGAAGACTCCACTGTAATAGAAAACATATGAGAATTATGGAATTTAGGAAATAGTAGTACTGGAATCTCAAATAACCTTAACTCAGTATAAACAACTCCCATATTCTGAATTCCATAGATGGCTGAATGCATTTAAGAATCTAAAGTAACTTAAATTCAAGTACCCAGAACATGCTGGTTATGCATTTTTGCAATCTTAAGTGAAAATTATGTTTTGATAGAGAGGTTTTCACTCAATAACTGTATCGGTTAATTTCCATAATTGATGCAGTAATTGGTGGTGTTGATCTATGTAGCTTTTATGTAAAACCTTGTAGTAAACTATAAAATGCAAGACAAAACCTTGAAATATTTTTTCATAGACAGGAAGTGTAATCTGTCTCCTCTATGGCAATTATTTTGCCTATACAATTTAATGTTTCAGATGCAAACAGGATGCAAGTGTCCCTTATGATGCTCTTCAATCTTATTTACCACATGAATAGTGTTTGGTAAAAAGATCCAGGCTGAGTACAAATAAATAATGTGTTTGAGGATTTATCCTATTGATGTTTTACCATATAAGTAATTTCATGTGTGTCGGCTTTTTCTCAGAGGTACCATGTCTTGTGTTGTTAGTAACCCAAAATTTCTTATTTCTGCCTTCTGCTAAAGTCTGTAAACATAGACTAATACAAAAGAGCAAAGATAATCTTTACTATAGTTCTAATTAAATGTTATAAATCATGTATTGTGATTGTTGCTAACTTTGAATGTTTTTTTGTTCTTTACAAATGAATTGGGATTAGTCTCAGCAGAGAACCTCCATCTTATTTCTCCTTGTGAATTTCAGTTTTATCATTTAAAACCTTCTGGTCATCAAGAAGGATGTGAAAGAATACTAATTTAGTAAAGTCCATGCTAATTTTTTGTAGGGGAATTGACTGGTAGGGATGCAGAAGATGAGAACAAATAGAACTATTTGCTAGCTAACCTTTCCATCTCCTTCAGAAACTTTCTTACTCTAGAAGAGATGTCTCCAAGATCACCTTCCACTAGGAATGGCTAATCATCCTTGGATAGGAAATATTGGAGTCTCTGCTGTACAGATTCCAGTTTTATCTGGTGTTTATAGACTTAGCTACAAATCATTCTCTGCCATGTAAATAACCTTTTAATGAATAAGGGAACTGCTGCCAAATAAAACTATAAAAAAAGCCAGTACTTTCCCGAGCTTTTTTGGTACATGTTATGTAGTTGATCCCATATTAATTTGAATTATATAAAGTCAGCTTAGATTTGAAATTTTTATCTTTAATTAAAAGTGTTTTCGGCAGAAATGATCATTTGGCACCAACTTTGTAGAATGTTAATTATATTATAGTAATTAATTCTCCCTCACTTTGTGACAAAGATGCTGAAGTGTTTGCCAGCATAACAACACATGTGCCGAGTCTTTTGTTTATGCCTTGGCAGAAGTGTCCTCTCCCTCTCAAAAAAGAAATTATAGCTCTGCTTTTAGATGCATCTGCTACAATTACTAGTTAAGCTGTGCTTTTTTCATGCTCTTCAGTGAGCTTTCTACAAAATTTATAGTTGTATGTTTTAATGGTAAGCCTCTTTATCTGAAACAATTCTTTGATTTATGTATCTATCTCTGTTTACTTTCAAAAAGTTACTGGTGACTCCAGTGGAAAAGACTGCCCAAAGGTTTTACAATTTCTATTAGGTACAGCCTTGCTCTGGCAGAGGTGAAGAGCTGCAGAGGATCTCAGGTGGACTGTTTGTAAGGTAGTAGCAATCAGCAAAAGCTTCTCCAGGGTGTAGAGAGAGCTCACCAATGGAGAGACAGCCTCCATGGCTAGAGAGAGTTGTTCTGCTTATTTTCTCAGTGTCTAATCAGCTCAACTGTCTGGTGTTTATAACCATCTGCTGTCATGGTTCACTTAAAGCCTCCAGTTACTCTGTTGTTTATCCTCATGTTTTCAAATGGCTCTGGCATAGATCTTTTCCAAGACTGTGCAGCCTTTCTGAAAGGGAAGCATACCTTCCTTTTCTCAGATGACTTCAGCTGCTGGACTCAGTGTAACGGTTTCCAGTTCTCTGTAAACAACTTATCTGTTCTGAGGCTCTGTAGTGGAGTTAAATGCATTTAAGGTTCAGAAAAGTCTAAATTCATGTTCCTGGAAAATGTTAGTAGTGTTGCTTTTGTACTTTTAAGTGGAGGTAAAGGCAAGGCAAAATGATAATCTGGTAACTGCCTACAGTTATTTGTGGGGCACTTACAAAGTTGATGGAGCCAAAATCATCTTAGAACTATGCCAGAACCTATAACAAGGACACAAATTGCAGCTTGGGTGGTTTGGGTGGAGGGTTAGGAAAAAGCCTTCCTCTGGATTATGAGGATGAAGCACTGGGGAGGTTCCTTGGAGGCTATAGAACCTCTTTCCAAGGAGCTTTTCAAGACAGCTAGACAAAGCAACAGCTGATTGGTGATTTCATGTTGTACATATTCCTGCTTAATGCTCAAACTTAGACAGGGGACCTCCAAATGTCTTCATTGTTGACATGATCCTGTATCATGATTCTGAAGTGGACCAGCCAGACCCCAACCATATGATTACTCATTTCAGCCTATTGTTTAGTGTGTTCCCATGGGAAGGAGTAGGCCCAGCATGTTCATTCTCTTCCTGAGCCATGTATTTCTAGGTCCTCACATATCAGGCCCAACCTTCAGAGGTACACACTGCTTTCAGTGGAAAATATTTTTTTCCAACGAGGTCAGTAGTAAATTGAAAATAAATGATTAAACTTTCCCTTGGTTGCTAATGCCCCAGTGTAACATTGTACTGCTTTGAGACAGGGAAAGGTTTCCACCACCCATGGAAACCGAGTGCAATGGCATACAGAGAGGGTAAAATAAACAGCATTCGTAAATATGACTTTCTTTGCCTCTTGGTCACTGGCAATTCATATTTTGAGCAGTGTCCTTCACTAATTTAGAAAACTGAAAGTATCAAAGAATTTGCTTACCAAAGCTAGAGTACGCATACACTGAGATAGGTAAAGAGAGAACACTGAGGGGAAACACATGCTTTATCTTATGGTTAGATAGTGTATGGGCAGTGAAACCACATTATGGCTACTGCTTTCATTGGCAAAGTCCTTGGATTAGAATTAAAAAAAACCCAAACACTGCTTCAAAAGTAAATCTAGTTGTGTGTTAAAATCTTCTGTTTTAATAAGAATTTATTTTTGGGATCAGCAAGTTTTAATTGGTCTGAGGAACTATCTGTATATGCTTTTGGGGAATACGCATCTACTGGCATGCAGTACATGATCACAAAATTAAGACTGCCTCCCACCTATTTACCGTTTATTTTAAAGAACTACTGGGAATATCCACGTTTTGGGACATTGTAGCTTTTCAATGATTTGAAGTCTAGGAAGGGTAATACCTGTTAGAAAAAGAACTTTTTGCTTTCCTGTGGAGAGAAACACAAAGTTTAGCAAGCTTAACATCTCCCAAAGTGCTGTTTTTGATGCCTATTGTAATGTTGGGCATGCGAACTAAGAGCAGGAAGACGGTCTTCTGTGCTAGAGGAGAAAGTTATGAGATCATTTGATCATCTCGAGGAATAGATTTCTAATACTTATGACATTCTTCTCAAAAGAACATAATTCTTTTTAGCCATTCTTCCTTTTCTCATCCAAATTCACGGACTGTGCACCTTCTCAGAGCCTACTTTTGACTCACATATGCAATGGTACATGTCACTGACTACTAAACAGTAACTCCTCTGAATAACAGATAAATATAGAAAGGCTTCAGGCATTCAGTAAAATACATTTAATTTTATGCTGAAGGAAAGAACTTAATCCTTGGCAAGTTGCATGGCTCTAACAGATAAAATTAAATTACTTAAATGTTATTCTCCTCATGAAAACCTGCCGTATTAAGAGCAGCCTTTAAAAAATATTTTATTGAACAGCATTTTCATGTGGGAATATGACCCATTTAGCAGCTACTCGTGCATGTCATTACTGACCTAATAATTGATCACTGAAACGATGAGTTTGTAAACATGTATGTTTTAGTTTCTCAAGTGTGCTAGCTGGCTTTTTTTAATAGTTTAAAAAAACAATCAGGTATATGGAACTAGATACTGCTTTTCTTTTAAAAACAAAACATAACTGCTTTAAAAAATGGAGTGTGAATATTTTAACGATTCAGAGCAAGAATCTGTTTGAAACAGATGATTTTGCATTCCTTGCAGACCAACATGTCAGAGAATTAATAAGATTTTGGCAGATACTCTACGTGTAAAACTAGGTTTCTGATGAATACCTTGCTTTTAGTTCACACGAGTACACTTTTTTATTTTTTTTGTTTATATATATTGCTCCTGTAATTGAGTGATTTTAAAAGAAAATAAGAAAAGTAGCCAAAATCCATACTGCAAATGCTGTTGGTATTCAGCAGAAATTGTGTCAGGGAATTTAAATTCTGGGTACTTCTGGATTTAGAATATGTAGGTGTCTATCTTCACTTGAAATTTGCCATTTTCCTCATCTGCGGTTGGTTGCAAAATACAGATTTTATTATCTTTTCCCACAAAAGTGGGTGAAGGTAAAAAAGATATTCTTATGATATTTTCAAAGAAATAATAGTTGTTCACCTCTTGTAACTGATTTTTTTCTTTCTTTTTTTTCCTTCTTTTTTTCCCCAGGAATTTTTTCTGTTGTCAGCCTTTTCTGGTATGAATAAGGAATTAATTTGTACTGTTAATAAGGAAATGTTTTGTTCTATCTGTCTGGTAAGAAATATTTTATCACACTTGATGTGGCTAGTTCGTTCACAGTTGAATAGATACTTGGCTAAAGGGTGTATCAGTCCAAAAGACAGAGGTGGTACAGGGAACACAGGAGGTGTTTATGGAAGGGAAGTATTCCCGTTTTAAGTGTTAAAACCAAAAAGTGAACCTGATTTTAACACCTTACTCTGGCTGTTATCAGAGAGTCAAGTTGGAAGCAGATGCTTGGAGGGCTCTGAGTTTTGTGTTGCAGGCGAGATAGGTGCCTAACTATGAATGTTTCAGTTGAATTGCCTGAAGAAATGTATGTGCACCCAGTGGCTAGGGACTGGTATGCAGCCAGTAAGTGTAGCTGTGGGACATACACCTGTATAGCTGTACTTCAGTGTTAGATGTGAGTAGGGCTGGTTTTGACCAAGCAGGATTATCAGAAATCTCTTGGGTTATTTTCTGCGTATGCGCTGCCTGCAGACCAGCTGTTTGCAGTCCCACAGCTGGTGGTTCCAAACCAGGACCCCTGTTTGCATAGCAAATTCATGCCTGTATCACAAGAAATAATTTAATTGTCCATGACAGGTGACAGGCTTGGCTTACCTTGCTCAGCTTCCTGGCAGGGGCTTGTCAGGCATACTTTGTCTGAACTTTCCTCAGGCTTGCCTAGGGCTCTGTTACGGCTTGTTCAACTGTAATCCCAATTGCATAATGACCAGGAAATTTTTCCTTACCTGTTTTCATTTTAGTTCAGTTTTATAGAATTGTGTAGTGAAAAGTTGCCTTTTTTCCATAGAATTTCAAACATTTCTATGACTAATAATGTAGTAAGAATAAGTTGCTACTCCACATAGGATAAACTGTTTATGACCATAGGAGAAAAGAATAGCTTAGAGGAGCAGAGGCATGCAATGACAGCAAGGGAATTAAATTGCAAGCACAGAGGATCATACACGTATCCCAGGGCTATAAACAGTTCACCAGTGTTCAATTACTGATCATGGAGGGAATTAACTCTTTGGAACAAAGTAAAATTAGTTTCAGGAATTAAAGAGAGAGGGGAAAAAAAAAGCATCCAAGTCAGAAAACATAGTAAAACATAACTGTTATATTAAATTGAAATGGTATGTGGAATTGCAGACCAAAGCTGGAATAAGGGTTTGTTTTTTCTCGTCTATAGCTCTTCATGATTTTTTCCTCTGTTTGGGTTGGTTGTAATTAATTGCTTTCTCAATGGAGAAAAACAAGAACAGGCAAGGTGTCTGTGCAATGAGATAGATACTTGAACAACAAGTCCAAGGTGGTAGCTCTGTCTTGGTTAAATTTCAGCAGGACTGTGTAGATACAGTCCCAGACACAAACAATAAGGCAAATCTGAGCATAAGAGGTAGTTTCTCATTATGCTTTCTTTGGCAACAAGGTGAAATTGAGTTTTTGCTGATGAGTTCCTTTAATGAATCTAATTTACATCCTGGCCCCATAACAAATTATATTGAAATATCTAGAAGAGGTTGCACATTGGGGGATGGGAGAGATGGTTTGGATTATTACCTTTATATTATTATTACCTATATATTATTACCTCATATTACCTTTGCCACCAAATAACTTAGAATTAAATCTTGAAGTCCTGTTACCTAGCAATGTCACTGAATCACAGAATGTTAGGGGTTGGAAGGGACCTCAAAAGAGCATCTAGTCCAACCCCCCTGACAGAGCAGGATCATGTAGATTAGGTCACACAGTAATGCATTCACGTGGGTTTTGAATTTCTCCAGAGAAGGAGACACCACAACCTCTCTGGGCAGCCTGTCCCAGTGCTCTGCCACCTTCACAGTGAAAAAGTTTTTCCTTATGTTCATGTGGAACCTCCTGTGCGCCAGCTTGCACCCGTTGCCCCTTGTCTTCTCATATCCCAGTGCATTGCTTAGAAAGGGTGCTTTTAAATTGACTATGTATTTGTATTTCTTTTTTACCATCTTGCATTTTATAGGGGACAACAGTACCATTTTTTCCAAGCATTTTTTGCTAATAATCTACTTGTTCTGCCTCTGTTTGTAATGTATGATAACATAAAAAAGTGCATAATTATAATTTCAGTAATTATTCATAAATTATAGCCGTTACCAAGCTATTAGCTAAAGCTTATGGCAATATTTGTTAACAAAGGTCTTTTGATATCGCATCCACTCTCCTCTTTTTTCCCTAGATTCTTGTAGTCACCTCTATCAAAGACTGAGAAACAAAACATTCTTAGTAAATGAGAGAGCATTTATGAGTAAATAAATTTAATGGGAAAAAGTTTCAGGTTTTCTCTAAGAAATTTTTTTGGCAAAATCCTTGTAAAAATCCAGTGTTTTAGAGACTCCCATATAACATACACAGCAGTTCTGTACAGTTAACTTTCCTATCTGTATGACTGATCATTTTTTCAATTTACATCGTGGCATCATGCAGTTTTACATGTAATCATACGGTAAACGATTTAAAAGTAGTGTTGATTTTGTGCAGTTATATGGTCAAAACAGTTCAAGTTGGATATAGTCATAGTCTGTTTTTCTCAAAGAACAAACACTTGAACTTAATATTGTGAAATATAATTGCTTTCACTACATTCATTAAATTTTATATATATGTAGCTGTGGGTTTATGTTATTTCAGATGACTGGCAGGACTGGTGAGTATGTTCTTAATCTAGCATCTTCTCTCTTGCTACTTAAATATATTAAGAATAGTACAAGGATTTCTGGTAGTTCCTCTTTAAGGTGGGTGAATCTGGACTAATTTGTCCAGAAGGACTATGGAGTGAGAAAATACATAATGGATAGTTAAAGACATAGGAAGAAGGCATATGGTGGAGACAGACAGACATTGTCAGGGCATGGGGGAGAAATGGAGTGAAGCTCTGAGGCAATTTGAACAAAGGAAGAATACACAAATGATAATCAGATAGTTTTAGAAAATTGTCTGCCTAAAGCTGCTGGTTTAGGGCCGAGGTTATATGTTTGAAATTGTGTGCCTTGGTAGCATCTACGATGCTACTTGCTTTGCATTGAATGCAGGCTGTATATTGTGTCCTTGCGAGATTCCTGAAGTTTTGCCTCATAGCATTCTGCAGTTGAAGAATAGCATGTATGTACTCCTGCCTATGTTCCAACAGTTACGTGGCAAATTGTTAGTAACATCACAACTATAGGATGCTTGATGCCATGAATGATGTGTAGGTTTTTTATAACTTCTTTGCAGTTTTATTAATTTCTGATTATTTTTAATTATGTGCAGTGAGGACTAGAAAAGAGGTCCAATCAGAGAAGTTTCAAGTGAAGATGGATCATGGGGCAATGGTTTGCTTGCTCACTTCCAAAAGGGATGCAGGCAATTCCTACATGGTATAATTAGTGCTGTTTATGAAGTTAAATATGGTGGAAGAATGTTTGTTACAGTGTGTGATACAAGGATTTTCCCTACGTGCACTATACGGGTATTCTGTGTATTTATGATGAAATAACACTATTGAGCCAGAATGGATGTGCAGAAACATCTCTGGAACCCTGTATGGTCTTGCATTAATAACTGACTGGAGCTTGGCAGTCAGTTTTCTGCTTAATTTTCTTGCTTCATCATTAGGTTTAGTTCCTGCTTCATTCCTGCTGTCCTCTATCATAGCTGTTAGCTCAGTGCGGGACCATGGTATTGCTTCTTGGTAATACAGATTGAATGCTAGTGCAGGTAAAAACTCCTTGTACCCTAAGTATTTTATAGCAACATTTATTATACATGTTTCACAGTGTGCTTTGCAGTAATCAGAAGAGAATAATGGATTTGATATGTTATTCTTGGTTAATGGTACCATGAATATTCCTTTAGGAGGATAATATACACAAAATGCAGAACACATAGTATGCAGCTTGTCAAAGCAACTTCGGGGAGAATAAAATGACTGCCTAACATCTTTATTGTTTCAGTGAACAAGTGAGGATGTGAATAGTATCCTCCAGGGTAGAGGAAGGAAAGTAATCTGTGCTTTGAATATTTTCATAAAAATGAATTTCTGAGAAAAAGAGAAAATAATCTGTCTTCACAATAATTTAATTGCTGCAACCTGGAGTTACATGGAGACTGAAATGAATTACAAATATGAAATAACCCTCTTAAGTTTAGCTCTAGCTGAAAAATTGGCATTACATTGTATCCCATAAGCACAAACTGAAATAGTAAAAATTAATTTTAGAGAAGGTATGGACCGTTGAAAGGTAGTAAGTGTCTCTGTCACACAGCAATACTAAACCAATAATACATTAGCATAAACTGTCTTCTAATAAGCATCTTCGTTATTGACACTGTTCTTTTTCTGATGTTGACATACAAAATTTCATAACCCTTTCCTCTATAAAGTCATCGCCAATCTGCAGAGACATTTCTTTCACAAGACGACTGTTACAGAAAACTGTAAACCTCACAGGTTTTATCTAGAAAACTAATAATGTCTTGAAATATTATATTCTTCACTGCTGAGGACTGTTTTGAATTCCTCTTGCATTATTGGTTGGAGGGGGTTTTGTTTGGTTGGTTTGTTTGGTTTTTCCCCAAAGGAATCTTTGGATTACTTTTTGGTTTGATCAGGTCTCCTAGAGGTGTACTTAGCTTTTTGAGAGTAATTTTGAGAGTAATAATCAGTATGAAGTAAAATGTTTTAATGGAGGCATTTTCCATACTGAATATTTTGGAGCACAGAAAATAATTTTTGTGTTTTTTTCCAAATATTGTTTTTACTCTATCTGTGTTGTGCTGATCCCATCAACATCTAATTCTGTTCAATCCACAGAAAAGAAACTGCTACTTTTTGCTGTTTCCCACTGTCAGGAGGCTTTTGGATGTCATAAGCTTAGATTTTTGAAGGAATTAAGAATGTAGTGACTACATGAGCTTTCTGACGCCTTCATCTTTGCAGAGGTTTAGACAAGAATCAGTCTCTTCCTGTCTTTCATTGCAATAATGCCCTAAGATAAAACCTTAGAGGGAACACTTTCCAGAGACTAAAAAGTAATCTGACAAGGCAGCCTGGAAAACAGATTGAGGATCAAGATTTTGATACATAGATTTCTCTGTGAGGTAACCTAGACAATAGATGAGTGTGTGTACAAATGGATCTGTTTTGTACTGTTTCAGATTTAGTGGTTGAATGACCCCTGTAAAAAACATTTGGAGGAGAATGAGGAGGATTCCTCTGCCAGTCTCTTTACTGTGGCCTGCATAGTAGGATGAAGTCCTTCAGGTAGTTCTGCTCACTTCTTAACTGTTGTAATAAAATGAATCCTGGAAATCCTTTCTAGCAGTTTCCTTACAGAGAAAGTCAGAAGTCACGGAAGGAAAAGTAATTTTTGTGTCTTCAAGATCTCCAGTACCTATAGGTTCACTTCGAACAAAAGATGAGAAAGTGGTAGTTAAGTCTAGAAACAGAAGTTTCTCACTGTGGTCAGAGCAGGAGCTTGTTTTAGCCCACCAGTCTGTTTCTGGCAGTGGCAATACAAGATGCTCTTCTGTATTCCAGCTTTGGAAACTGTTTAATTTATCTAATCTCTGTTTTCAACCTGACAATGCTGTCTGCCTGGAGAATCCTTGTGATGAAAGATTCCCCAATTTCACTATCTCTAAATGAGGTATTTTTGTTTCTTTTAAAACTGATCTAGTTGATGTTGACTTGTAGCTTTGGACAGGGCTTCATGACAGGCACTTTTACACTCACCTTATCCACTGCTTTCTTGATCTTACAAAGCTTGCTTGTGTTTTTCCTAGACTTCCAGTTTTGAGAATTCTAAATTCCTTAATTTCTTTGAAGGAGAGATGCTCTACTCCCTTGGCTCTGTGCTTTTCACTCTGCTGTGTCTTTCTTGAAATACAGAGACTGGAACTACACATAGGAGTCATGGTATGGATACACTGAATTTTATCATTAGAAGTTGAAGAGAGATTCCAAAATAAGACTGGTGTAGGTTTTTTGTGTGTATTATGACATTGATGCCCAGCAAATTGGGGCCAGAGGATGATCTTAAGTTTGGTATTCAGAAGTACTTGTTTCTGCATTAGAATAACACATTTCAGATTATGTAGTAGAGACTGTTTTCACATGCATTCATTTCAGAACAAGCCCAAAATTGTAGGAGGTGATGAATCAGTTCATTCCCAGCTCTACAGCTATGACTTCATGAAAGAGTAAGTATAGAATCTTGATAAATTTTCTGGCAAAATTAATTTTATTAGCTCCTGCTCAGAACTGATCCAGGGAACTCTTACAGGATAATCATTTGTATATGGTAGTTTCATAGCTGTTACTTTCATATTTATGGCAGAGAAAAATCAGTGTAAAGACAACTATACTTTTCTTTGCAATACTGTTGAATTACTACACTATAAATTAAATATTCATTTCAGTGACAACTTAGGTGTTAAAGGTTTTGAGGCAGTGCGTATGTAAAGTTCAGTTAAATTATTTTGGAGTGAAAATAGCTGAAAACACTTTTTAAGAAAACAAATATATTCAACAAAGATATAAATGCAAACAATGTAAGAAAGCATGTGGGTTGTCTAATTGCATTAATTAAATTTATGTAACAAAAATTGGTTTTCTTTTTTAATTACCAGGCAAAATATTTCTCTTTTCTATTGCAATTTATTATGTATTATACTTTATTTAGATTTATTTTCTTTTAGTCTTTGAGAATTTTTGGGGGTCTTTTTAGGAGTATTAGTACCTTACAAGAAATTAAGCAGAGTTTATATGAAACCACAATTTGTGGTTTTGGGGTATTTCCCCTTTTCTCTCCAAAGTATCCCAGCAAGGGAAGCTTAATGGTTGTTTGCATCCAAGTTTGTTAGCTTAAGGAGCTGAGGCTTTTTTTCTTGTAGACAGAAGTGATGTAGGCTCAGTAGACTACAGTTGCCAATGGAACCATAACAATTTCCATGTATTTATGTCTCTGCATGCTATCTCCTTCTGTCTCTTAGAGCAGCTATTTCATTTGCATATCTTTGCCAGCATCCCTGTCATTTGTTATGCATATTGGTATGTCATAAACAAAGGTGCTGTGAATATTTAAAATGCATGTGTATATATATCTGCAGGCATGCCTACAAATATGTCTACTTACGGGTCAATAGAGGTCCTCCTTTTCATGTAGTGGATGAGTCTGTTAGGTACCCATGCAATCATATGCATAACACATGTAGTGTTAAAACATAGGTTTCTGATAATCAGTCTGAACAAAATACTTAAAAATTTACTCCCATATTTTATCTTGTTTAAAGAATAATCTGGATTTATTTCATACCTTTCATGTCAGGAAAGCATTTTACACTTAGCATCTATGTTCTGTCTGTATTATACACAGACAAAGAGATTCAGAATTTTGTCTTCAAATTGCACATCTTTTAATTCAGAGTTGTCTTCAGTGTGTTTTTTATGTGAGAAGGCTTTAATTTCTGAATAAATATTTGTAGACAAAATATTTCAGTTAATGCTTTAATTTTCCCAGGAGAAAAAAAAAAAAAAAAAAGATAATTTGAAGCAGTTGAATTACTATGGTACAAAATTCAAGATTTCAAAAGACAAGTATTAAAAGGTGAAACAAATCTGGAAGTACCCCTATCTGAACAAGGTAAGCCTTTGATGCTATGGGAAGATTTTTCCATTTTGCAAATATATCTTAATGCTTTTGATTGTTTTTTTGACGTCACTGGACAGCATCTTGATCCATAAGGTTCATTGAGCCCAACTCCCTGCTCTTCACAGGACTACCTGAAACTAAACCATATGACTGAGAGCATCATCCAAATGCTCCTTCAACTCCAACCTGGCTTGGTGCTCTGGAGAGCCTGTTCCAGTGACTGACAGCACTCCTGGTGAAGAACCTTTTCCTAATGTCCAATCTGAATTTCCCCTGACAAACTTCATTCCATTTCCAGGTGTATTATTGCTGATTAGGAGTTAAAGAAGACAGAGCCAGACAGCGGCTCTGCAGTGTTGCCCACTGATGGACAGCAGGCACAAACTGCCACACAGGAACTTCTGTTTAAATAGAAGAAACATTTTACTGTGAGGTTGGTCAAACCTTGAAACAGGTCACACAGACAGGTTGTGGAGTGTCCATCCTTGGAGGTACTGAGAAGTTGTTTGGATATGATACTGTACAGCCTGTTCTAGTTAATCTTGCTGTGAGCAGACTGAAGTAGGCATTCTTCAGAGGTCCCTCCCAGCCTTAACTCTGCTGTGACTGTTATGGTGGGATAGAGTTCTGCTTTGTCTGTTTACCTAGAAAACCACACTTTGAGCTCTGTCTGGTTTTTCTTTTTTCCTTTATAAGCCTACTTCTGATCCAGTCCAGCAGTACCATATTCTCTTGCCTGCTTTCTCAGCTGTTTTCCACGTCCTTTTAACTTCTCCTACCCTGCATCTGAGATATGTCTCAGCATGTTACTGCTTAGAAAAGTGGGCAAAAAATTGGTGTCTGAGCCTCTTGATACTAACTCCCACAGTCCTCTAGATGCTTGTCAAGATTTAAGAAACGCTGCTGGACTACAATGAGAACAGCAGCCCTCAGAGAACTTGAATAGCAAGTAGTGGATTCTTTCTTCATCCTGTGAGAGGTGGTTAGTGCTAATTTTCTTCTGTCTTAAATGAAAAATGATTTGATACAGTTAAAAATGTCTCAGCCTTTCATAGTACCTTTAGCCTGTAGTCTGTTTCTGTTTTATTTTCTTCTCAGTTAAGCTTTCATTTTCAAAATAAGCATCTAAAATTTCCTAAGGGGTGTTGACTTTAATGTCACTTTAATGGACTATTCTGATTGGCAATAACTTGTGCAAATAAAATACATATTTTTAATTTTTTTCCCCCAAAAAAAGTAAAGTATAGATTTTATTGGAGAAAGAAATGGTGTAAATGTCTGCTGTCCTTTTAAGTTTAGTAGGTATGAAAAAGCTTGTTGACCTTTTAAATCGCAGTTTGTACAACAGCTACTTCATTGTTTTCTCTTAAGTTCTAAAATTGCTCCAGGCACACGGTCCCATAATTTCTGGTGTGGAAACCACAAGAAAAAAAAGAAACTTAAAAAAACCCCTATATTTTTTGATTCATACAAATTCAGTAGTATGTCTCCAAGCAAAAGAAATCATAGAATCATAGAATGGCATGGGTTGGAAGGGACCCCAAGGATCATAGAGCTCCAACACCCCTGCCACAGGCAGGGCCACCAACTTCAGACCTGGATCTACACAAGGTTGCCCAGGGCCCCATCCAACCTGGGATGGGGCATCCACCACTTCTCTGGGCAGCCTGTCCCAGCACCTCACCACTCTTTCTGGAAAAAACTTCGCCTATTATCTAATCTAAACCTGCCTTCCTTTAGTTTTAATCCATTCCCCCTTGTCCTGCCATTGTCTATCCTTCTAAAAAGTTGAATCCCCTCCTGCTTATAAGCTCCCTTCGGGTACTGGAAGGCTGCAATGAGGTCCCCTTGCAGCCTTCTCTTCTCCAGGCTGAATAAGCGCAGCTCCCTCAGCCTCTCTTTGTAGGGCAGGTGCTCCAGCCCTAAAGAAATGTAAAACTATTTTTTCTAAAGCTTTATTCTTTCTAGTTCTACTAGAAAATCCTAATTTCATTGTTCCAAATTTACTTTAATGGTGTGTGTACTTTTAATGTGTTGAAGTAGTTTTTTTAAATACAAGGGGAAAAAATAGACATTTTAATGATGTTGCCTTGCTCTAAAACCTTGCTTAGTTTTTGTAAAATAAAATAAAAAAATCCTAATTTTCTTGAGATTGGGTGGGCTTTTTGTTTCATTTCTTGGGCTTTACTGTAAGTTTGTGCTTTTTCTAAGTTTGAGTGTAGAGATGAAATACTTTTGTTGCTGGTTGTATAGTTGCATAACAAACATTGATAGTAGTATAATATCAGATGTTTTGAAGTACAGTAATATATGGAAAGTAGATAATTGAGACAATATTCCAAAGAAGCTGGTGATATTTCCTTAACTTATTTGGAAATGCTTGAAGGATCTTGGAGGGAAGTATACAGTGCTGTTTCTGTTTTGATTTGTCAAGTCTTGTGTAATGTTTTGTTCTTTTAAAAAATTGGTCTGTTCAGTGTTGTCTCCTGTTACATCTATTGAATGGCCATTGTTTAAATGTTGCTATCAAATCCTTTGTGTCAAAAAATGAGACTTCTGTTAACAGATGTTGCTTCTTCCAGTTAAACAATAACCCCTTAAGAATGTTTATATTGCGATTGTATTTAGGACACAGAAGATGGTGAAAGGAGGAGTATACAATGTTGTTCATATGAGGAACCTATCAGTGAAGCTGAAGAATTCTGTAAACAAGTTTTGTTAGAATAAAAGCTTAAATGAATCCCAGTGCTGCATGCTGCTCTGCCCGGCTCACAGGCAGCCAGTGTTGCTGGTGTGGTATTTCTGGGTACTGGAGGGAGACCAGTTCCCTGCCAGGGCTTATAAACATTCATGGAAGCTGGAAAATTACTTTTTGTGTTTGAATGGGTAAGAACATCTAACAGAAGGAAATCTCCTAGTCATCACGTCCCCTTCTATTCTTGCTACTTGTGTGTTAAACAACTTTGATAGGTTTATTTGGAAATACAGTTGGCTGCTTAATTTTGCTTTTTTATCACTTGTTCTGATGAAACTGTTGCTTTCAGCTTGACTAATTCTTACCACCTTCATGTTCCCTCAACCTGAGATGTGTTTGACACAATCTTACACTTTTCCTCTCCCCTCTTTTTGCTATGCAAAACAAATTATTTCCTTGTAATGACCTTTAGTTCAGTCCTCAAACAAAAGCGACTAGAATTAAGCACAGCATTTAAATTTTGAACTCTTGTTGCACTTCAGTTGAAACCTCATTGTGACATTTTGTTTGTGTTCAGGTTGTGCTGCATTTGTTCAGAGCAACTCTGAACAAATGCAGCTTTCCTTCTCCAGCCATGGAGATCTTTGTTTCTAGTGTTGACATGCATAGCATTAACTGTATTGCCTGATCTTAACTATTTCCTGAAGGATGTGTAGTCCTTCCTTTTCATATTTTAAACCTTTCTTGTACTGACTATGCATTGGGTTTGTGTGGCAAGGTTTTGGTAGGAGGGGGCTACAGGTGTGGTTTCTGTGAGAAGCTCCTAGAAGCTTTCCCCAGGTCCCATAGAGCTAATACTAGTGGGCTCCACAACTGGCCCACCTCTGTCCAAGGCTGAGCCCATCAGAGATGATGGTAATGCCTCTGGGATAACATAGTTAAGAATGGCAAAAAAACCCACCCGAGAAGCCTTTTCAGCCAGTGAGAGGAATAAGAAGTTATGAGAAACTTTGTTGGCGCCAAGGTCAGCGAAGATGGAGGAGGAGGGATTAGGTGCACTAGGTGCTGGATCAGAGATTTCCCCTGCAGCCTATGGAGAAGAACATAGCGAGGCAGGTTATCTTCCTGATGCCCATGGAGGATGATGGTGTGTCACAGTTTTGCGTAGCTGGGTGCTGGTAGAGAAGGGGAGGCTGCAGAGATGGATGCTGTAAGAAGCACCTAGAAGTTCTCTGCAGGCCCAGAAAGTAAGCATTGGCCAATTCAAGGCCAGAGTCATTGCTGACCAAGGGTGAGCCAATCGGTGATGGTCACAGAGACTCTGTGAATCACATTTAGGAGAAAAAACACCACAAACAGCTGCTTTTTTCCACCAAAGAAGGGAGTAAATAGATGTAAGGAGCTGTGCAGACACCAAGGCTGGTGGGGGAGGGATGGGGAGGAGGTGTCACAGGTGCTGGAGAGAAAGATGCCTCAGCAGCCTGTGGAGAAACCCATGGTGGAGCAGGTGTCCCCCCAGTGTCCATGGAAAAGGCTGAGACCCCACCTGCAGCCCATGGAGAGGCCCCACACTGGAGAAGTTGGAGAAATACATGAGATGCTGTGACCCCTGCTAGGACTTGCAGCCCATGGAGAGAGACAGAGACACAGAGATGAGCAAGAGACAGATTTGTGCCAGAACAGGTTTGCTGTGGGGAGACTTGTGACACCATGGAGGACTGGGACTGAGAGACATTGTGATTTATTACTGCCCGCTATAGCAGTGACCCACAGTGGGGCAGCTGGGGAAGAGCTGAAGCCCTGTGGGAAAGGACTCACATTGGAGACATTTGTGAAGGACGGGGAAGGATGTTTGCAGCAGGGGAAAGCTGTGTGGAATGAATGTCCCCCCGTCCAAGAAGGAAACCAACTTGCAAGGAACTGATGGAAGCCCCCATTTCCCCAGTCCCTGCCACAATGGGGGGAAGAAGGGAGTGAAATCATGGCTAAAGGGAAGTCTGCTAAGAAGGGAAGGGTGGGGGGAGGTGCTTTAAGATCTGGTTGCTACCCTGTGGGAAGCTTGTGCTGGAGCAAGCTACTGGCAGGACCTGTAGGCCCATGGGAAGAGGAGCCAGTGCTGGAGCAGGTTTGCTGGCTGGACGTGTGAGCCCATGAGGGACCCACACTGGAGCAGTCTGGTCCTGAAGGCCTGCATTCCATGGAAGGGACCCATGCTGGAGCAGTTCATGAAGAACTGCAGGCCATGGTAAGAAGTCACACTGGAACAGTTCATGGAGGATGGCCTCTTGTGTGAGGGATCCCCCAGTGGCTCAAAGGAGGACTGTGAGGAGTCTTTGAGGAGGAAGGAGATACTGAGACAATGTGTAATGAATTGACCGCAACCCCTATTCCCTGTTCCACTGTGTCCCTCAGGGAGAGGAGATAGAGAAATCAGGAATAAAGTTGAGCCTGGGAAGACAGGAGGGGTGGGGGGGATGTGTCTTAAGATTTGTTTTTAGTTCTCATTATCTTACTCTGTTTTGCTTGGTAATAAACTAGTCAATTTTTTTTAAGTCAAGTGTTTTGCCCCTGACAAACCCTTATAAATTCTAAATGCAGTAATGGGTACATTTGGACAGAAGAGCATCCTTTGGGGAATTCTCCAAGTAGCCTTCCTCTAGTGTCATACCTTTTCCCTTCAGTGCAGTGTGGTATTGTTCTCTTTACATGTCTCCTGCTTTCTGTTTGCTTTTTTTGCTGACATTCAGGGAGGTTAGATCTATCAAATACTTCTCATCTAGAATGATGAGGTAGATAACAAATTTAGTTGTGTAAGATTTTTTTGTTACAGTGATAATTAGTTTTATCATGTTTTGTTTCCCCTGTCCTTTAATTATTGCTTTCATAAATTGTACCTTCTCCTTGCATGATCAATGTGGTCAGAGTGAGATGTCATCCTTGCCCATTGTGTTCCTCACGAAGGTAATAAAGGCACTTCACATACATAGTAGGCTCTTAGAATCTTTATAAAGGAAATAAACTTGCAAGATTACTTTTAACAGCTAAGCACTGTCTGTATGAGAAAGAAGAGTATAAAAGATTATTTATGGGGTAACATAATCTGTGTTACTTATAATGATTTTTTTATAACCGAAACTTCCTGTGATAATAGAAGCTTGTAAAGCTGCAGGTGGAGAACAGGTGGTTAATGGGGTTGGGTCTCTTTCCATATTTCTTGAGGGACATAGTTAACGTTAGATTTTTACATACTGAGCAAGTATAACAAGAAAAACTTCAACCCTTCTGCTTCTTAAAACTGCCATGTATGTATAAATACAAAAACATATATAAGTATTTTTGTGCATATATGAATGTATGTATGTGTGCATAGAAATGTGGATAATAATGATCTGAATGCAATTGTGACTTTTTTAACTTTATCTCTTCCTAAAGTTACTGGGGAAAAAGAATAACCCTTGTACAGCTCTGAGGAAATGTGTTCTCCATAATTATGCCTTTATAAATTAAAGGAATGCATAAAGATGCATAGCAAGACTGAGTACACTGTTAGGAAAAAATATATAAATGAAGCTGAAAGGTGTAATGAGTTAAAATCAAGCTCTCCAAACCACTTACTCTATGGACTAAGGCAAATGACTCTATAAAGGTGCATTTAGCAGATAGGTTTAAATGTGTGTCACTATTATCTGTACCAGCAAGACAAAGTCTAGCTTCGTTGTGCAAGTAGTATCATTTCATTAGCAAAGAGTAGTTTTCGGTTTGGTGAAAGGTCTTGAGTACAGCACTTTACCAAAGTGGCTGCATGCGCTCCTTGACCAGGGTTGACTGCTGTCTGGCTAGCCTGGCAAATGAGCAGAAAAATAACCCTTTCTGCTTGTAATAAGATCCTAATTGTCTTGAGTGCAATTAGAGCAAGCAGTAGGTCTGGAAGAATAAGCACTTCATCTATTATGATGGTATTCTTTTAATAAAGGCCATTTCTCTTATTACTGCTGTAGCAATACAATAGTCATTTACATTGATTCAGAAGCGTGGGTAATGAGTCCTTAACGTGAAATACTAGCTTCCTTTAACAGAAGTTTGATTTGCGTTCACAAGTAGAAGATATCTGATTCTCTGTTGAACTGCCAGCTGTTAGAGTTCCTGTGTTAAAGTCAAGTAATTTATAAGTGTATGGTGTATTGATTTACACCTGACTCCTGTCCAGGAACATAATGTGGCTGATGTATAATGGGGATGGTCAAATTATAGCAGATGGAGATCCTTTCAATAAAGTTCAAGAACTATGCACTAGATTATTATGGTAACATGAGTGAAAACAGAGTTTCATCATTCACATAAGAAAATCTGTCAGATGGAGTGGGAATGTTAAGGGGAAAATAAGAAACTAAGAGAACTTAGAAACAACATGACTCAGGATATTTTGTATTAAAGGTACTGTAAATCAAAGTAAAGGTCAAACAGATTGCAGAGGCAAGTTGATTGTGGTCATCTTCAATTTTATTGGTGTTTATAGTTGAAGTTCAGTATTGAGCAAAATTTGAATGTTGAATTATCTGAGGCTTCTTAGGTGAAGAATTAAGTGCTGGATTATCTTTCACTGCATATTTATGTATAGGTCTAGCTGCATATAATGTTTAAAGACTGTAGGACTCATTCTGGACTGAATTTGGGATTGCAAAATTAACTTTCCTCTTTCTTAAATAAAACTTTAATATTCAGAGCTCTTTGTCTCAAGAATGTTTTTACCAAGTTATCTCACTGGCATTTGTGCAAAACACTAATGCATATGTCTAATTACCAGACAGAATTAGATATTAAATCAGTGTATATACCCTACTGTTTGTTTTGTTTATTAGAATCTCTGAGTAAGTATATTTAAGCAGAAAGCTTCTTAGGGCAGAGTGTATGTACTTTAAAAGAGGCTATTTATAGTAAGCCATTCCTGCTGGAAGTGTACATCTAGCAAAGAAATGTTGCATGTCTGACAGTAAATAATAATGAGAATTGCTTGCAATGCTTCATTTCATTGAAGAATTATTTCTACAAGTTTCATAAGTGATCTTTGGAGTTGTATCAATTTATTTACTCAGAAAGCACAATTTGGAGATAAATAATAAAAATGAGAAATGTTACTGATGCTGAGTATCTAGATTCTAAAACCGGGAAAAGACCACAGTTACAAAGTATTTTTAACTCCTAGAAGATTTAAAGAAAATAATCTTTCAAGATAGAATTCCTTTAAATAGTCAATTACTAAGAACACAAGAAATTAATCCATTAACAATAGTTCTCACAGTTTTCAGAAGGTTTTTATTGTTTCATTTGAACATGATTCTAGCTCTTGAAAAATCCTTCATATTGAGTGTAAAATATAGGTATCAGTTTGGTATTCTGTGTCCATGGGGAAAATTGTGTGGGATTAAACAGGGAAAATTAGTGTTACATTTTGTACCAAATAAATTTTCCTGTAATTCTAATCTAGATGATTAAATATTCTTTTCTAAAGCTAAACTAGTTCTCCTGTATACTTCTGGAACATGACTTGCCATCTGTAAGAATAACTGGTCTGCCATCTCATCCTGTAGTAGGACATTGAATCTCATTTTGTATTGATCATGTTAGTGTCGGGGAAGACAGCAGGCCTGCTAGCGGCCTAACTCTCTTCTCCCAAGATTTAGGCCTTGACAATATTCTTCTGTTTCCATGAGAGAGGAAAAGTTACTCATGCAGAGAGGATCTTAATAATCACATTCTCAGAACACAGCGGCCTCGTTGATAGGGGTACAGGCTGCCCTAAACCAAGAAGCAGTTCTGGGAAGGTATTTGGGAGTAACGGAACATGTTAGGAACCAACCATAACAAGATGGTCAAAACAGCAGGTGTGTGGATACTTTTAGGCATTTAAAATAAACTAACGATATTTAGCTATAAGATAGGTTTGTCAGAATGCGTTATAATTAGAAACCAATCAATATGATGTGAACAGTGTGTGTAACCAATTAGCAGGTTTTTAGCTTGCCACGTTTGCTGTAATAAAGGTATATAATCTGTGTGATTTCACTTAATAAAATGGCTTCACCTAAAATTCATATCGAATTGCGTGTTGCTGTCTGTCGGTTGCCGCATGTTAGCAACTGGAGATACTGATATGGGATGCTTTCCTGATCTGCATAAATTCAAGTCATTTTTCCTTAATTTTTATTTCTTAAAGCAATTGAAGTTATTTAAAAGAAAAAAAAAATCCGAGTTTTATAACTTTACTCTAGATTCTGGAAATACAGTGTTTAATGACACTTATGTGTATTTTCAGAGATCACCATTGCAGTCAAGTTGTACAACTTTTTGGTGACCCAGTCCAGAGCATTCATCTGGTTGAGTATTGATCCTAGAAAAACGTACAAGTGTTCTTCCATCAATTTGATGCCGAAGTAGTAGTGTTAGTGTGATGGAGTGGAAGACACAAGTGGAAGTGGAAAAGAAAAAGTAATGATAATGATATGTCTTGTGTTAGATACATTTAAGGTCATGTAGAGCCAATGTCAGGTGTTTTGAGATGCAGTTTCTAAATAATGTAGCCAAAAACTAGTTTTAAGGGCATTGAGAAAATGGAAGGGGCTGGATAAATACAGTTAGTTAAAATTCAGAGGAAGATTTCACTTCTACAGTAAGTGACCAGGACAAAGGAGAAGGGCATCTTTGTGCTGCACTGCTTTCTTCTGCTGGTGGGGAGATACTCTGGCTTCTTAACTCATTGCTGATGGGGGTATCTTAGGCTGTGCTATGTGTTGTGTTCCTGGGATAAGACCCTAATTTATAAAAGAAGTTTAGTGTGTCTAATGGTCAAGGCTTTGGTAAATTCACTGCAGCTTTGGTTCACTGGCATTTTGGCTTCTGTGTTTACCTCAGAAGCATTTGAAAACTTTGAGGCTTTAGCATTACTGGAAGAAAACATACATTGCATGAAGTTGAGTAGTTCTCGATTCATTTTTTTAAAAAATCAAATTACAGTCTACATGCAATTTGAATATTTATTATTTGTGCTCTTCCCTCTTTTGCCATAGTTGAGCAGTTGCCATGGTTCCTTTTGTGCTGTCTGCTCTAGAGGCAAACTTCATAAACAGACATTAAATAGAGCTGAGCTTTTGAAGTGTGCCACATTTGTAGTGCCCTCAGCTGCATCTTCAGTTGATCTGTATTCTCCGCTGTCTCCCCGCAATAGCATGAAATCAGAGGTCAGGGCTCACAAGAATCACAAATATTAATGCTGAATATTAATCCCCTTCATCTGTCTCACCAATAAAGAGCAACAAATTACTTGATTAGACTGTTTGAAGGGTGTGTATTAAGGAGTAATTAATTAAAAAAGAAAACCCACTACTGTGGTTCAGTTAAATGTGTGTGACAACTTCCTCTGTAGGTGTAATATTTCAACTTACTCTGTTTTTTGCAGGGCTTACTCTTCTTTCCAGGGGAATATGACTGGGGATAGAGTTACCCTAATTCTGTTTTCAAGGATGGGAAGGCTGGGGCAATTTGCAAGATATCAGCCCCAGGCAAGGAAAGAGGTTGAAAACATGGAAATGGAGCAGATCTACATGTCCATCTACTGCATTTACATCCTGTGGAGGTATCATAGTTGACTTGTCATGGAGAAAGGAAAAGGAATGCAATAGTCCTGTGAACTCCTGAACACACAACTCAGGACCAAGCTATGATTTAAGAACTGACTGTAAAGGCAACAGACACATTGAATTCATGGTTGGAGAGCACAATCTTTCAACATAGTTTCTCAATGGCTAGTACAGCAGTTAATGTTTTAGTTACTTGCTTTCACATTAATTGCAAGGATTTTTTCTTTTCCATTCTACTGCAGTTTTCTTACAAGGGGAAATTACTAGCTCTACTCAACTTCATCAACTGTCCATTTCTAAGTAGAAAATAATATGAAGTTTAAATGTTGGATTTCTTAACCAAAAAGACTGCTATATGCTGACTATACATTAATATAAGTGAGAAATAACTTGTGAATGTTTCTTTATATCTCCGTGTACAAAAGGTGTTAATGATGACTAACCTACTTCGATTTGTTATAACTTTGGGGGTTTTAAATTGAATTTATTTGCCTTCACATAGTATGCTTCAAAAATAGTCCAGAGAGGCGGATAGTTTTCATAAAAGGCTGCTTTTCAAACAGAACTACATGCACCTGAATGTACTTTTGAATTAAATAGTGTGGTCAGTATGGTCTGCGTTATTCAGAGAAAGCTAATTGGGGTGTAATCACTTTGGTTTATGTCTGTAAGAATTTTGAAGAAGCGAGCAGTGTACTTTTTGACCATTTGTTTCTGCGTGAGGATTTAAAGGAGACTGCTGGAGACTGTGTGTTTGGAACAAACAGTTATTAAATATGGCAGGATTAAATATGACAGCTGCAGTGCAAGAAGCACCAGGGGGCTTAGGAAAACAGTGACGTAACTGATGTGGGAATAGTTGTGGCCTTGTTCCAGCCTGGCTAGCAAAGCTTGTTCTCCCTAGGTTTGTTCCAGGACCAAAGGGGACAATAAAAAATTTAACACTGGCAATACAGAAATGGGACTGAGAAGAGTGTTGCCATGAGGGGAAACAAACAAGTGAAAGTAAGAGTGCCCCATTGAGTGGTACTATCCTAAAACTAAAGGTTGGATGTCAGAGATAGATGTAGCTGGGCTGAATAATATTTGGCAACAATTAATACTTTTGCTCTCTTTAGATTAGTGTGATGTTTTGTATGAAGGCGTTTTGGTTTGCTTCTTTTCTTCATATGTTAATTGTTACTAACAGCTGATACAGAACATTATACGTGCACTTAGTGCTTCTGAGCCTGTCCTGTCAGTGCAGTTAACTTGTTCCTAGAGCTGGTGAATTAGACTCTAGCCCCTCTCCTCTCTTGCTCATTCCTTGGGAGTTGAAGACAACAAGACTTGTTGCCCAGAATGCACTTTGTAATTTACTAGTTTAAGCTTGCTTTACTAATTGATCATAATTACTGTCTCAGTTTCAGAAGTGCAATAATTAAATAGCTACAGAGGGATCTGGTATGACTGCTGAGACCATTAGAGGAGCAGTCTATTCAAAAAGTGTTTGCGTTTCTTTCAGGCTTTATAATAGTCAAGAGGTAAGGTACGTGAATTAGTGCACAGGACACAAATGCAGCTTTGTATTCATTCTTTCCTTTGTAATTTGAGTTATGGTGATGCCTTGTGGTACACATAATTTCTTGTTACACACTGTTCCCTGTACTTGTATGATAAAATCCAGAATAATTTTTACTGTCTTGTTCAGAAATTACTATAAAAACTTCAAATTCAGCTTTCTGGGAAAAATACTAATTTTATGAAATACCACTGATTGCTGCTTTTGTAACTTTCAGGTTTTCCCCCCTTTTACTCATTTCATATATGAATATGTTGCTATAGTGTGAGTGTGGTGGAATGTCTTGTGCTCTGTAAGTCCTGGCCTTGTTCTCATATCACTTCATGTTCATTAGAAAAAAGCCTTCCACTTGTTCTGAGTAGGATGTTAAGCCTACAGTATTTCGTGCCAGGAAAGAAGTGATTAAAAGAGAGAAATCACGCACTTCATAAAACAGCTGAAGACCTAGACTGTGCTGAACTGTAGCTGTAGTGAATAATTCACACATCTTAGAAGTGATGCTTCTTTTTTAGGAGTGTGGCAAAAATTAAATTAGAATATTCCAGTTGGAAAGGTTCCATGATGATCATCTAGTCCAAGTGCCTGACCATTCTGGGGCAGACCAAAAGTTAAAGCATGTTATTAAGGTCATTGTCCAAATGCCTCTTAAACACTGACAAGCTTGGGGCATTGACTACCTCTCAAGGAAACCTTTTCCAGTATTTGACCACCCTTTCAGCAAAGAAATGCTTCATAATGTCAAGTCGTGAACCTCCCTGATGCAGCTTTGAACCATTCCCATGTCCTATCCTGGAGAAGAAATCAGCACTGTCCTTCCCACTTCCCCTCCTCAGGAAGCTGTAATGACCAATGAGGTTGCCCCTCAGCCTCTCCTCCTCTACAAAATAGACAAACCCGAAGTCATAGCTGTTTCCTGTAGGACATGCCTTCCAACCCTCTCACCAGTTTTGTTGTCCTCCTCTGGAAGTATTCAAGGACCTTCATATCCTTCTTAAATTGTGGGGCACAGAACTGCACACAATACTCAAGGTGAGACTGCACTACTGAATACAGCAGGATAATCAGCCCTTTTGATTGGCTGGTTATATTGTGTTTGATGCATCCCAGGATGTGGTTTGTTCTCTTTGTTGTCAGGACATACTACTGGCTCATATCATTGCCTGGCACCCCCAGATTCTTTTCTGCAGGGCTGCCCTCCAGACACTTCTCTTCCAATTTATACTTATTCCCAGTATTACTCTGTCCCTGGTGCAGAATCTGGTATTTGGACATCTTCAATTTCATGCCATTATTGCACATAAAGATCTGCATGGGAATAACTGATCTCCATGTACAGTAGTATGAAATAGAGAAGCGAGTTAGTTTCTACAGGTAGATGGTGGAAAAGGAGGATTGTCAGAAAAGGAAGACTAAAGAAAATGTACCCTAGGACATGAGAACTAGTAGCAACCAACAGAGGGGAAAAAGAAATGTTGAACCTTCCTGATTTTGTTCATAGTCACTCTTTCTGCATCTCAGGTCCCTAAACCTTAAGGCAGAAATTCAAGGCATCAAAGTCCATCTCACCGTAAGTGAAGATCTTGTTTGAGATCACTTGAGGAACCTGTAAATACACAAGTCCATGGAACCTGACAAGATGCATCCCAGAGTCTTGAGGGAGTTGGCAGATGTAGCTAACTGTGATATTTTAAAGGTCACCGCAGTCAGGCTGGAGTCCCTGATGACTGGAAAAAGTGAAACATTGCACCTTTTTTAAAAAAGGGTAAAAGGAGGACCCTGGGAACTGCCAATCACTGCCTCAGTGCTGATAAGATCATGGAACAGATCCTCCTGAAAGATAAGGAAGACTCTCTACAGAGACTTCACCAAGATCTTGGATATGATCCCTCCACAACATTCTTCTAAATTGGAGAGTTATGTTTGATGAGTAACGAATTGACTACGTGGCCACATCCAAAGAGTTAAACGCAATGGCTCAAGGTCCAAGGGAAAACTAGTAACAAGTTTTCCATACTGGGACCAATGCTGTTTAGTATCTTGATCAATGACATAGTGGAGATTGAGTGCACCATTAGCAAGTTTTCAGTTGAGAGCAAGCTGAGTGGTGCACAGGGAAGGAACATTATTGAAAAGGACCTTGAATACTTTGAGGAGTTGGCCTGTGTGAAGCTCATGAAGTTAAAAAAGTCAAGTGCAAGGCCCTGCACTTAGATTGAGGCAATCCCCACTATGAATACACTCTGTAGAATGAATAGATTGAGAGCAGTCCTGTGAAGCACGACTTGAGAATTCTGGTGGATGAAAAACTGGGCATTAGCTGGCCATGTGCACTTGTAGTCCAGAAAACCAACCATACCTTGAGATGTATCAAAAGAAGCGTGGCCAGAAGGTCGAGGTGTGTGATTTCCCCCCCTCTGCTCTGCTCTTATTATACCCAGCTGGAGGACTAGATGATCTCTGAAGGCCCCTAAACCATTCTATAATTCTGTGAAATATACAGTGAAAATAATCCCTTGAGAACTGTAGAGTCACCACAGATAGGCCATGACACTTGTGTAAAATAGCTTAAAAGGGGAAAAAAAATACCAAAACAGAAGGAATAAAGACAAGTTGAACTGATATGCTGAAATTCTAGCTGGTCCTTAAAAGGTTTCTTCTAATAGCCTGGTGGAGGTGTATCTTCCCTATTACCTGTCCTGGTTTTGGCAGGAATAGAGTTAATTTTCTTTCTAGTAGCTGGCAAAGTGCTGTGTTTTGGATGCAGTATGAGAATAATGTTGACAACACACTGATGTATTTTTATATTTTTACTTAAGTATAAAAATATGCACGGAGTTTAGCATCAACTTAAATTGGAGAAAGTGGAGACTGGCAATCAGAAAAAGAAATTAGACTAATAGGGTTCGATATAACCACATAATCAGTTTGTTTCTTAGCATTCTTAAGGTGTATTTTTGGTGGTTATTTTTCTGAAGAGATACATTAGGTGTTGAATTGTTATTTATAATTTGAAGGGAAAATGTAACAGCGATGACTTTTTGTATTGCAGTTGAAAAGTACTGCATGTATTGAGTCTTTTCTAATTTATAGAAAAGTGTTTGGTTTGGATTGGGGTTTTTTGGGGGGCGGGGATCAAGTCTCTTCATCGTTCAAATCCATTTAATTCCATGGCTATGAATGCGCAGATGATACCCTGCTTGTAATAGAAAATCATTTGCCTTCTGATCAACAGGTTAGAAGTAGGTAAAAAAAGACCTAAGACATTACCAATTCTGGCTTAGGTTCTTTGCCCCATGACAACTGAAACCCACAAAATGCTTCCCTGACTGACCTTCAAAAGAATGAAACAAACAATTGATAGTATGAGAACTCTCACTTTTCAAAACAATGGTGAAATGAGGCTGACTGTATCTTACTGGAAACTTGTTTGTGGGTAAGCTCAGTCAGCTACTTATAACAATAATCTCTGAAGAAGGCTTTGTCTTCATAGTGGGCTCTGTGGCATGGGTGTGCATAGTTAGCAAGCCAAGAAGAAAGCTTGCTTCTTCGTCAGAAAAATACGTGCAGTGAACTATTTCAACTGCTGGCCCTGTTCTTCTCCCACTCAAACGGAGGCTTGCAGTGTGCCTAACTGTACCAAATTGTCTTTATGTACAGTGAAAGGACCTTTTTTGTGTCATCTGTTTGTAGGTACATTTCAGTTCATAACTGAATGTGTAAATTTTGTGTTCTATTCAAAAAAGCTTTGCTGGGTTGGTTATCTGACAGACAAAAACAGTGAATACAGTCAGAAGAATAAGCCATAGCGTTAGAAATGACTTCTGAGTCAGTGCACTCAAGGGATTTTCCAAAGAACTTCTCTACCTTCTGTTTCCTCAGCTGTGTAAATTATGAGGTTAAGATCCCAAGTCTGTGATGTTTAGCAGCAAGAAAACAGTGAATTTCAAATTGTTAAGATTTTTTTTTCAATCTAAAAAACCTAGTTCAGATGTGTTCTTAAAATAGAAAATAATGTATTTTTAAATTGATTTGGTATTGTCTAATGTAGTGCCAGGTGACCTTGCCAAAGAAGAAGATGGGGTTTTTGAGGCCTACTATAAGATGTTGGTATTTGTAGGTTAGCCAACTTTCCTGCCAAAACACTTTTATGGGTTAAGGAAATTGTGTATCAGCTCTACAAGAGTGCTTTTATTAATATGCTAGATGGAAAAATTAGGGTGAAAAAATTTGTAATTAAATTTATGATTCAGAAGAATTGTAAAAATGCTAAGACAGTGGTTGTGCAGAAGGCACCAGTGGGCTAAAAGGTTAACTACTCTGCTAGGGAAAAGTATTTGTAGTTTGTCTTAAAATTAATGTTTTCAATTAAGACTTTCTAATTTTGGAATCTGCCAGTGAAATCCATACAGTTACTGGTGACTCAGAGTCACAGTATGAAATAGGATGAAAAAAAGTGCAAGGTCATTAATGAATTTTTAAGGGGGGGATATATCTATATGTACATCCGTCACTATGAGCTTGAAACTCAGAAATTGCAAATGCAGAGGTGGGGAAATAGTTTATATTAGCAATTGCAGAATGTTTGTATAAAACTCATACTGTGCTGTTTTATTCATTTGTTTGGAAAGACTAATCCTGAGCAGAATGGGTACAAGATGAGCTCCTACAATTATTGAGGTAAAGAGCAGCCATCTCATAAGGTGACTAAGTCTCATGTTGCTTTTTTCTCAGCAGAAGATCCAAGGCAGGAGGTAATAGTTCTCTGTATATTAGCAACTGGGACTGAATAAAAAAATGCCTCTTCAGAGAGGCTCTTCAGACACTAAAAGCAGCTGTAGTAGCTGGGGTGAGCTGTATCACCATTAAAATGAGCACACCCCACGGTGTATTGGGCTAGTCTGAGTTTCAACAAAGAGATGGATTGCAGAGATGTGCTTGCTACTGAATAGTGGTTTGTGCTTGCTTCCTGCAGGAATTAAGATTATGTGGTGGAACTCTTTCAAAAGGGTGCAACTAATTGTAAAGGAGTAGGTACTGATTCAGAATTTATTTTTTTTTAAGGCCCTGAAAAATAGCTTAGACCACTTTTTACTGTGGTAACTTTAGCTGTGCTTCTCTTAAGTGCTGTAGTCTGAAGGCAGACAGTTTTTAGCAGCTTCATTTGTTAAGTTGCTGTGTATTTTCATCACCTACCAGAGATCCAGTGAGGCCGTTGAGACCTGAGTTAATGAAAATAATGAGAAACATGCTTTGAACTTAACAATGAAAGGGTGAACTGGGCTTACCAGCAATGGACACTTTCTGACACGTAACATGGCGGGGGATAAAAAGCAGTGCTTTGCTTTTGTAGCGGTTTCTGCAGGTTCATCTCTGCCACCATCATACAATAGTGTGAAGCACCAGTTACACTGCCAGGTTCTATGTGGTATATCAGACTGTAGTTAACTGAACAGTTGCTCTCATCTTCAGGCCTCAATTTCAGAAAAGTTGCAGATGAAAGTTAAACTTAAGGATGCCTCTAGTTCTCTGCTACATTGGGAAGAGCTCAGTGCAGTGAGGTTGTACTTGACTAATACATTTTATGAGAAGAAATCCAAAATTCTATACGCCAAAGATACCAAATTGTTTGTACGTTATTTTATCTATGAATCCTGAAACTAACTGTTAGGCACCAGAATATCACAAAACATTGAATAGACTTTGTAGGTCACTAGTGTATTTCTCATTATATAACCCCAGCTGGTAACAGCATCACACAGCTGCTCACCCCTCTGCCCCAACAAGGGGATGGGGAGGAGAATGGAAAAGCCCAACTCATGGGTTAAGATAAAGACAGTTTAATAGGATAACAGAGGAAAATTATAATAATCTCTATATAAAACAATTGATACACAATTACAGTTGCTCACCACGTTCAAGAGAAAAAAAACCAACAAACTAATCCATGCCCAGTCTGTTTCCGAGCAGCGATCCCCCTTCCTGGCTTCTGTCCCCAGTTCTGTTCATTGAAAGCATCAGCCATTAGCTCTACCTGGAAACTGTAATCAATAAAATCCTGACTTTTCACAACAGGGCTCACCCCAAATGTTGTGGTTGCCTTCGCTGAATTCATGTGCTGAGTCTTCCCCAGAGCAATGAAATAAAACGTCAGTTTCTACAAAGAAAGGGAATATTTCTTTGTGAAATTATATTTTAAAATATTATAAAGCTACCAAAAGTACTTGGGAAAAAAAGAATGTTCTTAAAAACAACAGTAGAAAAAATTCCTTAACTTGCATGTCTTGGTAAACCAGCTTGAAACACTCCAATGTGCCACTATCTGCCATGTTAGTCAATGAGACATTACAGCATAAACCTGTCAAAACAGCTCTTTCTTCTTTCCTAAATGGAAAATTTGACAGACTTTTTTTAGTAAATGGCACAATTTTGCAGAAAGAACCTAGCTATATATATTATTGAGTCACATTTTTGTCAGGAAATAATCACAGAATCATTTCAGTTGGAAGGGACCTTAAAAATCATGTAGTGCCCACCTCTGCCATGGGCAGGGACACCCTCCACTAGGCCAGGTTGCCTAAAGCCCCATCCAACCTGGCCTTGAACACTGGCAGGGAACAGGGAGGCACAGCTTCTCTGGGCAGTCTGTGCTGGGGCCTCACCACCCTCACAGGGCAGAGTTTCTTTACACCTAAACTAAACCTACCTTCTTTTATTTTTAAGCTATTAGCCCTTGTCCAGTCACTATTTGTTTTTGTAAACAGTCCCTCAGCATCTTTCCTGTACTGGAAGACTGCAGTAAGGTCGTGGAGCCTTCTTTTCTCCAAGCTGAACAAGCCAAATTCTCAGCCTGTCTTCATAGGAGAGGTGCTTCAGCCTTCTGATCATCTTCATGTCCCTCCTCTGGACTTGGTCCAACAGGTCCATGTCTTTCTTATTTTGGGGACCCCAGGGCTGATCGCAGTACTCTAGGTGAGGTCAGATGAGCGTGAAATAGAGGGACAGGATTACCTCCCTCTTTTGGTCACACTGCTTTTGACGCAGCCCAGGGCATGGTTGGCTTTCTGGGCTGGAAGCTCACGTTGCCAGCTCATATTGAGCTTTACATCAATCAACACTCCTAAGTCCTTGTCCTCATGGCTGCTCTCAATCCATTATTCATCCGGCCTCTAGTTGTGCTTGGGATTGCCTTGAGCCATATGCAGGATCTTGCATGTGGCATTGGGAGATCCAACATACATCTCTAAATTAAAAGAAAAAACCAAAACAAACCAAAACAAGCAAACACAGCTTTACAATTTGTATGTACTACTCTATTACCTCTTTACAGTCTCTTAACTAAGTACCACTGAATGTAGAATCCTCTGTATTTCATTTTCTTTGGGAAGCCTACAGATGAACATTTTGTGAAAACCTTCTAGTTCCTATGATTATAGAAATTAATTAATTAGATTCCTTGCCATCTAGTTACTACCTCAGTTTTACTACTTTCACCAAGATAAATGCCCTAGTAGAGAAAGAGGGATCTGGTCCTAATATTCAAGTGGGTACTTTCTGTAGAGTAAGTTCTACTTTTTTAATTCTTGCTTGCTTCATTATTGCTATAATGGTTTACTTTGGGTACTCCCATACTATTGGTTTGTAGTTTCTGTGGGTTTTGGTTTATTTTTTTCCTCTTGTCAGACAAAGATATCAGAAAAGTGACAAAATTTGGGAAAAAAAGAGATGTCATATAGAAGCCATCTAACAGCTACTTTTTGAACATGAACAGTAAAAGATCATGAATGCAATAGGATGTTTGCTAGAACACAGATATTGAGGAGTTATACTTACACCGAAGTAGTTTCCTTTTGTTTAATTGCTGGTGTAGAAATCAATACTGCACCACAGTCTAAGGCACACAGATAAATAAAGGACAGGGTGCTTTGTGACATGGACTTGAATAAGCTTGGTTTTCAGATATGATCTTTTACTAGAATTCCCTTAAAATCCCTTCAAATATTCCCCCACACCAATTCTATTGCACATTTCATAGCAAAAATGAAAAGTCAGGATTTTATTGATTACAGTTTCCAGGTAGAGCTAATGGCTGATGCTTTCAATGAAAGTACCCTCTGCAAAACAGCAAAAGTGGGGGTGGGAGTAGTGGAAAGCAAACGGAAGCAAGGCAAAAGATAGGGGAGGAAAAAAAAGGTAGAAAATATAACTCAGAAAAAGGAATTTTATAATGCAGCAGTATGGAACTGAGGAGTAGTAGGAATAAAGGAAGCTATGTACGTGAGACAACACAGCTAAGTGGAGCCCATGAGCACCATGTCTGCAGGTCACCCCAGCAGCTTGTCAAGCTTGCTTTGGTCTTGTTGGCAATTCGGAGGGAAAACAGGAAAGCAGAGCACAAAAAGGCCATCAACTGAATTTGATGGTTTTGGCATAGCACCTGTTGACAACTTCCAGAAGATTTAGCTTCCTTAAACATATATTCCCTTAGAATTTATGTTTAACTTTACTGATTTACCTTTATTTCAGTTAAACTTGTTCTGAATCTCGACTGGTAAAGAGGTATGCTGCACATATGCATGTAAAAGGATCATATTGTGGTATAATGCTTTTCATTAATTCACCTTGGCTTCTTCCATCTGTTGGGGATATGCGAGGATATTTATGTGTATATGTAAATAAATATTGATACATATGTTAAGATGTGGTGATCTTGTATAATTTTGAGTACTTGCTGGTTCATTCAGAACTGCCAGAACAGACATCTGTTGCGTTAGAAGGCTCCATCTATAACTAACTTTTTTTTTTTCATTGAATATTGTGTGGGACTTTTAATAATACTTAATAATAATTTAGTTTTGCAATACCTTTAATTCAGATTCCTTTGTGTTTTGAAACTTACTTAAAATCAGATCCTGACTGCTGTGAGGAGGAGAGAACTTAATTGGTACTTTTTTAGGTGGGTATTTTTATAAAATGAACAGCAAAAAACCCTCATCTCTTTTTAGCCAATAAAACCTAAAACCAAACAATAGCCCTTCCCCCAATGGCAATACCTTAACTTGAGCAAAATAAGTAATAAAAGCAAGATTATAAATTAGTGAGAATACATCTATTAATAATAATAGTACCAGTGTTTTGCAGCAAAAGTGACATCAAAAGCTGAGTAAGTCCAGTTTCTACACATTCAAACAGCTAACCTGCTTGCCACATACAGGATCCTTACCTCAGAGTATGCTCAGCAAAATATCTGTATGTTATTTACACCAAGGACAGTGAGGATGTGTTGATTGACCGGTGAAACATGAGGCATTTTAAGATTTTTTTTAAGATTGTTCTTTGAAATGAAACTTCATGTTTGTATTAGGGTGTTTTATGAGGCTACAGCAGTGTTATCAGAAATAAGATTAAAACTACTTCTTGGTCATTTTGAGTAAGGACAGGAAGAGCAAAGATAGGTCATGTTTATTCAGAAGAGCCTCTGCATGTTTTATACTGTATTGTGCAACCAAAAGCAATTCTTAAAGCTTTATGTTCATACTTTTTTAATATAAAATTAGTGGTGCAGAACCTCTTTACAACTTTGGTTTGTGTAGGGGATGCTCCCATCTGAAATTGAACTACTCTTTCAGCCTTCAAACATGCTGATTGCCTGTCAGTTGGTCTTCTTTGTGGCTACTCATGTTATCTTCTGTCAGTCAGATAACTGCTCCTTCTCAGTGATGCTAATTAAGGTGATAGCGCCTCGTTTTCTTAGGTCTAAATGACATAAATTGCTGGCAAATCCATCAAATGCTGAATAATGCATATCTGTCTGGGTTTGGTAGGTTTTCAGAGGTCATATGAACATGTTGTGGAAGAGGGACTTCACAGAGTGCATACACCTCCATTCACACCTACATCAAAATGGGTCTGTTAATTATTGTCTGTGGAGATGCCAGGTATAAACAAAGAGCTGGTTAGTTTATAAATGATTTAAAAATAGTGCCTGTTATGGCCTTGCTCTTTTGCAAAGGGCAGTTACAGCGGGAATGATGAAAGGCTCAAACAATATTTGAGGCCATCATCATTGTTTGTTTCTTCTATACAACTATAAACTCAGAAATGCTGTTTTCAGTATTATTTCCTACCATACTGTTAACTGTTGTTATACAAACAGCTGCTTACTGTTGAAAATACTTCTTGTTTTTTTTAATCTTGATGGTGCAAGCAATATGTGAATTTAAAACTGGGTATTTATTCCACAGTAACTGCTTCATCATCATTCCAAACTGTGGTGAATGCATGGCGGCTTATCTCTTTGATAATATACCTCTATTTACTTGAGGGTAATACCCCGGTGAGGAAGTTGCTGTGGAGGAGACACTAAACCACAGACTACTGTCTTATCTAGACTTTCTCATGTTTTTGCATGCTGAGAGTAGCAGCTCTCAGGTCATGACAGGGAAGGGAAAATTTAAAAGTTGTTTTTTTTACTATAGAAATAAAAAGCAGTGGAGGTGAAGGGGATACCCAATGTGGTAGCAGCAAAGTGAGACTACATAATGAGTTGTAATGATTAATCCTTTTAAAGACTGTGGCTGAACTTGCTCTGTTGTGTCGGACTCTGGGCTGTTTTGTCAGTGTCTTTTGATAGGAGTCTAGTGTATTTAAATTAGGCTTTCTGATTCAGTAGGTTTCAATTCAGTAATATTCATGAACAAATTAAAGACTTCCCACATCCTCATTCCAGTAATGAAAATGGTGATGTGTTTGGGAGGTATAGTATAACTCACGAGTTGTTCTTAAAGCTTATGACAGAAAATTAGCAATATAATAGTTATTTTTCTTTCTTCCAACTTTCATGATGTTGCAGTAGTCTGTTTTCCAGACCAGAACATATTAGGTATGTATTTTTATGAACTGTAACATAGTAAAATCTTAAACTTTTTTCAACATTGTTGTAAAACACATACAGAATGATCTTGCATTTTGGCTTGGCACACAGTGATCACACTGTGCTGTCTCTTCTGTACATACAGCATTATAGAACTGTATTTGTGCACTACTAGTGCTGGTGTGAGGTTTTTAACCTTAGATGGCAAAGCAAATTGAAAATTTGGTGTATGGTACAGTGATATAATTAAGAGTTCCTCACTTAAGTTAGAAGAACAAAACATTAATTACACTTTAAAATAACTCATGTTGAACCACAGGACATATTAATATCAACATTTAGAAAAAAAATTAAAAATAAATAATGTTGTAAAACAGCTGCTGGTGTCTAGTTTCAGTCTTTCTGTTGTATTGTGATACAGCACATAGCTTTCTATTGCAGATTGAAAGGGTTTTTTTTCCTTATAGGTTTCTATAAAATGCTTAGTATGGTCTTTTAGATCCTTTGTGAGTATTCAATTTGAGAGTGGTTTGGTCAGATTTAGTACAGTTTACCGGAAAAGTACATTATCCTCCTTTCAGTGTATACCAAACTTTTCATTAGTACTACTTTTTATATTGCTAACAAAATATCTTCTATGAAAATACTTTTCTGAATATTTAAATTTGTTAATTTAAATACAAGGAAATATTTAAAGGAGGTACTTGAGATCAGTGTATTAGAGTAATATAGGTGAGTTTTTCCATATCATTTGTGTAACAAAATAATTCCTTTTCCTTATAGAAGTTAATTTTACAACAGTCAGGTAATAGCATCAATTCCTGCTGTCATGACAACAGAGTTTTATTGGACACATCTCGCCCTGTTTTAGGATGGTATGCTGGATCTGTTGTCCAGTGGCAGAGGAGGATTGTGTTGAGATGGACTTGTAAAGCCTGGTGTTGTGGCACTGCCACGGCCCCTCCTGGAGAGGGGCATCCCACTGTGGAGCAGCCCTGGAGGGGGAGCTCTGGCTGTAGTGCTTGCAGCCGACCTTTTCAAAATTTAACCCACTCAAATGGGGAGTCATGAAGTGTATTGGCTTCTAAAGTGTTTTCAGGTGAAAGGTGGATGATCCAAAATTTAATGAGCAAGAGGTTCCTTTGTTGTCGTCCCCTTCCCCCTCCCCCAACATGGGGGATTTACAGTATGAAAAGGCAGTAATACCAGCACAGAAGGGTGAGACAACAATGTCATGCACCCAAATGAGGTGACAGCTAGCTCACAGTAACATTTTCATTGCATGATTCCCAATTACAACTTTCTGATACAGCTTTTAAACAAAGTGGAAATGGTGGTGCAAATGCAGGCAGCCAGGCACAAGGGTTTTATGGAGCTGTCACCATGGATGGGTATAAAACGGGAATCCAAGTGTTTAATTTTGGAAAGAGGAAGATTAATGGGGAGAATGGTGCTGATAATTATAGTGCTGCTACAATGTCAAGGAAGTATTGACCCTCTTTTTTTCCTCCTTTACTGTCTTCATTATATTTTGTGGATGACTACTTGATTCCGTGTGATCTTTTACAAATTGACTGACAGAAATATGTATCAAATTACGTTCCATTGTACTTTATATCAAGAGTTCCTTCTTGACCATGTTGTTATTAACTTCTAATTCTTTTCATACTGAGATATTGCATTACATTATTTGTATTTTTGTTTGCCTAAAGGTAAAGCAGAACTGGAAACTGCCTAAATGTATGCTGGGTTGCTGTCTTCCTTTTTGTAATGGTTCATTATAAGTATGGCAAACTCCTTGAAAAGAATTTTAAATTAAGCTGTAATGCAAATTCTTCCAGATTAAATTCCTTCAGTGCAGGAAACTTGCTTTTTCTTTTAGTAACATCTAGACTTCTCTGATTTGTCTCTTCTGAATATATTTATCGTATGTATTTAGGTATTTGCAAGGCTAAACCAGCAAATAGCAGGTGAATAAAAATAGCAGGTAGATGTAAAAAGACAAATGATAGAATGAAGTCCAAAGCACTTAGGTCTTTTTTTTTTTTTCCTCACTCATGGTGTATTTCAGATAATGCTTGACTGTGATGTTTGTCAGTGAAAAAGACTTTTTCACTGAAACCTCTCAGAGGTGAAGGCCTGTGAAGCTAATGGATGTGATCTGTGAACATCCGCAGACATACCCAAGCTGCTGTGCCCTCTGTCCTCTTAGAGACTTTAAAAGCCTTAAAGGGAGTGGTGATGCATTTCCTTGGCTTACCTTGCTCCTCCTGCAATTAGAGGATCTCTGAGCCCATGAGAAAAGCTCGGTTTTTTTAAGGCTAGTGACTGGAGTAGCAATCAGCAGCCAACTGAAGCACAGACAAGTGAGAATTTACCTCAGTACTGCAGATAAGTGAGAGCTGCACAAGAGTCTTCAGGAGTGTGGGTGGGGGGAATGAGAAAGGGACTCATTCCTTGGCTGTTTTCTTTCACAGTAAATTGGGTTTGACTTTAGTTGTGGATTCTCGCCATCTGCACAAGGGCATCCTGGAGATCTTGAGTGATGCATGTTAGTGTTATATATGTGGAATAGAAGATTATTCATTAAATGAGTTTCCTTTTTTCTGCAGTCAGAGGATAATATTTTTTCTGTAATTCAAATAATGTGAGAGAATGACATTAGCCATCCTTCCAATTAGATGTCTCTGTCTGCCCGGTTAAGAGAGGCAGTGGGAACAACGCATTCAAGTTCTTGCATTTTACTGTCCCACTCAGTTCAAGGGTTCCTTAGTCCATGCTCACTACAATCCACCTTTCAGGATGAACATAACTGCTATGAAATGTATTGGACTGGACATTCAGTGTGGTTTTTGAGCAACTTTTGGCATATTTTTTATGTGTTTTAAAAACATAATATTTTTCCAGATCCTTTTCACACTTTTAATAAGATATATATATAAATAATATTAACACTTAGGTTCTTTATCACAGCAGTGTTCTTACTTTTCTTCTTCCTAAGGCGAGATCTTAAGTAAAATTTTCTCTTTTAATGAAATTAATAATTTCCTAAGAGATCTCAACAATGTTAAATAGTACAACACAACCGTATTTCTTTTTCCATCTATCTTGCAAATAAAGTATAAACAGCTGTTTTAGGAAGTACGTGTCTGTTCCATTCAGTTGCTACTTTTCTTCACTCCCTGAATAAGTCTTTTCGTGCAGTACTGCCCTTTACCTATCATTTGTAATTTAAAAACTCCATCTTTATTTCAGATATCATTTATAAAATTGCAGCTTTAATTTTCAGCACCATGTCCAAGTAATATACATTTTAAATACATGTTACTGAAAATGACACTTGTCAACCTTGTCAAGGTTTGACTTCTATTAGAATTGACACTTACTGGTGGGGAATGTACTCCTAATTGAAGATGTATTCAGTTTGAAAATTTGCCAACACATTTTAGTCTTTATTTCCAAGTTAGATAAGAATAAATAAAATTTCATCATCTTTTTTTACTTAAAGCTTTTTTTTTAAAGTTGAATTGAAGCAAAATGAAAACATGAAGATTACAAAATAAGGAAAGGCAAAATTCATTATTAATGTCTTGTTTTTCTCAGGCATTCAGAGAATGTAAAATATAGCAAAGGTAAATCACTTCTTATGGCTATTTATTGAAGTATTGATGAAGTGTTGACAATCTAGTTTTCAGAAGTTTTATTCTTGGATATTCTTGAGCTCTTGAATTTGTGGGTTGTTGGTTGTTTATTTTAAAGTCTGGCATCCTTTTCATCTGGTGTTAGTCTGTATGGTTTCCCAAGATTGTATCATTGCATCTCTGAAGTCATCTAAAAACAAATTTTAACCAAACAAACCAAAATGAAACCCCAAACAATCCTGTGTGACAGGAGGAAAGGGTAAATTTCTGTGAGGAGACAGCTGTTGTTCCAGCTCACTTCACGTGGCTTCTGCTTTTGAACGTTCAGTATTGTTTCGATTTCAAAAGGCAGCATTTACTTCCGCTGTGCTTATTGACCAGGACATGCCTACAGTATATGAGAATATCTATTTCCAATCTCTAATCCCATTAAAGTAACAAGGTATTTCTAAAAGTTCAGAGCCAGGGTCTGCTGTCTCTGTAGTGCAAGCCCAATGTGTGAGCTAGCAGACCTTTCAAAGTAAAACCAAATTAGGTTCCAAAGAGGGGACATAATGATCCTGCTTTATCAGATATCTTTGTAGACAGAACTGCCATTGTGAAGTCAAACTGAACTAATCCTTAATAGATAACACTGTATAGTTTTGTATAATGACAGCAAATAAGTGCTACGGGACAATTAAGGGACAATTGATGTCTCATAGCTTTTTGTCTGACTGGTTGATTTTGGAAAGAGATGATTTATGATAAAGAAAATAGATACATTTAAAAAACCACAAAAAAACCCCAGAATTTTCTTTTAAAAAGGAAGATTCCTGCCAGTGGATTAATGAAGGTTAGGGAGTTTATCCAAATACACATTTTGGCGGTATATCAAGCAATTTATAATTTCAAAACATCTAGAAATAAAGCATAGAGATTTTAAAGCGTGCGTTCTCTTCTTGTTTTATGGCTTATGTTGCTTTTCAACACGACTAATATAATGCTCTATTAAGCACAAGTTTCATGCAACAGTTGTTGAGAGCTTCATAGAAAATTCAATCTTTTAATCTTGTGTACGTGATTGCAAAAATCTTCCCCTCTGATGCAATACAAACATGCATAGGCTTATTATCAAGTGTAATCAAGTTTCTTTTTTTTTTATTTAATATATTTTTGGTGCTGATTATTATGCTCGCTTGTGCCTGCTGCTTTCAGTTGCACAATGATCACTGTATAATTCACTGGGTTTTTGTACTGAAGCTGAAATCACCCTCATCACCTTTCTACCATGGATTTATGAACTTCTGTAGTGTTTCTTGGAGCAACCATCTTTTCTTTTTTTTTAACTGCTCATTTCATTTTCTTAATTCAGTTTTGGATAGCTAAATGGAGAGAAAAAATTGGAGAGTTTCACAAAGGAAAAGACGCAAATGAGAACAAAGCGTATTTAGTGGATTCTGGAAAATTACTGGTCATGAAATTGGAGATGTGACATTTTTCATGTGAGTGTCAGGAGTGAGGAATGAACCCACAGGATTTTTGTGTAGATACTGAAAAAATAAGGGGCATCCATTTTGGAAGTTAAGGCCCACGTACTTAGACTCTTGATGAGAGTAAGGCTCACCACCCTTAATTTTAATTGCATTTTCTATGTTTCTGTCCACATCATTGTGGTGTTTTGACCCTGGCTGGAGGCCAGACACCCACCAAAATTGCTCTATCACTCCTCTTTGCAGCTGGACACGGGAGAAAATATATATTGAGAGGCTTAGGAGTCGAGATAAGGACAGGGAGAGATCATTTTGCAATTAGAGTCACAGGCAAAACAGACTCAGCACAGAATGAAGGAAATAAAACTCTCTAATGTGTTACACTGCACTGCACACCCAGTGACACCAGATTCTGGTAATGAGAACTGGAGAAATGCCACCAGATCTTAACACATCTCTGCCCACCCCTTCCTTCTTAGCAGACGTCACTTTAGTCATGATTTTGCTCCCTTCTTCCCCCTCATTATGGCACAGGGAGGGGCAGGAAATGGAGCGATGGGGATTTCGGTCAGTTCCTCACGAGTTACTTTCCTTCTTAGCTGGGGCAGCATTCCTCACACCTGTACCCTGCACACTGTGGGCTCTTACCCACGGGAGACAGTCCTCCATGAACTTCTCCACCTCGGGTCCTTTCCCACAGGGCTTCAGTGCTTCAGCTTTTCCCCAGCGTGGGTCACTGCTATGGGGTGCAGTCATAAATCATAAAATGTCTCTCAGGTCCAGACTGCTCCAGCCAGGTCCTCCATGGAGTCACAAATCACACACACTCCCCACACCCCTCCCCCCAGCAAACCTGCTCCTGAGTAGGTGTATCTGTTTCTCTCTCTCTCTCTCTCTCTCTCTCTCTATCTCTATCTCTCTCCACAGACTGCAAGTGCTGGCAGAGGCTTGTCCCAATGCAGGTCATGGTGTCTTCTGTATGTCTCCACCTGCTGCATTGTGGGGTCTGTCCAGGGGCTGTGGGGAAATCTTTCTCTCCAGCACCTGGGGCACCCCTATTCCCCCACCTCCTTCTTCACTCACCTTGGTGTTTGCAAAGTTTCGTACATCTTCTCACTCCCTTCTCTGATGGCTGCTAGTGGTTTTTTTTCCTCTTAAATGTGATTCCCAGGGGTGCTGTGACTGTCACTAAGGGGCTTGGCCTTGGCCAGTGGTGGATCGATCCTTGAGCCCAGCTGGTGTTTACTGTCAGGGCGAGGGAAAGCTTTTAGCTGCTTCTTACAGAAGCCACCTCTCCAGTCCCCCTCCTCCACCAGAACTGAGCCACACAAACCTACAACAGCTATCTATTCCTTGTTTCATATAGAAGTTATAGCATCTTATCTTAGATAATCTCTCCTGGTCTTTTAACCGTTGTTACATGCCTCAGGAAATCAGTAGCTGTTGATTCTGAAGGCACAGAGAAAGTAGTGAAAGGTAGATCCCTTTTGCCTACATCAGCAGCATTTTTAGTCATGTTTACATGGTGATGTGGGTTTTTTTAGTATTGTGGTGGTGGAACATTGAGGAGAGAATGTAAATGGAGTGATTCCTGGTTTGTATTTTGCACAAGAATGAAAACTTGTTTTGTTTTTCCCTTGTAAATAACCTGGACACTCCATTGTATTTTGACATAGGATACTGATGTTCTAAGAACCAAGTAGTGTGTAGGGTCTTTTAGTAATAAAATCACTTCTTGATAATTAATTTTTAGAATAACTAAAAACTTAAAATACCCTGTTGCTGACTCTAAGCATTTTAGAAAAAATAGCCTTGTTGTATTTTTTGCTGTATATAGACTTTTCACTATAGCAAATGGAGAAGGAAAATAAGTGTTCACTGTATGTATAATGATACATTTCTTGTGGGTTAGAAAGATGAATATTAAATCACAAATGCTTACCTTGTATTCTACAAAAAAAGAGACAGCTTTTACACAGTAATATTAATGCATATTTCCTTAGTGCTGTGAGTTTCTGCCATAGACACTACTGCAATTTAACCAGCAAAGTGAATCCAGACACAAAAATACATGGAATAGTCAGTTCATGAATGCAGCAGAGAGCTGTTAGCTTCATTTGCATCAATTTTGACTGTGTGCTTGCAGATGCCAGTATTACATGTTTCTCAGTTGCTGTTGGCCATCCTGCCAGGTAAGAATGAGGTTTCATACATAATAATGTGTCTGAAAAGTCATTAAGGTACGCAACCTTTCATCAGTCGCTATTCTTCACATCGCGCTTTGGCAAGCAATATTAGCCTAGAATCAAAAAACATGAAAGTAACACAAATGTAAAGGGCCAAATCCTACTGCTGGTCTTCCATAACTTTTTTAATATCTGAGAACAGGCTGCAGAGCACAGAATGTATTTCAGTATTCTAAATCTGCATTCTTAGTCTCAGATACAAGTGTTTTGGCACTAGTGAAATTCACATTCAAGATCATGTAGTCCAAGAGAACACAATTCATGTCTGTGTATTCGTTGCTTATTATGATGATCTTTTCAGATCCCTTCCAACTCCAAACATTCTATGATTCTATAATTACTATGATCTTATTTTTGGCTTCACACAAACATCTTTAAATTACCATCTGAAACTTACTGATGCCAAGTGGACGCAAAGATCTTTAAATTACCAGCTTAAACTTACTGATGCCAAGTGGATACAGTCTGTACTTCCCCGTGGCTGTGTTGCAAGGGTGGGTTTCCCAACGTAAGGAGTTTCTTAGAACGGGGACCCCATTGCTGTGCCATCAGTATTTTTCAGAGAGAATCCTGTCAGGATTCGTGTCTTTGGAGGAGTGAGTCTCCCTGGCTGTAGTGATAATGTTCTCTTTTCTCTGTCTCTCTTTTTGGTGTTTTTTTTTTCCTTGACAAACTACTTCTTACTTTAAGATGTATGAAAACAATGTTATAGAAAGATCTCAAACAAGCATGCAAAAATATATTGTTTTCTCTGGAAGAAAAAACCAAAACCTTTAAAAAAATATCCATCTTGAGGCAGTATGAAAACTACAGAGAGAACGATGCCAGAAACTCAGCACTGCAGTGGGGGAAAAAAAATAAATTAGGAGGATGTCTGTTTATATTCTAATTTGGCACTTGTGTTTTGGAATTCAGTGCTAATTATGTGAGCAACACAAACTATAATAGGAGGACTTATTTCTGAATTAATGCATGTCAAATTTAAATATTCAGAAGAATGCTCATACTTTTATTTCTGTTTACATAATAAGTTGTGAGGGTTTTCATGTGTAAAAAAGACAATTCTCAAAATGTTCTGATTGAATTAATGTTCTGATTGAAAAAACATGCACTTTTTGTACTTCTAAAATATGAATTGTCCCTAACATGTAGAGGACTGAGTCAGAAACACTGGCATGTTGTAAAGCAAATGACTGTATCCATTCTTAAATAACTTTGCTTTCACAGACTATAGAAAGAAGTCTGCCAAAAAAAGGAAACCCACCCATCTGCAATAGGGACAATGACTTTTTATGATAATTTAAAAAGAAAAAACAAACCAGAGGCAACTTAATTTGGAGTAGGTGTAGGAAACTATGCAGACACCTTCTTTTAAATGAAAGGAAGGCTTTGATAGAGAGATGTTAAGAAAAGCAGGAGAGGATATATTATTGGAGATTGTCATGGTGGAAACTTGCTGATTCCCTTAGTATAAACCAACCAAAATTTAATTTAAAGAAACAATATATCTTTTGGGGAGTGCTCATTTTTATTTAGCACATCTGACTTATCACTTTTACAACTCTCGATATCATTCAGTTGGGAAGATGAATAAGCAAATTCAATATAAAAATCTGAATTATATAAGCTTTAATTCATAGCTAGTGTTTGAGAAACGTTACAGAGACCTGCACTTCAAGTTTAAGTAAGCCTTTACAGCTACATTTATGCTGGGCAGTGGCTAGTTATACATGCATGTAACTTACTGAAGATTTATGGTCTACATGAGGATTTTCCTAGTTTTAAAACTGAGATTTTTGCATGTGTTAGGACCATATGTTTATAGTGCTGGTGATGACATGGATGTCACAGCTTCGGTAGTAGTGAGTCTTCAAGCTTTTACTTATGTTTCACTGCCTCCTGCTAAAACTTTTCAGTGATATTTCCATGGATGGTGGGAAGGTTACCTCTGAGTGCGAATGCTTGGAGAAAACGTGCTGCTGGTGGAATTGGCATTATTGTATTTATTTAATTGGAGTTATGACTGGGTTCACAGCTCATCTCCTAGCCTGTGAAGATTTCCCTATGCCTTAAGCATGACATAAACATGTCTGAGGAAGGTGGAAGCCATTTTTTCTCCTCTTTTCCTGATCTTCACAATTAGGAATGTTCAGCTGTGACAGACCCAAGGTAGATGGATGCCATGTTAAAAAGACACAGAGTGGCTAAGCTAAGGAGAGCTGGGACTTACGAATAGGTGGTGAGACTCCATTGCTTTCTTCTTTCTATTTGCTGTTTCTTCGTTTTTGTACCATGTCAAACAGACCACTTTTCTGTTCAGTGCCTGTTGCTGTCTTACTTGGTTCCTCTTACCTCATAATGAGGCTGGCCTTTGCCTGTCCTCAGATCATAATACCAACTTACCAACTTCTGTTTTCCTCACAATTTTATATTTTCAAACAATATCTTCTCAAGTTTTATTTTTTGGATGGGCTCATTTAAAAAAAAAAACCAACAAAAAACAAAACCAAACCTTCCCTAAAGTTCAACTCTTTAATTTCTGGGAAGGGTTTATCCAAAATTTCTATCACAGTCTTTGGGTTACTGGTTTAGGATCTATCTTCAGCTGAATGAGAGGTGCCTTCAGAGGAGGGTAGTTAATCCCTCAATCCTTTAGAGATTGCTATCTTTGTTCACTGAAATCTCAGGGAGGTTAGTAAAAATATGTTCTTATTTTAGGGATTTCATTGAAGTACCTAGAATTTGATGTGATGAATGTGGACTATGTTATCTTAGTACCTTCTGTACAGACAGAACAAGGTCCGTAATTAAGATCCCAGTTACTGCACACAATGTACAGTCAGTAAATCCACTCAGCAGGATAATTAATAATCCCTATTCCCCCCTCCATAACTTTAAAAGATCTGTTCATATTGCTTTTTGACTATAAAAGGCTCTGAAGCTGTTCACAAACCATTAACTGTTCCAGTCCTAAGATATGCTGAATGTGTAAAATGGAAAATGAAAAATTAATTTTATAGCTGCAATTCAATAATGTCTTATTTCATGAAGAATTGTGGTTTTGAAGATACTTAGTTACAAAAATGTTATAATTTTTTTTACTAATTTCTCTATCAAAGTTACCACCTCTAATAAAATACTCATTTATGATGCAAGTCCTTTTTAAATAATGTAAACAAATGTCTGCCAGAAGGGCAGATAGTTCATCAAGTAGATGTCACTTCAACTGCCATTTTGGTGCCTCTTTGAAGCCTAGTATAACACAGAGGAAAATCTGTCTTTTAATTACAGACCAGCAGTCAATTTATGAACTTAGAAGTGGCTTCCAGAAAGAAAATGGAAAATAAACTTTTTTCACTATGATATACCATATTTTGAATATTTTTGAGTAATTTCAAAATAATGTAAAACAATTCTCCAGTGTATATTTTTGTGTAAGAACATGGACACTGAAACATAACACTTAGAAAAAATCCACAGGCGTCCACAAGCCTGAATCAGACATGGGGTTTCTGTCCTTGTGTGCAGGTAGATAAGGTTTCTACATGCAGAGCTGAAGTGACTGACCTATTCTAGTCATAGCAGCAAGGTGCTCTCAGTGAAGAAAATTTTCAAGGGGGCAAACTAGTCTGAGCAATTAGTCATTTTACAAGATTTAATGTCTTTTTCCCTATCCTAATACCATCTCATAAAGCTTAGCTACTTTACCCTATATATTTATCCCATATGTTTGTATTTTTCTGTGGAAAAAAAAAGTCTGTATGTGTGTATATAAATACACACATTTATTGGAAATGTTCTCTTTTATTAAAACAATAGGGCTATTTATATCAGTATGTTCATTGCTTAGTTTCAGAAGGAGAATGGCAAGACACGGCGCTTATTGTGACTTTGTAAATATTGGTATTGCAAAAGCAGGCAAAGGATTTCATTCTCTGCAGACATTTTTTCCCTCTTCATTTGTACTTCTGTACATCTAGGGTTTTTTCCATAATTATAAGAATGATAAGGGGATCTCTGATGCCATATATTTGCAAACACAATTGTAAAATTCTCCCAGATTGACTTTGTATGACTGATTTGTTCCTATGTAGGAGGACCCATCCCCAAAGATCCTTACATTCTGACTGTAATGGAAAACATAGTTTTCACAGAGAACCTGTTGGGGAAGAATTTTCACTTAAAATGGGAGTATGCATTAAGTGAGGGATCAGACTGTAGAACATCATACGTTATTATCCATTCTACTGCCTGTATATTTTCATGTTCTCTATGCCACTGTTGTGGACTATTCTTTAAATTAGACCAATAAACCTCTAAGAGAGTAGACATCTTTTTCATAGCCTTTCATGTGGCTGTTTCAATTTAATAGATTGTTTGGGATTTATTAATTCAGTTGCAACATTTCACTAAGTTACCTTTTCAGCCACAGCAGTGAATAGTATAAATAACTTTTAAATGTTAGATGATAGTTCTTCCAAATGCAAGAACTCCTGCCAGTTCTTCATCTGTTCCCAGATGAGAATTGGGATTTACCCTCTGGTTTTAAGATAGTTTTAAAAAACATTTGTTGTATCTCCGTATATCTGATGATGGTACTCTCAGTCACTTTATTTTCTCTTACTTAACCACAAGATGATGGGAGCTGAAAATCCTCAGAGAAGAGAAAAAGGCAAAAAAGGTTCTGGTAAGCAGACTTTGATATGTTCAGGGATCACCTTGAAAGAATCTCATGGGATGCATACAGTTCTGGAGAGAAGAGGGGTCCGAGAGAGAATCCTCATTGTCTTTAAAGGATCACCTCTTCCTAGCTCAACAATAGTCCACCCCACAGGCAAAGGCAGCAAGAGGCCTGCATAGATGAACAAAGAGCTTCTCACTGACCTCAGATAGAAAAAGGAAGCATACAAGAGATGGAAGCAGGGAGAGATTACCTGGGAGGAATGCAGAGACACTGTACAGTCATGTAGGGATGGGGTTATGAAAGCCAAAGTCTATCCAGAGTTGAATCTTACTGGGGCATGAGGGGCAGCTGAAAAGGATTCTACAGGTGCATCAGCAGCAAAATGATACTACTGAATGAGATAAAGAGTCAGATGTAGGACATGGAAAAGGTTGAGGTACTCAGTGCCACCTTCTTCACCTTTAATGGTCTTTAATACCTCTCACAAGTGTCCAATACCAGTGGGAAATCTGGAGCAAGGAAGACAATCTCAGTGGTGGGTAACCAGGTTATGGAACACTTTAACAAACCAGACATGAAGTGCATGGGACCTCATGGGATGTATTCACAAGTGCTGAGGGAGCTGGCTAATGTTATTGCGAAGCCTCTCCTATATTTTGAAGGGTATGAACTAACTGGATGGAGAGGTGGATTGAAAACTGTGTGAATGGCCACACTCAAGATTTGTGCTCAGCTGACATAAAGTCTAGTTTGAGACTGGTCCTTAGTGGTAATGAGTCCAGTACTATTACCATCTTCAATAATAACCTGAATGATGGATTCAGCAAGTTTTCACATGATAGAAAACTGGGAGGAGTGACTGATAGCACCAGATGGCTGTACTGCCTTTCAGAAGGACCTGCACTGCCTGGAGAAATAGGCTGATGTGAAGTTTAAGAAAGAGAAAAGCCAAGTCCTGTGCCTGGGGAGGAATAATTCCGGGCACCAATTGAGGCTGGAGTCTGTCTGGGGGGAAAAATCTTTACAGAAAAGGACCTGGTACAGAAAAGGACCTGGTAATCCTTCTGGGGACAGAATTGAACGCGAGCCAGCAACGCAGCCTTGTGGCGAAGAAGACTAACAACCTTCTGAGCTGCATTGTCAGCAAGTTGAGGCAGGTGATCCTTCCCCCCCTACTGCATAGGGAGGTGCTGTCTGGAGCTGTGCCCAGTTCGGAGCTCAGGATTACAAGAGAGACAGAGACATGCTGGAGTAAGTCCAACAAAGAGCTACAAAATTTGAGGAACTAGAACATCTGATATGTGAGGAGAGGCTGAGAAAGCTGTGACTGTTCAACCTGCAGTAAAGGCGGCTCAGGGGAGTCTTACCAACATGGATACATTACCAACTGGCAGGGAGCAGTGAAGGCTGAGCCAGACTGTTCTCAGTAGTGCACTCTGAAGGATGCAATGGGCATAGATCTGATTACAGGGAAGTCTGTTGAAAGAGAATACATTTATTTTATTTTGTTTACTGTGAGGATGGCCAAACACTGGGAGACATCACAGATAGGTGGTAGTTTCCATCTTTGGAAATGCTCGAAACTGGACAGCACATGATCCTAGCAGCCTGCTGTAGTAGATTATGATTTGAGCAGAGGGTTGGACTGGATGTGCTTGTGCTCAAGTGTTTTCCTGTAAGTTTTTTATAAAGTTTGCAGTCTCAAACTCTCGTATGTGAAAGTAGAAAAATGAACACGATTAACATTTCCATACTTCTAATAGTTGAATTTCAGAAAAAAAAAAGTCCACAGTGCATTTATAAATTGATCATTCTGAAAAGACCAGTCCAGTCAGGGAAACAAGCAATAAGTGGGCTACTAAAATGGACTTTCTTCATATCTTAAAGTAGATCACTCTGTATGCTTAGTGGGGTATTTGCTTGGTTACTTGGTTTTTTTTCGGTTTGCCTTTCCCCTCTCCCCCTCTTTTTTTTTTTTTTTTTTTAATAACTTTGCTTGGAAGATCTCCATAGAAATCTTTTTAAAATCTGTAGCTGAGGTATAAAAAAGGTTCCTGTACTATCTGGTTTCAATCTTTATATGCAGTTTTTTATTGTTTTTCTTTTTTTTCTCCACAATTATTAAAGCTACTGTTTTGTGGGATTGTTTCTTCTTTTAGCAAATATTTTGATTTTCTAACCTGAAGCATTTCTACTTAATTAGGTCCTTGGTTTTTTGAGATTATCTTCAAAATAGTGAAATTTTAAATGATACAACTCAGTTGTTGGTTTTTTGTTTTGTTGGGGTTTTTTTTAATATAGTTTTCATTTCTAACTGCAATCATGCAACATGATGAAGTTGCATGTTTATAATTCAATAATGTGCCCTTTACTTGTTCAGGAACTTGAAGGATTGTTCACAAGGTATGAAAACCAGTGTAGTTTGTGGAGCCTTCATATCAGATGACAAAATAGTTCAGATGCATTTAAACTAAAAAAAAATAAAGTTGCAGAATCCTGAAAAAGTCCTTCTGCATGAATTGTTATAGTTACGGTAATAATTATGCTATGAATGTTGCAGCTTGAAAACCTAGCAACATTTGTGACAAAATCTAAACTAATTATTTTTACAATGAAAACCTGACTTGAATGAGAATTTTCAATTTACTTCAACATCATTGGGAATAAAACTAAATCCCTAAGATTTTTTTGAGCATTTGTACTAGAATGCTGTTTCTGTTTTATAAGAGGAAAACAACAGCTTAGTTTCAGGTACAAAGAAAGGGGAGAGATTATTAAAGATTACTCCCAGGATTTTTAATGGCCCATTAACATGACTCTGAATCATCTGAATACAGAAAATGTATATCCCTGTAGCACAGAAATCAAAGAAGGGAAACAAAGGCTAAAGTAAGTCTTTGACATTTATGAAATGAAGAAAACCTAAGCAGGAACAGGGGATGTGCCCTGTACTGCCCCTTCTTAACAAAAAATCCTTATATGCAACCCAGAAAATCCTTCAATGCAGTGCCTTATGTGCAAAAGCATTGTAAAAAAACAAAACAAAACAAAACACCCAAGACAGTAATCTTTCAGTTGTAGAAATGGTTAGGTCTGAAGCTAAGAACTGAAAATGGGAATAGAAGTTTACAGAAAGGTTGGAACAGTGGTATTCTGTCTTCTACCCACTAACATTTGTATAGGAAAGTTTTTGGGTTTTTTCCCTACTGTGTAGAATAAGGGTAATAAACAGCATGACGGTATGTAAAAGGGCTATAGAACACACATATGTAAGTGGTAATTGGGGTTGAGTAATCAATGATCAGCTTTAGCAGTGATCCTTATGATGGCTCATCTTATCAATGTGCTGGCACATGTTGAGGGGGAACTAGTAGAAAGTGGTGACAGTTTCTTTCGATTAATGGTCATCCCGGTGAAGAAGCAATGGTGACCCTCAGGCAGGATCCTGTTTACCATCAGCTGCCTTTTATGGGCTTGTTATTTAGCTGCACTTTTAGTTGTTTTGTATAGCACTTTCACTAAATACAGCTTTTGTTAATTCTGTTTCCAGTTTTCACACAGTTTTTTGATACAAACTCTGAGCAGAGTTAATATGTCAAATTCTTTTATGGATTAATATGCTATAGTGATCGTTCCTGCAAAAGAAGTGTTTGTTGCTGGGCAGCTCTTCTCGAGCATCCAGTTTTTAAAATGGCTTTTTTCCATTTTTTCCTAAAGTTTCATTTCATTTTTATCTTTTCCCCTGTTATTACTGCTAATTCCTCTCACTCTTTTTCTGTGCTTATTTTAAGTCTTTGTTCTTCTCTAGAAACACTTAGGCCCAGAACCATTCCTGTATTTTTCCACATCCATACATCTACTCTCCTGCTTTCCTTCACAAAGAACAATCTTGCCTCTTGCCCTGCATATCTGACTTTTATACTTGCATAAAAATGTGAAACTGTTGCTAGTGTGTTTAAGATCATATATACCTTTTTCCAACACAGGACTTTGATAAATATGCTTCAGATATACACGACACAGGCTTTTGTACTTGGAGTGTCCCATCACCAAAATGCTTGCACATACATGGATGTTACCTCCTTTGGCATTTCTCTGTGAAATATCATTAGGATAATCTGGTAGTAGTACTGCTACAGTATTGGTAGTGATGCTGCTGATGTTATCAAGAAAGGAACAGCTACAATATCTGCTATCTTGCCACCTAACTGTAATTTGGTGCCTGTTTCTCTCTCTGGTTTAGTTCTTTGCTTCCATGTTCTGAACTTAAAAGAAACGCCTTTTCTTTCCCTTCCTTTTCTCTGTGATGTTTCTCAGTAATGAGAGTTTTCTCTCCTCTCCTGTTCATGCTGTTTTGGTGAATGAACACCTTTCTCTGACAGTATGGTTAACTTAAGATTTCCTAAAATCCTTGAGTTAAAAATTCTTGTGCCACTTGGCTGTCAGACTTCTGTTTAATGCCTCTTCCTGCCAAGGACTGATTCCTGCTTTATGCTGGGCAGGAGCTCCCTTGTTGTAACTCACTGCTGATTCAATGTGTTCAGTAGAGCTGATACCCCTCTTGCTCTCCTGTTTGTTTCCTTCCTGCTGACCTGCTGCAGGCCCAGCAGAGTGACTTTACTGTGCTGCTGACTTATGAGCTATTTCAGCATTCTCTGCATTGGTCTGCAGTAGATGATAGAGGTCATCTTTACCTCCAGCATATGGGAATGAGAGTTTTCCATATGGTCTCAACCAAATACTGCACCAGTTCAGTGCCCTGTGATAAACATTAGCAAGGAACAGAGGGTCTCCGTGCAGTACTGGGCTCCCCAGTTCAGGAAAGACAGGGAACTACTAGAGAGAGTCCAGAGCAGGGCTACAAAGATGATGAGGGGACTGGAGCATCTCCCCTATGAGGAAAGGCTAAGAGACTTGGGGCTTTTTAGTCTGAAGAAGAGAAGACTGAGAGGGGATCTTAGTAACAGTTATAAATATCCAAAGGGCAGGTGTCAAGAGGAAGGGGCCAGACTCTTCTCAGTGCTGCCCAGTGACTCAGTGCTGACAAGGGACAGTGGCCACAAACTGTAACACAGGAAATTCAGCTTGAATGTGAGAAAAAACTTCACTCTGACAGTGCTGGGCAGGCTGCCCAGAGAGGTTGTGAAGTCTTCTGCTCTGGAGATACTCAAAACCCACCTGGACCATCTTGTTTCTTTCAAAGCCAGCTGCTGTTTATCTGAGCAATGGGCCTGTAAAAACAAATAGATATATAAGTAAAATTGTGTCGGGGGGACATTTTGTTCTGGGATTTTTTGTTGGTTTTTTTGTGGTTTGTTTGGGGTTTTTTTCTCCCCTGGACTTACTTCAGTACTTAGGAACTTTGTTTTAAATCCTTTTGTATTCCTGTGATTAATCTTTGCCTAAATCTTGCTATATCCAGTAGCACTAGAAACCAATACAGTATGAAAAATTCATACTGTGATGGCAACATGGATTTCTTTACCACTGCGGAATACACTTTAGGGTGGTGAAAACATAGAATTTAATGTTGACACTATAAATATAGAAAGGAACTAGAAATATTTTCACCCAGCTTATTTAGAAATTAAGCAATTGGATATAGCTTTGCTTAGTTGGTTTTGGCAGGACAGCACAACAGTTTAGTAGAACAGGAAAAAAAACCACCCAAATTTGTGCAAAAGCCTGAAAAATAGTAAGTATGTAAAGGCAGAAGGATAAAAAGACTGGGATGAATCAAAGCCCACTAGTCCACTACAAAAAACCATCATGTCTTTCTATTGGCCATACTTGCTTGCTAGGTTAAGAAAATAAGTGGGTGTCTTTTCATTGTACTTCCAGTTCTTCATTTACATTTTGGTATATCAACAAGAAAAGTTATTGATCAGCTAAAGTCCTACCAGGGTAAGCTGCGAGCTACCAGTAATAGAAAAGATCACATTAATTTTCTGAAAATCTCTTCACATCATTCTTAAATAATCTCCGAAGAGAATGTTCTTGCCATCTTTTTTGTCTATTGCTAAGTGGTTTACTTTGAAGTGTGAAATGTATGCTTTCTTGTGTAACTGGTATGAACTATCTTATATTCTTAGGCTGTTTCTTTCCGTGCTACTGTCCAGTTTCCTGAAAAATGAGGTGTAGTAAATAAGCAAGCAATTTATTTAAAGATACTATCTAAATTGAAATAAAAATAGGCAGTTTTTCTAGTAGTTTGTGCCTTTTCTGTTTTCTGGGATAGAGTCTGTATTCTAACGTATTCAGCTATGTGGCACTATTATTTAGTGTTGATTAGAATTTTTAAGCAGGCACTTTTTATTCCATGGGACATTCTGAAAGCTCATTTTCCAAACATGCTTTACAGGATTCAAATATTTGTGTCTGATGTTTTGAGAGGTGCATGAGGATGATAATAATCAATCATATCTAATTAGCTCATGACACAGTATGCTTGCAGTAATTAAACAAGACATTACTGCTTACTCTCTGATGATGAAGATCACACAGATCCAAAGCCAGCTGTTAATCACTTTTCTTGCAAGGCTGATGTCATTAACAGAAAACCCCAACAATCTGCCCCTAAGGCTATTTTCAGTGGACAGACTGTGATGTAAGCAAGAAAACAGATTTTTAAATTTTGCATTTTGAGAGCATATTTTCAACCATCTGTTAAGCTTGATTTAGTATTCTTTCTTGTGGATTTCTGTATGACACTTCAATACTTAGGAAAATCTCTGTTCTGAACTATTAGAAAGTGATATTGTCATACTGCAGTTAAAGTCTTCTAAAAATCTGTAATGCTAATAAACCTTTTGCAACTGTAGGCAATGAAATGTGGAGCCATAATATTGTCATTAACAAATGCAGAAATTTCAAAAGGAGTACGAACAATCTTTATGAAAACAGTAATTTCCAAGGTGCCTATTCCAGATATAATCTGTGCTTTTGGGAAAAATACGCTCAAATGTTTCTTAAAGATCTGTTCTTGATCATTGCTATTCCTAATTCTGATTCTTATCATACATTGCACTGAAAACTTACACTATACTGTAATTCACTATCAATTGTCCTAATTAACCCAGCCTGGCATCACTGATGTCTGTCAGGTATATTCCACCGGCTTTGTTCTGAATGGGAGCCACCTCTTTAAGATCGGTTATCAGGAATTTGTGATCTTGACTAATTGAGAGCAGTGATTGTGGATACTAGAAACTGAAATGGGGGGTGGGGGGTACTGTTCTAATAGCACAGCACGATCTAATGCCAGTCCAAAATGCTCAAGAGAATTTTAAAATACTAAGACTGAAAAGTACTGTTACTAGCTGCTTATTTATTGAGACAACAAAGAAGTTTGTGTATTTTGCTTATTTTTTGGTGAGTTTTTGGCTTGAGGGTTTGCTGAAAGAAGATGGATATGTTTTAAATATGTCTGTGTCTGTTTAAATGTGCTGGTGTCCTTCTAAAACCAGTCAGGCTTTATTGTGAATGCAGAGGTTCAGCCATATGGAAGGAGTCAGGTAATTCTGAATATTAGAACCACAAACAAATAGATATGAAAGGGATTGTCTAGCTTGGGATTTTTTCCTGTAAGAGGAGCAGTACCTCTACCATTTGGGCAGATGTTTCTCCAGTTTTCTCTTAGCAACAGATGTAATCTGTCACAGGAATCTGTTCAAGGAGTTCAGTCTCCTTGCAGCTGGAATACATGGAAAGAAGGAAAATTCCAAATTAGTTTCTTACCTGATTGTTCCATTTCTCTTTGCAATATTTTGAAGTATTTAAAACTGGCATTTTGTCCTCATGTATTCTGTCTTTAAGCTAAGTAGCCCAAATTCATGCAGAATTAAGTACAGGTTCTATTTGAAAAATCCCTGATCTCTTAATTTTTTTGTATTTCTCATGACCCTTTTCAGTTCATTACCTCTTCTATGTAGTGTAGCCATGAATCAATGCTGATATAAAACTGTATAAAAGTAAACTATATACTGGGATGTATTAAGTGCAGTACTGGAGATAGATTGTTTCATGGACATGAAATTATTCCTCCCTCACGTTCAGCAGTGTTTAAGGACCCTTCTGTACTACCCAGCTGAAGGAACTGTGTTTGCTTCTGGCCATTGCTTTGCAAGAGTACTGCACTATGCAAGAGTGAGAAGCAGCAAATCAGTAGGAAAGAACCTGAAGGAGTATCTGCTTTTATTTGCCTCTTTTGCAACAAGAAGATACTGATGTCAGTGTTTTGCTGTCAGTTGTTACTTCTACTTGCCTGTTTCCTTCCCTGAAGGAATGGTGAAGAAACGCTTTTCTTCTATGCAAGTGACTGTGTAGCACCTTGTACTTTTTTCCTGCTATACTTCATCCCTTTATTTATTTATTTATATTTCTATTAGTCAAGGCTATTTTGAGTTCTGTCCTGCTCTAAGAAATGTCTTTGTCTTACAATGATAATAGCAGATGTGGTATAGAAAATGTACCAAACCAGTTATGAGAAAGAGAATGTAAGTTTGAGCCTGCTGTAAATTAGTGGTTAGAGCCCTGGCTATGTGGGACCAGCTGAAGTTCTCTTTTGGCCTAATTTTAAGTGATGCAAAATAAAAATCACTGACTCCAGTTCTTACATGTCTTCAGCAAGTTTTCCACCCATCAGTATACCGCAGATATGGAATTTCAACAGAGTTGTTTTCATGAAAAAAATTGAAATAGAGTTAGAGAAGTTGATCATTAGATCTGAGATGTAAATACTGATGATAAAATATTTGTTTGGAAATGTAATGTCAAACTTCAACTGGGAGAAAAGACCATACAGTGCTTAAATAATAGTATTTACAAATGAAGGAAGGTAATTTATAAATGCATTTTAGCAGTTAAAAGATCTGCCATGGCATCGAAGCAATAAGCATATTAATTAAGTGTAAGGATTCACAAATCAGGACTTCTACTGGAGGGCCAGTGTAACTCAATGCAGAGGAGTTTTTAGCTAAAGACTAAATGCCAGAGGATCCATTTCTGTAAGAATCTAAGACACGACTACTCCATTTAGTTGGCAACAGCAGTCATCGTAGAATCACAGACTGGTTTGGGTTAGAAAGGATCTTAAAGACCTTCTAGTTCCCACCCCCTACCATGGGCAGGGGCACCCTCACTAGCCCAGGTTGCCCAAAGCCTTGAACACTGCCAGGGATGGAGTAGCCACAGCTTCTCTGGGCAGTGATGTTCTCTGTGCTGCTGACAGTTCTTGAGCTCACTCCAGAAAGTAGGTTTCAGGTTGTTTTATTCTTTCAGAAACAGAGCAGTGACTAAGCTTTCTTAAAAGGTGCAACTACTGTGATCCTTGTGCTACTGATTTCCTTCTCTCTTTACATCATTTTGGGGAATTATTTCTACTTTTCCATCTTCACTTACTGTTACCAGTTATTAGAATGGCTACTGTATAGACAGTTTTTAAGTGAGAAATCAAGGCGAATGTAGCACAGTTAAAATCTGAATACACATATGAAAAGGCTAAATTCCCATTTTAAGATCCTTGTTTGAAGAAATATTTGGTCCGAACTGGGATCTGGCCGTTGGAACAACATGTGCTGTCTCTTTAACACAGAGAACAAGGGAATGTTCTGAACTCTGATTCACAGCCATTTATAATGGTCTTAAATAAGCTGACTTGAAAGGCTGAAAGAAATCTAGGTTAATCTTATTGATTCTGAAAGCAAGTAAGGTATTGTTGTACATCATTTCGGGTCATATCAGGAGTTAGGTGGAGTGTAAGGTAGGTATTGGATTTTAATAGGAATAGATGAGTTTCTTAGAGACTTTCCATTTGAGTTGTGTGAGCAAAAATGCAAAGCTATTTAGTCAGTCACTCTACATATTTCATTTGTTACTTGATCATCTGTTACAAGTGAAAATTCAGGTGTTTTTTTCACCGTGTTACTTCTAAGCACATGTAAAGATTACTGGCCAGAGAAACGTTCTGGGTTTAGGGGGTATAAAGAGCTCTCTGGAGCTCCGTTTTCTTGATGTTTCTGTAAAGTGTGATCTGGTACATCGGCAAAACTAACAGTAGTTGCCAATCAAGGTGAGATAGTGATGCACGGCCTTGGAACAGCAGAGTGAGTGCAGAGACAGTGGTTATTGAAGGCAGGTCTTCCACTGTTTGAAAGTACTTGCTGTTACACAGCATGGCTGTTACATGGACAGCGTTGGCATGGTTTTCCTATGTCGTCATTCACAAAATTGTATTGATAAAACATCCACGAATGCTGGAAACTTAAAAAAATATAAAACTTTCAGAAAATGAAGAAATGTTGGTTTCCAAACAGGTGAGAATGACTAAGGTCATGACCCTCACTGAACTTTATTTTCTTTAAGAAATCACTAAGGACAAGACTTACCTGCCTGTAATTAGACAAGTGTGTCTGAATTGTTATTTATATTTATTTTCTAAGTCAAAGTAGAAAGCTATGATGCATTTTATCCCCCTCAAGGTGAATGTGTAAAAGGGATCAGGTAAATGATGCTTCAGAGGTGTCTGTTGCTCACCACTAGCTTGATAGCTGTCCTAGATGTGGATTTCTGCACTGTAAACCTTTAGGGAGGCTCGTTTTGAACTGAAGACACCTATGTATGGATGCCAGCTGACATGGACAACGTCTGTATCCCATTATAATGCTGGAAATTTGGTCTTACCTCCATCAATAGAAGGACCTAGATGTCCTAAAACACCTGGGTAAACCTTACATGTATACACATCTTACCCTTAAGTGTCGTTAAGTGGCAGCAGTGGCCTACGTGGGGACAACTGCTTTGAGCCCAGGGACAGAGGAACCTCATGAGCAATTCATCCAAGCAAGTGTTGTGTATGTACTTCAGGGTGAATGGAATTGTTCTCTATGCTGCATTTGCCATGTGTACTATAAGGAAGGCTTTGACACTCGATTGCTGCATAGAGCTACACCATGTCTCAATTTAAGTGCTTTAAGCTTAAATTGATCCTGCCTTTAAAGACCAAAAGGTTTTATTTGCAACCACCAGAGATCTTTCTCCCAAATTTTATAGAAATAAAAATATTATTATGCAGACAATGGTCCATGTTTGATTTTACTTTAAAATCCCTCAAACGTTCTTTCAGTGCACAGGGCATGTTTCTGCTTTAATTCCATTACTCTGATCTTTACACAGTTGTTATTTAACAAAAACACAAATGAACAACTTGATCTTAAATAATCTTTTAAAAATAAATGCTGTAGCTAAACCTTAAATTACACTTAATTATTCTTCACTTTCATAGAGGAAAGTGCACTGTTGCAGTGATGCTGTTACATACATTATAAATTGATATATAGATATTACTTTAAATGTGATGATCCATTTCAGGACAGGTGTTTAGCTTTTTGTTTTCTGAGCAATGACTGTAAAACTCTGAAATTGCATTAGTCTGCTTATTTTAACAAATTGAGTCTTAATTCCACAAGGTTGTTGGGTTTTTTTAAGGGAATATCTGACTATAGTGGGAAATCTGAATGTAAGTAAAGAACCCAAAAGTTAAAATCAAATATATTTTCTAGTACTCATAGAGAAACCATTGTTTATACCAAAATACTTGACTGTTCTATAGAATTTAATAGTTACTAGTCCAGCAATGATGTAACTTCAGAAATGTATGTCCATCTTGACCAAAGCAAGTAGAAATTCTGTGCAACCTGTATTTATTTGTGTGTTTTTACAGTGTGAAAATTCAGTTTTCTGCCGTGATACTCTGTATCTTAAAAGCAGTGTTATGAATGGTACAGATCTTTTTCTAATGCTGTGGAGTGAACGTCTCTAAGCAGGGAACAACATGGTGCTTCCCCAGTTCTTATTAAAACTGGAATATGCGTCCATATACATTTATACATACCTATCTGCTTCTGACACAGTTTCATAATGCAATACAATTAAAAATGAATAGGACACCATTCAGTGGCAGCACTCCTTTGTATAACATTATCCATGAAGAGTTTATTTTGGGTTTGGTTTTTTACATTTTCATGTCTACTTCAAAGATCATTTAGCCCATATTTTCAGTATAGAAGAGGGGTTTTTTATGTCTTACCCATTTGAAGACTGAAAAGCAGACCAGTTTTCCACTTTCTATAAACAGTGCTCATTTATATGGATTATGTATATTGAATGGGATAAAGGATTTTGTCATTACAAAATGTTCATACTCAGGTTTTTCTTTCTGTGCCTTGCTTTTGCAGACTAAAACTGGTATTGCATTGTTGTATGATGAAGTATCCGAAAACGCTTATGATATCCAACTGAAGCTTACAAAAGAGGTATTAACAATACAAAAACAAGATGTCGTCTGTGTTAGTGGAAGTGATCACAGTGCAAATGTAAGTGCTTCTATATCTCTGTGCTTTTTACTGTGTACTTTAATGTCTTCTGCAGAGATCAGTTTATGGTATTGGAGAGCAAGAGATTTTATTGGGTAATAGAAATACATGTAATGATCAGTTGGGGGTTTTGGGGGCATATTGACATTCTTGTATATGAAACCTTTTTTTTTTTTTTTTTTGCCAGTGCTATATGTCCTTTATTTTGACAGTTGTAACGTAAACAGGACAGAAAATGTCTATAAATACTGAGATTGCAACATTCTTTCACCAAATACTGTTAGGCCATTACATGAAGAAAACAAACAAACAAAAAGTCACATTGAAAGCATTTGAAAAGAAAACTAACACACTAGAATTTTCTTCATTCGCGTATCAAGTATTGACAGGACAGAGCTGTTCAAGGGCATAGAGCTTGCTGAGAGAACACTTGACAGACGCTTATTTCACTTTAAGTTTCTTTCAGGTGCAGATTAAGTTTAATCAGTGCGAGTATGTATGAGGTGCTTTTTTTTTTTCCCAGAAATTCAGTTATTCTGCTTTATCAAAACATGTGGTGCCGTTAAGCTGTAGAGGAATCTTCTGTACCACGGTTTAGTAATACCATTTGAAAAACCTGTGGCATTTTACATAAGCAGTACAGCAGCAGCGCCTAGGTCATGGACATCCCCTAACAGTGTATTTTATTTCCTCATATAAAGAGTGTTCCTCTTAAAACTAAGTGTAGGTATCCCAAAATATAATTGTAAAATAAATTTTGTGAACTGTACTGGTGATTACTAGAGTGAACAATTCATGGCAGCCACTTCCGAGAGGGCCAAGGGGGAGCCTTTCTGCCTTCTTGTTCTGTAGCATGTCACATGAACTTAAAATCTGGCACTGGGGAACATCAAATAAGTTTGCGATGCTTTACTAAGAATTAGGAGCCTAAAAAGTATCTAGTGGGTATCAGTATATACATATGTTAGTATGTGTCAGGGAGAGAAAGTGTGCCTGTGTACCACAAAAACATGTTTCATTTCTGCTGTTACAAATGATTTGCCCCGAAACAGGATTTTAGCCAAATTGAACAATTTATTAAATGAATAAAAGCAAGCAAACGGTGCTGGGGTGCACGGTCAGCATCGGGTGCGCCGGGAGTCTCCGCCCCACCAAGACGCACACCGAACAGTTCCAGTCCCTGGCTTACCTTCCAGGGATAACACAGCCCCCCTGTGTAAACTGACAGTCTGGAGTGCTGCCAGGCGACCCCCACAAGACATAACCATATACATCTTTAACTGACATGTTGGAGTGCTGGCCAGGTAACCCCCACAAGACGTCCTGTAGCTTTTGTCTTGTTAATGGTCGGGCAGCTGGTTCTGCTGGTTCAGGGCGCCTCTGTTGATCACTCTCCTTTCAGAGACAAGATGTTTCTCCAGAGGTATCACAGTGCACGCAATGTGCTACATTGTGGTCCTTTAGGTGAAGATTTGCATATCTTTTATATAGTTTATTGCTGTTTCAGCACACTACGTGCAAAATCTCAAACTGTCCCTCCCAGGCCCGAGACCATACAAGGGTATGACATTATGCACCCCAACATTATTTCATGTTGACGCGAATCACAGGAACATATATCACACTGCTGTGGTAAATATTTATGCAAAATTTTAATATTACACAAAAACCCTATTTGAAATCACTTTTAGTAGTTAGTATCATTATGTAGTCATTTCAAAACTTGTCCATGGAACGTGGTGGAACATGCCTTGTTCTTAAAAACGTTCGAAAAGGTTGCATCAATTGGCAACCAGTGGGAGGACACTCAGTGAAGTGAAAGGCAAGTCACATTCTGGTTGGTTTGCTGAAATAAATACAAGCCTCAGCCAAAACTCACTGGCTTGTGTGTGCTGTGAATAACTGCAGCTTTTAACTGCAGACTTTGCTGGTAAGTTGTATGGTAATAGTGGTTGTGTGATGGGGTGTGTCTGTGCATCTATGCATACACGATTGCTCTGGACTCAATGGTATTCACATGTCTTTTGTATAAACTCTGATAGAAAAACAATCAAAATTCTCTCCTGCCTAGCCCCATGGTACTTCCTCACCAAGTTAGCTCAGACTGGCTGCATCTGAGAAAATGCTGGGGAGAAAAATATACATACAGAAAAATCTGTATGTGTATTGGTCTTCACTCTTTGATCACTAAAAAAACACCCCAAACACCAAAGAAAAAATTCCTACCCCCCCCCCCTCCAAAACTCCATAACCAATAACCAAGTCAGCCTCTTCCTTTCTATGTCAAGGTTTGGGTTGAGTCTGATTTGGATGCACTTAGATTTTTTATGGGTACCCTAAATAGTCTTTCCTTGTGGAAGACAGGAAAGGATGCAGGCTGTGATAATACTTGAGGAGCTTGATTTTGAAAGAAATTCTGGAAAGCTAGAGTCCTTGCAGAGGGGGCCGAACTGGGAGATATAGCCCCTGCGTACAAAATGGGCTGAAGTTCCACGGTCCTATTTCTTGGGCATTAACGGTAACACAGTGGGTAAGCCTGGAGATGAGTGATTCCTAGGAGAATGTGAGGCTGGAGACAGCTTTTCGAAGAATTAGAGATAGTGTTAATGTGTAAATTGAGGGTTGTTACTTTATGCTGGTGTTGCAAAGTACTGTGTGGCTCTAAGAGCAAAATCCATTCAGAAGGGATTTCTTACCTCCTCGTTCTCTTGTTAGACAGCACAGGCAGTCCTGCCAAGCTTGGCTTTCCTGTAAGACATTAATTTTATCTCTTTATTTTCATTAAATTTTCTTTCTGATGGCTCTGACAACTAAATTTTAAGGCTGTGATCTGTTGTTTTTCCACATTCCTTACAAGATGTCCCCAAGATGTCCCTTTCTGAAAGTGTCATCCTTGATCCTCATGGGCTTCTGTTTCAAACTCTTGTGAGAAAAAAGGACTAAGCTCTGGCTTCGTAGCAATGTTTGCTTTTTCTGTATTATATTTTGAATCAAATAAAACGTTATGGAACACTATCATGTAATATAGAAGCAAATTAGCTGTAACATAATCAGCTAATTTTACAGTATATAAATTGCTAGTATATAGGAGTTCAAAACCAGAATTTAAAATCAGGTTGAACTAGTCAGTGTTCACTAGCACTGTTTTCAGTAATTCTTAAGTTTTACATTTACAGCTACACAAGTTAAATTCCAAAAAGATATAAATTTTTTTCTTTTCAAGTGGTTCAAGAAAATAATTTTCATCCCTGTGTTGTGGGATTCAAAGCATTAATATAAAATTGTAACCTGAAAGTCAATTCTATAGCAGTCATTGCTGATTTTTTCTCCTTTCTATACTTCTTTCTCAGATATTTGTAGTTAATCTGTATTTTACACAGGGCCATTCATCAAACTAGTTCCTTTGCTACAAAAATAAAAATAACTTCTTTGCCTTCTTTCTGCGGTCACCTCAAACACACAGGAGGGGGAAAAAAAGTCTTTCAGTTTTAGAGTAGGTTTTCTTTTTAGGTGGGACAAGTGAATGGAGAATATTGAAAAAGAAAGTTGTGTCTACTTGTTATAATACTTTGTTCTCCAGCCAATTTTTTTGGACAGCATTCATGGGAGGCATTTGCTTCCAGCCTCCCTTTCACCAACAAGGACTCCTGAGGAACGCTGAGGGCAGGATTTGCAGCCGTGCATAATGAGCTCTGTTAGTCCCATGCAGTTCTCAACTCTCCAGGGAGGGACTCGCAAAGATATCGGTGATCGCTAATGCCACTGTTGTGGTCTGGATTTTCAGCAGTCGATTATTTTCAGTCTTTCACTATAAAATACCTTTTGCTACCATCATCTAGATATTTTCTTCTTTCGTATTTTGCCATCTGCCGTTCATTTAAGTACAGAGAAAGCATCCCCTTTGGTGAGAAACTTTAGAGCTGGCTTCCTGTAATTTAATAGTAGTTCAGTCTGCTTCTTCTCTACTTCTTGAAATCTTTAATTTAGATGTAAAGAGAGAGAAGAGCGTGGTTTGTGAAAGTCAAGATGTGTATAGAAGAAATAATGGAAGTTTCTTATCCTCAGTATACAAATTTTTCACATTAGACAATTTGGCTTTTAAATATCTGTAAAAATCTTTCTAGAAGTGGAACCAGTGTGGGGAATAACATTCTCATATGTTGTATTATTGTATATTTGTGTGACTTAACATGTGATCTTTCCAATGAGATGTATTTCAGTACTTCAGACTTAGCAAATCCAAGTGTCCTAAGGAAGTCTTTGTGATTTAGTATTTCCTTTTCGGGTGTTCAGATTCATAGGAAAACAGAGAATGTATGGGTGGATCAGAGTTGGTACGCACTCATAGAAGCCAAGGATGAAGGTATTAACAGAAATGCTATATTGAAAATCAATAGACAATTGTCATTATCTCTTAAGTGTTTTTAACAGAAGTGCGTTTTTTTTTTCCTGATTTAAAGTTTAACTTACTCTGAGAATGGAATTAATTGTATGATAGACAGGGAGAGATCTATTTCAGTTAAAGGAAAAACAGGGGGGCATGTATTTTTATTCTTTATTAAATTATTATTTTGCTTTAACTTCTTGTCATTCTACATGCTGAAAATAATTTCTTGTTTTCCTTCCATTTATATTGCTATCATCCTTCTTACATCATCAGCCCAAAGTTTTATCCCACTCCTCTTTTCATAAGCAAGTTCTTTTTCTTTGTCTAATATTTCTGTATATTTTTATCCTCCCTCTTCCCCCCCGCCCCAGCTAATTCAACTTGCAATGCAAGAAAAAGAAAAGAAATGCATCTGGCCTTTTATCAACATCAGTCCTTCTCACAGAGCTGAATTGACTCTGACTTGGTCAGTGGTTGGGCAAATAAGTTTCTAATGCAGGCTCCTGGCATCTTTATTAGAAGAGGGCTCCTTGGAGGCTTATGTGAGTCTAATAGAATTAGAATAACAAACCCCTTTGCATCCTGGGTGCCCAATTGTCCAGCTTCTCAAGCTGTGTCTTGGAAGGACTTTATCAAAATGAAGAAAGGTACAGGAATAGGGATGAAAAATAGCAAGTGTAGTTGTTTTGTTGATTCAAAAAATAAAATTGTTGCCTGAAAGTACTGTTTAAATCCCTGATGAGACTGGTATGACTTTTTCTTTGTAACTCAGTTGCTAATAAGGACAAAGGAGAATGTTATTTTAGAAAAACTGTAGAGAATGGATCTCTATTAAAGTCAAAAACTGGCATTTCTTTTTAACCCAAAAACTTATATCTGGAAAGCTACTAATATTACTGTTTTCCAGTGCCTGTTCTGTCATTGACAGTGTGGTATTTTAATCCAAAATTATTTTTAAAAAGCTAATGATTAACATTTTCTGTCTTTTTGGAAACATCAAGTGGGTGATTAAGAAAGATTCTTCCTTTTGAAGGAGAAAATACATTATTTAACCATTTGTTATTTGTTTTCCATGCTCTGGAAGGCTGACCTAGATATTTAGAAGATAGCTATCAAATAATTCTTTAGGATCTTTATTATGAAAGATCATAAGCTTATGTTGCTGTCACTTTGAGAACAGAAGTTTATATCACAAAATAAATAATAAACTGGAGTATTCATCAGCATGACAAAAAAAAACCCCTTTATTATTAAAGATAAAAAGACTACATAGCTGAAATAAAAAAGGTTAATAAATGTCACAGAATGGAAGAATGCAAAGGACACTATGGATATGCCTGAAAAATAATCTCTCCCCGAGTCATGGAAAGAGTCCAGCAGAATGTATGTGGTCATACCAACAAGATAGAAGAAAGGCAGCACACCATTGGTAAGCCAACCAGATATGCAAACATAAGTGTCCTTTATTAAGATTTCGATTAATCTGTTACACCTGGAGCTATGACAGACTGTCAGGATTGGCATAGTCTAACTGTGCTTGTTGTGAGAGCCTTTTGAGTTATGATATGTGGGATATTGATGGGTACAACCTCTACTGTTCATCTTTGTCTTCACACCTGCCAACATGTGAAAAGTTGCATAAAGTGAATGCAAATGCAATTACTCTAATAAAGAACAACTGTGTTCTGGCAGGATTTAACTCTAAATCATTGTTTTAGAATGCCTTCTTAATTGAATGAAATCGGCTAATTATTAGGGAGAAAAGAAAGAAGCATAATCATATAATCTGGGACCCACAGATCCTGGATGACAGTAGGAGTGTTTGGGGAATGAAGAGCTTCCCTCTAGTTGAGATGGGGGTGGTCCAGTAGCGTCTCAAAGGGATTAATGCACAAAAATTCATGGGCCCGGATGGGATGCATCCACATGTGCTGAGGGAGCTGGCGGAACTGATTGCAGAGCCGCTCTCTATCATCTTCGACAGATCTTGGAGAACAGGAGAAGTGCCTGAGGATTGGAGGACAGCCAATGTCACTCCAGTCTTTAAAAAGGGCAAGAAGGAGGATCCTAGCAACTATAGGCCAGTCAGCCTCACCTCTGTCCCAGGAAAGGTGATGGAACAGCTTGTTCTGGATGCCATCACCAAGCAACTGGAAGAGAAGAAGGTCATGAGGAGTAGTCAGCATGGATTCACCAAGGGGAGATCGTGCTTGACCAATCTCATAGCCTTCTATGATGTCATCACCAGCTGGGTGGATGGAGGGAGAGCAGTGGATGCCATCTACCTTGACTTTAGCAAGTCTTTCGATACTGTCTCCCATGACATCCTGATAGAAAAGCTAAGAGAGTATGGGATAGATAAGTGGACTGTGAGGTGTGTTGAGACCTGGCTATCGGACCGGGCTCAGAGGGTCGAGATCAGTGAGGCAGAATCTGAATGGAGGCCTGTGAATAGCGGTGTTCCCCAGGGCTCGGTGTTGGGTCCAGTCCTGTTCAATATCTTCATTGACAACCTTGATGAGGGAATAGCATCCACCCTCATCAAGTACGCCAATGATACAAAGCTGGGAGGGGTGGCTGACACGCAGGAACACTGCGCTGCCATCCAGCGAGACCTGGACAGGCTGGAGAGCTGGGCAGGGAGAAACCGGATGAAATTACACAAAAGCAAGTGTAAAGTCTTGCACCTGGGGAGGAATAACCGCATGTATGAGTACAGACTGGGGGATGACCTGCTGGAGAAGAGCTCTGTGGAGAAGGGCCTGGGGATCCTGGTGGATAACAGGTTGGCTATGAACCGGCAGTGTGCCCTGGTGGCTAAGAGAGCCAATGGGATCCTGGGGTGCATCAGGAAGAGTGTGGCCAACAGGTCAAAGGAGGTGATCCTCCCCCTCTCCTCTGCCCTGGTCAGGCCCCACCTGGAGTATTGTATCCAGTTCTGGGCTCCCTGGTGTAAGAAAGACAGGGATCTCCTGGCGAGAGTCCAGAGAAGGGCTACAAAGATGGTTAAGATCCTGGAACATCTCCCATGTGAGGAAAGGCTGAGTGAGCTGGGACTGTTCAGTCTAGAGAAAAGAAGACAAAGGGGGGACCTAATTAATGTTTATAAATACCTTAAGCATGGGATGCAGGGGGAATTTGCCATCCCCTTTTCAGTGGTTAGTGGAGACAGGACAAGGGGCAATGGCTGCAAGTTAGAACACAGGAAGTTCCGCACCAACATGCGGAGGAACTTTTTCACAGTGAGGGTGACAGAGCACTGGAATAGGCTGCTCAGGGAGGTGGTGGAGTCTCCTTCTCTGGAGAGATTCGAGACTCGTCTGGACGCCTATCTGTGCAGTATGAGATAGGGAGCCTGCTTTGGCAGAGGGGTTGGACCGGATCATCTCTTTAGGTCCCTTCCAACCCCTACGATTCTGTGATTCTGTGATATCTTGACACAGGGTCCTATACATTTTATTAGTAACTCTGGAAACCTGTATCTGTAGACAATGTACCCAGACTTAGTCTGAAATGAGTCCTGGGTCCTCTCATACCACTTGCTATGGAAAGCTTCTAAGCTTCTTCCCCAAATTATGCATCGTACAAGTCTGTAGACGCGTTCGTGAGGATTCTTGTGAAGTGTTTCATTCAGACACATTTGATAGGATCACTGCACTTTGGAGAATAAAATGCGGTGGGGTTTGTCACAGTCATCTTTACTGGAATAGATCATGTAATAATTTTAAGATTGAAAGGGACCTCTTCAGGTCATCTATTTCAACCCACTGCTCAAGGCGAGGGGATAGCTTCAAGTTTGGTCAAATTGCTGAGGACTTTGTCCATTCATATTTAGAATATCTCTAAAGATAGAGATGCTAGGAGCTATTTGTGCAGCTTCTTCTAAAACCTATGAAGCACAGACTGGTTTGTGTTGGAAGGGACCTCAAGGACAATCCAGTTCCAACCTCCCTGCCATCGGCAGGGACACCCTCCACTAGACCTTGTTGCTCAAAGCCCCATCTAACCTGGCCTTGAACACTGCCAGGGAGAGGGCATCCAAAGCTTCTCTGGGCAGCCTGGTCCAGTGCTATGTAGGATTTTAGGAATAACTTCTTTACTGTGAGGGTGGTGGGGCACTGGAACTGGATGATCTTTGAGGTGCCTCCAACCCAGGTGATTCTGTGATTCTATGATATCACAGCTAAATCTACCCTCCTTCAACTCTAAGGCCATTACTCCTTGTCCTATCACTACATACCCTTGTAAATAATCCCTTTTCATCTTTCTTGTAAGCATCTTTAGATCCTGGAGGGAAACAATCAAGTCTCCGTGGAGTGTCCTCTTCTCCAGGCTGAAGTAGCCCAAGTGTCTCAGCCTGTCGTAACAGTTGAGATAGATGCTCCAGCCCTTGATTCACTTTGTGACCATCCTTTGGACTTGTTCCAAAAGGTCCATGTCCTTCATATGTTGAGGATCTCAGAGCTGAATGCAGTACTCCAAGTGGGAGCTCATGAGAGAAGAGTAAAGGTGCAGAATCACACTTATTTTGATGCAACCAAGGACACAATTGCCTTTTCTTTTCAGACATGAATTGCCCTTAGTGAAGCCATGTTGGCTGTCACCAATTGCCTCCTTATTTTCCATGTGCCTGAGCATATTTTCCAGGAGGATCTGATCCATAATCTTGCTAGGCACAGTGATGAGTCTGACTGGCCTGTCGTTCCCAGGTCCTCCTTTTTTTCCATTTAAAATAGAGGGTTCTGTTTCCCATTTTCCAGTCAGTGGGAACTTCACTGGACTGCCACAACTTCTCGAATATGATGGGGAGTGGCTTAGTGACTTTATCCGTCAGTTTCTTCTTGACCTGTGGATGCATCTCATCAGGACCGTAGATGTTTCCATAGATGGTCTTAAACCTGATCTTTTACAGTAGGTGGTTCTTCATTCTCCCAGTCCTTGCCTTTGCCTTCTGTGAGTGGTTAGTGTGGCTAGAGCCCTTGTTGGTGAAGACTAAGGAAAAAAAAGTCATTGAGAAGCTCATTTTTCTCCATATCCCAGGTAACCAGCTCTCCCATTTCTTCTGGAGAGGGGACCACATTTTCCCTAGTCTTACTTAGGGACATACTTACAGAAGGTTTGCTTGTTGCCCTTGATGTTCTTGGCCAGATGAAATTCTATCAGGACTTCTGTTTTACTGACTTGATCCCTGGCTTCTCAGACAATTTCTCTGTATTCTTCCCATGGTACCTGCTCTTGCTTCCAGCATCTGTAGGCTTCCTTTGTGTGTTTCAGTTTCTCCAGGAGCTCCTTGTTCATCCATTCAGGCCTCTTGGCATTTTTGTCTGACTTTTTCTTTGTTGGAATACACTGCTCCTGAGCTTGGTGGAGGTGATCCTTGCATACTAGCCAGCTCTTTTGGGCTGCTCATCCTTCCAGGGCTTTGCCCCATGGTACTCTATTAAGGAGGTCCCTGAAGAAGCCAAAGTCTGCTCTCTTGAAGTCCAGGGTAGTGAGTTTGCATTTGCCCTTCTCACTGCCCTAAGGATCATGAACTTCATTATTTCATGGTCACTGCAAGGACGGCTGCCCTTGAGCTTCACACTCCCCAGCAGCCCTTCCTTGATGACCAGCATGATATCTCCCTTGTTGGCTCCTCTGTCACTTAGGAAAGGAATTATACCAGTGCATTCTGTGGTTAACTACTTTCACTGTGAAATTGTTTCCTGCTTGTATGCTCAGCTGAAATTTCCTTTGCTGCAAGTTGTGTCTGTTGCCACTCATCCTTTTTCTCTGTGTATCTGTGAGAACAACTTGGTTCTGTTTTTTTGTATAATCCTCCTTGAGGTTGGCAGGCTTTGAAAATAAAAGGAGTGACTTCATTTTACTGTGAAAAAATCTCCCAACCCCAAATAAAAGCTGAAAAAACCCTTTGATCTACAGTAGTAGAAACAGTTATAACAAGATAAACTGATAAGAATGTATTATACCATATTTAGTAAGGATTCTGTGCAGCTGTCCCAGATCTTCACTAGCATGAGAAAATGCCTGCTTTGTTTTTACACAAATCTCTACAGTGACTGACATGTCTCGGAGGGTTTTTATAGCTGCATTCTTCATGTATTTTTAGGAAAAGGTGACAATCTCTGCAATATAAAATGTGGTTTCAAAACTCTCTTTACCATTCAAAATAATTGTTTGCTTCCTGTCTACCTGCTACTTATTACAGCTGCCTCCTCTTCCACGAAGTGGAGAATAAGGCGTCACATGATGCCAAGGAGGACTAATTCATGACTTTTCCTCTCTTGAGGTTTCTTGACTTACATTCCCATTGTCTCCATAATTTCTTCTACTTTCTGAGTTGCACTGTCTTTTTCACCAGTGCAATAACACAGTCTATTAGAACTGACTTGGGCTTGGGACTACAGTTGGCGGAGGCAGCCTCTGAGCTTTTCCTGAAAACCAGACATGTTATAGTCAACAATGCAGCAAATCCTACGTGTAATGAAGTTCTTTCATTGACATTCAATGCCAAACGTGGCTTTTATGGAAAAGCTGTTACAGTGTTTTTCCATGCATTCTTTGATTGTTTACCCGGTTAATTAGAAGATGTTGGTGGTTACAGTTCTTGAGAGGGCAAATGCCCAGACACATCACATTTGGTCTGGCCAAAGGAGCTAACTGTGTGACATTTACATTTTCCTTATGCTCCACTGATTACTTCAAATTTGTGTGTACTTGTGATTTTTAATAAAGGCTGTGGAACACATGTAATTTCCAGCAGTAATTAGTGAGTAAGGAAGTGATCAAATCTGAGTACTTTCTGTCTTCTAGTTTCACCCTAGACTGCCATATACTGGAAGAAGGAATCTCTTTGCCCTAGTCCTAGGTGATGGCACTTCAATTCATCTGACATGCTGTATATGTCACGTATCTTTACATTTTATCAAAAGGTACTGTGATTCTAGCCTTGCTGTCAGGAGGATGGGGTCAGTCTTTTTTCAGTGTTACCCAGTGACAGGACAAGAGGCAATGGGCATGAACTTGAATATAGGGAGTTCTGCCTCAACACAAGGATAAACTTCTTTACTGTGAGGGTGGCAGAGCTCTGGACCAGGCTGTCCAGAGAGGCTGTGGAGTCTCCATCTCTGGAGATATTCAAAACCCTCCTGAATGCTGTCTTGAGCAGCCTGCTATAGCAAGGGGGTTGGACTAGATGGTCTCCAGAGCTCTTTTCCAACCCCTATCATTCTGTGATTCTGTGATTATCATGAGGATACCTATACTGTTAAACTCAGTTATAAAGCATGAACTGTCACCATCTCTTGTTAGAGTGCTGTGCACATTCTCTTTCCTCAGTTTGGTGTATATTCTGAATTCCATCTGAAAAAGATTTTAGCAAGAGCAGCCCCTACTGTAGTTGAAAATCTGTATTTCTACAAAGAGAGCCAGCCAGTAGGTGGTCTGCAGCCATGGGATAGATGGATGTTTGCTGCCAATCAGTGAGGAGTGAGGATTGTGTGAGCAAAAATGGATATCTGTGTACATGACAGAATGTTAAGTACATGTAGAAGTTTGCTGAGGATGCTCTAGGGCTGGAGAGTTCGAGGGTGTGAGCTGAGAAGATCCTCATCATGGGAACACCCCATCTTGAGGAGAAAACATCCTAAATGATTTCACATATCCTTGTGCACCACATCTTTTGTTCATTATGTGCATGTGAAAACCAGCAGGATGTCTACATTTTATGATACATTTTACTGGGACTCATATTCTTACAGCATCTGTTTCTTCAATCATTTTTTATCTTATAAGTTGAGAAGTCAAGAGTTGCTAAAGGAAATGAAGATAAGATATGGCTGGTATGTTAAGTACCTATGTTTATCTTCTTACTCCTGCTATCAGACTATGTCTTTCCTTGCTTCCAGGCAGGACAGGTTGCAGGCTTCTAATTTAACTCTCAATATTAATTACACTTGCTTGTTTTGTTTCATCCTTTCCCCTGCATGTTTCCCAAAGGCCTGGGTGGCAAGCTCTGCTGTTATTGCCATCATTGCCTAAGATTGGCTTTTATTTTCTGTCGTCAACCTCCCGTATGGTACCTGTAGTAAATTTGTCATATTAGATTCAAGAAGGAGTCCTTTTGAGACAACTCTTACCAATAAAGGACAGATGCCACTGTAGTAGTGGAAATAAAGTTTATGTATCCAATAAATAAAAAAGTAGTGTGAACAACTCTGAAAAATGCATTAGTAAATGATTTTGTTGTTCACATTTTCCTGTCTTCCTGTTTAGCCACTTACCTGGCTTAAGGAAGAGTCTGTTACCTGTTAAGGAAATAGTCTGTTGTGGTTTGAACATGGGGACTAGATGGGCTCAGGTACCGAGGCATGTTTGGTTATGGCTATACCTAATGTTGAAAGTTACATTAATGCAGCATCCAGGTTGTATAACGGGGTAGATGCCTATCCAGGAGAGAAGCCAGCACAACAGTTCCCTGCATGATCTCCTTGCCCCATAGCAGGGGGATAGGGCAGCCCCAGAGGACAGTGTCAGCACAGCGGTGACATTGATGAGGAGAAGGGAAAATAGTAAAAATTAATGAATGTGTTGTGATCTTTGTCTTCCATTCTGTTCTGGGTATTGAAAATGGACTTGTTTTTTACAACATTTTCACAAAAATCTGAACAACATGGTTTGTTTCAAGTGTTCCATCATTTTCTACTGTGTATTTTTTTAATGTTTGGACTAATACATATGTATTCCTTAACATTTTCATACAGATTGGTACAGAAAAAGGAAATATACTACATAGAGATTTTTCCCAAATATATCTGTATCAATGACTCTGGAGTGCTTCAAGCAGAATCGCCTTTGAAATCCCTTTAGTAAACTTGGATGGATGTAAGGATAGGTGGACAGACAGACAGATAGATGGATGGATAGATAGATGGATAGATGGATGGAGAGATAGAATGAAATTTTTTGTAATGAAAGAACCTTTACCACAAGTGCCAGTCCTAGATGTTAAAAACCTAGTAATAATATAATGGGTAGATATTGACATGTGAATATTAAAATGTCACTGAAAACTATGATTACATTCTCATATTGCTCATTAAACCCCCTTCATGTCACTTGATCTGAATGAATATAAAGACAAAATTGACCTTTTCACAGATAAGCTTTTCTGTTGAGTTATTGTATTTTAAAAGAAACTAGAAAGTTTTCTATATCAAGAGCTATCTTATACCTAAAAGAATGTTATCTGACCATGTAGTTCTCCAACTTCTGTTTAGAACTATCATTCATTTTGAAACTATTAAAACAAAAAGCTCTTTTTTCACAGCTGTATTGTTCTTTGTAGCTGTTATAAGCAGCATTACACCTACAGTTACCAACTAGTCCCTCCTCTGTTCCCTTCACACTCGTCAGTTGTTGGCATGGTGTTCTTTTGTGTGCTGTCTGTTCTAAAAATTGGAATTTATCTGTTTTTCAGTATATTCTTGCCTGGCATCATTCTTGGAATTCTTGAAAGTTTCTACATCATTTGCCTTTATTTCTGAGACCTTTTAAGGCCGTCTTCCTCTTGTATCTATAGTTATATGTGCTCTTTCAGTCCAGAACTTCTCTGGAATTGACTTTCCCTGAGTTTCTAACACTACATATAAGCAAAAGATACAGGCTGAGTTTAAGACTACAGTACTTGAACTGCTTTCAACTACAGATTATGGCTATCAGTATCTTAAATTTGGGCAAAATCTTGTCTACTTATGTCTTTAACAGCTTGTCCTTCAGTACAGCTGTTTGCTCTGGTGTGCAGAATGTGATAGTGTTTTGAAATAAAGCCCCTGTCTCTGAGCTGTAGTATGAGATACAAACCCACTTGTTTTGCTCTGACTCTCCTGACAAGTAAACGTTACTGTGCAAGGGTGATAGTGACTGAGAGATTGATCACACCTGAATATTACTTCTAACCTAAAATTTAAATTTTATCCTACCACTGTTGCAGCTATGCAAATTTCCTCCCTAAAAGTTGCTTTTGAGTTTGTACATAGTGGCTCAGTGGCTGTAAATATTGGTCTTTCTCAAAGAATTGGCTGCTTTCTTAAATGCAGCTTGGTTGTATTTGAACATAGGCAAAATTGTTCAGTCAACATGTATAAGCTCCAATGTTTTCATGCATCAAAACAAGAGAAAAGTTTTACTCAGATACATGCAATTAGGCAATATGAATTTCGTTTAATACATAAAGCATTACAAAAGCGAAAAGTCTTGTAATCTTGTCAGGTTGCAATGTGTTGTGCAAAAAGTAAATAAAATTCCAAAATACATATCCTTCTCCCTTAGACTAAGTACAAGTGGAGCAGACAGCCTGCTTGCTCAAACAAGCAGATCAAACTGCCTGTTGAACACTGAGAGCAGGTAAATGTGCCTTCTCTTTTCATTGCTGGTACTTTTGACACTGGCTAATGCATTTGTTTCTCAGAACTTAATCGCTGGAGAATGTCACTGCCAAATTGTTACCCAGTTCTTAAACACAGCAGTTTGCAGAGTCAGTATCACTTTGGGAAAAGGATAATAAAACCCTTGACAACTTTCAATAATAAAAGGTATCAGAAAGACAGGAATGTTTCACCTTGGTATTCTGGCCAATTACAGTTTCAATAATTAAGTTCTATCTATTCAAACGTATCCTGAAGCTTCATGCAGAGCCACTTATTTTTCCTCTAATCACCTAGAAGTAGAAAATAAACCCACACAGGCCTGCTGTGTGGTGTTGTGCTATGGGGGTACATAATTACTCCTGCTTTGTAGCACAACTGGAATGAGTGATTGTGACAGTTGTACACATCATGTACTTTGGGAACCCTCAGAATGAAGAGTTTTAATAAACTGTAGATACTATTAAAAGATATCATTAGCAAAACAAAATGCTAGTTAAAAAGAAAGAAAGTATTAATTTCAGCTTCCCTGGTCAGATTCTTAATTAATAACAGTTTCTAAAGTTTTGCTTGCCAATAAGGAAAGAAAATTAGACAGACATCATACAGTCAACTGTGGCTCTGTATGGCATTTATTATTTGTTAAGACTAGTATAGTTGCCTGTCTGACTGTATCCTCAAACCATAAATAAATTAGTGTGAAAGTAGTATATTTAGCCTGCAGGCAACTAAAAAGTTAAATAAGTTTATACATTTTATGGAGACATAAATACTGGGCTTTCAGCTGCATATGTTCATGTTATCATCAATGTCACAAAAAGATACATTTATTTTATTTTCCCCACAAATATTGCAAATCAGTTTTGGCAAGAAGATCTGGAATACAAATTTCTTTTATTAATGGATTGCAAAGCTACAGTGTATTACTGTTCAAATTTTGTAGTCATGAAATCTTGTAATTGTATTGAAATTTCAGAACTGAGTCAGACCTAAAATGTAATGTCCTTTTTCAACAGCAGCCATTAATGTTTCCCTAGAAAAGCTAAACAGGGCAAGAATATGTAAAGTTTCATTTAATACTTTCTGTGCTGCAAGTTATTCAGGGATTTTCTGAGCAAAATCCAGTTTTGTATTAGTTCTTAACAGATTTTAATTTTGCTATATTTGTCCAATATCCCCATAAACACATACAGACTTTCAACATTCAGATATTTTTTTTCTCACTAGACCCTATACATTGCACAAAGAATCACCTCTTTTTTTGTTTGTTGTGATCCTAGTTCCTGATAGTATCGTTTGATGGCTCCTGGTTTTTGTACTGGAAAGAGCTACAAAAACTGATTCCCATTCACTGTTTTCCATGAAACGTTATTTTATTGTAAGACCCTCCTGATTCACAGTCTATCTCTTTTCCTTGATGAAGAGTTATAGCCTATTCTACTATTCCTTGTACAGAAGCAGGTCCATCATCCTTACTGTCCTTTTCTGAACCTTTTCTGACAGTTCCGGGTGTGAAGGGACCAAACCAGTATAGAGGTTTCAAGGTATGGTGATTTCCAGCTGCTTCATCTCTGGTCTTTTGCTAAGACTTCCAAAAACTTAATTTGTGGTTTGGACCACTACTGAACACTGCACTGATGATGTCATGGAAACATTTACTTTAGCCCTAAAGTCTTGCTCCTTAACAGAAATAACTGATTTAGAATCAATCCTATTTATTTATATGAATAATATATATGGGAGAAGTAATCTCTCACTACCTATGATTTGCTATGTATTTTCACAGAATAACAGAATTGTAGGGGTTGGAAGGGACCTCAAGAGATCATCAGGTCCAACCCCCCTGCCAAAGCAGGCTCCCTAGCTCATGCTACACAGATAGGCATCCAGATGGGTCTTGAATATCTCCAGGGAAGGAGACTTCACCACCTCCCTGGGCAGCCTATTCCAGGGCTCTGTCACCCTCACTGTGAAAAAGTTCTTCCCCATGTTGGTGCGGAACTTCCTGTGCTCCAATTTGCAGCCATTGCCCCTTGTCCTGTCCCCACAGACCACTGAAAAGGGGATGGCAAATTCCCCCTGCATCCCATGCTTAAGGTATTTATAAACATTAATTAGGTCCCCCCTTTGTCTTCTTTTCTCTAGACTGAACAGTCCCAGCTCACTCAGCCTTTCCTCATAGGATAGATGTTCCAGGCCCTTAATCATCTTTGTAGCCCTTCTCTGGACTCTCGCCAGGAGATCCCTGTCTTTTTACATCAGGGAGCCTAGAACTGGACACAAATAGACAATTTGTCTGTTTTGTAGCCTTGTTAATATTTTGCAAATTTTTTTCTGTTCACTTACACTTCCTGTCTCAGTAAACAGCAAAATAATCTCACTGTTCATCCTCCACTTTGGTTTTTTTGGGGGTTTGGGGTTTTTTTTAATCCTTCATGAGTATTTTAAATAATGTCACTTGCAGCATAAGCAACAGTTAAACCTCACTAGTGACCTTAATAGAACTACAAATTCCCTTAATCCCCTTGATTTCTATCTATCTTCTAACTAATTTTAGTTAGCAATATATCTCTGTAAGGCTCTTCCCACATGGATTCTATGGTTCCCAGACTTGCCTTTAAAAAATGCGGTCATTTTCCAAGATAGATCAAGTGTCTGACAATTCTGTTCTTTATTGTAGTTTCTGTCACTAATCTATAGATTTTTTTCACTGTAGTTCTAATTTATTTAGCGCAGGCCTTAAGTTTCCTAAGCCTTAATGGGAGCGTTTTATAAAAAAGCGGGGGGTTATTTTCAATGTATATTTCAAGGCTTTACTGAGAAGCAGCACTCCAGCACTCCTGCTTTGCTTCATCCACGTGCGGGTTGGACTCAGTGATCTAGGAGTTGGACTCGGTGATCTCTGGAGGTCCCTTCCAACCCCTATGATTCTGTGATTCCTTTATGACAAGGGTGAACGCATCTGATCTGGTGATTTGCTACTGGTTTTTAGTTGATTTATTTCTAAAGTGGTTTCAGATTCTAGAAGATACGTACTTCCTTTCTGACTCAAAGAAAACTGAGGAAACTTCTCTAGTTTCTTTCACACTAATCAAAAGTGTTCACTTATCTTCCCTCAGTAGACCTATTTACTCTTACTATGCCTTTTATATCTTTATCATAAAAAGACACTGTGTTTTCTTTGGCAGACCACCTACTGCTGATAGATTTGAAGATTTATTATTAATTTTTATTCTTTTTGGCAGTTTTTTTTAACTTTATTTTTTGTTGGTGACTAATTTTGTTTTTCAATTTTATGTTCCTTTTTCTTGTCTTCACATGAATTAGATGTTCATCACTCTTTACATGTAATTAATAACCTGTCTTAATCTCCTCTTTAGCCTTTCCTTTTGTTTTGTGGTGCATTGACCCTGGCTGGAGGCGAGATGCCCACCAAAGCCACTCTATCACTGTCCATCCTCAGCTGGACAGGAGAGAGAAAATATAAGGAAAGCCTTGTGAGTTGAGATAAGGACAGGGAGAGATCACTTACCAATTACTGTCATGGGCAAAACAGACTCAACTTGAGAAAATCAATTTATTATCAAGTCAAACAGAGTAGTATAATGAGAAATAAACCCAAATTTTAAACCAGTTGCCCACCCCTCCCATCTTCCTGGGTTTAACTTTACTTCAGATTTCTGTACTTCCTCACCTCAAGCAGCACAGTGGGACAGGGAATAGGGGTTGTGGCCAGTTCATCACACATTGTCTCAGCTGCTTCTTCCTCCTCAGGGTAAGGACTCCTCACAATCTTCCTGCGGTCCAGTGTAGAGTCCCTCCCACAGGAGACAGCCCTCTCTGAACTGCTCCAGCATGAGTCCTGTGGTTCCCTACATTTTTGGTAGAACTGTAGACCAAACCTTCCTTGTGCTTTATCAGCTAAGCAGGACTCCTGTTACAACAGATGTGTCATCTTTCATTTGTTTGG